>CM053030.1:412573383-413173383 GCA_028564925.1 Lithobates sylvaticus
TACCAAGTCTGCCATCCAGGCAGCTATAATGAGACCATTATAACTTGTCAATGAGCCGAAGGGTTTTAGGAGAGAGGAGTTTGCACTCCAAATTGTGAACAGACACATCTGCATTTGTCACCACATCATTTCCTAAACAGATTCATTTTGAAACCAGAGCTATTACATGATGTCATTTCCCTGGATGTTTAAAGTGGAACTGAATGTAGATATGAACAGTGTGCAAACCACCCCAACATTTCAAAGCCGTGTCATTACCTACAGTATATTTCCATGGCAGGATTACTAAATTGAACCAGAATCTGTAAAACGTACGCACCTCTGCATTGCATGTACCGTATATACTCGAGTATAAGCCGAGTTTTTCAGCACATTTTTTTTGTGCTGAAAATGCCCCCCTTGGCTTATACTCGAGTCAAGCATTTTTCTGCAGCAGAAAATGACATTTTCCGAACCGACATTGGGGCCCCATATCCCGGGGTCACTTGGTGCTAGGAACCCCAAATTTGGTGTGCAAACCCAGTGGAACCAACACTACAACATATCCAAAAGTCCCAAAGTCAGTTCGGAAAATGTCATTCTCTGCTGCAGAAAAGTGCTTGACATTTTCCGAACCGACTTGGGGCCCCGTATCTCGGGGCCACTTGGTGCTAAGAACCCCAGCTGGATATGTTGTAGTGCTAGTTCCATTGGGTTTGTACACCAAATTTGGGGTTCCTAGCACTAAGTGGCCCCAAGATACGGGACCCCAAAGTCGTCAACTGTGTCCATCTGCAGCAATGTCATTTCGGGACCCTTTGGGTTCAGAAACCCCAATTTTGGCTGCAGCTAGGGGCATCTAGGAACCCTTAACTACCGAGTTTGAAGTTCGGGGGACCTATGGCTGCAAATGGACACAGTGAGGCTGCAAATGGGCACAGTGAGGCTGCAAATGGGCATTGTTGACCGTCTTTTCCACTTACAGTACCTGCGCATTTCTCACCCTAGGCTTATACTCGAGTCAATACGTTTTCCCATTTTTTTGTGGTAAAATTAGGTGCCTCGGCTTATATTCGGGTCGGCTTATACTCAAGTATATACTCGATATGTGTTTGCTGCGCTAATCAATCCAAATCATTCACAAGTTGTTGTCCTTGTGTCCAAAAAATAAAAAAAAAGTGGCATAGTAAATAGAATGCAAATCCTGCAACTGAACCAAAGTAAATAGTGCAACACGAACAAAGAGATGAATATATAAAATAACTTGAATAAATAAATAGTACAAAGTCCTTGAATCAGTCCATAATCAATATTGTAACCAGTGAAGAGAAGTGCAGCTGCGGAAGACCTCCACCTTTACTCCACTTTGGACGCCCTCTCACCCTCACAATAAAGGTCCTACATGCACATTTATACAGATGACTTCCATGACTGACACTGGTGACCAACAGCTGTACTGCTCACAAGGACACCATCATCAGTAATCATCTTAGCAGCTCCGGCAACTCGGATGTTTGGGATAAGTCTCACCAGTGCTCAAGAGAGACAGAGAACAGACATAGTGCTCACCGTGATATTTTAATTAAAAATAAAACAATGTAAAAACACACTCACATGAGAGAATGGAAGAAAAACACATTTATATCTTTAGGACCAAATGGTGTTTCCTCTACCATGAATGCCTGTACCTCCTCAGTATCCTGTTCGGCTCAGCCAGCCTGCAGGCAGCCGCCTCTCCACAGGATTGTTCCATACCCCGCCCAATGTGTTTTGTCACTATGACATCATCGGGGCACATATATTTGCAAAGCATATCAAGTTAAGGTGAAACTAAGCGCAAACCCAGAAATGACATATGATGCAGTATTTCACTAGCATTACAACAGCAGTTTTTCCTAAGCTGAGTTTGCCCTGTAACATAGTTTATTACCTGTTGATCCTGCAAATACAGTTTCCAAAGTAAAATTAATATATTCTCTTCTACCAGTCAAACATTCTCCAGTACATTATTTTGTTAACATATCTGCCCAAGCACTTACATTCTTAAGAATTCCCTGGTGCTAGCTCCAGGTCCACCCGCACAGTTCCAACTAACTTCTTGATGGCGAGAGTGTACACTCTTTACTAAATAACAAGGGACAGCACACGTGCCAGATGCTATCCATCAGCAGCTTGAGCAACAGAGGCGCTTGCCACCCTATTAGATTTTCTGCAGATTTTTGTCTTCAGATTTACCAAAACCATAAATTATGAGGTCAAACCTTAAGAGTTTCAATTTGTATGCAACAGTGTTAATTTTGGCAGTAAATTTCGATTTAGTTTTAGTCTTAGTCTTAGGACTTAAATGGCATTTTAGTTTTAGTCTCATTTTAGTCTTCTGCAATTGTTTTAGTTTTAAAATCTAAATCTCCAGTACATTTTAGTCGACTAAAACGAATTTTAGTCGTCTAAAATCGAATGGGTGTAATTAAATTGTAATGCATTAGTTACAATACAATTTCCAAACTCATTATATATATACTGCTGGAGTGAAAAATGTTATTATTTATGGTATTGAGGTATGAACATGCACTACAGACCAGTGATAATTTTGAAGTCAAATTTCAACTTAGTTTTAGTTATGGTCTTTTGACTAAAATGGCATTTTAGTTTTTGTCCCATTTTAGTCATCTCAGTCGTATTTTAGTCGACTAAAATAGTATTTATTTAGTCGACTAAAATGTTTTAGTGGACAAAATTAACACTGGTAATCAGCCAGGCCCTTGCACTACATGGTTTTGGTAAATCTGAAGATGAAAACCTTCAGAAAATCTAATAGTGTGTATGGGGCCTTAGTCCTAGACAGGAGCCTCCTTATGTGACTCCTTAGGAGTAGGACTCTGCAAGGGAAAGAAGCCACCCCAAAACCAGAAAGAGGGACTGGAGCTGAGGGGACCAGGTGAATTAATGGGGAAAGCACAAGTGTCACGCATGAAGAATCAGCATACACTGTAATGCCCTGTACACACGGTCGGACTTTCCGATGGAAAATGTGCGATCGGATCGTGTTGTTGGAAAATCTGATCATGTGTGGGCTCCATCTGACTTTTTCAGTCGTAATTTCCCACACACAAAGTTTGAGAGCTGGATCTAAAATTTTCCGACAACAAAATCCGATCGTTTAAATTCCGATCATGTGTAGACAATTTCGACGGACAAAGTGCCACGCATGCTCAGAATAAATTACAAGACCCGTCGTACATGTTGTACGTCACTTCGTTCTGAACGATGGGATTTTCCGACAACTTTGCGCGACCGTGTGTATGCAAGACAAGTTTGGGCCAAAATCCGTCGGAAAAAAACAGACAAATTTTGTCGTCGGAATGTCCGACCATGTGTACAGGGCATAAGTCTATAGCCCAGCAGTAGAAATTGCTAGAAATAATTAAAGCTGACCCTTTCCTCCTGTTTTTCAAATTTCACATCAGACTGCATCACTGCCTGCTAGCTTTAACCAGTTCAATACCCGCCCATAGTCATATGACGCCCACAAGGTGGATCTACCATCCTGGGTGGGCGTCATATGACGTCCTCGGGTTCCCGGCCGCCTGGGGGGCGCGCGCGCGCCGCGGCATCGCTCGGGACCCGGTGCGAGTGCCCGGCGGCCGCGATGTCCGCCGGGCACCCGCGATTGCCCGTTAAAACAACGGGACCGGGCGGGACCGTGGAGCTGTGTGTGTAAACACACAGCTCCACGTCCTGTCAGCGGGGAGGAGACTGATCATGTGATCCCAGTACAGAGGATCACATGATCGGTCTCCTCCCCTTAAGTCCCCTCCCCCTACAGTTAGAATCACTCCTATTAGGGACACACATTAACCCCTCCAGCGCCCTCTAGTGTTAACCCCTTCCCTGACAGTCACATGTACACAGTAATCATTGCAATTTTATAGCAACGATCGCTGTGTAAATGTGAATGGTTCCAAAAATGTGTCAAAAGTGTCCGAAGTGTCCGCCGCAATGTCGCAGTCACGAAAAAAAAAAATCGCAAATCGCTGCTATTACTAGTAAAAAAAAAAAAAAATAAATTCAATAAATCTATCCCCTATTTTGTAGACGCTATAACTTTTGCGCAAACCGATCAATATACGCTTATTGCGATTTTTTTTACCAAAAATATGTAGAAGAATACGTATCGGCCTAAACTGAGGAAAAAAATTGTTTTTTTTTTAAAAAATGGGATATTTATTATAGCAAAAAGTAAAAAATATTGTGTTTTTTTTTCAAAATTGTCGCTCTTCTTTTGTTTATAGCGCAAAAAATAAAAACCGCAGGGGCGATCAAATACCACCAAAAGAAAGCTCTATTTGTGGGAAAAAAAAAGGACGTCAATTTTGTTTGGGTGTAACGTCGCACGACCGCGCAATTGTTAGTTAAAGCGACGCAGTGCCGAATCGCAAAAAGTGCTCTGGTAAGGAAGGGTGTTTAAAAGCCCTGTATTGAAGCGGTTAAAGGAAAAATCTAAATAATTAATTTGCAATATTTAAAACATTTCTTGGAATAAAAAATCTTTTTTTTTCTATTTTATGTTTCTAATCCTGACTA
The DNA here is from genome assembly GCA_028564925.1 of Lithobates sylvaticus. Lineage (NCBI taxonomy): Eukaryota > Metazoa > Chordata > Amphibia > Anura > Ranidae > Lithobates > Lithobates sylvaticus. The sequence continues at coordinate 412,577,947 of CM053030.1, forward strand.
TAATAATAATAATAATAAAGAAGGAAATGATGCAGAAGGCCACAATACGTCCCTTTAGAAAACAGAACACAGTGTTTGAGCTGTCCCATTTATTACTTCAAGGCAGTATCGTTGGTGTCTTTTTTCCCTTAAATATTCTAGTTGAAGAGAGGGAACAATCTAAAATTCATTATGAACTCAGCAGCTAGCTGGTGAGCTTTAATAAAGTCATGTTTTTATCTACTGCCCTTAATCATGTACTAAAGATTAAGCAGAGCATAAGCCAGGCATTGCCTATGATTATTTTCCTCCCACTGGCAAGGGAGATCCTACAGAAGCAACAGTTATAATTGCAGTTTGTCTATCATGTATGCTTAAGAAGCCCTGAAATCCTCACACAATGCTGAAATTGCCCACATTTTAAGATATATTCATCATGCCCACTTAAAGTTCAACAAACCTGCAAAAAAAGAAAAAAAAATGATGTGAGCAAGCAGCATTACAGAAGAGACATGGTGGGGGTTATTTACTAATAATGAAAAGTGCAAAATCAGGCGCAGCTCTGCATAGAGACCAATCAGCTTCCAGGTTTTATTGCCAAAGCTTAACCACTTCAGCCCCGGATGGTTTCACCCCTTTTTGCGATTCGGCACTGCGTCGCTTTAACTGACAATTGCGTGGTCGTGCGATGTGGCTCCCAAACTAAATTGATGTCCTTTTTTCCCCACAAATAGAGCTTTATTTTGGTGGTATTTGTTCATCTCTGCAGTTTTTATTTATTGCGCTATAAACAAAAAAAGAGCAACAATTTTGAAAAAAAAAAACGCATTATTTTTAACTTTTTGCTATAATAAATATCCCCAAAAAATATATAAAAAAACATATTTTTTCCTCAGTTTAGGCCGATACGTATTCTTCTACATATTTTTGGTAAAAAAATCGCAATTAGCGTTTATTGATTGGTTTGCGCAAAAAGTTATAGCGTTTACAAAATAGGGGATAGTTTTATAGCATTTTTATTAATATATTTTTTTTTTTACTAGTAATGGCGGCGATCAGCGATTTTTATTGTGACTGCGACATTATGGCAGACACATCGGACATTTTTGACACTTTTTTGGGACCATTGTCATTTATACAGCAATCAGTGCTATACAGTGCTATACAAATGCACTGATTCCTGTGTAAATGACACTGGCAGTGAAGGGGTTAACCAGGAGGTGGCAGTGTAGGGGTTAAGTGTGTCCTAGAGGCGTGTTGCTAACTGTGGGGGGAGTGGCTGTGTTGTGCACATCACTGATCTCTGCTCCAATCACAGGGAGCAGAGATCAGTGTCACTTGTTGCTAGGCAGAAGGGGGAGATGCTGGTTACAATCGGCATCTCCCCGTTCTTCCTCCCTGTGAGACGATCACGGGTATCCCCACGGCGATCGACTCTGCGGGACCCGTGATCGGACTCACGGAGGTCCCGACTGGCGCGCACACGATGGCACGGCGGCAATTTCAAAGGGACGTACCTGTATGCCCTTATGCCTGTCCGTGCCATTCTGCTGACGTACATCGCCGTGCGCCGGTCGGGAAGCGGTTAATGACCAGGCCATTTTTTGCGATATGGCACTGCGTTACTTTAACTGTCAATTGCACGGTCGTGCAGCGCTGTATTGTTAATAAATCAAATTGATGTCCTTTATTCCCACAAATAGAGCTTTCTTTTGGTGGTATTTGATCATCTCTGCAGTTTTTATTTTTTGCACTAGAAACCAAAAAATGTATTTCTGCTAAACAACATATCCAATAAAAAAAATTAAAAAGCTAATTTCTTCATCAATTTAGGCCAATATATATTCTGCTACATATTTTTGGTAAAAAAAGAATTGCAATAAGCGTATATTGATTGGTTTGCGCAAAAGCTATGGCGTCTACAAACTATGGGATAGATTTATGACAAAAAATTTTTTGGGCAATCAGTGATTTTTAGCGAGACAGATTGGACACCTAACTGACACTTTTTTTGGAAACTAGTGACATTACTACAGTAATCAGTGCTAAAAATATGCACTGTTACTGTACTAACTGGCAGGGAAAGTGTCCCTAGGGAATGCTTTCTAACTATGGGGGGATGGACTTAGTAGATGAACACAGTGATCCGTGTTCCTGATTAGCAGGAACACAACATCACTGAGTTCATCTCTGACAGAACAGCGGTCTGCCTTATTTACATCGGCAGACCGCCGTTCTATCTCTCTGGGGAGCGATCGCAGGTGGCCTGCGAACATTGAGTCCGTTGGACCCACTAATTGGCTCCCCCTCTGGCCAATCAACGCGTGTGCGCCTCCGATGGCTATTGCACAAAATAACGTCCAGGTACGTCGCTTCGTGCAATAGAGCCGACCTGCCGCAATATACAGTATCTCACAAAAGTAAGTACACCCCTCACATTTTTGTAAATATTTTGTTATATCTTTTCATGTGACAACACTGAAGAAATTACACTTTGCTACAATGTAAAGTAGTGAGTGTACAGCTTGTATAACAGTGTAAATTTGCTGTCGCCTCAAAATAACTCAACACACAGCCATTAATGTCTAAACCGCTGGCAACAAAAGTAAGTGCGTCTAAAGGGATGCAGGCCCAGCAATTTTCCTCATTCGAGCAGCTGATTGATAATTATGAAACCACTCCCATTAGACTCACTTTTACACATGGGCACAGACAAACACACAGGGATTGCTTCAGAATAACAAAAAATAGGAATCTGCAACACCGTTTGTCAAAATCCTTGTAATGTACATAGATCACACAGAGGGGAATGTTGTTTTTATCAACAAAAGTGGAGTTACTCTTTAATTGAAAGCTGTCTGGCTACCATGCATGGGTTCTGAGTGCACCAGTCTTAGTAAATCTACCCCCTTGTGTTTCTTCTGCAACAGAACAAACCTATCTGCCTGTTCACAAGCTTCTATTGAATATACACTGTGTGCGCAGCTCAGCATACATTCTTGACATGGGGGGTTATTTACGAAAGGCAAATCCACTTTGCTTACGTGCAAACTACAAGTGCACTTGGAAGTGCAGTCGATGTAAATCTGAGGGGTAGATCTGAAATGAGTGGAAGCTCTGCTAATTTTATTTTCCAATCATGTGCAAGCTAAAATGCTTTATTTTCCTTGCATGTCTCCCTCGGATCTACAGCGACTGCACTTCCAAGTGCATTTTCAGTGCAATTTCAAGTGCACTTTGCACTTGAGGTTTGCACTTGTAGTGCAAAGTGGATTTGCCTCTAGTAAATAACCCCCATAGTGTCAGGGTACCAGGATGAAGGATTCTCATTCCTGACAATCAAGAAGATGAAAACTTAGCATCTAGATGAAGCCTGCGGAGATGTCAGCCAGCATGTGATCAAACTGCTACATCGCTGGAATAGAGGTGAGTAATCAGTTCCACTTTAATATATACAAAGGACCACTATTCAATTATTTTTTGAATTATTACTAGGTCATGTAAATAGAATTAGGGGTTACTGCGAGTTGCTGAGAGGTGTTTAGGATAAGTGACTATATTGTCTATCACTATTCCTTGTCCAGTCATACAGGAATGGTAACTCGACCTCTTTAAGGTGCCATTCACACGGGGAGCATGTTTTTACGAAGGATCAGATCCCGCGTAGAATGTGGCCCATACATGGTATTCATGTTCACATGCGCAAATGTACCCTACTGGTTTATAGTGTGCAGGCAACTCTTGGAATTCTTTAGTCATAATGCACTCCCTTTTCAGGTTGAGAGCAAAAATACATGGGGGTTTTGCAGAATGCCAGGATCATTTTTGAAATGTACAGAAAAAAAACCAGTGCATCCTAGGAAAAGTGATTACTTGTTGCAAAGAAAGGAATATTAGATTTTATTTTTTTGCCACTTTAAGTTCTGACAGTCGTGTTCCTTTTATTGAACGGCTGTCTACAGGAGAGAAGAAACAAATCTGGGAACATTTCCTTTAGTCTATTGTTCTTGTGGAGTATAAGCTGCTGTAAATTCTTGGCTACATTTCTTAGGACATTCAGTTGTGGTTTATATATAACCACAATTGGCACTCTGCTGTTTTCAGACTGTTCGTATTTCAAGAGTTTGTCCCTGGGTATTTCAGTGGCTGTGTAGAGCTGATCATTAACTGTTTGTGGATACATTTCCTTTGTTTATGAAGGGATTCTGCAATGCCAGGAGCTATTTGTTTCTGTTCATCAGGGTATCATCATAAATACCTGTAAACAGACAATTATTTCTAAACTGGCAGAATACTGGTGGGTTTGTTGTGTAGTCATGTCTATATTCTTGTGGGTGTAAAGTGCGGTGGCCAGGAAATGAATATGTGAAAATGAAAAGCTGAACGTAATCTTGATTGCACAACAAAACTGTGTTTTGGTGAAATGCAAAACATCTCTTTCTCTGATATCGTTCATGTTAATATTCTGTTGATTCGATCAGAAATAGACCCATAATTTGATGTATTTTCCTACAATTAATTTAACATTAACATTAATGCCATCTTGTTTTTAACCACTTGCTTACTGGGCACCTAAACCCCCCTCCTGCTCAAACCAATTTTCAGCTTTTAGCGCTGTTACATTTTGGAACGACAATTGCGCGGTCATACAACACTGTACCCAAATGAAATGTTTATCATTTTTTCCCCACAAATGGAGCTTTCTTTTGGTGGTATTTGATCAACTCTGTGTTTTTTATTTTTTTGTAAATTTTTTTTTAAAAAGACTGATTTTTTTTTTTTTATTACAAAACCGTTTTATATTTTGTTAATAAATTTTGCAAACAGGTAATTTTTCTCCTTCATTGATGTACGCTGATGAAACTGCACTGGTGGGCACTGATAAGCTGCATTGATGGGCACTGATAAGGCAGCACTGATGGGCACTAATAGGCAGCACTGGTGGGCACTGATGAGGTGGCACTGGTGGGCACTGAAGAGGTGGCACTGGTGGGCACAGATGGGTGGCACTGAAGGGCATTGATAGGTGGCACTGAAGGGCACTAATAGGTGGCACGGATAGTTGGCACTGATGGGCACTGATGGGTGGCAGTGATGGGCACTGGTAGTTGACACTGCTAGGTAGCACTGCTAGGTGGCACTGATCGGCACCACTGGTGGGTATTGATAGGTGGCAATGTGGGCACTGGCAGGTGGCACTGGCAGGCGGTACTGGTTGGCACAGATGAGGCTGCTTAGCCTCTTCCTCTTCGGGACCGATGTCCCTTGCACAGAAGCTGGTGATTGGCTTTTTTTCTCGTGAGGAGAAAAAAAAACTGATTACTCATCTTCTGTTTACATCACATGATCAGCTGTAATTGGCTGACAGCTGATCACGTGGTAAGGGGCGGGGATCGACCCCTTACTCCGATCTGTGATCACCCGAGTCTCATTGACTCGGTGATCACAGCACGCGCAAAGGGGCGTGCAAAGGGGAGGACGTCTATTGACGGCCTCCCGGCAAAGTAGGTCTGCGCTGTAGCCCTCATTCAGCTATAGCGCGGATCTGAATGGTTAATATTTTTATTTTTTTTCATTAGTTCTTGTTTTCATTCCTCAAACAGAAAAAAAATAATACTATTTTGGCCTCTGTAGACATGATATTTAACTGAAAGTAATGGTGCTTGAGATGCCATCGGGAAATGTAATGTTATGATATAAAATCTTAAAGTACTGTACTGTATATGTAAACAAACTTCTCTTATTTTCTTCTGTTTGGTCTGTTTAACTGCTTGCTGACTGCAGCATGAGGATGTACGGCAGCAAAGCGGCTCTCCTGCGCCCAATCACATACCTAGTTTGTGACACAGCAGAAGCTGATCAGCGGGTGTTTGGAGAATTAATGTCCGCCGGCACCCGACGATTGTCAGGAAAACACACAGAACGGAGCTCTGCCTTAGTGAAAGCACCAAACGCAGTGCACACAAACACTGGCTAGGTACAAAGTTAACCCTTTGATCGCCCTGGATGTTTAACCCCTTCCCAGCCAGAGTCATTAGTACAGTGACAGTTCATATTTTTAGCAATGACTGCATTCACACTACAGCGTTTTGAATCGTGGGCAGATTTAGACGCTATAACTTTTAAGCAAACCAATCAATATACGCTTATTGGGATTTTTTTTTACCAAAAATATGTAGCAGAATACATTTTGGCCTATATTTATGAAGACATTTGATTTTTTTTATTTGTTTTTTTTTTTATTTTTTTTTATTGGATATGATACACCCCAAGGTATTTTTTAAAGAAACATGGTGAGTCTTTTGAAGAATTCATTTTTCTGTCACAGGTTTTGGAAAATGCAGAAAGAAAATGAGAATTTTTTTTACACAAATTTGTACATTAACCACTTGCTGACCAGCCGCCGCTGTTATAAAGCGGCAGGTCGGCTCGTTCCCAGGTATCACCGTAGCTGTACGGTGGTCCCTTTAACAACTACAGTGGGCTTGCACGCCTGCGGCGCGACTGGGGAGCCGATGCACGTGGCCTGTGCCCACGATGTTCACCGGCCACCCGCAATTGCTCCACAGAGAGACAGAACGGGGATCTGTCAATATAAACAAACAGATCCCTGTTCTGACAGGGGAGTAGAGAAAGATCAACTGTTCCTAGTGATTAGGAACAGTGATCTCTCTGTACTCCCAGTCAGTCTCCTCCCTCCACAGTTAGAAACACCTCTCAGGAAAAACATTTAACCCCTTGATCGCCCCCTAGTGTTAACCCTTTCCCTGCATTTTTATAGCACTGATCGCTGTATAAATGTCAATGGTCCCAAAAAAGTGTCAAAAGTGTCCGATCTGTCCGCCGCAATGTCGCAGTCCCGCTAAAAATTGCTGTTCACTGCCATTACTAGTAAAAAAAAAAATAATAATAATAAAAATGCCATAAATCTATCCCCTATTTTCTAGATGCTATAACTTTTGCGCAAACCAATCAATATACGCTTATTGCGATATTTTTTTTACCAAAAGTATGTAGAAGAATACATGTTGGCCTAAACTGATGAAGAAATTCGTTTTTGGGGATATTTATTTAATTAAAAAGTAAAAAATATTGTATTTTTTTTCAAAATTGTCAGTCTTTTTTTATTTATAGTGCAAAAAATAGGGTGATATAATACTACCAAAAGAAAGCTTTATTTGTGGGAAAAAAACGACATAAATTTTGTGGTTATAGCGTAGCATGACCGTGCAATTATCAGTTAAAGCGACACAGTGGCGTATCACAAAAAAATGCCTGGTCATTAAGGGGGCAAATCTTCCGGGCCTTAAGTGGTTAATATGATATTTCCACCACGCAGCAGGTATTTGTTTATTTGATATGAAAAACCCAACAAGTGAAGCTCTCCACATTTGCTGCTTTCCCCTGGCTAAAGTAAAGGTATACTTGCAAGGCTGATATGACTTTCATGATAAACACTGGTAAACTATTCATCACAAAATACACCTTTTTTAGAAGACTAGATTCAAAATGCTACACACCTTCTAGTCTATTACTAATTATATAAAAGCACTGTAACTGAATTTATATAGGACAATACTTGGATGTTAATTGTGTGCTATCACACTGCTGTATAAATAATCGCTAAGCTGCATGCAGAAGTGTCCATTACTATACAGTGTTGGTATTTTTCCAATGTAACTGTACACAGGAATGCTAATGGCTCTCTGTTATGCTTCTAAGCAGTGCACTCTGATGGGTCAGTGCTTAATAACTGCTTATGTATTGGATATTATTTCAGTGGTTTAGTTATATAACCTTGTGGCTTGTGCCTGCTGCTCTTATTTTCACACATGAGTGCACGGTTATATTTAATCCGGTGTTCACACAGAGGAATGTGCATAAGATACAAGAACACTACAGACAAGAACAAGGGCCAATCCAATGTTGCATTTCACTAAAATCTTTGTCTACTTTGTCTAATGCAATTGTGATTATTCTAGAAGTTTTAAATATGGTATATAAACAATACATATTTATTGCACTCTAGGATGGCCTAAAAATGCTCTGGCCTGACAAAAAAAAGTGAAGGGCTTAAAGAGAGCCAGTTGGCAGACCATTCATATATTATGTGTATTGAACATATTTTATACAATATATTAACCTGTAAAAGCCGCATTATTGTAGACATCTGAAAGCCCTCAGACTGCTTCTGGGTGCTGCTGTTTTAGACAAAATGGAAGCAGCCCCAGAAGACTCTTCTTTTTGGCACATTATAGAATTTTTCTTTGGTTCTCTCCCAGCATCTACATAAAAACCTATGTAGGGAGGTGAGAGGAGGACCACCGAATCTGGGCCAATACAAAGAGCAATTAGACACTCTCAGAAGAGGAGAGGGTTATGCAGAGAAGGAGGGGCCATCTAAGGAATTGACTCTTCCCAAGGCAGTCACAACAACTGTCACAACAACTGTCACAACAACTGCCACAACAACTGTCCCCTGCACAAAGTGTCATTTCTGCAGGAAAAAAAGTTATTAAAAAGCACTCGCATCTATAATGAATTGTAATACAGAGAACAGTCATTGAAAGTCATTGAAAAAAAAAAAAAAAAAAAGCGTGGGGTTCCCCCAAATTCAATTACAAGGCCCTTCAGGTCTGGTATGGATATTAAGGGGAATCCCGCGTAAAATGAAAAAAAAAATGGCGTGGAGTTCCCCCAAAAATCCATACCAGACGCTTTATCCGAGCGCGCAACCTGGCAGGCCGCAGGAAAAGAGGGGGGGGGGGGGGGGGAGAGAGCGTTTTTATTATTTCACTTTAAGCATTATTAAAATTGCTCCCGAAAAAAAGTCAGTTTTTAAAACTTTTTTTGCATTGATACATGTCCCCTGGGGCAAGACCCGGGTCCCCAAACACTTTTTATGACAATAACTTTTTAAAAATCAATGACTTTCAATGACTGTTCTCTGTATTACGGGGAGCCAACAAGTCATTATAGCCGCGAGTACTTTTAAAAGACTTTTTTTCCTGTAGAAATTACACTTTGTGACAAACTGACAATAACTTTTTAAACTTTTTAAAAAGCGCCATTACATTGACGAACACCGAACTCTAACCCGAACATACAGTAAATTGTTCGGGTTCGGGTCCGGGACCCAAAAGTCCGGTACGAACCCAAACTTTACAGTTCAGGTTCGCTCAACCCTAATCAGAACACATGTGTGTATGTATTCACCCCCTTTGTTATGAAGCCCATAAAAAGCTCTGGTGCAACCAATTACCTTTTAATCATCAACCATGTGAGTTGCTAAATGTTGTACCTTCATTAAATGTAACCATATCGCTACACTTAGAGGCGCCTCTCTTCTCTTTTATACTCTGTAGCTTCTGCTGGATTTTGCTTCTAATCCCCTTGTAGAGGCTGCCATTTATAAATCACACTGCTATAATCTTTTTTATATCGACTATAAACTGACGGACTTATGAATAAATGGTTGTGGAACGAATCATCTGAGTTTCCATTATTTCTTATGGGGAAATTCGCTTTGATATACAAGTGCTTTGGATCACAACCATGCTTCCAGAACGAATTATGCTCGCAATCCAAGGTTTTACTGTACAAGTCAGGGTTAGGTTATAAAAAAATATCCAAATCTTTGATGATCCCTAGGAGCACCATCAAATCTATCATAACCAAATGGAAAGAACATGGCACTAGAGCAAACCTGCCAAGAGACGGCCGCACACCAAAACTCACGGACCGGGCAAGGAGGGTATTAATCAGAGAGGCAGCACAGAGACCTAAGGTAACCCTGGAGGAGCTGCAGAGTCCCACAGCAGAGACTGGAGTATCTGTACATAGGATGACAATAAGCCGTACACTCCATAGAGTTGGGTTTTAAGGCTGAGTGGCCAGAAGAAAGCCATTACTTTCAGCAAAAAACAAAATGGCTCATTTTGAGTTTGCGAAAAGGCATGTGGGAGACTCCCAAAACGTATAGAGGAAGGTGCTCTGGTCTAATGAGTCTAAAATTTAACTTTTTGGCCATCAAAGAAAACGCTATGTCTGGCGCAAACCCAACACATCACCCAAAGAACACCAACATGGTGTGTGGCAGCATCATGCTGTGGGGATGTTTTTCAGCAGTCAGGACTGGAAACTGGTCAGAGTTGAGGGAAAGGTGGATGGTGCTAAATACAAGGATATTCTTGAGCAAAACCTGTACCACTCTGTGTGTGATTTGAGGCTAGGACGGAGGTTCACCTTCCAGCAGGACATTGACCCCAAACACACTGCTAAAGCAACACTTGGAAAACATGTAAATGTGTTGGAATAGCCTAGTCAAAGCCCAGACCTCAATCCAATAGAAAATCTGTGGTCAGACTTAAAGATTGCTGTTCACAAGCGCAAACCATCCAACTTGAAGGAGCCGGAGCAGTTTTGCAAGGAAGAATGGGCAAAAATCCCAGTGGTAAGATGTGGCAAGCTCATAGAGACTTATTCAAAGAGACTTGGAGCTGTGAAAGCCGCAAAAGGTGGCTCTACAAAGTATTGACTTTAGGGGGGTGAATAGTTATGCACATTTACTTTTTCTGTTATATTGTCCTATTTGTTGATTGCTTCACAATAAAAAAAAAACATCTTGAAAGTTGTGGTCATGTTCTGTAAATTAAATGATGCAAATCCTCAAACAATCCATGTTAATTCCAGGTTGTGAGGCAACAAAACACGAAAAATGTCAAGGGGGGGTGAATACTTTTCCAAGGCACTGTATATAAAATAGTTTATGGAAAGGAAAATGCTGCAAGAAAGCATTTATTTTTTTCTGTACTCTTACCTGTGATGTCTTAAGTGACAGGGTCTCTTTAAAATACAGTCTTTCTGAAGAACATCTAAAAGTCTGGTCAAATAATTTAAAGGAGCTACTGTATGTGAGCTGACACTCATGTCATAATCAAGGAGCCATAAAAATGGTTTGCTCCCATGCAGCAGTAGAAGCTCCCCCCTAATTTACTTTGTATAAGCTGTCAGCTGGCACAATGTAGTGCAGTGGCGCTCAGGAACTCAAGAACACCTAAGGCCCTACAAACACAAAACCTTTGTTTTCCTTGCTTGTCAACACCAGTGTTGATGAACACTAAATTGAAAATGCATCACAAGAAATATAACAATTCTTTGAGCAGCTTTCTTGAAGCCTCAAAAGCACCCTCCAGCTCCAGTGTTAAGCAGAGATCTTTAAAGTCCACTTGAACTTTCAGTTTAAATCAATTAAATACATTCCATGTGCATCAAATGCAAGTATGCAGCAAGTGAGGGCTGAGCCTCTGATCTATGTATCTGTTTCAAAGCCACGGGATCTCCATAACATCTAGAAGTAGGCCTGCAACTTTCTCATCAAATGGTGTTCTGCATAACTTTTCTTTTCTTGTGCTTTGAAGTCCTTCACCAGGTTAATGTGAACACTGCTCTTGTTTATATTCAGATAGACCAGATCATGTATGCAGTGTACCTGCGGTTGAGCAGGTAAGTACATGGCAAGTAGTTGTACTACATACCTATTTGATTCAATGTGCGTGACTAAGCTCAAGTCAAGTGCAACAGTGTTCAATTCAAACATCCAATCCTGAAGAAAAAAACTATTTCCTTTCACTTTTTCCTTTAAATGTAGGCCTCATGCACTCGGACATTTTGGGGCTCTAGTGTAAAATCTCAGCCTTTTTATGTACCCGGGGGGGGGGGGGGGGGGGAGGCAGGGATGGTGCCACTGTGATTTTGTGCTAGAGCCTCATGTGCACCAGGCCATATTTCTCCTGGCTTGAAACTTAACCCTTTCATGCCTAAGCCTTTTTCTGACATTTGTTGCTTACAAGTTAAAATCTGTATTCTTTGCTAGAAAATTACTTTGAACCCCCAAACATTATATATATATATATTTTTTTAGCAGAGACCCTGGAGAAAAAAATGGTGATCATTGCAATATTTTATGCCACACCGTATTTGTGCAGCAGTCTTTCAAAAGCATTTATTTTTTTTGCAAGAAATAGACTTTCATGTATTAAAAAAAAAAACAGTAAAGTTAGCCCAATGTTTTTGTATAATGTGAAAGATGATGTTACGCCGAGTAAATAGATACCTAACATGTCACGAAGGACAATTTTTTTTAAAGCGCCCCCCTCCCTTCGTGCTTGTGAGCAGAAGCGAACACATATGTAAGACCCCTTTCATACTGCCAGCGTTTTTCAGGTGCTACAGCGCTAAAAATAGCGCCTGTATAGCGCCTGAAAAAAGCTGCTCCATGCACCCCAGTGTGAAAGCCTGAGGGCTTTCACACTGGAGCGGTGCGCTGGCAGAGCGTCACAAAAAGTCCTGCCAGCAGCTTCTTTGGAGCGGTGAAGGAGCGGTGAACTCACCGCTCCTCCATCTCTCCTCCAACGCTGCTCCCCATTGAAATCAATGAGGCAGTGCTGCGATACCGCCGGCAAAACGGCGCTCCGTGGTATTTTGCGGGCGGATTTAACCCCTTTTCGGCCGCTAGCGGGGGTTAAAACCGCCCCGCTAGCAGCCGAATAATGCTGCTAAAATGACGGTAATTCGATCCCACCTAATGTGACTTTTTACACTCTATGGCATTGAAGTTGTATCAAAGTCAGACCAAAGTAGTGCAGGAACCTTTTCTAAAGTCGGACAGACTTGTGTAGGATCAGTTAAAACTGCTCTCATAGGGAAACATTGAATTTGACATGTCATCCAACTTGTGCTGTCACAAGTCAGATCCAATGTCGCACCAGTGTGAACCGGGCCTTAATGTACATAGTCTGGGCATGGCTGCTGAACTTTACCTGCCTAAAGATTTGTTTTTCTGTACAACTAGTATTGCAATTTACAGTCCAGACAACACATGCAGGTTGGTGACTTGACTTTTACTTCTGCAATTAAGCAATACATCTCCCTACCCCAAGTCTGCGATTAGACAGTGAAGGAGCAGCAGAACACTGAGGTTATCCCTCTGCTCTCACCTCTTGTTAGCATATTCTTTGTCAGCATTATGCATACAGCAGAGTTTGACTTACTCCTCATGTTTCTCCTAGTCTGAGTGCTGCTCTGCAGGGCATTACACGAACACACTACTAAAGCAAATCTAAGTACTAAAAAAAAATATTTTGGTTCAAAATATCATTATTGCATTTATTTTTTATAAATACATAGATGTATTTATATTTTTTGAACAATACGATAGACTCCATCTATGGTTGAGATTTAACTCCATGCATGTTTTCATCAAACTTCTGATATACCCTTTAAAGCCCAACTGAAACTTCTATATTGATTACTGTAATGCATTGTGTTGCAGCAAAGGTTAGAATACCCTGAGCTAGCAGCATGCTTGAGAGTTAGAGGGCTGCTCAATAAAGAACGCAGCCCGGGGTCTATAGCAGTCTGACACATCCCCTTTCTAGTGCTCCAGACAACAGCGCTCATGCTTCCTGCTTTAGGCATTAAGATGAAAACCAACTTATAAATGGCTACAGGGCATCAGTCTACAGCAAAGATTTAGATGTGCAACTGACTAAATTATATCAATACATAAAGAACACCGAAAATTATTAAAAACATACTTGCTTTTTCTTCATATTGCAAATACCTGATAAAATATATTTCTATTCTAGATGGCCACATTTTCAAATCTAAACTTGGCATACTGAGAACGGTGTCCTGGTGCATTGCATCAACTCATTTTTGAGCATTAATGTGTGTTGCATTAGGGCAGCCCACTGAAATGAGTCGGCTGGCAACCGAACAAAAAATAGACATGCTCATTTGACAACACACTTCCCTCCTGACCCCCCCAGCACTGTGCCCTCCTGACCCCCCCAGCACTGTGCCCTCCTGACCCCCCAGCACTGTGCCCTCCTGACCCCCCCAGCACTGTGCCCTCCTGACCCCCCCAGCACTGTGCCCTCCTGACCCCCCAGCACTGTGCCCTCCTGACCCCCCAGCACTGTGCCCTCCTGACCCCTCCAGTACTGTGCCCTCCTGACCCCTCCAGTACTGTGCCCACCTGACCCCTCCCCAGCACTGTGCCCTCCTGACCCCCCCAGCACTGTGCCCTCCTGACCCCTACAGTACTGTGCCCTCCTGACCCCTCCAGTACTGTGCCCACCTGACCCCTCCCCAGCACTGTGCCCTCCTGACCCCCCCCAGTACTGTGCCCTCCCGACCCCTCCAGTACTGTGCCCTCCTGACCCCCCTCAGTACTGTGCCCTCTTGACCTCCCTGTACCATGCCCTCCTGACCCTTGCCCTACATATTACTAACCTCTGTACACCGCTCTAAAACTTGTTTCTCAAAGAATGATAAATAAATATTAAGACCCCATTTCACACTGGGGCCACCCGTGTGTTAGCGCTGAAGCGCCACTCTTAACCCCCACTAGCTGCCGAAGAAGGGGTTAAGAACCCCACTGTTGCGTTTCCAAACCATCCCAAAGATGATGCTTGCAGGACTTTTTCTAACCACCCACAAGCTCACCGCCCCAGTGAGAAAACACTCGGGCTTTCACATTCGGGCGGCAAGGTGAGGCAGTTTTCAGGAGCTTTACAGGCGCTATTTCTAGTGCTAAAACGCCTGAAAACTGCCTCAGTGTGAAAGGTGGTCTTAAAGTAAAAACAAGAACCCGCTTACTTTGGAGTTCTCTAAATAAATTAGGGATCGGACGATTATCGGTGCGGATGATTATCGGCGGCTGAATTTCACTTTTTCAGAAGTATCAGTATCGGTCAAGAAACTGACCGATATTACCGATATTGCTTCAAGGGGTTTGTTTTATTCTAATAACAACCGATGCGGCTCAGCAGCCGCTTGGCTGTTATTACAAGCAGTGGGAGGGGACGCCACCCCCCCTCCTCCCGCCATTTGCCTGGGCTCTCCCGTCCCACAGGAGGCCCGAGCAACCAGCCGATATGTCCACCCGCTGGCCAAAACGAAACAAAGCCAATGCTTTGTTCGGGTCTTGGATCTAGTAACCAGGAAGCAATGTCATGGCATCTTAAAGGTGCCAGTTTTAAAAAATAATGTATTCAATAACACTGATCTTGATGTTCTGAATACTTTCAAGTGCAGAGGAGGGGTTTGGGGTCTTATAGATGCCCGATCTCTCCATAAAGAGTACCTGTCAATGCCTAATACTGTCACAAGGGATGTTTACATTCCTTGTGACAACAAAAACTGTGATAAAAAAAAACAAATTTTAAAAGGACGGTGTAAAAAATTTTTTTTAATTGTACAAAATATCGGCAAATAATATCGGCTATCAGCAGGAGAGGTGGGGGCGAAATATCGGTATCGTATCGGCACCGAAAAAAAAACGATATTGGTCGATCCCTAAAATAAAAAAAACGAAAGTGACAAATATCTGTAGTAAATGCTACTATGCCAACTGTATTCACAGTTTTAATGCCGCACAAAGAACCCCTTGAAAACTTGCTTTTTTAAACACTTGCCGACCAGCACACAACGATATACATCGGCACAATGGCACGGCTGCGCAAATGGGCATACGGGTAAGTCCCCTTTAGGAGGTGGCGTTGTGGGCGTGCGCACACCCGCCGCGTGCTCCGTGACCTTGCCCGCGGGTCCCCGCGGACTTCGATGTCCACCGGTGTCCTGCGGACTTCGATGTCCACCGGTGTCCTGCGGACTTCGATGTCCACCGGTGTCCCGCGATCATGTCACGGAGCGGCAGAACGGGGAGATGCCTATGTAAACAAGGCATTTCCCCGTTCTGCCTTATGACATGACAGAGATCCTCTGCTCCCTGTCGTCGGGAGCAGTGATCGCTGTCATGTCAGTGGTAGCCCACCCCCCCACAGTTAGAATCACTCCCTATGACACACTTAACCCCTTGATCGCCCCCTAGTGTTAAACCCCTTGCTTGCCAGTGTCATTTATACAGTAATCAGTGCATTTTTATAGCACTGATCGCTGTATAAATGACAATGGTCCCAAAATAGTGTCAAAAGTGTCCAATGTGTCTGCCATAATGTCGCAGTTATGATAAAAATCGCAGATCGCCGCCATTACTAATAAAAAAAAAAATAATAATAAAAATGCCATAAATCTATCCCCTATTTTGAAGACGATATAACTTTTGCGCAAACCAATCAATATACGCTTATTGCGATTTTCTTTTTACCAAAAATATGTAGAAGAATACATATCGGCCTAAACTGAGAAAGAAATTTGTTTTTTTTATATATTTTTTGGGGATATTTATTATAGCAAAAAATAATGTTTTTTTTTTCAAAATTGTCGATCTTTTTTTGTTTATAGCGCAAAAAATAAAAACTGCAGAGGTGATCAAATACCACCAAAAGAAAGCTCTATTTTGGGGAAAAAAAAGACGTCAATATTGTTTGGGTACAACGTCGCACGACCGCGCAATTGTCAGTTAAAGCGACGCAGTGCCGAATCACAAAAAGTGCTGTAGTCAGGAAGGGAGTAACTTCTTCCAGGGCTGAAGTGGTTAATAGCTCAATGTAACTAATAACAGGTATCCCTTAAACTCCAATCCTTCTATATAGGTTTAAATTCTAAAACCTATTGTATTTTAAAAGTGTAATAAAATGTAACAGTTCACTCACATTAGCTGTTCTTGTCTTCTTTTTATATGTCAGCATATTTATTTCCTAACTACCAACACTCACTAGCAGTAAAATGTCAATATTATGGTTTCACACCTCACACAACACTTGTCACAAGTACTACACCGCATGGGGCTCCTGTGTAAATAGCGTCACATTACAGTGACCTCAAAGACAACACTATATCAGTTCTAAAGCACACTTCCAGTAGCTGTCTGTAGTATTTACCACTGACTGATTGTTGTATCTCGCAATATAAAGAGTCAGGCTCTGTTCTGTCACAGGGGGGGGGTTATTTACTAAAGCTGGAGAGTGTAAAATCTGGTACATCTCTGCATAGAAACCAATCAGCTTCCAGGTTTTATTGCCAAATCTTAATTGAACAAGCTGAATTTAGAAGCTGATTGGCTGCTATGCACAGCTGCACCAGATTCTGAGCACACCAGTTTTAGTAAATCTCCCCCGAATGTCTCAGTGTACAATATATCCATATAGGATTGGATTGTACAGACCTCCCTCAGCCTACTGTGTGAACAATAACTGTATACGGGTGAGCTCAGGTGTGTGTTCGGATCCTAAGTCAAACCCTCCTGAGCTATCCCTCCAGGAAGCTCCTGCTGTATAGAGCCAATCATGAGCAGCAAAGACATTTCCTCCCTGCATGTATACAAGAGGCATGTTTACGTATGGCTGTGGGCGGGGAATGCCTCGGCTGCTTGTTATTTTCCAAGTTCTTGGTGGGATAGGTGGCTTTGGACTAGGACCTGAACTCATCTGCCCTGGTGACAACAGATTAGGACTGTGCCAAGGCAGCAGATGTTGTGTCAGCAGTCTTGTAATGTTGGATGTTGTTGTGTCCGTGTTATTCTATGACATGTGCCAGCAGTGTTGTATTGATGGGTGTGTTGTTGTTTTTAATGTGATATCATGTGGTGTCAGCAGTCTTGTAGTGCTGGGTGTATTGTGTCAGTGTTACGTCTAGTATACACAATGAAAAAAACAGACAAAAATACAGTTTTTAAAGCGATTGTACGATAATCTCATCCTTAGTATACAGCTTTCGAGAGCCGATTATGACAGTTCATAGGAAATTATCCGAAGGGACAAGTACAAAAAATTCTCTTACGATACCAAAGCGAGCGATCAATTTTCGTTTAATCAGTACAGTATCCATCCAAACAAAATCAAGTGACCAAGACCGCGCACATATACAATACAACACATTACATCACTTCCAAAGTTGCATTCTGTCGTTTTCGTACCTTAAAGAGGAGCTCCAGGCTCCTGCAGAAAACAAATGAAAAGTCAGCAGCTACAATTACTGTAGCTGCTGACTTTTACTATTAGGACACTTAGGCCCCTTTAACACTTGTGCGACTTGGGACTGCAAAGTCGCATGACAAGTCGTTTCCCATGATTTCCAATGATAACCATTCATATATGAGCAACCTCAAGTCGTGCCGACTTCAAAGTAGTCCCTGTACTACTTTGGTCCAATTTGCATGTGAGTTGAGATCCATAGACCTCAAGCTTACACAGGCATTCCCTGAAATCACAAAACCGACCGCAAAATTGCGGTAAAATCACGTGTAAAAGGGGCCTTTCCTGTCCAGGAATCCAGCGGCGTCTTCACCCAAGCCAATTTTTCAATTGCCTGTCGGGTGCTGCCGCCGCCATCTCTGCTTAGGCCCCTTTCACACTTGTGCGACTTCAAAGTCGAGCGATTTTTACCGCGATTCGCGGCCGCGATTTCAAGGAATGCCAAAGTAGTGCAGGGACTACTTTGAAGTCGGAACGACTTGAAGTTGTACTAATATGAATGGCTGTCATTAGAAATCATGGGGAACAACTTGTCATGCTACTTTGCAGTCCCAAATCGTGGGACAAGTCCTATAAGTGTGAAAGGGGCCTAAGGGGAACCATCGGTGAAGCATTGAGGCTTCACAGTCGATTCCATGCTTCTAATGCGCGAATCACGCTGCACTCTGTGAATGGGCCGGCTGCGGGGGGAAGGGGGGCTGAACTTCAAACTCAACTGGAAGTAGCAGCGGGTACTGTCAAAACCCCCCACGAAAGATGCCAAATGTGGCAGCGGAGGGGGAGGAGGCAGACAAGTGGAGCTTCCCCTTTTTTGGCGGAGCTCCACTTAAGGTAACCTTTTCATTTTCGATAGGAGACTAGCATACAAAAAAAAAAAAAACAGACAATCATTCGTCCAGTAGTCTCATCATGTGTCCGAGGCTTTACACTATGACATATGTCAGCGGTCTTGTAGTGCTGGGTGTATTGTGGCAGCGTAAAGCTGGCCATAGATGAGTAAAAAAAAAAAATAATGAAAAAATAAAAAATAAATTGAAATGTTCTTTTGATGGCCCAATCATTATATTGGAAACTTTCCAGCGACTTTCAACAATTTTTCGATTGTTTTTAACATTAAACATTGTTTTTTTTTCCTTTCGGTTTTTAATACTAGCTCTATTGCTCATGCACATTTCTGTTAATTTTTTATTAAATTTTTTTTTAACGACTGACCCATAAAAAATTACAAAATAGTTTGTTTAAAAATAAAATTTCCAACATGTTCATTTTGGATCTTGAAATGAAAATCAACTATCACAGTGAGGACACTAACCATATGAGAATCAAACTATTAGTCTAGTGCTGGCCAATGGCTGCGAGCGCTAATCGGTGTGTTCTGGCGGTGGCGGAACACAATAGCACAGCGGAGAAGATCACTGTACTAACATTGTTTGTGTTAGTGCAGTGATCTGTCAGTTTATTTCATTCAGCCCGCTGGGTTAAAGGGAAAAAAGAAACGTATAGTGTGTACCAGGCTTTATTTACACTATGCCATGCTGTGTCAGCAGGCTTGTAGTGCTGGGTGGTGTTGTGTTACACTCCGACATGTTATGTCAGCAAGCTTGTATTGCTGGGTGTGTTGGTGTCAATGTTATAAAATGTTATGTCAGCAGTCTCTTGTAGTGCTGGGTGTCAGTGTTACACTACAATGTGTTGTGTCAGCAGTCTTGTATGTTGTTGTTTCAGTATGACAGTACAGTGTGTTGTGTCAGTCTTGTATGTTGTTGTTTCAGTATGACAGTACAGTGTGTTGTGTCAGTCTTGTATGTTGTTGTTTCAGTATGACAGTACAGTGTGTTGTGTCAGTCTTGTATGTTGTTGTTTCAGTATGACAGTACAGTATGTTGTGTCAGCAGTCTTGTATTGCTGGGTGTGTTGTTGTCAATGTTATAACATGTTATGTTGGCAGTCTCTTGTTGTGTTATACTATCTGGTGTCAGCAGTTTCTTGTAGTGCTGTGTGTTGTTGTGTCAGTGTTAGGTTATAACATGTTGTGTCAGCAGTCTTGTAGTGCTGTGTGTTTTTGTTGTCTGTGTTATACCATGTGATGTTAGCAGTCTTGCAGTGCTGGGTGTGTGTTACACTGGGTCTTGTATGTTGTTGTAGTGTCAATGTTGCACAGTGTGCTGTTGTAGTGTCAGTGTTGTACAGTATGGTGTTGTAGTGTCAGGTGTTGCACAGTGTGGTGTTGTAGTGTCAGTGTTGTACAGTCAGTGTGGTGTTGCAGTGTTGCACAGTGTGGAGGTGAAGTTGTCTCTCACACACACACAGACCGCCGTGCCCGGTGTGATTACCTTACAGGCGGAGTACACTCCGAGTTTCTCCAGTTTCTTGGCCCGGGGAGCGGAGCGGAGTTGCCCCTTCTTGGCAGCGATTCTGATCGGCGCTGCACCTCCCCCGGCCGGGCTCTCCGCTCCCCTTCCTCCTCCACCGGCCGGAGAGCCCTGAGCTGCCACCGCGGAGACTCCCTCTGCCTCCGACATGGCACTGGAGCCTGCCCGGGGAGGAGAATGCCCCCCCTCCCCCCTCCGGTGTACAGATCCCTGGGCGAGGTGACGAGATGTACAGCCGCTCCCCCAGCAGGGAGGCCGCCGCTCATCACCGCCTCCTCCTCCTCCTTCTTCTTCTTCCCAGTCCTTCCCTTCTACTGTCCACTCCATCCCTCCTCCTCATCATCATCGTCATGTCTTCCCTCGTCTGTACACCGTCCTCATGTCAGAGGGACTCGCCGTCCGTGTACACCGTCCTCGTCACTGCTACAACCATCACATACATCATTCCTCCACAATATCCCTCATACATGGCTAGGAATGTCCACAATTGTCAATACACGGCACTCAGAGTTCACCTCATATCTCTGTATATTCACTCACGTATCCCTGTATACAGTATATATACACCTCACATATCCCTGTATACAGTATATATGTCATTACCTCACATATCCCTGTATACAGTATATATACACCTCACATATCCCTGTATACAGTATATATGTCATTACCTCACATATCCCTGTATACAGTATATATACACCTCACATATCCCTGTATACAGTATATATGTCATTACCTCACATATCCCTGTATACAGTATATATACACCTCACATATCCCTGTATACAGTATATATGTCATTACCTCACATATCCCTGTATACAGTATATATACACCTCACATATCCCTGTATACAGTATATATACAGCTCACATATCCCTGTATACAGTATATATGTTATTACCTAAAATATCCCTGTATACAGTATATATACACCTCACATATCCCTGTATACAGTATATATGTCATTACCTCACATATCCCTGTATACAGTATATATACACCTCACATATCCCTGTATACAGTATATATGTCATTACCTCACATATCCCTGTATACAGTATATATACACCTCACATATCCCTGTATACAGTATATATGTCATTACCTCACATATCCCTGTATACAGTATATATACACCTCACATATCCCTGTATACAGTATATACACACCTCACATATCCCTGTATACAGTATATATGTTATTACCTTTAATATCCCTGTATACAGTATATATACACCTCACATATCCCTGTATACAGTATATATGTTATTACCTTACATATCCCTGTATACAGTATATATACACCTCACATATCCCTGTATACTGTATATATACACCTCACATATCCCTATATACAGTATATATATATATATATATATATATATATATATATATATATACGCCTCACATATCCCTGTATACAGTATATATACCTTAAATATCTCTGTATACATGTCATAAACTCACATATTCCTAAATACTATATATATATATATATATATATATATACAGTGGTGTGAAAAAGTGTTTGCCCCCTTCCTCATTTCCTGTTCCTTTGCATGTTTGTCACACTTAAGTGTTTTGGAACATCAAACCAATTTAAACAATAGTCAAGGACAACACAAGTAAACACAAAATGCAATTTGTAAATGAAGGTGTTTATTATTAAAGGTGAAAAAAAATCCAAACCATCATGGCCCTGTGTGAAAAAGTGATTGCCCCCTAAACCTAATAACTGGTTGGGCCACCCTTAGCAGCAACAACTGCAACCAAGCATTTGCGATAACGTGCAATGAGGCTTTTACAGCGTCCTGGAGGAATTTTGGCCCACTCATCTTTGCAGAATTGTCCTAATTCAGTTAGAGGGTTTTCGAGCATGAACGACCTTTTTAAGGTCATACCACAACATCTCAATAGGATTCAGGTCTGGACTTTGGCTAGGCCACTCCAAAGTCTTCATTTTGTTTTTCTTCAGCCATTCGGTGGTGGACTTGCTGGTGTGTTTAGGATCATTGTCCTGCTGCAGAACCCAAGCTCGTTTCAGCTTGAGTACACGAACAGATGGTCGGACATTCTCCTTCAGGATCTCTTGGTAGACAGCAGAATTCATAGTTCCTTTTATCACGGCAAGTCTTCCAGGTCCTGAAGCAGCAAAACAGCCCCAGACCATCACACTACCACCACCATATTTTACTGTTGGTATAATGTTCTTTTTCTGAAATGCAGTGTTCCTTCTACGCCAGATATACTTGGACACACACCTTCCAAAGAGTTCCACTTTTGTCTCATCGGTCCACAGAATGGTAGACAGCAGAATTCATAGTTCCTTTTATCACGGCAAGTCTTCCAGGTCCTGAAGCAGCAAAACAGCCCCAGACCATCACACTACCACCACCATATTTTACTGTTGGTATAATGTTCTTTTTCTGAAATGCAGTGTTCCTTCTACGCCAGATATACTTGGACACACACCTTCCAAAGAGTTCCACTTTTGTCTCATCGGTCCACAGAATGTTGTCCCAAAAGTCTTGGGGATCATCAAGATGTGTTGTGGAGAAATTGAGACGAGCTTTGATGTTCTTTTTGCTCAGCAGTGGTTTTCTCCTTGGAACTCTGCCATGCAGGCCATTTTTGCCCAGTCTTTTCCTGATGGTGGAGACATGAACGCTGACCTTAACTGAGGCAAGTGAGGCCTGCAGTTCCTTGGACGTTGTTGTGGGGTCTTTTGTGACCTCTTGGATGAGTCGTCGCTGCGCTCTTTGGGTAATTTTGGGCGGCCGGCCACTCCTGGGAAGGTTCACCACTGTTCCATGTCTTCGCCATTTGTGGATAATGGCTCTCACTGTGGTTCGCTGGATTCCCAAAGCTTTGGAAATGGCTTTATAACCCCTTCCAGACTGATAGATCTCAATTACTTTCTTTCTCAATTGTTCCTGAATTTCTTTGGGTCTCGGCATGATGTTTAGCTTTTAAGGATCTTCTGGTGGACCTTACTGTGTCAAGCAGCTCCTATTTAAGTGATGCCTTGATTGTGAACAGGTGTGGCAATAATCAGGCCTGGGTGTGGCTAGAGAAATTGAACTCAGGTGTGGACAACCACAGTTATAGTATGTTTTAACAAGGGGGGCAATCACTTTTTCACACAGGGCCATGATGGTTTGGATTTTTTTTCACCTTTAATAATAAACACCTTCATTTACAAATTGCATTTTGTGTTTACTTGTGTTGTCCTTGACTATTGTTTAAATTGGTTTGATGTTCCGAAACACTTAAGTGTGACAAACATGCAAAGGAACAGGAAATGAGGAAGGGGGCAAACACTTTTTCACACCACTGTATATATATATATATATATATATATATATATATATATATTATAGCTGCACGATTAATTGTTAAGAATCCTTATCGCAATTTTTTTCCCATTGCGATCTTGAAAAGAGTATTTCCAAATTCTTTCTATGCAGAGAATTCTCTTTGCTCTGCTAAAGCTGACAGCCGTCAAAAGAAAGGGAAAAAAAATCTGGGCAGGCTGCCAAGAATCACAACATTCTTTAGCAGTGGAACTTAAAGGGGGATTCCACCCTAAAGTGGAACTCCCGCTTTTCGGAACCCTCCCCCCCTCCGGTGTCACATTTGGCACCTTTCAGGGGGGAGGGGGGTGCAGATACCTGTCTAAGACAGGTATCTGCACCCACTTCCGGGCATAAACTCCCACGGGAGTTTACGTCACCTCCTGTCCCGGCGCGCTGTCTGCCGGGACACACACGTGACCCGGCAGACGGCGCTGAGGATTCTCATTGCGCCGCGCGACTCGCGCATGCGCAGTAGGGAATCGGGAAGTGAAGCCACTTCCTGATTCCCTCACCGAGAATGGCGCCGGCTACAGCAGGGAGCCGAGCGATCGATCGGCCTCTGCTGCCGACACCGCTGGACCCTGGAACAGGTAAGTGTCCATTTTTTAAAAGTCAGCAGCTGCAGTATTTGTAGCTGCTGGCTTTTAAATTTTTTTTTTTCAGTACAATCCCGCTTTAAGTATAAACATTGTAACGATTTGTAATTTAGATCAAAGGAATAAACTTTGGTGTGTAAATGAGGGAAGTTTAACCACTTAAAGCGGAGTTCCACCCAAAAGTGGAACTTCCGCTCATCTGATTCCTCCCCCCCTCCGGTACCACAATTGGCACCTTTCGGGGGGAGGGGGTGCAGATACCTGTATAATACAATACAGGTATCTGTACCCACTTCCGGGAATAGACTCCCATGGGAGTCTAACCCCTTCCTGCACCCCCCCCCCCCCCGCTGTCTCCTGGGGTACACACAGGTCCCAGGAGATAGCAGGGACCATTTAGGAAGCACAGCGCGACTCGCGCATGCGCAGTAGGGACCCAGGAAGTTAAGCCGTAACGATTCACTTCCTGATTTCCTTACCTAGAATGGCAACGGCAGCAGCCAAGAGCCGAGCGGCTGCACGGCTTCGGCTTCCGACATCGCTGGACTCCGGGAAAGGTAAGTGTCCATTTATTAAAAGTCAGCATCTGCAGTATTTGTAGCTGCTGGCTTTTAATATTTTTTTTTAGGTGCACTCCCGCTTTAAACACTAAACCTTTTTCTGACATTTGTTGGTTTCGAGTTAAAATATTTTTTTTTTGCTAGAAAATTACTTAGAATCCCCAAACATTATATATACCGTATATTTATCGGCGTAAAACACGCACTTTTTTCCCCTTAAAATTAGGGGAAATCGTGGGTGCGTGTTATACGCCGATCCTGACCGATCCCCGTCGATCTCCGCTGATTGTGAGCGGAGCGATCGCCGCCGCCCGCCGAGATACACATAGCCGAGTGTACTCGGCTCTTCTCGGCTCCGCTCACAGTCACACCCAGTCCCGCCATTGGACCTGTGTTATGTCCATCATAGGGCGGGACTGGGCGTGACTGTGAGTGGAGTCGAGAAGAGCAGAGTGCACTCGGCTATGTGGATCTCGGCTCCGCCCAGTTCCTGCGATCTCGGTGGCGTTCGATCCGCTCCGCCCAGTCTCGGCGGCGCCAATTTTAAATGCATCCAAGGCTGCACTGACAAGGCTGCACTGGGGCAAGGCTGCAATGGACACTGGGGGCAAGGCTGCACTGGGGGCAAGGCTGCACTGACAAGGCTGCACTGGGGGCAAGGCTGCACTGACAGGGCTGCACTGGGGCAAGGCTGCAATGGACACTGGGGGCAAGGCTGCACTGACAAGGCTGCACTGGGGCAAAGTTGCACTGACAAGGCTGCAATGGACACTGGGGCAAGGCTGCACTGACAAGGCTGCAAATGACACTGATAAGGCTGCATTGATGAGCATTTAAATGTTTTTTTCCTTAAACTTCCCTCCTACAAGTTTTTTTCCTTAAAATTCCCTCCTAAACTTGGGGTGCGTGTTATACGCCGATAAATACGGAATATATATATATATATATATATATATATATATATATATATATATATATATTTATATTTATATTTAAGCAGAGACCCTAGAGAATAAAATGGTGGTTGTTGCAATATTTTATGTCACACTGTATTTGCGCAGAAGTCGTTCAAATGCAATTTTTTGGGGACAAAATTACACTTTAACCACTTGCCGACCGCCCCATGTAGATATACGTCGGCAGAATGGCACGTACAGGCAGAACCACGTACCTGTACGTGCCATTCTTCAGGCGGTTGGGGGGTCCGATCGGACCCCCCTCCGCCGGCGGGGACGGTCGGCATCGCTTCAGGAGCGATCCGGGACGAGGGGACGGCCAGTGGTTTCTGGCCACCCCCTCGCGATCGCTCCTGGCGAATGAAAAGCTTCCCCTTCCTGTCTATTGTATAGACAGGAAGGCGGAAGTGATGTCACGCTCGGTGCGCCGGTCTATGTGACCGGAACGCCGAGCAGAGAAGATGTAAAGGTTAGTGCACAAACAGTACACTGACACCAGTACACATAGGCACACAATCCACCCCCCTGTCACCCCCAGATCACCCCCCAGATCACCCCCTCCCCCCCCAGTCACAGTGTCACTAATTGCAGTGATCATTTATTTACTGATCACTGCATTTAGTGTCAGTGTGACTGTAATAACTGTCAGGGCAGTTAGTTTTAGGTCCTAGGTAGCCCCCTACCCCCCCCTAATAAAGGTTTAACCCCCTGATTGCCCCTAGTTAACCCCTTCACCCCCTTTTGCCAGTGTCACTAAGCGATCGTTTTTCTGATCGCTGCATTGTGTCGCTAGGTAACCATTTTTTTTTTATTTTAACCGCCATGTTTTATATAGGTTCATAAATAGTTTTATAGGTCAGGTACCCCCATATTACAACCTAAATAAAGGTTTTAACCCCCTGATTGCCCCTAGAGTTAACCCTTTCACCAGTAATCACCGTATAACTGTCACTGGTGACGCTGGTTAGCCAGTTAGTTATTTCGTTATTTAGGTTCCCCGTCAGGTTTTTATATAGCGTCAGGTACCCCCATATATTACCTAATAAAGGTTTAACCCCCTGATTGCCCCTAGTTAACCCTTTCACCCCCTTTTGCCAGTGTCACTAAGCGATCGTTTTTCTGATCGCTGCATTAGTGTCGCTAGGTAACCAGTTTTTTTTTAGGTTAACCGCCATGTTTATATAGGTTCATAAATAGGTTTATAGGTCAGGTACCCCCATATTACAACCTAAATAAAGGTTTTAACCCCCTGATTGCCCCTAGAGTTAACCCTTTCACCAGTGATCACCGTATAAAATGTCACTGGTGACGCTGGTTAGCCAGTTAGTTATTTCGTTATTTAGGTTCCCCGTCAGGTTTTTATATAGCGTCAGGTACCCCCATATATTACCTAATAAAGGTTTAACCCCCTGATTGCCCCTAGTTAACCCTTTCACCCCCTTTTGCCAGTGTCACTAAGCGATCGTTTTTCTGATCGCTGCATTAGTGTCGCTAGGTAACCAGTTTTTTTTTTGTATTACTGTTACGGGTGACGCTGGTTAGTTAGCTTGTTTTTTATACTGTCAGGGCACCCGCCATTTATTACCCAATAACGGTTTAACCCCCTGATCGCCCGGCGGGTGATATCAATTAGGTTTTAGGGTCAAATAAGGTCTGCGTCGCCCCAGGTTAGTGCCAGTACCGCAAACACCCACGCGCAAAGCATACACCTCCCTTAGTGGTATAGTATCTGAACAGATCAATATCTGATCTGATCAGATCTATACTAGCGTCCCAGCAGTTTAGGGTTCCAAAAAAACGCATTGTTAGCGGGATCAGCCCAGATACCTGCTAGCACCTGCGTTTTCCCCCTCCGCCCAGCCCAGCCCAGCCCACCCAAGTGCAGTATCGATCGATCACTGTCACTTACAAAACACTAAGCACACATAACTGCAGCGTTCGCAGAGTCAGGCCTGATCCCTGCGATCGCTAACATTTTTTTTGTGGTAGCGTTTTGATTCAGTCGCTAACAGTCAGGAGCTTTTTTACCTGTGAATCTCAAAAAAAAAAAAAAAAACAAAAATAGTTGTCGTTTTATTGTTCTCTCTCTCTCTCTATTGTTGCTCTTTTTTTACTCCATTCTATTCTGCAATGTTTTATTATGTTTTATCATGTTTTATCATGCTTGCTTTTCAGGTATGTAATTTTGTTTACTGTGTTTTAGTGTTAAGCATTTTTTTGTTTTCAGGTGCGCCATTCAGTTGCAGCGCGGATTTATTTATCTTGACAGCAACAGCGTTTGCTCCCACGATACATAAAGCCGCGACTCCAACGCTGTAGGAGGTGATTTCACCACCACAGTTAAAAAAAAGAGCATATGTGCCGAAGCATGGGGGCAGCAGGGGGGGCGGAGGAGCGATTGGCTCCTAATGCCACGTACATACGGTCGAAATTCCGACCGTGTGTACACGGCATAACTTTTGCGGGAGGATGCCCCCATGCATCGGCATATATAAATGGTGCATGTATGCCCATCATTAGAAGTGGGTGGATGAAGGGAGGTATTCTAATGGTGGGCATACCCACCAATCAATCTCTTTTTTTCGTTCAGCCAAGAGGCTGCATGAAAAAAAAAAAGATTACAATATATGTCCAGTATGTTGCTGGACTTTGAATGGTTATACCAGAATGATGCCTGCAGGTTTAGGTATCATCTTGGTATCATTCTTTTCAGCCAGTGATCGGCTTTCATGTAAAAGCAATTCTAGCGGGTAATTAGCCTCTAGACTGCTTTTACAAGCAGTGGGAGGGAATGTCCCCCCTCCCGGATATAAACCGCGCCATTGGGAAATTGGGAAAGCATTTTATCACACCAATCTTGGTGTGGTCAGATGCTTTGAGGGCAGAGGAAAGATCTAGGGTCTAATAGACCCCAATTTTTTCAAAAAAAGAGTACCTGTCACTGCCTATTGCTATCATAGGGGATATTTACATTCCCTGAGATAACAATAAAAATCATAACAAAGAAAAAAAATGGAAGGAACAGTTTAAAAATAGAATAAAAAAGCTAAATAAATAAAAAAAAAACTAAAAAAAAAAAAAAAAAAAGCACCCCTGCCCCCCCTTCTCTTGCGCAAAGGCGTACACAAGCGTTGGTCTGGCGTCATATGTAAACAGCAATTGCAGCATGCATGTGAGGTATCACCGCGAAGGTCAGATCGAGGGCAGTCATTTTAGCAGTAGACCTCCTCCGTGAATCTAATGTGGTATCATGTAAAGGCTTTTAAAGGCTTTTAAAAATGTATGTAGTTTGTCGCCACTGCGTGTTTGTGCGCAATTTTAAAGCATGTCGTGTTTGGTATCCATGTACTCGGCCTAAGATCATATTTTTTATTTCATCAAAAATTTGAGCAATATAGTGTGTTTTAGTGCATTAAAATAAAAAAAAGTGTATTTTTTTCCACAAAAAATGCGTTTGAAAAATCGCTGCGCAAATACTGTGTGGAAAAAAAAAAATGCAACACCCACCATTTTAATCTGTAGGGCCTTTGCTTTAACAATATATATAGTGTTTGGGGGTTCAACGTAATTTTCTTGCAAAAAAAAAAAATATGTTTTCATGTAAACAAAAAGTGTCAGAAAGGGCTTTGTCTTCAAGTGGTTAGAAGAGTGGGTGACGTGTGACATAGGCTTCTAAATGTTGTGCATAAAATGCCAGGACAGTTCAAACCCCCCCCAAATGACCCCATTTTGGAAAGTAGACACCCCAAGCTATTTGCTGAGAGCAATGTTGAGCCCATTAAATATTTTTTTTTTTTGTCCCAAGAGATTGAATAATGAAAAAAAAAAATATATATATATTTTTTTTTACAAAAAGTTGTCACTAAATGATATATTGCTCAAACATGTCATGGGCATATGTGGAAATACACCCCAAAATACATTCTGTTGCTTCTCCTGAGTACGGGGATACCACATGTGTGGGACTTTTTGGGAGCCTAGCTGCGTACGGAACCCCAAAAACCAAGCACCGCCTTCAGGCTTTCTAAGGGAGTAATTTTTTTATTTCACTTCTCACTGCCAATCACAGTTTCGGAGGCCATGGAATGCCCAGATGGCATAAAACCCCCCAAAATGACCCCATTTTGGAAAGTAGACACCCCAAGCTATTTGCTGAGAGGTATTGTGAGTATTTTGCAGATGTCGCTTTTTGTCACAAAGTTTTGAAAATTGAAAAAAGAAAAAAAAAAATTTTTTTTTCTTTACTTTCTTCATTTTCAAAAACAAATGAGAGCTGTAAAATACTCACCATGCCTCTCAACAAATAGCTTGGGGGTGTCTACTTTCCAAAATGGGGTCATTTGGGGGGGTTTTGTGCTATTTTGGCATTTTATGGCCTTCGAAACTGTGATAGGTAGTGAGGAGTGAAATCAAAAATTTGCACCCTTAGAAATCCTGAAGGCGGTGCTTGGGTTTCGGGGCCCCGTACGCGGCTAGGCTCCCAAAAAGTCCCACACATGTGGTATCCCCATACTCAGGAGAAGCAGCAAAATGTATTTTGGGGTGCAATTCCACATATAACTATGGCATGTGTGAGCAATATATCATTTAGTGACAACTTTTTGAAGAAAAAAAAAATTATTTTTTATTTTTGTCTTTATTCAATCACTTGGGACTAAAAAAAAAAAATATTCAATGGGCTCAACATGCCTCTCAGCAAATAGCTTGGGGTGTCTACTTTCCAAAATGGGGTCATTTGGGGGGGTTTTGTACTTCTCTGCCATTTTAGCACCTCAAGAAATGAAATAGGCAGTCATAAATTAAAAGCGGTGTAAATTCCAGAAAATGTACTCTAGTTTGTAGACGCTATAACTTTTGCGCAAACCAATCAATATACGCTTATTGGCATTTTTTTTACTAAAGACATGTGGCTGAATACATTTTGGCCCAAATGTTTGACTAAAATTGAGTTTATTAGATTTTTCTTATAACAAAAAGTAGAAAATCTCTTTTTTTTTCAAAATTTTCGCTCTTTTTCCGTTTATATCGCAAAAAATAAAAATCACAGAGGCAATCAAATACCATCAAAAGAAAGCTCTATTTGTGGGAAGAAAAGGACGCAAATTTCGTTTCGTTACAAAATTGCATGACCGCACAATTACCAGTTAAAGTAGTGCAGTGCGAAATTGAAAAAAGACCTCTGGTCCTTAAGCTGACAATTGGTCCGGGGCTGAAGTGGTTAATGAATAAAAAAAAAACTAACCAGTAAAGTTAGCCCAATTTTTTTTGTATAATGTGAAAAGATTTTACGCCGCGAGAATCGTGATCTTTTTATTCTAAACAAAAAAATTTTGATTCTCATTTTGGCCAGAATCGTGCAGCTCTACATGCACGATTTAGTTTGCGCAGCACTTTACAACATGAGGGCAGACAGTACAGTTACAATACAAATCAATACAGGAGGGAACAGTGGGCCCTGCTCGTTAGAGCTTACAATCTAGAAGACCTCATTACCTCACATATCCCTACAGTATCTCACAAAAGTGAGTACACCCCTCTCTCACATTTTTGTAAATATTTTATTATACCTTTTCATGTGACAACACTGAAGAAATGCCACTTTGCTACAATGTAAAGTAGTAAGTGTACAGCTTGTATAACAGTGTAAATTTGCTGTCCCCTCAAAATAACTCAACACACAGGCATTAATGTCTAAACCGCTTGCAACAAAAGTGTAAAAAGTGAAAAAGTCCAAATTGGGCCTCTGTGACCGTGGCCGTGGGACCAGCGGACCCGATCGCCGCTGGTGTCCCGCGATCGGGTCACAGAGCTGAAGAACGGGGAGAGGTCTGTGTAAACAAACCTTTCCCCGTGCTTCCTACACTGCCTGTCACTGATCGTCTGTTCCCTGTCATCGGGAAAGCCGATCAGTGACGTCAGACGTAAAGCCACGCCCCCCTACTGTAAAAAAACACACACTTCACAGACCTAACCCCTCCCCGCCCCTAGTGGTTAACTCTTTCACTGCCAGTGTCATTTATACAGGAATCAATGCATTTAAATAGCATTGATTGCTGTATAAATGACAATGGTCCCAAAAAATGTGTCAAAAATGTCCGATGTGTCCGCCATAATGTCGCAGTCACAATAAAAATCGCTGATCGCCGCCATTACTAGTAAAAAAAAAAAAATATTAATAAAAATGCTATAAAACTATTCCCTATTTTGTAAACGCTATAACTTTTGCGCAAACCAATCAATAATCGCTAATTGCGATTTTTTTTTACCAAAAATATGTAGAAGAATACGTATCGGCCTAAACTGAGGAAAAAAAATGTTTTTTTATATATTTTTTGGGGATATTTATTATAGCAAAAAGTTAAAAATATTGCATTTTTTTCAAAATTGTCGCTCTATTTTTGTTTATAGCGCAAAAAATAAAAACCGCATAGGCGATCAAATACCACCAAAAGAAAGCTCTATTTGTGTGAAAAAAAGGACGCCAATTTTGTTTTGGGAGCCATGTCGCACGACCGCTCAATTGTCAGTTAAAGTGACGCAGTGCCGAATCGCAAACAGGGGCCTGGTCCTTTGGCTGCAAATTGGTCCGGGGCTTAAGTGGTTAACAGGACAGAATCCACTCAGAACAGGCCTCGCCATGGTCGACCAAAGAAGCTGAGTGCACGTGCTCAGCGTCATTTCCAGAGGTTGTCTTTGGAAACTAGAAGTATGAGTGCTGCAGTGGTGTAACTTGAACCTTCAGGGCCCGATGCAAGAAACCATGGAGGGTCCCCCTGACCTCCAGCCAGGGCCCTTCCCACTGATCCCAGGGGCAGCAGGATCTGGATAGGAGGGGGGACAAGTCCCCTCCATTTTCCTCCTGCAGCCATTGAATGCCTATCAGAGGGAGAGGAGGAGAAGCAGACTTTTAGTGGCTGCAGGAGTAAAATGGAGGGGATTTGTTCTTCTAAATGCCCCCCCCCCCCCATCCAGGTGTTCAGGGGCAACATGTGCTATTGCAATTGTAACCCCTGTAGTTACGCCCCTATGAGTGGCAGCAGTGTTGGTGGGGGATGGGATCAGTGGTGGTTAGGGAGGGATAGGATCAGTGGCATCGGTGGTGGGGGATGGGATGAGTGGCAGCGGTGAGAGAGAGATGGGATGACTGGCAGTGGTGGAGGGGATGGGATCAATGGCAGCAGTGGTGGTTGGGTGGGGATGGGATCAGTGGCAGCGGTGGTGGTGGGGGGATGGGATGAGTGGCAGCGGTGAGGGGGGATGGGATCAGCGGCAAGGGTTGTGGTTGGGGGGTGGTTGGGATGAGTGGTTTGGAGGGGAATGGTATCAGTGGCAAGTATGGGATCAGTGGCAGTAGTGGTCATGGTGGGGTGGATCAGTGACAGCAGTGGTTGTGGTGGTGGTGTGGGGGGAATCAGTGGCAGTACTGGTGGTGTGGGGGGTGAATCAGGGTATCAGTGGTGGTGGTGGTGTGGGGGATCTGTGGCAGTAGTGGTGGTGGTGTTATCAGTGGCAGTAGTGGTGGCAGTGGTGGTATCAGTGTCAATAGTGGTGGGGGGTATCAGTGGCAGTAGTGGTGGTGTGGGGATCAGTGGCAGTAGTGGTGGTGGTGGTGTGGGGGGGGGGGGGTATCAGTGGTGTGGGGGGAATCAGTGCAGTAGTGGTGGTGTGGGGATCAGTGGCAGTAGTGGTGGTGAGGGGGGTATCAGTGTCAGCAGTGGTGTGGGGGGGGGGGGGAATCAGTGCAGTAGTGGTGGTGAGGGGATCAGTGGCAGTGTTGATATTGAGGGATGGGTGCCCCTGTAGTTACGCCCCTGGGATTAGTGGCAGCGGTGTTGGTGGGGGATGGGATCAGTGGTGGTTGGGGAGGGATAGGATGAGTGGCATCGGTGGTGGGGGTTGGGATGAGTGGCAGAGGTGAGGGAGAGATGGGATGAGTGGCAGCGGTGGAGGGGATAGGATCAGTGGCAGCAGTGATGGTTGGGTGGGGATGGGATCAGTGGAAGCAGTGAGGGGGGAAGGGATCAGTGGCAAGGGTTGTGGCTGTGGGGTTGGGTGCTTTTCAGTGGTAGGGGGGGTTGAATGGGATGAGTGGCAGAGGTGGTGGGGGGAATGGGATCAGTGGCAAGGGTGATGGTTGGAGGAGGGTGGGATGGGGGGATTGGATGGGATGAGTGGCAGCAGTGGTGTGCATTGAATGAAATGAGTGGCAGTGGTGGAGGGAGGATGGGATCCGTGGTGAGGGTGGTGGTTGGGGTGGTGGGATGGGATGAGTGGTGGGGAGGGGAATGGTATCAGTGGCAAGTATGGGATCAGTGGCAGTAGTGGTCATGGTGGGGTGGATCAGTGACAGCAGTGGTTGTGGTGGTGGTGTGGGGGGAATCAGTGGCAGTAGTGGTGGTGTGGGGTAGTGAATCAGGGTATCAGTGGTGGTGGTGGTTTGGGGGATCAGTGGTAGTAGTGGTGGTGGTGGTGATATCAGTGGCAGTAGTGGTGGCAGTGGTGGTATCAGGGTATCAGTGTCAGTAGTGGTGGTGGTGGTGTGAGGGGTATCAGTGGCAGTAGTGGTGGTGTGGGGATCAGTGGCAGTAGTGGTGGTGGTGGTTCCCCTCCTTGCTGGGTTTTGCTTGGGTGAGCAAAGAGTATGGGCGGGGCCTGTGAGGGCAGGCGGAGCCGGAGAAGATGGGCGGAGCGGGCGGGGACTGTGCCCGTGAGTGCAGACAGAGAGTATGGGCGGAGAGGATGGGCGAAGCGGGCAGGGACTGTGCCCCTGAGTGCGGGATGAGAGGATGGGTGGAGAGGATGGTCAGAGCCTATGCAGTGTGCCCGTGAGTGAGCTCGGGGAGTGGTGGTGGTGGTGATATCAGTGGCAGTAGTGGTGGCAGTCTTGGTATCAGGGTATCAGTGTCAGTAGTGGTGGTGGTGTGAGGGGTATCAGTGGCAGTAGTGGTGGTGTGGGGATCAGTGGCAGTAGTGGTGGTGGTGTAGGGGGTATCAGTGGCAGCAGTGGTGTGGGGGGGGGGGGAATCAGTGCAGTAGTGGTGGTGTGGGGATCAGTGGCAGTAGTGGTGGTGGTGGTGTGGGGGGTATCAGTGGCAGCAGTGGTGTGGGGGGGGGGGGGAGAAATCAGTGCAGTAGTGGTGGTGAGGGGATCAGTGGCAGTGTTGATATTGAGGGATGGGTGCCACTCAATTGCAGATCACTTGGTTCCCCTCCTTGCTGGGTTTTGCTTGGGTGAGCAAAGAGTATGGGCGGGGCCTGTGAGGGCAGGCGGAGCCGGAGAAGATGGGCGGAGCGGGCGGGGACTGTGCCCGTGAGTGCAGACAGAGAGTATGGGCGGAGAGGATGGGCGAAGCGGGCAGGGACTGTGCCCCTGAGTGCGGGATGAGAGGATGAGTGGAGAGGATAGTCAGAGCCTATGCAGTGTGCCCGTGAGTGAGCTCGGGGAGGATGGGTGGAGCGGCCAGAGAGGATGGGCGGAGCGGACTCCCCGTGAATGACTGCACACCGTGAGTGTACGGTACTATCTCGTAGGCGGCGGCGGGCCCCCCTACAGTGGTGGAACCCGAGGGCTCAGTCGCAAATGTGACTGGTGCGACCCTGGTAATTCCGCCACTGGAGTGCTGCCAGTATTGCTGCAGAGGTTGAAGGGGTGGGAAGTCAGCCTGTCAGTGCTCAGACCATACGCCACACCAGGGCCGTCTTTAATATTGATTGGACCCTGGGCAAAAATTCCCCCCCCCCCCCATTTAATTTCACTCTCCACCTGCTCTGAAACACAAAAAATAGCAACTAGACTTAAAATCAGTTTACTGTATCAAATCAGCCAGCAATTGCGATTGGTTGCCAGCAGTTACAGCATATCATTACTGCTTACTGACTGGTTGCTAGAGGTTACAGCACACATTACGTCTCATTGATTAGTTGCTAGAGGTTACAGCAAATGATTTCTGCTTGTTAATTGGTTGCTAGAGATTACTGTACAATATTACTGCTCACTGATTGATTGCTAGAGGTTACAGCACATCATCTCCTCACTGCAGGGGGGCATGATATACATATGAATGCTGCCTTTATTTACATATCAATACCAACGGCCGCAGCTATTTACTTATGAATGCTGCCACTATTTACATATGAATGCTGGTTATTTACATGTAAACACAGGGTCTGCAGGTGAGTCATCTGTACACAACAATAAGGCAGAGCTGGGTAGCATTAGTACCAGCACTTCACAGTGAGATATTGGGACACAGCACAGGACTAAAACTTTAAAGGACAAGGGAATTTAAACTTGGATAGTTGGCAAGTATGAGGTAGCTGATTTAGGCCCCACAACAATGACATGGCCCAGGGCAGCTGCCCCTTTTGCCCTGCTTTAAAGATGGCCCTGTGCCGCACACTGCATCAAATTGGTCTGCATGGCTGCCGTCCCAGAAGGAAGCCTCTTCTAAAGATGATGCACAAGAAAGCCTGCAAACAGTTTGCTGAAGACAAGCAGACTAAGGACATGGAGTACTGGAACCATGTCCTGTGGTCTGATGAGACCAAGATAAACTTATTTGGTTCAGATGGTGTCAAGAGTGTGTGGCAGCAACCAGGTGAGGATTATAAAGACAAGTGTGTCTTGCCTACAGTCAAGCATGGTGGTGAGAGTGTCATGGTCTGGGGCTGCATGAATGCTGCCGCCACTGGGGAGCTACAGTTCATTGAGGGAACCATGAATGCCAACAGGTACTGTGACATACTGAAGCAGAGCATGAGCCCCTCCCTTCAGAGACTGGGCCGCAGGGTAATATTTGAACATGATAACGACTCCAATCACACCTCCAAGACAACCACTACCTTGCTAAAGAAGCTGGGGGTAAAGGTACAGGACTGGACAAGCATGTCTCCAGACCTAAACCCTATTGAGCATCTGTGGGGCATCCTCAAACGAAAGGTGGAGGAGCGCAAGGCTTTAGGTCTGGAGACATGCTTGGCCAGTCCATCACCTTTACCCTCAGCTTCTTTAGCAAGGCAGAGGTCATCTTGGAGGTGTATTTGGGGTCGTTATCATGTTGGAATACTGCCCTGCGGCCCAGTCTCTGAGGGGAGGGGATCATGCTCTGCTTCAGTATGTCACAGTGCATGTTGGCATTCATGGTTCCCTCAATGAACTGTAGCTCCCCCGTGCCGGCAGCACTCATGCAGCCCCAGACCATGACCACCATGCTTGACTGTAGGCAAGGCATACTTGTCTTTGTACTCCTCACCTGATTGCTGCCACACACGCTTGACACCATCTGAACCAAATAATTTTATCTTGGTCTCATCAGACCACAGGACATGGTTCCAGTAATCCATGTCCTTAGTCTGCTTGTCCTCAGCAAACTGTTTGCAGGCTTTATTGTGCATCATCTTTAGAAGAGGCCTCCTTCTGGGATGACAGCCATGCAGACCAATTTGATGCAGTGTGTGGCGTATGGTCTGAGCACTGACAGGCTGACTTCCCACCCCTTCAACCTCTGAAGCAATGCTGGCAGCACTCATACGTCTATTTCCCAAAGACAACCTCTGGATATGATGCTGAGCACGTGAACTCAACTTCTTTAGTCAACCATGGCGAGGCCTGCTCTGAGTGGGACCTGTCCTGTTAAACTGCTGTATGGTCTTGGCCTCTTTGCTGCAGCTCAGTTTCAGGGTCTTGGCAATCTCCTTATAGCCTAGGCCATCTTATGTAGGCTATCTTTATTTCAGATCCTCAGAGTTCTTTGCCAGGAGGTGCCATGTTGAACTTCCAGTGACCAGTATGAGAGAGTGGGAGTGATAACACCAAATTTAACACAGCTGCTGCCCATTCACACCTGAGATCTTGTAACACTAACGAGTCACATGACACCGAGGAGGGGAAATGGCTAATTGGGCCCAATTTTGACATTTTCACTTAGGGGTGTACTCACTTTTGTTGACGGCGGTTTAGACATTAATGGCTGTGTGTTGAGTTATTTTAAGGGGACAGCAAATTTACACTGTTATACAAGCTGTACACTCACTACTTTACATTGTAGCAAAGTGTCATTTCTTCAGTGTTGTCACATGAAAAGATCTAATAAAATATTCACAAAAATGTGAGGGGTGTACTCACTTTTGTGAGATAATGTATATACAGTATTTATATATATATATATATATATATATATATATATATATATATATATATATATATATACATAGCCATGTATACACACACACACACACACACACATTTTATATATATATATATATATATATATATATATATATATATATATATATATATATATATATATATATATATATATATATATATATATATATATGTGTGTGTGTGTGTGTGTGTAAAAGACTGGAGCAGCAAGGGAAATTCATTGCTTAATACGACTTCTGAGGTTTCTGAAAATACATAGAAATGTTTGGATCCTGTAAAGAAAGATGTGGGATTTCCTTCATTGCCTTGTGTTTACATGTTGTGAAGCCAGGATTCTTATTAAGTAATTTAGCAGTGTACATTTCAGTGTGTATATATAAGGTGATAACCAGGCATGTCTGTGACTAAGGTGATGGTAACTATAGCAGCAGGTAAACACCTAGGTACATAGACCAAGATAAAGACATTACCTGTGCTGCACCTACACACTGTATTGGTAATGATCAGAAGCCATTAACTTAGCAGGTGAGTTTACCTTGTTAATACATTACCTTAGAGAATATATTTACTTCATCTATCACTAGTACCCATCTGTGCTACAATGCAATATGTACAGTATACATTGCAATGTCTATATTTACTATACTTCATTCTTTACTGCAGTGTCTCCCAGCCTTATTATTGTATGTATACACAAATTATATTACATATTTACCAGGTGCCTCTGATGCATTCCTGTTTACCTAAAATACCTCCAAACGTAAAAAAATACCTTTTTATGGGGTATACCAATCTAGAACATATTAAATAAAACAATGGAAAGAGTATCCATACCAACCAATCTGAATCTATCTTTTATTGATTGTTATTAATAACGTGAATTATGATTTATTATGATAATTTCCTTTTAGAATTGTAAATTAGCTTATACTCAGGTAATAAATGCCAACTGCAGTGTGTTTAATCCAATGCCCCGTACACACGATCTCATTTCTTGTGACCCGAACAAGCCAGGAAAGGCAAATACCCCCCAAATGACCCCTTTTTTGAAAGTAGACATTCTAAGGTATTTAGGAAGAGGCATGGTGAGCTTTTTGATGCTGTCATTTTTTTCCCACAATTCTTTGCAAAATTAATTATTTTTTTATTTTTTATTTTTTTTCACAAAATTGTCATTCTAATAGGTTATTTCTTTCACATGGAATGTGTATACCACAAATGACACCCCAAAATAAATTCTGCTACTCCTCCTGAGTATTACGATACCACATGTGTGGGACTTTTACACAGCCTGGCCACTTAGAGAGGCCCAACATGCAGGGAGCGCCATCACGTGTTCTAGGAGCATAAAATTACACATCTAACTTGTTGACTACCTATTACACTTCTGAAGGCCCTGAGCAACAGGACAATGACACGTGACACTGACGTGGCACTGATGACAGGTGGCACTGATGACAGGTGGCACTGATGACATGTGACACTAATGTGGCACTGGTGACAGATGGCACTAGTATGGGGCACTGATGACACGTGACACTGATGACAGACGGCACTAATACGGGGCACTGATGACATGTGACACTGACAGATGGCACTGATGACAGATGGCACTAATACGTGGCACTGATGACAGATGGCACTAATACGTGGCACTATCATGTGGCACTAATACGTGGCACTGATGAGAGATGGCACTAATATGCGGCACTGATGACAGATGGCACCGACACGTGGCAATGATGACACGTGACACTAATGACAGATGGCACTGATGTGGCACTGATGACACGTGCACTGGGGACACGGATGGGGACAGGTGGATGGGGACGGGTGGATGGGGACGGGTGGATGGGGACGGGTGGATGGGGTGGATGGGGACAGGTGGATGGGGTGGATGGGGACGGGTGGATGGGGACGGGTGGATGGTGACGGGTGGATGGTGACGGGTGGATGGGGACGGGTGGATGGGGACGGGTGGATGGGGACAGGTGGATGGGGTGGATGGGGACAGGTGGATGAGGTGGATGGGGTGGATGGGGTGGATGGTGACGGGTGGAATGCCCCGTACACACGATCGGACTTTCCGACAACAAAACCGTGGATTTTTTTCCGAAGGATGTTGGCTCAAACTTGTCTTGCATACACACGGTCACACAAATGTTGGCCCAAAATTCCGAACGTGAGAACACAGTGACGTACAAAACGTATGACGAGACGAGAAAAAGGAAGTTCAATAGCCAGTGCGGCTCCTTCTGCTTGATTCCGAGCATGCGTGAGCTTTTGTGCAACGGACTTGTGAACACACAATCGGACTTTCCGACAACAAAGTGAAGTTGGCGGAAAATTTGAGAACCTGCTCTCAAACATTTGCAATTCCGACAACAAATGTTCGATGGAGCATACACACCTTAGGACTTTCCAACAACAAGCTCACATCGAACATTTCCCATCGGAAAGTCCGACCGTGTGTACGCGGCATAAGAATTATTTTTGCTTGAATTTATTTTTTACTTTATTCAACATCTGCTCTTTAACCTA
Organism: Lithobates sylvaticus; assembly: GCA_028564925.1. Taxonomy (NCBI): domain Eukaryota; kingdom Metazoa; phylum Chordata; class Amphibia; order Anura; family Ranidae; genus Lithobates; species Lithobates sylvaticus. The sequence continues at coordinate 412,618,421 of CM053030.1, forward strand.
CCATTGACACCTTTATAACACACACCATTCATGAGGAATTGAACAGTATAAATTACTTCATATTTACAATAAAGTTAATCACATTAAAGCATATCTAAACCAATTACAAATCCTTAGATGTTGTGGCTGCATTCATTTCCTGTTTTAATTATTATAATTATGTTTTTATATTTACCTATTGATCCAGACAGTAACACTCATCCTGTCTTAGGGTGGCTACACGCACTCCTCCTGTGCATCAATGGAGGACCAACATAGCCACCCATGGACAGGAACATGGCCAACCTATGAATAGGGTAGGGTAAGATGGACTAGTAGATTGCAGTCTAATGCCCCGTACACACGTTCCGATTATCGTACGACAGATGGTTCGCATTTTGTTGTATACAACTAAGATCGAATACAACAGTGCAAAATGTGTGTAAGATTTTTGTCGTACGATTCTGGAAAAATCTTCCACTGTGCGTAGCTACGTATTTTCAATGATGTCAAATACGTGTGACCCCTGTGTCCTTCTGGTTTATTTTCGTGTTTCCGAGCATGCGTGGTGTTTGTCGAACGACTTTTATCGGACGCATACTGTACTGATTACACGATTGTCGTACGATGGGCTGTCGTCCGACCAAAGTTTTCCTGTTTGTCCCTTCGGATTTGGTTGGACGGACTGTCGTGATCGGCTGTCAAAAGCTGCATACTAACGATCAGATTATCGAACGATCTGTCCGAAAGCGACTTTTGTCATCCGATAATCGGAACGTGTGTACGGGGCATAAGTGGCCAACAAATTCAATTTTCATTTCAGTTTAAACTATTTAAGCAGTTGCAGCAACATATTTTTTTCCTTTCGGGATAAAGATTTTAACTATATGAATAAAAACTGACTGCGTTAAATGGTTTGTCTCCGCACTCTAACTTCCACTTCTGGACAGCTTGGTCTGTTAAAGGGGAAATAAAGTTGAAAATGCTTACATCCAGCACCGGTCCAACACCTGTGAGGTCCCTCACAAGCACCGGCATCTACTTCCTGGCTTCCTCCTGGGGCTGGTCTTCAGCTGTCTTGATTAGCCAGCGCAGGATGATGTCACTCCTGCAGATGCATGGGAGTCATTCATCCCAGCACACTGGCACCATTCCAGAAGTGTAAACTGAGCTGCGCATGTGCAGCTCAGTGTACATTCAGCAGGAGTTTTCACACAGGCAGGTAAGTTCATTTTACTGCATGTCTCTTCTGCAATAAACAGCCTGTTAACCATTTTTTTTTTTCTTTAGCTCTTCTTTAATCCCTTCCCGCTGCCGCCTTCAGGCCCTCTAGGTGGATTAAAATGCCAGGAGGTGGACATTCCGATCATGTGACTGCTGTGATTGGCAGTAACAGTTGTCACATGATCAGAAAGCACCTGAATGCAAGAATGCAGTGGGAGCTTTCCAGTACCCATGCATTACTGTGCAGGGAGAGTGTTCTCAGCACAGTAAAGTGTTACCTGAGGCCGCATGATGTTAAAGCCCACTCGCCGCATACATGCGTCAGGTCGGTGGGAAGTGGTTAAAAGGTGTTGATAAATAACAGCCTTAGTGGCTGGATTAACAGGTAATAAAATGATGATATGGGAGGGGGGAGGGACTAAAAATACTATTGACAGACTGTATTACAAATTACATTTTATATTCTGCCCATAGTGCCACAGAATATACAGTATGATGTAAATATATGCTTATACCAGAGAAAATACCTTATATATGGCATTCAAGTGAAGTCACACCGTACATATTATACTGTATGAAAATATGACTGCTACAGCAAAGGATCTATAGGATATATGACTATACTACAGTAAAGGTCTATCAAAAATATTAAATATTAAATGCACTGATTCTTTGAAAATGCTCAAAGCGTCACTAAAGCTTAATTCTTTTGGCTTTGGCAATGGTTTTGCACAGAGCATCCCCAAACTTCTTCTTCTGGGGTCCTCAGCCGGTGCTCCAGACTGCTCCTCTTAGGCAAGTGTCCCCATGGAAAGCGGCTTTCCATCGGGGCACCCGTGCGTGCACGCTCCCGAGCTGCTCTGCCTGCATCTATTGACACTGAGCAGGCGGCTTGGCCCCGCTTGCTCCGCACAGCATTTGATTAACAGCAATTGGAGCCAATGGCTCCTGCTGATATCCATCTGCCCAGGGTGGAGGGAGACAGCAGCGAGAACTGCTGCTCTCATGCACAACGATGGATCGGGTTCAGGTAAGTATAATGGGGGGGGGGGGGGGGGTTGGGAGAGTTATGCAGCACAGAAGGTTTTTTCACCTTAATGCATAGAATGCATTAAAGGATAAGTAAACCTATGGGTAACATGTTACACGTTCTACCCGATTTTAACATGTTCCCAGTGTTGCAGCCGCCGCCTGCTGCCCCCCCCCTCCCTGTGGCAGCACTTCCCGCCACTTAACCACTTCCCGCCCGGGCAGGAAGGGGAGAAGTGCCCAGTATTGAAGTGGTTAAGGTGAAAAACCTTAAGGCTTTAGAACCACTTTAACCGGTTCCCGACCGGCGCACGACGATATACGTCGGCAGAATGGCACGGACAGGCAGGAGGGCGTATATATAAGTCCCTCCTTAATGCCGTCCGTGCCATCGGGAGCGCGCCGGGAGTGTCGCGCTCCCGCGCCGGTCGGGACCCCCATGAGTCTGGGACACCCGCGATCGTCTCATGGGAAGGCAGAACGGGGAGATGTGGAAATAGACAGCATCTCCCAGTTCTGCCTAGCAACTAGTGACGCCGATCTCTGCTCCCTGTGATTGGAGCAGAGATCAGCATTCACTAGCTATCAGCCACGCCCCCCACAGTAAGAAACACACCCCTAGGCATACTTAACCCCTACACTGCCACCCCCTGGTTAACCCCTTCACTGCCATTGTCATTTATACAGGAATCAATGCATTTAAATAGCATTGATTGCTGTATAAATGACAATGGTCCCAAAAATGTGTCAAAAATGTCCGATGTGTCCGCCATAATGTCGCAGTCACAATAAAAATCGCTGATCGCCGCCATTACTAATAAAAAAAAAATATTAATAAAAATGCTATAAAACTATCCCCTATCTTGTAAACGCTATAACTCTGCGCAAACCAATCAATAATCGCTTATTGCGATTTTTTTTACCAAAAATATGTAGAAGAATACGTATCGGCCTAAACTGAGGAAAAAATATGTTTTTTATATATTTTTGGGGGATATTTATTATAGCAAAAAATAAAAAGGAATGCGTTTTTTTTTTTCAAAATTGACGCTCTTTTTTGTTTATAGCGCAAAAAATAAAAACCGCAGGGGCGATCAAATACCACCAAAAGAAAGCTCTATTTGTGGGAAAAAAAGCACGTCAATTTTGTTTGGGGGGCCACGGCGCACGACCGCGCAATTGTCAGTTAAAACGACGCAGTGCCGAATCGCAAAAAGGGGCCTGGTCCTTTGGCTGCAAATTGGTCCGGTCTGAAAGTGGTTAAACAAATCATTTTAGTGGTGCACAAAAAGAATGTTTCATTGTTTTGTATCAATCAGAATTCCTAAAATGATTGTATCTATTTCGCTTTAGAATGAAGAACTCACGCTTGCCAACTATTGTAGAAGCATTAAACACTGAAGTGCAGAATGTAGATGATAAAGAAGACCAAAGATCTCATATCAACGATTTATGGTTCACTTGCTGTATATGCCAAGAACGCATCAATCCATGTAACGTTTTACGCCACAAACAACACCACAAAGCTTGTTCTTTACTGGGCTATAAAACAGGCGACAATCCATCAGTTCTTCCCAGCCTCATCGTTCAAAAAGAACAAAAAATATCTTGTATAAAAGCATCTTCTGAATACAAACAGAGAGAATGCCAGAAGATCAATCATGCGTATGAAATTTTAAAAGAAAAATTGCTTTTCTTAACACCAAATATTAATAAAATGAACACGCCTCCTGAAGCCATTTATCAAGTTAATAATATGGATATAAACAATGATATAGTAAGATCTATTGCCCTTTGCTCTGAGAGAAATGCATCTTGGCAAAATGACATGGAAGACTCATTTGCCATTCTTAATAAGTATGGGCAAAGACAAAATACCTGTTTTGTTGGCATTTTTGATGGCTATCATGGAAAATCATCAGCGTGTGCTGCAGCAGTGGAGCTTCCTATTTTATTATTAGATCATATGTCAAGGGTAGACGCATCATATAAACTGACCGGCGAAGAAAAGGTCTTCGTTAGTTCTTTTGATACAGTCTTTAAGGAAGACTACAAGGAAACAGAGGACAGTTTCACAACAGACAATAGAAGAGAAGCAAAGGATGGTAATATTGAAGGCATACATATAGCACATGCTAAAGCTTTCTGGCGCATGGATAGAATGTTGCAGTTAGGAAGAGGAGAGAATTCAAAGTCACGGTGGAGTGGGTGCGCTGCCTTGACCTGTCTACTGGATGGATTTACCAGTGACAATACAGAAGCCATGCATACGACCACAGAACACAAAAGAAGGCTTGGTGTGATTCATATAGCTAATGTTGGTAAGTATGACCTTTAATCAAAATCGAAATCTGGCCATAATTTGTTTTCTGTTTTGCATACAGTGAGGAAGAAGGCATTTTGTAAACTTTTCATTGCTGTTGGTGCTCTCATTATTGTCTCCTTGTTTCCTATGTGGAAGTCAAAAGAATCTCTCCAATGGAAAACAGAAAATTATAAAAAAAACATTTTTGGCAGAGTGGGTAAGACTTACAGTGGTTGTAACCCCCCCCCCCCCCAAAAAAAAAACATGCTCCTGTTCCTAAGGCACGAGACATAGCATAGCAGTTTTACCATGCCAATTGACCCTTTCTATGTTGTACAATATCTGGCTCATCCTGCCTGTTCCTGTATTCCCCTCTATAAACTGACCACGTTTATCATGGTTGCTGATCTCTAATAGTGTGGTCAGTTTACGTGCCTCTGTCATCCAGCTATCTCCAAAGTATCTCTGCATCTTCCCCTCCCCTCCTGTCAGTTCCATAGTCTGTGTGAGAGCCGATCTCCTCCCCACCCCTTCCTTTCCCTCCCCTCCCCTCTTCTCTCCTCTCCTGCCTGTGTAATTCTATTCCCTGTAGCTGCTCCAGTGCTTGTAAAGTAAAAAATTATAATGCTAAATACCTTCTTTGCACAGCCCTGCTGTGCAGACATTTTTTTTTTTTCCAATATATTTTATTGATAAAAGTATAACTGGTACAGTTACATAAAAAGAACAATTGAACAGTGCAATATGTGGAAAATACATATTCTTGAACAGAACAACAGTATAAGAAAATACAGCAATGAATGCAGTAGAAGTAGAGATACAACAGGTTATCAAAGACATAACAGTAGGTAACATCATTAACAGCTGTTGGACATGGAGGGTCAGAAATATAAGCATAAACAGTCATAGATCTGATTCCAAATGTGAGTCTCAAGAAGTAGGGTCCATATAGGAAGGGAATGTGGTGGGCCTCATATGTTCTCATGAAAGGTGTTAGTAGGTGTTATTCCTATTAGTGAGTAGCATAGTTCACAAGTGTAACTGTGGCAACAACCGCTCAACCTTCACACCCCTAATGGGATCATGCTGTGCAAAAGGGACAGGAGAACAGAAACGCGACATTGCGCGATACGTGAGGAAGAACTATGGTGTATATGAGACACCTAAGAGTTAGAGGCCGCTGCTGTGCAGACATGTGTCCTCCCTCTGCTAGCTTGCATTCATCAGAGGGGAATCTCAGCCCCTCCCACTGTGCTCTCGGGAAGGAAAGCAGAGGGATGTCACATGCCTGTTCCTGTATTCCCTCTATAAACTGACCACGTTTATCATGGTTACTGATCTCTGATAGCGTGGTCAGTTTACGTGCCTCTGTCATCCAGCTATCTCCAGAGCATCTCTGCATCTTCCCCTCCCTCTCTCCCTGTCAGTTCCATAGTCTGTGTGAGAGCCGATCTCCTCCGCACCCCTTCCCTTCCCTCCCCTCTTCTCTCCTCTCCTGCCTGTGTAATTCTATTCCCTGTAGCTGTTCCAGTGCTTGTAAAGTAAAAAATTATAACGCTAAATACCTTCTTTTCACAGCCCTGCTGTGCAGACAAGTGTCCTCCCTCTGCTAGCTTGCATTCATCAGAGGGGAATCTCAGCCCCTCCCACTGTGCTTTTAGGAAGGAAAGCAGAGGGATGTCACATGACAGCACAGCAGGGCTCTACAAAGAAGGTATTTAGCACTATAATTTTAGGAAAACACACACACACTGTACTGATCAGTGATCTAAAACAGAGACAATCAAAGTAATTAATACATGTGACTTTACAACCACTTTAAGCCCGGTACACACAATGAGAATATCGACTGAATGATCGTTGGTTATTTTTTTGTTTGGTTTTTGCATGCTAGTCTTATATTGATTACTAAATTCCGAAAATTTTCGTACAACAAAATACAATTTAGGAAGTGATGTGATGTTTTGTATTGTATTGTAATGTTTTCTTTTGTTTCCAAGCTGACGCGTTCTTGTCTTCCAAGTGTTTTCGGACAAATACTGTACTGATTAAACGAAAAACGTTGGTATTGCACGATAATTTTTTTTTCGTGTTTGTCCCTTCGGATCATTTTGCATGAACTGTGTCATGATCAGCTCTCGAAAGCTGTGTACTAACATCAGATTATCTTATGATCGCTTCAAAAGCTGTATTTTTCATCTGCTTTTTTGATTGTGTGTACTAGGCATTAGTGCTTTTATTGTCGAACAGGCAAAAGAAAAACACTAAAGGGTGCAAACTAGTATACAATCTGTTAGCATCACTCAAAAGTGAACAATTTGTAGGTTAAAAACTGGCAATTTGTCCATGTAAACAAATGAAAGATACTAGATATTCAAAATCATAGGTATGGGGTAGACAGGGTTAAAATGATATCCTTCATTGAACACCTTCACTGCAGCTCCCCTGAGAGATCTGGGAGAAACCTTCAACTGACAGCACATGAAACAAAAGCAGAGGGCGCAGATTCAAGTGTAGTACAGAGGGTGCAGTTTTAAGTGTAGTAAAAACGGGGGAAAAAAAAGCCAATTTGCAGTGGGACACAAGAGTCTTTGAGCACACTCAGACTGGGCAGATGACAGCTGGGTAATCCTAAGAGATATGTCATGGACAGGAGTAGTAAGTGGGCATGACAGGGGCCGTGGAAATGCATGTATCAAAGCCAATAGCTTCTTTCTCAAACCTTAAATAAAGGTTTGAGAAAGCTGCAAGAACATTTAATTCTTGGGTTTAGATACACTTTAAAAAAAAAAATAGGACGTGTGTGGGCAGGTCTTATCCTTAGCATGTCATAACTGAGTAGGCCTGAGCCAGCATGTTCTCCTCCAATAATATCATAAAAGCTTTCCGTATCCTGTGTTATGTAAGCTGTGCTGACAGACAGAATCATTTATAAGGTGTGAGACACAGGACTGCATATTAGCACATTCCCACTGCAGGGAAGGAGCTAAAACTGTTAATTGGTTTTATTTATAGATTTTCACAGCTCCTTGTTTTAAAACAATGATGTGTTTTCAATCATAATGGAGTTCTTTAACCCTTTTCACATGTGATAAAATACACATTTTAGGCCTGAAGGTTAGTTAAACCACCAAACTTTAGAAATTTTCTAGAAGCAGAGACCCTTAAGAATAAAATGGTGGTAATTGCCATTTTTTATGTCAGGTGATACTAGCGAAATGGTTTATTAACCCCTTCACGCCGACCTAACGCAAATATGCGGCATTTGGCTTGAAGGGGTTGGCTGCACGGATCACCCAGGTACCGTTTTTTAGAGCCGACGGTTGGCTTTCTTATGATGGGAATCGATGCGGATAAGCAGCCACTCGATCGTTATCACAAGCAGTTGGAGGCCTCCTGCTGCCTTCCGCAGCTCGCCCAGGCTTTCTTATAGACCTCAGATTTTCCATAAAGAGTATCTGTCACTGACTATTTCTTTCACAAGGGATGTTTACATTCCTTGTGACAGCAATAAAAGTGATCAAAAATGAAAAAAAATTTAAAGAGATGGTGTAAAAAAGAAAAAATTGAAAGCACCCCATCCCTCTGTACTCGTGCGCAGAAGTGAACACATATTCAAATTGCGCCCGCAAATGTAAACAATGTTCAAACCACACATGAGGTATCGCTGTGATTGTTAGAGCGAGAGCAATAATTCTAGCACTAATTGATACTGTGATAGTAGTGCACTGCCACTTAACGGTATGTGAATGCAAACACAATGTGTAATATTAAATAATAAATAAAATTTCACAAAAACTGCAATACGTATGATATATGAAGTGTGATAGCGCTGCTGAAAACTTAGTGATAAATACTGGAAATAATGTCATAAACAGTGTCAAGATGTTAATAAAGTGCTAATTGCCAATAACCAAAGTCCAAAAACAATATAGTTGTGATGAAACAGAACATGATGAAAAATAAATAGAGTCTTCTTATGAAACAAAGTGCAATAAAATCTTCACTGTGAAGAAACGTGCTTCATAATCCAAACGATACAATCCGCAATGAGTGCTCCCCTCACCAGGTGCAATGGACGCTCACCTCCTTTATAGACCCTTATAGGGTTTAACACGCTTATAGCTCAAAATGATTCACATCAAAAAGATGGCTCCACATTGATCTCCAATGGCTCTCATAAAGACCCTGCAGGGGTCAAACCCACTCTGCACTCCATATACTCCTTGTATTTCTCCTTTAAGAATACCTGAAGTTCGTAAAGTTCGTGAAGTTCGTGAAGTTCACCAGCAACTCCAAACCGACATGAACATTTTAGGTGCTTCCAATAGTGCAGTACCAGGTGTTAAGTGGAATGAAATTTTATTATTTTTCCTGTGCGTTTATTTTTCATCATGTTCTGTTTCATCACAACTATATTGTTTTTGGACTTTAGTTATATGCAATTAGCACTTTATTAACATCTTGACACTGTTTATGACATTATTTTCATGATATATCACTTTCTTTTCAGCAGAGCTATTACACTTTATATACAGTTGTGCTCATAAGTTTATATACCCTGGCAGAAGTTATGATTTCTTGGCCATTTTTCAGAGAATATGAATGATAACACAAAAACATTTCTTTCACTCATGGTTAGTGTTTGGCTGAAGCCATTTATTATCAATCACCTGTGTTTACTCTTTAACCACTTGCCTACCAGGCACGAACACCCCCTTCCTGACCAAGCCATTTTTCAGCTTTCAGCGCTGTCGCATTTTGAATGACAATGGCGCGGTCATGCAACAATGTACCCAAATAAAATTTTTATAATTTTTTCCCCATAAATAGAGCTTTATTTTGGTGGTATTTGATCACCTGTGCGATTTTTATTTCTTGTGCTATAAACAAAAGAAGAGGGACAAGTTTGAAAAAAACACAATATTTTTTACTTTTTACTATAATAAATATCCAATTTTTTTTTAAATAAATTTTTTCCTCAGTTTAGGCCAATACGTATTCTTCTACATATTTTTGTTAAAAAAAAAATCGCAATAAGCGTATATTGATTGGTTTGCGCAAAAGTTATAGCTTCTACAAAATAGGGGATAGATTTATAGCATTTTTATTATTATTATTTTTTTTTACTAGTAATGGCGGCGATCTGCGATTTTTATCGTAACTGCGATATTGCGGCGGACATATCGGACACTTTTGACACATTTTTGGGACCATTCACATTTATACAGCGATCTGTGCTATAAAAATACATTGATTACTGTATAAATGTGACTGGCAGGGAAGGGGTTAACACTAGGGGGTGATCAAGGGGTTAATATGTTCCCTATGGGAGTGATTCTAACTGTGGGGGAGGGGACTGACTGGGGGAGGAGACCGATCGGTGTCCCTATGTACAAGGGACACACCATCGGTCTCCTCTCCTCTGACAGGACGTGGATGTGTGTGTTTACACACACAGATCCACGTCCTGCTCTGTTACTGGGCAATCGCGGGTGCTCGGCGGACATTGCAGCCGCCGGGCACGCGCATCGGGTCCCCAGCAATGCGGCGGGCGCGCGCACCCTGGTGGCCACAAAGTCTGGCCCGGAACAACAGATGTTTCTTGCCGACGTCATATGACTGTGGGCGGTCTGAAACAGGTTAAATCATAATAGCAACAGAAACTACCCAAATGACCCAGTTCTTTTGACAATTCTTTTGCTTTCCCCATGATTTAGAATCCAGAAACGTTGGTGCAGCACTGGATGAAAGATGCAAGGGTCTGTCAAGAGTCCAGAAACTCATTGACCTTTTATACACACGAATTACAAGCTATCAGATCACAGGTGAGGATGGTTACCTTTAATAACCCCTTTGTGTCAACTTGTGTGCATGTTATCCGGCCAAAATCACCAGGGTATGTAAACTTTTGATCAGGGTCATTTAGGTAGTTTCTGTTGTCATCATGATTTAAAAAAAGTAAACACAGTCGATTGATAATAAATGGCTTCAGCCAAACACTGACCATGAGTGAAAGAAATGTTTTTGTGTTATCATTCATATTCTCTGAAGAAATCATAAATTCTGCCAGGGTATGTAAACTTATGAGCACAACTGTATCAATTCTAGCACTAGACCGCCTCTGTAACTCTAAACTGGTAACTTGTAAACTGGTAACCATTACATTTTTTTTAAAGCATCACCTATGCAGATTTTTAAGTACCGTGCGCACTTTAAAAGCATGTTATCTATTTACTATGCGCAATATTATATTTCACATTATACAAAAATTGGGCCAACCCCCCCCCCCCCCTTCGTTGGCACAGAAGCCAACGGGGGGGGGGGGGGCTTCTGTGCTGTCCGTGACCCTACCGGGGGTGGGTGGCAGCGGGTGGATTGTTTGCCGCCCCCCCACCCAGCCATCACAGTTGGGCACACGTATTTCTAAAGGAAACTACTACCAGAAAAATGTTTTTAGTGCTTTAAAGAATTCCCTTCAATCTGTTTTAGGAAAGCTGTACTGTTGCTTGCACTGGTTTAGTGGAGTTTTTTTTGTTTCTTTTAGCCCATCTCACCATAGCTTGTCTGTTTTTTTTATACCATATTCGACTGAAATTTGGCACATTTATAATATCTGTAGGATTAATACAGCACTGTAAAGGGCTCATTTACACTTGCTTTGGCTTCAGCACACATTAACTGCTTGCCGCCCGCCCACTGTCAAATGACTGCGGGGCGGGGCGGTGCAGCTCTTGTTCTGGGACGCCGTCATATGACGGCGGCCCAGAACGGCCGTCTTCGTGCGCCCGCGGGGCGCCCAGCGCAGCAATCGCGTCCGCGACTCTTTAACCATGTGATCGGCTGTGTCCAATCACAGCCAGTCACATGTAAACACGGAGATGCCAGTAATCGGCTCTGCTCGCCTCACATTGACAGAGAAATAAAGTGTAACAATAAATTCTCACCAATGCCAGCATTTAGTGCCCACCAGTGGCAGCAATCAGTGCCTACCACTACCCACAAGTGCCACAAATCATTGCCTATTAGCCACGCCAGTCAGTGCTGGCAATGAATGAATGAATGATTTGTATAGAGCTGCAACTACGAACTGAATCGCCTCGAGGCGCAATCAGTGGCGCCTATCAGTGCTATCCATCAATGCCCATCACTGCTGTCCATCAATGCCCATCAGTGTCGCCCATCAGTGCCACCCATCAGTGCCCATCTGTACCGCCTAACCATGCCGCCTATCCGTGCCCACCAGTGCCGCCTATCAGTGCCCATCAGTGCCGCCTATCAGTGCTCATCAGTGCCACCTATCAGTGCCCATAAGTGCGACATATCAGTGCCACCTCATCAGTGCCGCCTCATCAGTGCCCATAAAAGTATAAAAATAAAAAAAATTCCAAAATTTTTAGTCTTTTTTATTTTTTTGTAAAAAATAAAAGACCCAGCAGTGATTAAATACCACCAAAAGAAAGCTCTATTTATGTGAAGAAAATGATAAAAAATTTGTTTGGATACAGTGTAGTCCAATTGTCATTCAAAGTGCGACATCGCTGAAAGCTGAAAAATGGCTTGGGCAGGAAGGGGGTGTTAGTGCCTGGTAGGCAAGTGGTTAAAGCGCTTACCGCTTCAACATGCTTTTATGATGTGTTTTTGATGCTTCGGTGGTGCTTCGATGCAGCTTCAGTGGTGCTTCAGTGAAGCTTTAGTGATGGTTCGATGATGCTCTTTTGAAGCTTTGTTGAAGCTTGGCAGATGCCCTGTGTGTGTTTGGATATCTCATACCTGCAATTTCTCCAAAACAAAGCGAAGCTAAAGCTGAATTAAAGCCTCTCAAAAGCTGAAGGTGCTTCAAGTGAACTTTCCCCAAGACTTCTGTGGAGGCTTTGAAGACGCTTTGAAGACCCACTAAGGGCTCATTTACACTTGCTTCAGCTTCAACACACATTAACGGCTAGTTTACACTTGCTTCAAAACAAGGCTTCGGACAGGCTTTGTTAAAGCTCTCTGAGCGCTAGTCAAAGCCCCTATCACTAAATAAATGGTTAGTTTACAGTCTGTTTACACCTGCTTTTGCTTTGCTTCGGCTTCCCTTCAAAAATGATACCCCATGTAGCTTCAGTGGTGTTTCAAAGCGTCTTCAAAGCCTCCATTAAAGTCTATGGCAAAGCTTGCTTGAAGCCCCACTGAAGCCTCATCGAAGCCCCACAAAGCCTCACCAAAGCTCCACCAAAGCCTAATTGAAGCCTCATCGAAGAACCAAGCAAAAGCAAGGTGTAAACAGGACTGTAAGCTAACCATTTTATTTAGTGACAGGAGCTTTGACTGGCGTTCAGAGAGCTTTACCAAAGCGTGTCCGAAGCCATGTTTTGAAGCAAGTGTAAAATAGCCCTAAGGCGATGTGGGGTATAATTTTTTAAGTGAAGCCAAAGCAAAGCAAAAGCAAGGTGTAAACAGGACTGTAAGCTAACCATTTTATTTAGTGACATGGGCTTTGACTGGCGTTCACAGAGCTTTAACAAAGCCTGTCTGAAGCCTTATTTTGAAGCAAGTGTAAACTTGCCCTAACTGTGATGTACATAATTACCGTATTTATCGGCGTATAACACGCACTTTTTTCCCCTTAAAATCAGGGGAAAATCGTGGGTGCGTGTTATACGTCGATCTCCCGCTGATTGTGAGCGAAGGAGCGAGCGCCGCGGAAATACACATAGCCGAGTGTACTCGACTAGGCTCGGCTCCTCTCGGCTCTGCTCACAGTCACACCCAGTCCCGTCCTATGATGGACATAACACAGGGACTGGATGTGACTGTGAGCAGAGCCAAGAGGAGCCGACCCTAGCCGAGTACACTCGGCTATGTGTATTTCGGCGGCGCTCGGCTGCTCTCGGCTTCGTTCAAAGTCCCGCCATTGGACCTGTGTTATGTCCATCATAGGGAGGGACTGCGAGAGGAGCCGAGAGGATCTGAGATACACAGGATCGGCTCTATGTATCTCGGCGGCGCCATATTTAAACTGCAAATGACATTGGACAAGGCTGCAAATGACACTGGACAAGGTTGCAAATGACACTGGACAAGGCTGCAAATGACACTGAACAAGGCTGCAAATGACACTGACAAGGCTACAAATGACACTGACTGACAAGGCTGCAAATGACACCGACAAGGCTGCAAATGACACTGACTGACAAGGCTGCAAATGACACTGACTGACAAGGCTGCAAATGACACTGACTGACAAGGCTGCAAATGACACTGATAAGGCTGCATTGATGGGCATTTAAAAGTAAGTTTTTTCCCTTAAAAAATGTTTTTCCTTAAAATTCCCTCCTAAACTTAGGGTGTGTGTTATACGTCGGCGCGTGTTATACGCCGATAAATACGGTACTTGCAACACAAACTTTTCTGCTTTCTTTGTATAAATTTGTAGGCGTTGTATGTTGTTTTTTTAAAATGCCCCTTTTGTTCCTAGCTTTGTAAGCTTAGTTTAACATTATTTTTAGCTTACATTTGTATTAACATTTGCAAGTTTTGCAGCAGCATGTTCCATTTTTTTCCCCAGTTATCTGGCCTTTAGGTTGCTGCTGTACATACCTTGGAAATGGTTTGCAATTATTTTCAAATGACCAGCAATGCATCTGTAAATCTGAATGAATTCCTTTTGGAGCTGTTTTTATAAAAAAAAAAAAAATGGCCCAAATGCTGTATAGGAAGTGCAGTTCTGTATAAGTATATATTTTAGCCAAACAATAAGCATATATTTTTCCAACCCAGGGTATATATTTGCTAATGGAAGACTAGATCTAAATCAGGAACAGAGACATTTCCTGGTTTGCAGGTTAAAGGGTAGTGGATTAAAGACTAATGTATTAAGGAGAGCGCACAAATAATGTGCTGACACATATAAAAGATTATTCCATTAACTGGCAATTTTCACAGTGAAGAATTTTCTCCGATTTTCATTATGGCTCACTATCTCTTCTGAAGCTCGAGACACTCCACATTCCATTCTCAGGAAATACTTTGATCTTGAACGTTTATGATATGTGTAATGTGTGGAAAAAATAGGCACAGAAAATGTTCCTTTTATTCTAAACACTTCCCTTTTCTAAAACCAGGATGTGCTTGGTAATGTTCTCTGTAAATTGTATATATATATTTTTTTAAGTCGTAATTTCCATAGAAATGCAAGTTAAAATATAGCCTAATTTCACGTTCAAAAAGCAACTCTAGTCAAAAGATAAAAATATTTTAACCAGTCATGATAGTAAGTGCCTACCTTTTAAATTATTTTATTTTTTTGCCCAGCCAGTGTTTTTTTTTTGCCTGTGTGTCCAATATATATTGTTTGCTCACATCAGATCCCTCTATACATCAGAATTTCTTATACAAGAGAGTCCTCCATTCCCATCAGAGTGCCCCCCACACATCAGAATCTCCTATATAACACAGTCCACTATACAAAAGAGACCCACATTCACATCAACGTGCCCCCCTATACATCAGAGTCTCCCATACAACAGAGTACCTTGTTCCCATAATGCTGCATACACACGATCGGAATTCTCGTCGGAAAAAGCTCTGATGGTTTTCCCGTCGGAATTCCGCTCAAACTGTCTTGCCTACACACGATCACACCAAATTCCGACCGTCAAGAACGCGGTGACGTACAACACTACAACAAGCCAAGTTCAATGCTTCCGAGCATGCGTCAAATTGTTTCTGAGCATGCGTAGGAATTTTGCGCGTCAGAATTGCTACAGACGATCGGAATTTCCGATAAAAACCTTTTCCGTCGGAAAAATTGAGAACATGCTCTCAATTTTTTGCTGTCGGAAATTCGGCCAGCAAAATTCCAATGGAGCCTACACACGGTCGCATTTTCCGATGAAAAGCTCTCATCGGTCTTTTTCTGGCCGGAATTCCGATCGTGTGTACGCGGCATTAGAGTTCCCTATACAACAGAATCCACAGTTCACATCAGAGTCTCCTGTTCACATCAGACTCCTAATTCATTAGATTACTTAGGGTTTTCTATGGAACTGCAGGTACTGTTGCTGCTCTTCCCCAAGATACCTCAATAAGGATTGAGAAGGGACCTCTGTGGCCTGGAATTTCCTCTTCTTCATATTGGGAACTAGAGCCAAATTCAGCTACATTAGTAAAAGATCTGCTTGCCATTACTGAACTGTTCCAGGGCCCATTTTCTATATAAAAACAAAAAACAAAAGCACTATCCTGGGTTAGAACCAGTTTGATTGACGTAAAACAAAGCTTAATTAGGATCCTTGTTTTAGTATCCTGAAATTGAGTTAGTTTTCCTTTTTATGGTGTTGTTTTAAGTGCACTTATTGTAAAAGCACATAAGCAGAGATTGTTGAACGTTTACATTACCTAGACCTATGAGGAGTACATTTATAGAAACTACTTAGGGAAATGGTTCATGTCAATACTTGTCATATATGTTGTCTCTCTTATTATACAAATGTGATAATAAAGTGGAAAATTAGCCTACACGTGTCTCAGCTTAAAAGTGGCTGAAAGAACATGATGTTCTAAATTCTCATTTAACATGCACCACTTGATCTCTGTTATTAAGGGTTTTAGGTCAGCTGCCAAATAAAGTATTTCTTTTGGGATCACTGAACTGTTTGTTCCACGATAGCTTGGCTCTTGTGTTCGATTCAGCAATGCTTTGAAAGTGGCTGCTGAAAGAAGTCAAACAATTATCTCTAAGAGGCTTTTCAGTTATCGTCCAACCATACCAAAAGACCCTTAGAATGTCTCGTTCAATATATTTCTCATGCCCCGTACACACGGTTGGATTTTCCGATGGAAAATGTCCTATCGGACCATGTTGTCGGAAATTCCGACCCTGTGTGGGCTCCATCTGACTTTTTCCGTCGGAAAAAGTTTGAGATCCTGCTCTCAAATTTTCCGACAACAAAGTCCTAACGGACTTTTTCCGATCGTGTGTAGCGAATTCCGACGGACAAAGTGCCACGCATGCTCAGATCACATTACAAGACCAAATCTATTGGCTACTAGCCTCTACGTAGTCCCGTTGTACGCAACGAATGTCACCAGGTTCAGGAAGATCGGATCTTCCAAAAAACTTTGTCCGACCGTGTGTATGCAACACCAGTGTCGGACAAAATCCGTCGGAAAAAATCCGACGGATTTTGTGGTCGGAATTTCCGACCGTGTGTATGGGGCATCAGAAGGGTTATTTTCGCATTCAAACCAAGGGCAGCCAACTGACATAGTATGGACAGGGAACTTTTTTCAGGTAACACCAATAGGGATTTTGCCTGGGCATACCCATAACACACAATAGTTCTTTCTGCCAGCTGACCTTATACAATCATTAAAATCCTACAGCAAGGAGTGACATTGAGAAAAGGAAGTATGGGATGGTTAACTCAACCTGTTGGTCCATCAACCCTTAATGGAGCCATCAAATAAAAAACGATTAGACAGGTGGACATTTATGCTGTCTCTCGATGTTTGTGCTGGATAATGTGTACAAACAAAACAGCACACTTACCAACTAGCCTTCAAACAACAAAAAAGAAGACACTTTCTAATTTACTTTAAAAACAGGGGTTTTAGTTGCAACCTATGCCTCCTTCACATTAACCCTTCCTTTAACACAAACCCTCACACTAACCTTTACTGTAAACCCAACCCTCTCTCCTGTATGTTTAACTTCTTTATGCATAGTTTGTGGCACTTTTTTCCTGCATTTTCTTTGCCGAGAAGACAGGCCAAGCCCTCCCTGCACTAAATGATACCAGTGTGGGATCTACTGTTTCTTTTTATGGGTTTAATAGGATACTGAGGCGGCCTATTAGGGCAATTGAATACAGTTATTACCAAGAAGAGGTTTAATACTAAACTAGTTTGGGGAAATGTGGTGTTTCATGCTATTGCTCACCATAAACAAGTCCCCCATCTTCAACTAAGAGGATGTTTATGTTGAGGATGGGTTAGTAGTTTGAGATGGGTTAGTCATCAGATATGTTTTTTTTCAGAGAACTGCTTCCAGAGACCTTGAACAGGTTCTAAATAGCAAAAACATACAAGTTTTAGAACAGTTTGTTGTGACATGTTTCTTCCTAGTGTGTTAATCAATTACAATATGGGAAATGGAACACGAGAAACTACCAGAATCCTACATGCCAGTTACTTTTCATTCTGTAGCTGGAAGTCAACCGGAAAGGTTCTCAAATAAAGAGGATATCTGATGGGGGCTATGAAGATAAAAGGCTTTGGATTTTTTTTCTAACCCTTTAAAAAAAAAATTAAAAAAATGGTGAAATAAGGGGTAAGTATCTTTTACCAGGAGTAGCAACTTATCTGCTTCCGACTTTAGCATAGAGCTAGTGTTTTGGGAGCAGGGTACCCTTGATGCGATCGCCTGATGCTACTTTATAAATTTTGTGACCAGGATCACAGGAGTTAATCAGGTGAACCATTGGTGCAACATAATTTTCATTACTTACTCACCTCTCACTAAGTTCTTATGTATTCCTAATGCATGAGAAATGTGATAAAAGCATATAGATGTGAACAGGTCTTTTGGAATCTTTGACCTAAATTAAATATTTTTAGTAATATAAAATTGTGTGGAAAGATTGGTTGTTTAGTTAATACTATAATCTAATTTTACAGGAAACCTTAAGGCAGTTTTATGTAGAAATGGAAAAAGTTACTGCCTTACGAGAGATCATAGCACTGGCAATCCTCTAGAAATGCAACGAGTTCTGGAACGTGGTGGATCTGTCAGTGCCAATGAAGACTGTGGTTTAATCGAAGGATGCAGCAGAATTACCAGAGGACTTGGTTTCCATGGCGATCCCAAACTTAAGGCTTCAGTCATCCCCACACCTCATACGATTTCCATTCCAGTATATGGCACGTGCCAGTTTCTCATTCTTGCGTCAAGTGGCTTGTGGGAGGTCTTTAGTGATTGTGAAGTTGGCACAATGGTACAAGACCTACTAGCAGCATTTTCAGGATGCACACCTAGTGCCAGATCAAAAGATGTCATCAGTGAACACAACCTTCAGGAACATAACATGCAGGAAAACCACAATAATGTAAAGGCATCTGAATATTTTGCAGATAATGATGGGGATGATGATAAAAAGTCAGAAATGTTGAACAGCATTACCGATTGTGAAACAAGAACAGACATGTCTACCAATTCTATTATACACTACACAGATGAAAAACATGGTGAGGCCACAGATTATGTTTGCCAGCAGATAATAAAGGCTGCTATATTAGCAGGATCTCAGCAAAATATTACAATATGTCTCATACTCCTACCTGGATGGGATAAAGCTAAATTGTCTGATCCCTGAATCAATGTTATTAAAGCTTTAGTTTAATCTGCTTATAATTTGTCTTCCATTATTTCCCCTTAAAGTGGTGGTAAACGATCAATCCTACAGTATATACCCAGTGAAGTGACTGGCCTCGGGTCATACACAGAGATGAAACAAGGAGCTATGAAAATATTATAATGCCATGATGAGTGGATGTCAGACTGGAGAAGTGGGCATTCCTAGGCAGACAGTATTTGCATGCAGATCACCAGGGCTTTTTTTCTCGGAAAATAGGTGCAGGAATTCAACCACAAACCCCCAACACCCCCTCCCCCCCAGAGTGAGGGGTGGGGTTACACACAGAGTGAAGAGTTCAGGGGAGCGCTACGTAAATAGTGCAGAGTTCAGACTTCATCCACAGCTGCTTCCCTCTGCATCCCCTATGCACATCTCACTTTCACCCTTCTTCAGCTCCCCGTTCCACTTCCCCCATCTTCTCCTCCCTCCTTAAAAGCTTCACCATTTTCACATGTCTTACTTGTGCTGTTGCATTAAGCTGAAGCACCCAGCCGGCTCTAGTACACCCCCCCCCCCCCGGCCGTGGCTCTGCCTCTCTTACTTGCAGGGATATCATCCAGTGGGGTGTCAGAACCTGGGCACCTTCATCTCCCCTGTCCCCATCCTGCACTCAGTGGAAACCACTTAGGAGATCAGATCTGTGGGAGCCATTGGGAGACAAGCTGTCACTTGTAAACACAGAAGTGGAACTTCTGTGTTTACAAGTAGTAGTGGTGAGCAGGGAGCAGAGGGCCTGAGCCAGAGGTGGTGGAAGTTCCAACATTCCAGCAGAAAAAAGCTCTGCAGACCCCCCTAACACCTGCATGTGATGCTGAGCCTTTGTGATTAAAATACTTAATGAATGAAAGGGGTGGGCCAGGGGCAGTAATGCCGAAGAGTAAAACACTAGATGATGCTGGATGTCTTCCAGTCAGGAAATAAGGTGGGCCCTCCCTGACTTGCTGCAGCTTCTAATGCAACTGCGAGAAGTATGCAGTGAAATTAAAGTCAGCAATTTTTAGTACAGGAGAGGAGCCGGTAAAACTATGCAAGTCTGAAGGTATGGCTGGAATTCAGCTTTAAAGGAAATCTAAACCCTAAAGCCCCTTTCACATGAAGGATATGATCAGGTCTGCCTGTCAGCTTTTCAGGCAGGCCTGGTCAGACACTCCATTCAACCTTATGGACTGACGACTCTAAATGTACAGTACTTGTGTCTGTTTACACCCACCAACCTCCAATCCGATAAAAATGAACGGAAGGGGATCCGTCACCCTCCGTCTAGGCATATCAGAGGGACAGGCGGAGTCCATTAATACCCAGCTGTCCATAGAGAGCTCTGTCCATGTCAACTCTGCATAACCTGAGTGGACGCAGGCCTGTCATCCAACTGTTCTGCTCTAAGCAGGGGATCAGCAGACATATCCCCTGCTGATCTAATCAGAGACACCTACTTTCATACTTTGTTGAATTCCAGTGGCACTGATCTCCTTTAGCCAATGACAATGAAGAAGTGCAATTAGGAGACCCTCATGTTAGAATTACCAGATATTCTTTTAATGAAACTTGTCGTTTTTAGATCAAAATAACGGTTTTGAAGTAACTTTTGAGTGTTAAAGCTTACATGAGATTTTAGTGATCGATTTTAGATTTTTTCCTTACAGCACAATGTTGAGAATTCAAATGAGCTGATTTCCTGATAACTTTGATTTACTTGCATACATTGTATTCATTTGCATACATTCAACCCTGAATGAATATTACTGTAGGTCTTGTTACCCTTCTTAGGATACATTTACTCAGGCGCATAGGGGCAGCTAAACACTGCTTCTGGATGCGGCAATACTCTGCCCACATACAGACTGGCCGATTAGCTGTATGCAGTGTATGTGTGGGCAGAATGCCAGAGAAAAGCTGACCCTGTCTGCAACCAGGATCAACTGGAGGCTGTATTCCCATGTAACCTCTCAAATGAGTGATATCCTACTGACAGTGTAAGGACCAGGCCTTGATTGTACAGTGCACAAGTCAGACATCCCTTGCTGACAGCTATTGCTGGTCGCACACACTGTGTGCAGGCAGCATTTGGAACCGCCGGCAAGAATCTACTGATTCTCACCAGCAACCACCCACTTGCGCCCCTGTGAATGCAATCATACAACTCAGCAGAATGAATGAATCAAAAAATAAGCATTCACAGATATGTTGGCTGGTAAGCATGTTCATAAGTTCATTCTGTTTCAGTTGTGTAGTTAGTTGTTTGAATGTAATTTTCCTTTTAAGGAAATTAAATTGGTTTGTAAAAACAAAACAAAAATTCACCCTTGCAGTAGGGCTGCCTTGGCACGGCAAGGGTAGATAACTTTATTTATGTCTAGGGGACCAGAAGAAGCAATTTTCCTTATGTGAGCCCCACTTCCCTGGCAGCCGACTCTCCCCTATTCTGCAGCGGTGAACTCTTTTGGGGGTTCTATAGGGCTATAGGCAATGCATTGTACTTGAAAACGTAAATGGACCTGCGACTACCAGAGCACAGGGTAGATGAGGCTGCGGGCACCAGTCTAGCAATGTGGGGGAAGCGCAAGAGAGAACCACTTTAAGGAAGGTACAAATGCACAAAAAATATCCTGCAAGATTATGTGGCCATAGAAACAGAAAGTTTGCTGTGAAGATGGATAGCCAGATGCTACCTACATACTATACAGTGTATGTTACTTCAAAATGTAATTTTTTTATTTATGCGTCTGTTTTTCCCTGTGGATGTTAATAAATAAACCATCTCCTGTTTTCTTGTCCTTGATTGCTGTCAATACCTGGTGGTTGTGCTTTCGGTATCTGACGTGGTCAGTTTGCGTATCGGAACTCCCTTCTTGGAGATGCAGGATGCTGTGCTCAACCACAGCGCGCATGTATCTCCAGTAGTCAATACGGACACCACACTCCCCCGCGCAGCCTTTTGCATCTTCAGCCTGTAAGAGCATAGCACACACACAAGGAGAATGAACTTTTGCTGCTGTGTGTAACCAAATACTCTGCCTGCCCATTTTCTTTAAAGATACACGCTCCACTGTGGGGAAGGAGGATGTGTGGGAGGCTGTACAGTCATGCGATTGCCAAACAAAGAGCAAAAATAAGGTACAAAATGTTTTTGCTTTCAATGTCCAATTGCTCTTTGTAATAAAAGCAATTATAGTTCACAAATATTGTTTACTGCCTTACTACTGGATTGAAGTGCCCTGTGTTCATCCACATTTTAAAAAGATACACATCCTGGTCTGTTTTTAATGCCATAAATGTTATCCTTCCAAAATGTTCATTATGAAATCACCATTTACACAAGTAATGCTGCAATATTATAATGAGCCATGCATAGAAACTTGCATACACATACATTATATATATATATATATATATATATATATATATATATATATATATATATATAAACCACACAAGCTGCATAAATGCTTACTCAGGTTCAGGCTTGTAGCCTTCTGGGAATTTTTAGTATCCGGATTCCCTGTACTCATCAGTCACTTCTATATCATTATTTAGTGCTACACTGTGATAACACATTATAATATAGGTAATATTCTAGACTAGAGTGTTATCACAGAATGGCAAACAAGGCAATTAATTACAGATGTCAAGAGAGTGGGTGGAAGCAGAAATTCTGTTACAGCTTGTGAGCATAAAAGCAATAGAGATATAAAATGAAAATAAGAATAGAACTACGGATAGTGTCAGTTATTTAAATAAGTGCTCCAGAAAGGCCAAACACATTTTAGGACTTGTAAGGGCCGGGTTTTCTCTTAGCAATTACAATTACATGACCTACAGATAAAGGAAATTGGCTCCTAAAGGAAAATGTGGACTAAGCATTCAGCATTTAGCCTTTGGTTTTCAAACAGCATGTTACCATACGGCTCACTTAATGTGATAACGCTGTCTTCAAATGTGAAAAAAATAAAAGAAGAAATAATGTTTTTTTTCATAATAGTTATTCACAATTATTCTCTGTGACCCAAGTGTATTAGCATTAAAAAGGCCTCTTGCAAGTGCATGTAAAATCAGAAAACTGGCTTATATTAGGAGCCATTCATTACATTCACAAGAGTATTAGAAGACAAGAAACTATGCCTATACTGTAGATTGCCCAGGGACAGGTTTCTTAAACTTCAGCCAGTGGTGCTCTACCATCACCACCTTTGTCGGTGTAAAGCTGGCCACACAAAGAAAGAATATTTGTAGAAAAAATGATGATTAAATTTTTTCTTGCCATCAATGAGTCAACTAATTTTGTTCAAAAACAATTACAATCTTCTCTACACCTGCTACCTGAATTTAATCCCATTCCAAACTTTTAAAAATGTGCCAGATTACCATCGGTAAAGTCTATCAAGGTGCATGCCATCTCGTGGACTTGTCTCTTTAATTTACGATTTACTGATCGCAGATCCTGCAGCCACTCTGGCCTCTCCTCCTCCTGTGTAATCAAAGTGTGCTTTGTATTATGTGATCCCATTAACAAAATACACAGCCTTCTGTGAATAGACAGTGTAGGGGCTGGGTGAGCAGAGCTGCTGCTGTATGAAAAAGTAGCATCATTCCTGTCAGATATATACATCTACAGTCAATAGAAAAACTCCAAACACCCCTGTTAAAATGTCAGGTTTCTGCGATGTAAAAAAATGAGACAAAGATAAAACATTTCAAAACTTGTTCCACCTTTAATGTGACCTATAAATTGTTCAACTCAGTTGAACAACAAACTGTAATCTTTTAGGTAAAGGGAAGTAAAGATAAAAAAATAAAAATAATATGGTTGCATAAGTGTGCACACACTTAAACTAATACTGTACTTTGTTGAAGCACCTTTTGATTTTAATACAGCAGTCAGTCTTTTTGGGTATGAGTCTATCAGCATGGCACATCTTGACTTGGCAATATTTGCCCACTCTTCTTTGCATAAAGAACACTTCAAATGTGTCAGATTGAAAGGGCATCTCCTGTGCAAAGCCCTCTTCAGATCACATCACATATTTTCAATGGGATTCAGGTCTGGGCTCTGGCTGGGCCATTCCAAATTTTTAATCTTCTTCTGGTGAAGTCATTCCTTTGTTGATTTGGATAAATGTTTTGGGTTGTTGTCATGCTGAAAAATGAAATTCCTCTTCATGTTCAGCTTTCTAGCAAAAGCCTGAATGTTTTGTGCCAATATTGACTGGTATTTGGAACAGTTTATAATTCCCTCTACCTTGGCTAAGGCCCCTGTTCCAGCTGAAGAAAAACAGCCCCAAAGCATGATGCTGCCACCACAATGCTTCACTGTGGTTATGGTGTTCCTTTGGTGATATGCAGTGTTGTTTTTGCGCCAAACATACTATATCTTTTGAAATTATGGCCAAAAAGTTCAACCTTGGTTTCATCAGACCATGACACATTTTCCCAGATGCTTCTGGGAGACTTCAGATATGTTTTTTGCAAAATTTAGCTGGGCTTGGATGTTTTCCTTCTTAAGAAAAGGCTTCCGTCTTGACACTCTACCCCGAAGCCCAGACATATGAAGAATACGGGAGATTGTTGTCACATGTACTACACAGCCAGTACAGTACTTGCCAGATATTCCTGCAGCTCCTTTAATGTTGCTATAGGCCTCGTGGCAGCCTCCCTGACCAGTTTTCCCCTCATCTTTTCATCAATTTTGAAGGCATGTCCAGTTCCTGGTAATGTCACGGTTGTGCCATATTTTCTCCACTTAATAAGAACTGTGTTCCATGGTGTATCTAATGCCTTGGAAATTCGTTTGTAACCCTTCTCCTGACAGGTACCTTTTAACAATGAGATCCCTCTGATGCTTGGAAGCTCTCTGCGGGCTATGGCTTTTGCTGTAGGATGGGACTAAGAAAATGTCAGGAAAGACCTACTAGAACAGCTGAATCAGAGGCACTTGATTTATCTTTGTGTCATATTTTTACATCACAGAAACCTGACATTTTTACATTGACTTTTTATTTCCACTGTATGAATCAATACTGTAAATACTTTTAAAGATGATGCACGAGAAAGCCTGCAAACAGTTTACTGAAGACAAGCAGACTAAGGACATGGATTACTGGAACCATGTCCTGTGGTTTGATGTATTTGACTCAGATGGTGTCATGCGTGTGTGACGGGAAACAAGGTGAGGAGTACAAAGACAAGTATGTCTTGCCTACAGTCAAGCATGGTGGTGGGAGAGTCATGGTCTGGGGCTGTATGAGTGCTGCCGGCACTGGGGAGCTGCAGTTCATTGAGGGAACCATGAAGGCCAACATGTACTGCAACATACTGAAGCAGAGCATGATTCCCCTACCTTCAGAGACTGGGCTGTAGAGCAGTATTCCAACATGATAACGACCCCAGGCACACCTCCAAGATGACCTCTGCCTTGCTAAAGAAGCTGAGGGTAAAGGTGATGGACTGGTCAAGCATGTCTCCAGACCTAAATCCTATAGAGCATCTGTGGGGCATCCTCAAACAGAAGGTGGAGGAGTGCAAGGTCACTCATCCATCACCTTCGGGATATCGTCATGGAGGAGTGGAAGATGACTCCAGTGGCAACCTGTGAAGCTCTGGTGAACTCCATGCCCAAG
This sequence comes from Lithobates sylvaticus, assembly GCA_028564925.1. Lineage (NCBI taxonomy): Eukaryota > Metazoa > Chordata > Amphibia > Anura > Ranidae > Lithobates > Lithobates sylvaticus. The sequence goes on from CM053030.1 coordinate 412,643,974, forward strand.
AAGGTTAAAGCAGGGCTGGATAATAATGGTGGCAACACAAAATATTGACAACTTGGACATTTTCACTTAGGGGTGTACTTACTTTTGTTGCCAGCGGTTTAGACATTAATGGCTGTGTGTTGAGTTAGTTTGAGGGGACAGCAAATGTACACCGTGTTGCCTTATGCGCTTATGTGAAATCTACATTAATATCTGCACAATATTGTAATTAGAAATATATTTCAGTTAGAGGGAAATATATATATTTAAAGTATTGAGGGTTGTGTTGGTGTTACTGTAATTAGTTCAACTTCAAAGCTTGGCCTTTTGTTTTCCCTGATAACATCTCACCTGGGTAGTAAACAACAGCCTTCTTTGATTCATCCAATCAGGCTGTGCCCAATAGACATGTACTAGGTGACCAATTAGGGAGAATTATATTAGCCACACTACAGGAAGTAGGGGGGGATATAATGCTTTGTGAGAAAGCTAATGATTCCTTTTTTCTGGTGTGGGAACACACAGCAGTCATCATGGGCTGAACTGAAGTTAACAGGTAATATAACTCTATACTTGCACCTTATATATTGTATTGTAAATATGGTTCTGTGAGTAATATGTAAATATCATGTAATCCAGGAGACCTACACTGTACATTGTGTTGTAAATTCTGTCTGGTGTGTAATTTGTATATATATTATGTAACCCTATCAATAAATGTGTATTGCGGATTGAACTACCTCTTTTGTACAAAATCTCTCAGATCTAGATATGTATATGTCCATACTACTACAATGATTGAGGTGTATGAACATATACAAATACTAGACTACAACCGTTACACAAGCTGTACACTCACTACTTTACATTGTAGCAAAATTGCAATTTCTTCAGTGTTGTCACATGAAAAGATATAAAATATTTAAAAAAATGTGAGGGGAGTACTCACTTTTGCGAGATATTATGTCATAAACATAGTGTACATATCAGGGGTGGTTGGTGCTTAATACTTTGGGGGAGGCAGCCAGAGATGGATGGAAAGACGGCACTCTCCTCATGGCCGAATAGGAAGCGGGTCCTAAGACTCCCTGTACAATCAGGTCTCAGGACCTGCTTCCTGATTGGCCAGAAGGAAAATCAGGAAGACAATAGTGCCTGGGTGGGCTCAGTGCCCTGCGCCCGAGCCCAACCTTTTTTTTAAGGCAATTAGAGCTTCAGCCTCTAATCATGTGCTACAAAAAAGAAAAAACCCCATTGGAATCCATGGGGCCGGGCGCATGGATTAGGGGGGCGACGTCCCTGCGCCTCTAATGGATGGGCCAACACTCGTAAATATGCAATATTTCATATTTGTGTATAAATTAAGCGCGCATCTAATACAAAAAAAAAAGACAAAATAAATGAATGCAATAGTGAATCATAAATCTGAAAAAATAAAAACAAAGGTCCATAAAGGTGCTCCACAATATGTAAAAAAAGGTAGATAGACACGGTGAGTTCACCCAGTGCTCCTGTCCATACGATAAACCCAAGCCGCTTACCAGAACTGTTGGATCTCAAATTATATAGATCATACATGCTCACACCAGAAATGGCCGACAGGGAATAGTCCTCCTCGGGCTGATTTGAGGGAAAGATCCTCTTTCATACAACAGGCTGTCCGATATTGTGGAAATCTCAGAGACACAAAAACTACCTTCTCCGGGTAATCTCCAGCATCATGGCATATCATAGGATAGAAGAAGGAGGCTTCATGGTGCAGTATTTCCAAAGATTTGATTAAAAATGAATATACCACTTACATCCAAAATCACACAGCAGCAGCTCTAACCAGCTGGCTAATACGCAGTGACGTCAAGGATTGCTGCTCCACCCAACGCGTTTCTCCATACAAGGCATCGACCTGGACCGGAGGCTCTACCTGGACATCACTCACCACACACGATATACATGTAGGGCAGGAGAGACACCGAAAGGGCTCTTCCTGTCTAGTGTCATCCATTTCAATGGAGTATAATGGGATTAGTTTATATTTACTACTACTAATAAGCATCTAAAAAAAAAAGTCCTTCTGTATACAAATATACTTGATTTATGCACACTAGTATTTATCAAAAATAATTATATATATATATATATATATATACACACAAAAAAAAAAACACTTAATGCTCCTAACTGCCGGCTGGCACAAAAACGCTATTATGTTATAGTGTGCATGGAGTCTATATACAGGTAGTATAAACTACAGTAACCTTCGTTTACTATATAGCCAAATGTTTGTGGACCCCTGACCCATGTCACACCTGCCTATATTGCCAAAAGTATGTGGACACCCAGGGCTGGTGCAAGGATATTTGACACCCTAGGCGAAACCTCATTTTGCTGCCCCCCGTGGCTCCACCCCTGACTCCACCCCCTTTGCCCTGCCCATGTATACCCCACCTTTTTAATGAAGGGCTCATCAAATGTAGCCCATCAGCACCCATCAAAATGCAGCCTCACCAGAGCCCATCAAATGCAGCCTCACCAGCGCCCATCAAATGCAGCCTCACCAGCACCCATCAATGCAGCCTCACCAGTGCCTGCCAGTGCCCATCAATGTTTGCTTGCTTCCATTTATTCAGGAGTCGGGACACAGACACAGTCCTCCGCCGTGGCTGGGCCTCTGATACTATGTATAAACGGATCGGCAGCTGCCTGCTGATGCTGAGACTTAGTTGCTTGCTGCAGAAAGAAGAGAGTAGGAACACCAGTGGCCGGGCACCCTAGGCAGCAGGGTGCCCTAGGCGGCTGCCTAGTTTGCCTAGTGGTAGCACCAGCCCTGTTGACACCCCTCAGAATGAGTGAGTTCAGTTATTTTTTTACTGAATGCTACTACTGATGGCACAGCAAAAATATTTTAGACAATTATGCAATTCCAACCTTCAATAGTTTGAAGGCGGCCTTTTACTACCCACCATCACCACCCCTGTGCAAAAAGCCGACTCTATAAAAACAAGGACGGATGAGCCTGTGAGAGAATTTGGGTGGCTTGCATGAAGCCCTGACCCAAACTCTAAACAAACATCTTTTTAATAAGGATTGTAAGGCATGTCTCTGCGTCCATCAGTACCTGACCTTACCTATGAATAGTGGGCTGAATAAGAACTATTTCCCTCATACACTCTGAAATCTGGTTGAAAGCTTCCCGAGTGGAGGCTGTTATAGCTACATAATGGGTGACAGGGGAGTAACTTCACAATAATGCCCATTTTTTTGGAATGGGATGACCAAACACGCTCATAAAAGTGTGATAGTCAGATGTTTACCCTTTTTGACCATTTAGCATACCTGAATTTGCCCTGATATCAGCCTCCTGTAATCCCCTGTGCTGCAGCACTCACATTTGGGCTTATGCAATGCTTCCCAAAATAGACAGCAGAGTAAGCATAGGGATATTCTGTACAATGCTGTGCTGCTGTTGGAGTTAAGGATCTAGCTGGCAAAGTACCATCCACATCTGTTAATTAAAAGCACCAATGCTATTGATAAGGAACAATGATTTTATCAATTCTTAATCATTCTAGTCACTTGCAAAGAATGTTCAGATGGAGATTTATAGCAATTTTTAGCATTTTTTTCACACACTTTCAAACTTCTTTGTCAGAATTACTAATTGGCTTCGAAGTTCTATTTTCAGATGTACTTTAGAGGAAGTGGATCATGAGTCTTTACTCAACGACACAAACCTCTTCAATATCTCCTCTTGTAAATTCCTCCTGCAGTTGAATGAAATGGAGAAGTGCAACTATTGCAATGAGATTTATAACACTGAAAAGGTAAACAAGCTGCATTGAGACAACTTTTTGTATCACAAGCAATACTCCTGCGGTATTTAACAGTTAATGGGTCAACAATAACCCATATGAAGTGAAACACTAATGGTTTATGTCATTTATTTTATTACGTTTAAAAAAACAAACAAAAAAAAAACGTAATTTGCCCATTCACAGCTGTGAAATACCCCGTGCTTTAGACCCGCCATAGATGGGTAGAATATTGAAAGTAAATTTGAGCAAAACAATCATTCTATTATCTAATGGTTAATGTGCTCAATTCAACTGGTGATATCCAATTCTTCATGGAACAAAAAAAACTGTCTTTTATTCGAACTTATGATTTTCAATGCATCAGTAGTGAAATTGATGAAAAAAAAAACCAAAAAAAAAAACCAAACACTTGCCGACTGCCCTATAGCAATTTTACTGCTACAGGGTGGCAGCTGTGCACCGGATCACGCATAATATATATATATATATATATATATATATTATATATATATATATACACATACATACATACACACACACACACACACAATGTTTTATTTATTTTAAAATTTGTCCGTTTTTTTTGTTTATAGCGCAAAAAAACAAAACAAAAAAAAAGCAGTGGTGATCAAATTTCACCAAAAAAAAAGCTATTTGTGGGAAAAATTCAAAAAAAAAAAAAAAAAATACATTTTATTTGGGTACAGTGTTGCATGACCACGCAATTGTCAGTTAAAGTAACGCAGTGCCGTATCGCAAAAAGTGTCCAGCTTTAAAAGGTCAAAGTAGTAGCACGCGACTGCCTCCCATGTAGTGTTTGGGCCTAGCGGCCACTGGCCAGGCCTACACTCTGTCACATAAGGATGATTAGGTTCGTCAACACTGTCAACTTTCACCCAATCTAGACAGAGGGCAGAGTGATGGAGTTTCTTTAAAATTAAGGTTTTAGATTTGTTTAATACACATAAAATATTTTAACCGCTTAAGGACCAGCCGCCTCAGTTGTACTGTGGCAGGTTGGCTCCCCTGCGTGAATCAGCCTCATTGTACGTCGGCCACTTCAAAGAGAATAGGAGGCGCGTGCACTGTGCGACACCGGAAACCCACGACCGCTCCACAGAGACAGCACAGGGATCCGAGAGTGATCTGCTGTTCCTAGTGATCAGGAACAGCGGTCTCGCTCTACTTCCAGACAGCCCATCCCCCATACAGTTATAAACCCCTCCCAGGGAACACATTTATTCCCTTGATCGCCCCCTAGTGTTAACCCCTTCCCTGCTAGTGACATTCATACAGTAATCAGTGGCTATATTTAGCTCTGATCGCTGTATAAATGTCAATGGTCCCCCAAAAAAAGTGTCAAAATTGTCCGATCTGTCTGCTGCAATGTCGCAGTCCTGCTAAAATTCGCTAACCGCTACCATTAGTAGTAAAAAAATAAAAATAAATAAAAAAAACATAATAAAAATTTCATAAATATATCCCCTATTCTGTAGACGCTATACTACTTTTGCACAAACCAATATACATTTATTGCGATTTTACTACCAAAAAAATATAAAGAATACATATTGGCCTAAACTAATGACATTTTTTTATTTTGGATATATATTATAGCAAAAAGTAATGCAAACAATAAAAACCGCTGAGGTGAATAAATATCACCAAAAGAAAGCTCTATTTGTGGGAAAGAAAGGACATCAATTTTGTTTGGGTACAACAAAAATGCCCTGGTCATTAAGCGGGCAAATCTTTCCAGTCCTTAAGCGGTTAAAAATCATCATGATCTTTTCAAAGAGAACACACTAGAAGTAGTTTGGCTTTAACCAGCCTGTAATGCCCGTTTCATTACCAGGCCATTTTCCAGCGATACTTCAAAGTGATACTTTAACAATTACCAAATTTCCATTTACTTATCACAACTTAAAAAAAAACTGATATATGTAACTTAATTAAAAAAGGACCATAACATGAAATTGAAATTTTCCATTTTGTCATGTTACAAAAAAAAAAAAAAAAACGTAAATGTATTTTATTAGGATTTTATGTGATAGACCAACACAAAGTGGCACATAACTGAAGTGGAAGGAAAAATGATAAATGGTTTTACATTTTTTCATAAATAAATATCTGAAAAGTGTGGTGTGCATTTGTATTCAACCCCCCTGAGTCATTACTTTGTAGAACCACCTTTCACTGCAATTACAGCTGCAAGTCTTTTTGAGGATGTCTCTACCAGCTTTGCACATCTAGGAGAGTGAAATTATTGCCCATTCTTTGTGCAGAATAGCTCAAGCTCTGTCAGATTGGATGGAGAGCATCTGTGAACAGCAGTTTTCAAGTCTTTCCACAGATTCTCAATTGGATTTAGATCTGGACTTTGACTGTGTCATTCTAACACATGAATATTCTTTGATCTAAACCATTCCATTGTAGCTCTGGCTGTATGTTTAGGGCTGTTATCCTGTGGGAAGATGAACCTCTGCCCCAGTTTTAACTCTTTTGCAGACTCTAACAGGTTTTGCCCTGTATTTGGCTCCATCCATCTTCCCATCAACTGACTAGCTTCCCTGTCCCTGCTGAAGAAAAGCATCCCCACAACATGATGCTGCCACCATGTTTCATGGTGGGGATGGTGTGTTCAGGGTGATGCGCAGGGTTAGTTTTCTGTCACGCATAGCGTTTTGCTTTTAGGCCAAAACATCCAATTTTGGCCTCATCTGACCAGAGCACCTTTTTCCACGTTTGCTGTGTCCCCCACAAGGCTTCTCACAAAATGCAAATGGGACTTTCTTATGGCTTTCATTCAACAATGGCTTTCTTCTTGCCACTCTTTCATAAAAGGTCAAATTTGTGGAGTGCATAACTAATAGTTGTCCTGTGGACAGCTTCTCCCACCTGTGTTGTGGATCTCTGCAGCTCCTCCAGAGTTACCATGGGCCTGTTGGCTGCTTCTCTGATGACTGCTCTCCTTGGCCGGCCTGTCAGTTTAGGAGGAGGGCCATGTCTTGGTAGGTTTGCAATTGTGCCATACTCTTTCAATTTTCAGATGATGGATTGAACAGTGCTCCATGAGATGTTCAAAGCTTTGGATATTTTTTATAACCTAACCCTGCTTTAAACTTCTCCACAACTTTATCCCTGACCTGTCTGGTGTGTTCCTTGGCCTCCATGATACTGTTTGTTCACTAAGGTTCTCTAACAAACCTTTGAGGGCTACACAGAACAGCAGTGTTTATACAGAGATTAAAATTACACACAGGTGGACTATTTACCAATTAGGCGACTTCTGAAGGCAATTGGGTTCACTAAATTTTAGTTAGGGGTATCAGAGTAAAAGGGGGCTGAATACAAAAGCACGCCACACTTTTCAGATACTTGTAAAAAGTTTTGCAAACCATTTATCATTTTTCTTCCTTTTCACAAATATGTGCCACTTTGTGTTGGTCTATCACATAAAATCCCAATGAAATACATTTACGTTTTTGGTTGTAACATGGCAAAATGTCAAGGGGTATGAATACTTTTTCAAAGCACTGTATAACCACTTAAGCCCCGGACCATTTGGCTGGCCAAAGACCAGAGCAGTTTTTTGAGATTCGACACTGCGTTGCTTTAACTGACAATTGCGCGGTCGTGCGAGGTGGCTCCCAAACAAAATTTTTCCCCACAAATAGAGCTTTATTTTGGTGGTATTTGATCACCTCTGCGTTTTTTGCGCTATAAACAAAAATATAGCGACAAAAAAAAAAAAAAAAAAAAACGCATTATTTTTTACTTTTTGGTATAATAAATATCCCCAAAAAATATATATAAAATTTTTTTTCCCCTCAGTTTAGGCTGATACGTATTCTACATTTTTTTTAATCAAAAATATTGCAATAAGCGTTTGATTAGTTTGCGCAAAAGTTATGATTTTTACTAGTAATGGTGGCGATTTGCGATTTTTATTGTGACTGCGACATTATGGCCGACACAGCGGACAATTTTGACACGTGTGTGTGTGTGTGTGTGTATTATATATATATATATATATATTTATATATACAGGGGGTCCCCGGGTTACAAACAAGATAGGGACTGTAGGTTTGTTCTTAAGTTGAATCTGTTTGTAAATCGGAACAGGTAAATTTTTTAAGTGTAGCTCCAGCCAAAAAACTATTTTTTTTTTTTAGATAACATAGAGAAGGGTTATCACCCCTGTAAAATTTGTTTTGCTGTCTGTGCCCCTGTTCAGAAGATTTCACTTCACCTTCTGTCCCAATGACAATTGGATTTTAAAAAATTTGTGTTGTTAGGGAAACGTGGACTGGTGATAAAGCATCAGTGGAGAGACCTTTTTACCATATTAACTCTTACAGGAGTGAATTTCCCTTACTAGGGGTGGATTTCCTCTCACTTCCTGTTGTCTCCCTCCGTTTGTAAGTAGGAGTTGTTTGTAAGTCGGATGTTTGTAAGTCGGGGACCCCCTGTATATGTTTTTTGGTGCCGATACTGAAAATGGAAAATACCCTAGGCCTATACTCAGTACGTCAACAAGCAGTATAACAGATAAAAGGAGGGGCGGGTGCTGTGTCAGTCGGTGAATTACAGAGAAAAGGATTTTACGGTGAGTACAAAAAATCCTATTTTCTCTTATATTCACCGACCGACACAGCTCCTCTCTGTAACAAATGGGACGTCCCCAAGCAGTGCCAAACGAGGGGTGGGAAAACAGCATAAAAACTTCATCCACCGTGGCAATTGGGAACTAGTGAAACTTTACCCACAAAAAACAACAGTGCTGGAAAAACCACCACAAAAATCAGGGTATCCTCAACAGGAGTGATCACCCAAAACCGCATCAAACTGCGGAAGTAATGCAACAGTGCATTAACATAACAGTACTGTGTTTTTCTCGAAAAACCAGTAAAAAAATGAATATATATTGCATATTCAATTGCAACTACATGGCCACGTGCAAAACTTTGCAGCCAAAACAGGCATTAACTGATGCACCGACGTCTACATTGTAGAACTTGGTAAACGTGTGGACAGACGACCAGGTGGCCGCTTTACACACCTGAGCGGCAGACGCTTGGTGTCGGAAGCCCAAGACATTCTGATTGCCCTTGAGGAGTGGGCCGTGACCGGAAAGGGGGGCACCTGCCCCTTCAAGGCGTAGGCTGGTGCTACAATCTGTCCGATCCACCTGGAAATGGCGGCCGACGAGACCGCCATGCCTTTCATTGGACCAGCCACCAAAACAAACAGTGAGTCCAACTTCCAAAAGGGAGCCGTGGCAGACAAATACACCTCAAGAGCCCGAAGCACATCCAGAGCATGAAGGGCCATCTCCTTAGGGTGCTTCGGCTTAGGACACAGAGATGGCAATACAATGTCCTCATCGATATGAAAAGCCGAGACCACTTATGGTAGAAAAGACTGTTGCGGACACAACACCACCTTATCCTTGTGGATAACCAGATAGGGCGACTTGCAAAGACAAGACCGCGCCAGTTCCGAAACCCTCCTGGCCGAAGTGATGGCCACTAGGAAGGCCACTTTCAGAGAAAGAGTCAACAGGGGAATCTCCCTGATATTTTCAAATGGCAGTTTTGTAGCGCCAACACCCAGTTCAGATCCCAAGGGGGTAGCGGTGGACACACCAGAGGGACTACATGTCGTACCCCCTGAACGAAGGTACTCACTGAGGAGTGAGATGCCAGGGGGGGGGGGGGGGGGGTCGCTGAAAAAATGACAGCTAATGCTGAAATTTGCCCCTTAATGGTGCTTAATGCCAATTTCTGGTCTACTCCTTGCTGAAGAAACAGCAGGATCCTGGATATGGAAAAGGAGCATGGATGCCATCCTTTCTCCTCACACATGGAGATGTAGGCCTTCCAGGTACGATGGTATATCTTCCGAGAAGAAGATTTCCGTGCTCTCAACACAATTGGGATCACCGAGTCCGACAGACCCCGGTTCCTCAACACCTGGCTCTCAAAAGCCATGCCGTTAAAGTCAGCGATGGTAAAGCAGGATGGAGAATCAGACCTTGAGACAGAAGGTCCTCTCGCAGCGACAGTCTTCAGGGAGCGTCTGCCACCAGACACACCAGGTCTGGGTACCAGGGACGCTGCGGACAATCTGGGGCAACCAGTATCACTGGGATCCCCACAGCTTCCACTCTGCGAAGCAGACGTAGTAACAGTTTCAGTGGAGGAAAGGCGTAGATCAGCTGGTAATGATCCCACGGAGCCACCAGCGCATCTGACGCGTCGGCCCACGGATCTCTTGTCCTGGACACGAATCTTGGTACCTCCCGATTGATACGGGAGGCCAGCAGATCCACGCCTGGTGTGCCCCACCTCAGGCACAGTAACCTGAATGTCTCCAGATGCAATGACCATTCCCCAGGGTCCAGCACCTGTCGACTCAAATAGTCCGCCTGCCAGCTCTCCACTCCCGGGATGTAAATGGCTGACAGGGCCGGTACGTGTCGCTCTGCCCACCGAAGTATGTGAGCGACCTCCCGTGCAGCGGCTGAGCTTCTTGTCCCCCGTTGGTGATTGACGTATGCCACGGCCGTGGCGTTGTCTGACTGGATGACTGTCGGCACAATCACAGACTTCATTAGGTTCAACAGCCACTCAAATTCTTGCAGGGTCTGCATGGTGATCGCCACATCCTCGTCTAATACTGAGGCGGAAGATCGTCTAGGTATCGCATGATCGCGATCCCATGTTGCCGTAGCAACGCCAACACTGGATCCAATACCCTGATAAAGAGGGGGGCTGAAGCCAGACCAAAGGGACGAGCCACAAACTGGTAGTGGGCTTCCCCGACTGTAAACCGCAGCAACTTTTGATGCCGAAGGCATATGGGTATGTGCAGGTACGCATCCTGGATGTCTAAGGATGCCAGGGAGTCCCCTTGATGGAGTGCAGCGACTACTGAGCGAACCAATTCCATTCGGAACCTCTACACTTTTACAAAGCGATTGAGGGCTTTTAGGTCCAAGATAGGCCGTACCCCTTCCTTCTTGGGAACCACAAACAGATTTGAGTAGAATCCCTGGAAACTTCCGTTTCGGGGAAACCTGTACAATCACCCCGCACTTCAGCAAATCACTTACCGCCCCCAAGAGGGCCTCCCGGCGAGCCGGGGATACGGGCATGCTGGAGGGGAAGAAACTGTTTGGCAGCCAAGAGAGAAACTATCTTGTAGCCTGTGGAAATCAGATCGCAGACCCATTGGTTGGACAACCGTGCTGCAAACTCCCGAAGGCGACCCCCCCGCCCGAGATATGGGTGGGGGCAAATCTTCATGCAGTAGCACTTTTATTCGCAGGCTTGCGGTTCCAGGGACGTCTTTGATCGTCCGTGGACGTCCTGTCGGGCTTGAATGCTTTGTCGAAGCTCCGGGCGGACGAAAAAGCCGCTTGTGAGCGGAAAAGGAGGGCCCTTGCCTACGGCGTGGCTCCTTAGCCTTCCTGGCCTGTGGGAGTAGTGTACTCTTACCACCGGTGGCATTTTTAACAATGTCCTCTAATGAGGCTCCAAAGAGCCGGTTGCCAAGGAAGGGAAGATCCGTCCGGGCTTTTTTGGATGCCTGGTCAGCAGACCAGCATTTTAGCCAAATCAGGTGCCTCAGCACCACAGCTGACACGGAAGCCCTGGATAACAGAGGGAGAGTATCCAGGGCCGCGTCACAGCTTGTATGATTTATATATATATAATCTCTCTCATATATATATATATATATATATATATATATATATTTTTTTTTTTATTTGTGGTTGAACTGGATGGACTTGTGTCTTTTTTCAACCTAACTAACTATGTAACTATGTACTTAAGGCCTTGTACTAGTTGGTCTGCTAGTTCCACGCAGACAGGAGAAGCCTGTTGCTCTCCCAATTCGCGGTGCAAAAGTTTTTCCCACTCAGTCAGTGTCTGCGACACAAGTGCGGATGCCAGTACTGGTCGCGCGGCCGACCCCACCACCGTAAAACGAGGAACGAGCCACTGCCTCGGCCTTCCTGTTCGTGGGATCCTTGAATGCAGGAGTCCCCTCAACCGTGATCGTGGTTACTTTATTTAACCTGGATACAGGGGGGTCCACGACCGGAGGAGCCGACCATCTTTTGAGAAGGCTCTCCTCAAAAGGGTAACGAACGTCATGTATTTGGGGACCGAAGGTCCATTGCGGGCGACCCCATTCACTGTAAATAAACTTGTCAAAATAAGTCAGATACGGGAACACCTTAGGTGAACATGCTGGCTTGCGGGACCCAAAAGGGACCGGTACATCAGCAGAGGGATCTGCTGGCTCCTGAATCTTCAGGAAATCACGCACAGCTGTGATAAGTACTCCAACAAGCGCTTTGTCGCGCCCAGACCCGAACGGGGACTCATCCTCCGGGTCCGAAACGGCCCTGGTCAGCGTCATCTGACAAGACAGAGCAGGGGTCACCAGCCTCAGCAGGACCCGAGTCTGCGTCAGCGCTCTCCCTTGAGGATGGGGGGGGGGGCAGGGGCCTCTTTAGTGCACCTTCTTCCCACGCACCGCCTCCATCTTGGCAACGAGTAAATTAAGGACCGCCGTCAGGGTGTCCATGGGTACTGCGCAATCCGCAGGTGACCCGGTTACAATTGCCTGGATTCCGGGGGAAGAAACACCAGTTTCTGAAGCCATGCTGACCGTATCCTGTCTGCCACCCGAAGTGGACTTAGGACAGTGACAGTCCCACCCTCCTTGCCACCGCTGACTGAGGGGCTCTTTTCACCGGACTCACCACCCTGAGGAGTTCTGCGCTGTCCACAAGTAGTGCCTGTAGTCCCTGAGTGCTCCCAAGTGCAGAGGAAACAAAAACTGTCTGTGTCAGCTGCTAGAATGAGTGCTAAAAAGTTCTAGAAATGTGCTCTTGCTTCAATAAAATGGCTGCCCAGCATCCAGTACACAGACAGGAAACACAGGGAAAATGGCTGTGAGAACACATGAGTCATGCTGTTGCTAGAGAACACTGAGAACGTGTTCAGACTTCCAGAAAATGGCGGCCAGTGTCCTGAATAGGAGATCACTTGGAAAATGGCCGCTGGAGTCCAGGAAGTCAATCTACCCTCGCCCATACCTAAAATGGCCGCCAGCAGCTCCATGAGGTACAGAAAGCAAAGATGATAGCAGAAACACAGCACCGCACCAGACCACAGCAGATCCTCACAGGCACCTTCCGGGAGCATAACCCACAGGACCCAGGACACCCCCAGCCAGCCAGCATCTCAGGTGAGAGCCCACAAAGATCCCTGTATATACAGACACACACCGCCTAGCAGCCACATGCAGCACCCCACCAGGGAGGGGGGGGGGGGGGGGGGGGGGGAGGGAAGATAGGGACTGGAGAGGTTAGAGAGGAACCCCCGAATCGACCTCCCAGGGAATGCCCAGCTGCTCAGCCCCACCGAGGCAGGGAGAGCTGTACTTAGTCCTCCCAGTCCTGAAGAGCTGGGAGACATTCCACTGCAGATCTACTCTCTGATCGGTACAGAGGTAGCTGCTGGCCTCGGCATACTGTGACGCAGACATCAGTAGCCCGGTCACATGTACGCCCCGGAGCATAAAAGCTCACCGACCATCTCTGGAGCTGAGGTTTCGTCGTGGCCTGCCGAGCCGTAGCTGCGACCTGCACACGCTCGATAGATGGACTGGGGAGACTACAAGGATAAGGGTATCCAGCCTGTCACCCAGCCGGCTGTTGATAGTAGATCACAGGATCAGTCATCTTGCGCAAAAAGCCAAGCTTCTGCATAAAAAAAAATAACACGGACCGATGGGCCCGCAGGGTTCCTAGGTCTTTCTCCTTTACTAGGCAAAATAAAACTGAGGTCTGTCTGCAGACAGGAGGGTTGTTACCCAAGGGACCGCTCCCTGGGCGGAACTAAGAGTTCTGAGTGTTGTATTACAACTATGCCCAGTATTCTCCTAGTGATAAGGCTAACAACCCATTTGTTACAGAGAGGAGCTGTGTCGGTCGGTGAACATAAGAGAAATATATTTTTATAAAGGAGATGGTCAGCGACTGGAGACATGGTACAGGAGATGGTCAGAGACTGGGGACATGGTACAGGAGATCAATGCAGCCTCACCAGTACCCATCAGATGCAGCCAGCCAGTGTCCCCAGTATCCCCCGTCCAATCCTGGCATCTGTCTATCAAAGTTCCCCCGGATAAGGGGGGAGGGGCTGTATGTGACAGCGCATTGCGGGGAACACACAGCTATTGAAATGAAAGCTGTGATGTTCCCGGCGCTGTAATCTACCAGGCGGCGGCTCTCCTCTCTTCTATGCTATAGGAAGCCGGAGCCCCGCCCCATTATCGGCCGCTTTTCTCTTTCGGCAAATTGCCGAAAAGGACATTTTCGGCCAATATGTTTCGGCGGCCGAAATTCCGGTGCATCCCTAATATAAAGCTATAAAATTGCACTGATTACTGTAAAAATTACACTGGTAGTGAAGGGGTTAACCACTAGCTGGCTAGGAAAGGGTTAAGTGTGTCCTAGGGAGTGATTCTAACTGTTAGGGGGTGTGGCTACGTGTGACACATCACTGATCATAGCTCCTGATCACAGGGAGCTATGATCAGTAACACTGTCACTAGGCAGAACGGGGAGATAATTGTTTACATTAGCATCTCCCCGTTCTTCAGCTCTGCGAGACAATCGCGGGCATCCCCGCAGACATAGAGTCCATGGGACCTGTGATCCTACTCGCGGTGGCAAATTCAAAGGGACGTACCTGTACGCCCATTTGCCCAGCCGTGCCATTCTACCGACGTATATGTACATGCAGCGGTGAATAAAGACCAATCCATTTGTGTATGCTATGCATAACTGCCATTTAATGTTGTACCTCTGTTAATCTGTTTACTTTTCTTTTTTTTTTTTTAACAGGTACAAGCTAAATCAGTTACATTAATCTTCAGAAAAAAAAAAATAATAAATAAAAGAAAAACAGATACAGGTAGAGGAAAAACATTAGCTTTTTTATTTCATCATTTTAGTAACTGTACAATTTTAACCAAATCTTACAAGTAACAGAACATATTAAACATAAATGAAGACTACAATCCAGTACCCTATTTACAATACAATTTTACCATCCAATTTTAAGAGAACTAAATGGAGTACACATAATCGTTAGAACATTGTATTTGTACTGGGCAAAGACGAAAATAAACCCCATAAAAGCAGAATTAATGGATACTAGAGTGTTCTGTGTTCCATGAAGAAAAGAAAAAAAAAAAAAAAAAATTACATCTCGAATCACTTTGAATAATAAAGCTCACAGGATTCAAACATGATTTTAAGGATTTGCTTTTAAAATAAAACAAGTCTATCCCCCAAAGATCTAATGAAAAACAATGGTGGAAGCAAACAGTATATGTTTACTATTTTCCTATGTAAGAAGCAGAACGATTAGTGGCTGATTGTTATATATTAAGAAGCGGAATGTACACTTTTACCTATAGAGAAAGTGAAATTCAATGAATACTGTGAAGAAGAAACCATTTTATATCTTTACCTTTTATTAAAAATCATTTACTTAGAACAAAATGATTAAAAGGTTTCCTTGTGGGTTAAGAATTACCATTTTACTAGGCAGACGGATCTGCAATTCATCACAGATAGAAGCTATTTTAGTTATTTCCAAGGTCCGACATTGGGCAACAGTATTTTATTTTTTGCCTTTAAATTCATTTTCAATATTAAGAGTGTATTTACTACACAAAACTGTTTAACTGCTCTTAGAAATTAATGCATGCATGTTAAAAACCAGATTCAGCACTTAAAGAACTCAGTATTAGGAGTGAGCCCAAACTGCAAGTCTCCAAGTTTAAAGACTCACTGGGCCATGTTAATGTCATTAATACCAAGGGGACTTGCAGCCCACTGCGCTGGAGGGTCGGCACTGAGGCTGAAAAAGGGTTAAACACTCAATTGTTATTTTAACAATTAGGAAGCAAGAGAATATCAATACAGTTTAAAAGTACATGAAGGATTAGTTACTACAGCATTGACTTTTGCTAGGCTGTGCAGTTTCAGTAAGGTCTACTCCTCTTCCTCTAGCCGTGTTGCCTCCGCTTGTCTGTGGTTCTGTTTTAGGAAGCTTTTTAGCTGTAATAGAGACACAAAATGGATGAGAAGTATAATTATTACGAAACTTATTACAGGACCAGCAAATGAAGAAAATATGCATTAGGCCCCATTCACACCTTTGCAGTCCGGGAATGCTCATAAAAAAAACACACCAACAGTTTATTGCATGATCGCTAAAAGTAGCAGTTGCGTGTTTAGTGTGCCAAAACAACAATTTCAAAAACATGCAAGGCTCACGGCAAAATAAAAAGGTGCAGGAGCTACTTTGGTGCATTTGTCGCATGTAGGGCATCACAGTCAAAATTAATAGGATGCCCTATGCCAGTGATGGCGAACCTTGGCACCACAGATGTTTTAGAACTACATTTCCCATGATGCTCATGCACTCTGCGGTGTAGTTGAGCATCAAGGGAAATGTAGTTCCAAAACATCTGGGGTGCCAGGGTTCGCCATCACTGCCCTATGCCTTTGAGTGACAAACGCACAAAACCGGCAACCTTTTGCACAGGTGTGAAGGCAGCCTTAAAGAAAATAAGTAAAGGAAGAACAAGGCACGCCAAACTAAGTGCAGCATGTGGTGAACAATTTATTTAGAAGTAAAAGGAGCCAAATGGTTACTCACATAATGTTAGTTAGAATCAGGCAAATAAAGTGATGGTAGTACATCGTAGTCATTGTACGGTCCGGGATAACATTGATAAATGCGTTCCAGCGGCGCCCTGGTAAACTGCAAAGGATAGGGCTGCAGAGCGGCCTGGATGATTAGCCTGATGACTCAGCTGGATGGCGTACATTTTTGGAGATGACAGGAACAGCGTACCAGCATGGAATGCAAACTCGATGAGGTCTGTCAACCCGGAAGGGACGTATGGATTTGTCAGATGACGCGTTTCACGGCTTCCGCCGGACCATACAGTGACCATGGACTCTACCACCAGCACTTTATTTGCCTGAATCTCACTAACATTATGTGAGAAGCCATTTGGCTTTTTTTTTTACTTCTAAATAAATTGTTCACCACATGCTGCACATAGTTTGTGGCGCTATACTGCTGCCTGCAGTACACTGTGCCCAAAAGCGACATCCTCCTGCTGCCTTACATCCATCTGGTAAAATTTTGTAAAATGTATGTACTGACGACCAAGTCGCAGCCTTGCAAACCTGAGCCATAGAGGCCTGGTGACGCACTGCCCATGGAGCACTTACTCCCCTGGTAGAGTGCGCTCTAATTTGAAAAGGTGGAACCCTTCTTTTCAATCCATAAGCCTGAATTATAACCCGATGAATCCACTGGGAAATAGTACATTTTGCCACTGCCTTCCCTTTTCTGGGCCCATCTGACAGCACAAACAAGGCATCAGTCTTCCTTATCTGAGCTGTCGCCCTTGGATAGATCTCACCACATCGAGAGAATGCAACAATTTTTCTTCCGCAGAGCGAGGTTCTGGGAAAAATTAAGGCAGGGAGACATCTTGGTTCAAGTGAAAACTGGACACTACCTTGGGCAAAAAGGTTGGGTGAGGACGCAACACCACCTTGTCCTTAATTAATAAGTATGGCTCTTTAAAAGGAAAAAGCTGACAATTCTGACACTCTCCTTGCCGAAGTTACTGCAAACAAGAAAACCAACTTTCTTGTCAAAAGGAATATGGCGCAAAGGCTCAAAGGGTTGTCTTTGCAAGACCGATAAAACTAGATTCAAACCCCATAGGCTCAATGGCCACCTAACTGGCGGAGTTATACGAGTTACCCCTTGTATAAAGGCCTGACTCAATGAATGTGAAGCAAGCGGTCTTTGAAAAAATACTGCCAAGGCTGAGATCTGACCCTTGATGGTACTCAAGGCTAGCTTCATTTCTACTCCCAATTGTAGGAAGGCAAGAATTCTCCCTATAACATTTTCGAGAATGCCATCTTTTGGCTTCACACCAGGAAACATAGGACCTCCAGATCCTAAAATAAAAGGCCCTAGAAGTCGGTTTCCTTGCATTAATCTGGGTAGTTACTACTGAGCCTGAGAGCCCCCGATCCTTTAAAATGTGGGCTTCAATAGCCAAACCGTTAAATTTAGCAATTGTAAGGAATGATGGAACACCGGTCCTTGCATAAGCAAGTAGGGTTAAATGGAAGAGTCCACGGTTTTCCTACTGCAAACCTTAAGATCTCTGCATACGAGGCTCTTCTGGGCCACACCCTTCCTCTTCGATCCTGTATAAAAGCCGTGGTAGTAGCTGAACCGGGGGGGGGGGGGGGGGGGGGCAGGGGACGCATGAATCAGTGAAAACTGATCCCAAGGGGTCACTAGCGCATCTGTCCCAAATGCGAGCAGAACCCTTGTCCTTGACACAAAGCTGTCCAATTTCTTGTTGAACCTGGAAGCCAATAGACCTATGTCCGGGGTACCCCACCTTCGGCATATGGATGAAAAAACCTCGGGATGCAGGGACCATTCCCCCGGGGACAACTGTTGGTGGCTCAAAAAGTCCGCCTGCCAATTCTCCACCCCCGGAATGAAGACTGCTGACAGAAAAGGCACATGCTTCTCTGCCCATGTCAGAATATGGTCCACCTCCATTTGGGCCGCCTAACTCCTGGTACCCCCCTTGGTGGTTGATGTAAGCCACAGCTGTGGCATCCTGACAGGACAACCCTGCAACCTGAAAGTCCATGATATTAGAGCCAGACGCGCTGCCCTGAATCTTTGATTCTCCTCCTCTCCTCCTCCAAGCAGCTCCTCCTAGACGCGCTGCCCTGAATCTCTAGAAGGCTTTTTCGGTCTCTGACCACTGTTACAGCGCGGTGCGCGGCCGCAGAACACAGACCCGGCCAGCTCCGTGATCACAGGGGAGCCCAAGAGGCTGGCATCCGTTGTTACTACCGTCCAGGCTCATGGCATGAAGGATTTCCCCTTCTGCAAATTTATGGTAATCATCCACCAATTGAGACTCTGGCATACTTTTGGGGACACATACATTGGGTAGTCCAAAGCTTGAACCCTTTTGTTCAAAGCAGATAGAATACCGCTTTGCAACAGTTTCGAATGAAATTGGGCATAGGGAATAGCTTTGAAGCCACCATTTTCCCCTGCAACCTCATGCAAAGGCGAATGGAGGGATCCTTCTTTCCCTTGACCACACGGACCAGATCTCTTATAGCCCTGACCTTTGTCAGAGGCAATAAAAACTTTCTTGGACTATGTCTATGACCAGTATTCTAGCCTCCTTACTGGTCGTAAGGCTGACTTCTCTAGGCTGAGAATCCAACCCAGGTGCTCCAAATACCTGACCATGCTGGACACACTGCAGTTTAGTCGCGTAACCGACTTATCTACAAGCTGCAGGTCATCTAGGTATGCAGTTACTGATATACCCTGGATGCTTAATCTTGCTAATACCGGGCCAAAATCTTTGTGAACACCCGGGGGAGGCGGTGGCTAACCTGAAGGGCAAGGCCACGAACTGAAAATGACGCTGTTCCACCTCGAATCGCAGAAATTTCTGGTGAGCGGGGTAGATTGGCACATGCAGATATGCATCTTTGATGTCTATTGATGCTAGAAATTTTCCTCCTTTTAGAGAGGATGAGACTGACCTGATAGACTCCATGCAAAATGAGCGGATGGTTAGGAATGGATTTAGATCTTTGAGATCTATAATGGGTCTGACATTTCCATTTGGTTTTGGCACCGTGAAGAGATATGAATAAAATCCCATACCCTGCTCCTCTGTTGGAATTCCTGTAATCACCCCTTGTGATGTCAACAGGTCCAGTGCCTGGAACAAAGACCTTCTTTTTAAACGGGTCTCTGGGAACATACGATCTTAGAAACCGAAATGGTGGAAACTTACAAAACTCTAGCTTGTAGCCTAGAGATACTGTGGAGTTGACACATCTGTCCTGCATCTCTTTCAGCCAAGCTCCTGAAAACTGCAGAAGCCTTCTACCCACTCGAGCAAGTGGGGGCGCCCCTTCATAAGGAGGCCTTAGGACTCTGATTTGTAAGCTTTTGGCCTTGTGCTTGACTGTGAGGCTTACCTCTTGAACCCGACGGCGGAGGCTGTCAAAACTGCCTGGAGGCTGCAGCACCTGGTGCTGGGGAAGAACAACGTTTAAATGAAGGACGCTTACTACTTCTTTTAACTGGTAAAAGGGCACTCTTACCACCTGAACATTTTTGGATATACTTATTCAAGTCATCTCCGAACAACCGTTCCACATGAAAAGGAAAAAACTCTCCAATAGCTTTTTGCACGGCAACTCAGCTGACCAATGCTTCAACCAGAGAACTCTGCGCATATGCTCAGATAAGAGGGCAAAGCGTGACACCTGTTGAATAGAATATTTAAGGGCGTCCACCGCAAAACATAAGGCCCTTGGCAGCTCCGCTAACTCGCGGGCTGCTTCCCCTTGAGTAGGGACACTTAATGACTTGCTTGAGCTGGTCTTTTAAGGATTGACAAACCCCTATCGCTAGTACTGGCTTTGGATCCATTCAAAATGGCAAGAAAGGCCAAAATGGTTGGTTTTAATATACCCACTTTACTGGGTATATTATGTAAGGAAGGCAATGCTCAACCTGTGGGGCCCGCAAACTCAAACCTATGGCGCAGCCACCTCCAGATGCACAAAGCTCTATTGAAGGATTGCTGGTCCTCCATAATCCCAGTGGCCGTCATACACAAGCCGCTATTGCGGCAGAATCCCCACTCTTCTCTTTCTTACAACACAGACACAGAGAGAGGAGCCTTTAGCTAGGTGGATTACATCTAGTGGCATCCATACAGGGTTCTGAAGGATTCTCAGTTGGGTGATGAGCTTGGTATCATTGTGAGAGCGTGGGATGCATTAGGTGTTAATTTTATCTTTGCTTAATGAAGAGGTTAGGACATGGGCTTCCCTGGTCTGTTTTTTTATTTTTATTGTTCACAATCCTTGTTTTGGCAATTTAAGGGACGGCTGCAAAGACCCTGATATATTGAAGGCTACAACACCTGTTTGAAGCTTTTTTGGTTGATCTGTGTGATCAACCAAAAAAGCAAGAGTGGGATTAATGGTCATCTGGCAAAAAAAAAAAAAAAAAAAAAAAAAAAGTGATTTTTGGTGTCGTTACCAAATCACTTGTGCTCTTCAAAAAGCTTGAGCAGCCCCTAACTGTTTACAACCACTTTAAACCATTTTCCATATTGAATTGTCATACAACTACGTATACAAGTACATTTATGCAATCCATATTGCCTCTCCTGTGTGGCAGATGCACTTACCTATTGCCATAAATATTTCATTCACGTTTGCCGATGTCTTGGCAGAAGTCTCCATAAACAACAAGCTGTTATCATCTGCATAAGCTTGAGCCTCCTGTAAAATAATTCAAAGTTTGTTCATTGAACATTCAATAGGATAGAGATTTCGTCTCAGCTCATTTTAAAGGGATTTTCCCTTATTAGTAAAACTGTAAAATCTCCTTTACACCAACTGGGTCCTTTCCATTTTATAAATGTATTCCTATCTAAAAGCATTTAGCACTTGTCATCTTAGGAATAAGAGGGATATTGCTCACGACCTGTAACTAAGTAATACATTTATGAGGGAACATAAATCCAATTGGTGTAAGAGAAAACATGAAGGGTGATTTTGACACCAGAGGAACAGCCCCCAAACACCATGTGTTGAATATCCTATTGCTTTAATACACATGTGTGTTTGGCTGCCAAACGCAATTCGGACTGTATAGGGTGTTCATTCACTTTTTTTCTGTAAAGGTGAACTAACCCTTTAAAAAGAAAATGGACGCATCCCCCTTGACTAGATCTCTACAATTTTATAAGCACCTGGATTAAACCTCCATTAACACTATGAACCGCAATGAATTGCCCAGGAACTGCATGGCATTCCTCTTCAAATTTACATGCAATTCAGTGTGATGCGATTTCAGCCCATTCATTTTTACACCAAAGCTGTGCATGCACCAATTTTGGAACCTCACTGCAACCAGATAGCAAGGCACTTTTGTACCTTGCGATCTGGTGCAGCCAAATGCACTGTATTTGGGGTGCCCTTAAGATTGCACTGACACCTGCGGCAGATTGCAAGGGCAGTGTGATTTGAATGCAGTGCAAGAAAAGGCATACAGATTGTGGGGTTTTCTGCACCACATTAATGTAAACCTAGGCTAAGCCAATTTGTTGGGTAAAATGTGTCTCAGAGGTAGGATCCAGACCAGGCTTTGTTCACAAAACACCTGATCAATAGGGTTTTCTAATTGCTAAAATGCCTCCTCTCATCAAACGTTCTGTACAGATTGAGAATACAGTCCCAAGAACCTGACTGCCAGTATACCTGAAGTGACACCACTGCTTGGTATAAATTCAGTTTACATTCTCTAATGATAAAGGCCATTTACAAATCGTAATCAAGATAATGTGCTGTAACACATTTTACTCAACACTGTACTCTGTTCATTCTGGTAATAATGACATCAGATCACACACTAAAAAAAAAAAAAAAAATCAAGCATCCATTGACATTGGTTTACCACGCTATAAAAGGAAGTAAAACGCAATTATAATGGTTTGAAATGAAAACAAATGTTAGGCAAGTACAAGACAGGATTGACAGAAATAGCAATTATACTCTATAATTACAGCTTTGTATTGCACGCAGATGTATCCCAAGACAAAAACACTGCAATTACTTTAAGATACAAAACACATTCTATTGCACAAATGATAAAGGCATTATTAGCTAGGTGAGAAGTATAAAATAGATTCTATGAATTAAACAGGAAAGGCCAAGCTTACCTGAAAGTCCACAGCCCGCTTGGAAGCAAGATCGGCTTTGTTACCAGACAAAGCTATCACAATATTGGGACTTGCTTGTCTCTGAAGTTCTTTCACCCAGTTCTTCGCTCTTGCAAACGATTCCTGAAACATATTTAATTCACAAGTCTAGGTTATGGTGTGCTTCTGTATGGCAGCAGGAATAAAATATATTACTTTAAAATTCAAACAGTACAAAATTCTACCTACTGTTAGGCTGAATTCACACCAGAGCGTTTCAAAAGCGCACGTTTTTACAGCAATTTTACTGCGTTTTTCCGTGATTTTGTTCAGGTCATCAATGTAAAAATCTGAAAAAATGCCTGTAATCTGCTCGAAAGAAACTCATGTTCGTTTTTGAGCTTAGGGCGTTTTTCAGCCGTTTTGCTTCAGGTGACAAAACGCTCAGGATGTGAACAGGTGCCATTGAAATTAATGTAATTTTGCTTGTTGGGCGCGTTTTTATGAGCTGAAAACGCTCAGGTGTGAATGCAGCCTAAATCTACACACAGCCTTCACACAAAAAAAAATGTATTCAGTGGCCATTACCATGTCACATACCATATAGGGCGGAAATTCTGATTGGTTGTCATACTTCAAAAATTAATATTGGAGATTTCAGACTATAACCAATGTGAGGAGGGGGGGGGGCTGTGCTGCTCCCACATGGGTACTCCATTAGTGGTGCACAACTCCCATGCATGGATAAAGGAAAATCACAGGCTAATCTGTGATTGAAAACACTAAACTCCCTTCTAGATACAGTATCTTAAAAAAAATTCTGAGGCTGAACTCCAGGCAGATAGAAAAGACACAAATGAATGCTGCACTGCATTTATAAATACTAAATCAATAAAATGTATGTTTTTTTAATCCAAATTATTATTTTTTTTATTATAATACAAACAAATAGTAAGTCAGGTGAATCCATAAAGTATCATACAATAAGAAAAGGCAAACCAAACAATCCATGCACCTCACGGACTAAAGTTAACATATTAAAAGAAAAAAAAAAAAATACATCGATACATTCTACAGATCAGATTAGACTCCCCAAAATGTCAGTCATCAGACTATGGCAGCTTCCGCCATAAAGGTATTTTTAACATTGCAAATGCAATCAGTTTAAAGGGGTTAAAAAGGTTTGCTTTCTTATTAATTAAAATAACAAACATGTTATACTTTGCCCAAATCCTCCTTTTCTGGGGTACCCCGCTGGCGCTCCTGGGCTCTCCTCTTCATCGAGTGCCCTTACGGAGAGCCGCTTTCCATGGGAGCACCCGTGCGGGCACGCTCCCGAGTCTCATTACTACGTCCATCGACAGACTGCGAGACTGGGCCCCGCCTTCCGCTCCCATGTCACTGGATTTGATCGAAAGCAGCGGGAGCCAATGATGAGAGAGAACGGCTGAATCCTCTGGGCTCAGGCCCATCGCTGGATTGCTGCGGGCGCAGGCAAGTAAAAAGGGGGGGGGGGGGTTCTAGGGGGGAGCTGCAGCAAAGAAGGTTTTTCACCTTAATGCATAGAATGCATTAGAGTGAAAATCCCCTAAAGACTTTGCAATCACTTTAAAGCATTTGTAAAAGGCTCCGTTTTTTTCTAAATGTTATACTTACCTGGCTTGTACAATGGTTTTGCACAGAGCGGCCTGAACCTCCTTACAAGCTCCTCCTCCTCATCTCTCCACCATAGGAAGCCATTTCCTATAGGGGTGCACCTGCAGGCTTGCTCCTGAGCTGGACACACAGTGCAGCCCGGCCCTGCCGCCTGCTTTCAGGATTTGATTGACAGCAGCAGAAGCCAAGCCATCGGCCATGTTGCTGCCTCTGCCCTGCGAGAAGAGGGAGACCAGCATTGGATTAAGACAGGACTTGGGTAAGTATAAGGGGGAGATGGTAAGGAGGGCGATACTTGCACTGGAACAGTTAAGGGATGGAATTAAGGTAAAAAATGTTCTGCCTTTAGAACCACTTAAATACCTGAATTTAACTTGGCATCAGTCTCTTGCAATTCCTGTACAGCATCGACGCTCCCTAGAGGCAGATTCTGTATTACGTTTTTGTCTTCTCCTCCATTTTGGAGGAGCCCCACCAATAGCAGCCTTTCTATTCACATAAAAGCAAGCAGGAAGTGGCACGACATCACTTCCTGAGGAGCCAGTCACTGCGAAACATATGTCGGAGGGGAGGATCCGTCATTTCCGGGTCCATATTTGATACCCCACACCAGGCTTTGCACCTTTGGAGTGAGGCGTGGAACGCAGGCTACCCGCAGGGATCAGCTCACTCACACAGGCTGTATACACCTAGTGCCAGGCCAGGCACTATCACATGTGAGTGTAACTGCTATCATTGCTGCTGTTTTTACTTTATTAAAAATTACTACACTAAAACTTTCATCCGGGTCTCCTGTGGAGTAATTTGTTACATTCTAGCGCCTTCTTGAGTGGCCATTGGAGTGGATTTATGCCATTAGTGGAACCAATCTGGTTTTCCCAAAGTGTTTGACAATCCTGTAAAAAGGGGTCAAACAGCTCTGGTGAGTGGCCATCTTCATACCGAGCTCTCGTGGTGGAAGATCTAGAAGTTTTATCTCAGTATTCCATTTTGGTGTTGGGATGTGGGGTGTTTTCTTTGTGCCAGTTTTTTTATATGAACACTTATAGCACCTTATTCTTTATTTTATAATTTTGCACAGAGATATCCTTGAAGAAAACCTGCTCCAGAGTGCTCTGGACTTCAGACTGGGGCGAAGGTTCATCTTCCAACAGGACAACAACCCTAAGCACACAGCCAAGATAACAAAGGAATGGCTACAGGACAACTCTGTGAATGTCCTTGAGTGGCCCAGCCAGAGCCCAGACTTTAACCAGATTGAACATCTCTGGAGAGATCTGAAAATAGGTTGGGTGGGGAGTCTTGGTGCACAGCTGATAGAGCTTGAGAGGTCCTGAAAAGAAGAATGAGAGAAACTGCCCAAAAATAGGTGTGCCAAGCTTGTAGCATCATACTCTAAAAGGAGGCCATATTTGGTGCCAAAGGTGCTTAACCACCTGATTACTGTGCACTTAAACCCCCCTCGTGACCAGACCAAATTTTCAGCTTTTGGCGCTGACGCACTTTGAATGACAATTGTGCGGTCATACAACACTGTACCCAAATTAAATTTTTATCATTTTTCTCCCACAAATAGAGCTTTCTTTTGGTGGTATTTAATCACAGCTGGGGTTTTTATTTTTTGCTAAACAAACAAAAAAAGATGGAAAATAAAAAAATAAAAATAAAAAAATCATGTTTAATAGTTTGTTATAAAGTTTTGCAAACAGGTAATTTTTCTGCTTCATTGATATTCGCTGATGAGGCGGCACTGATAGGCGGTAATGATGGGAACAGCAAAGATGGCACAGATGGGGCGACACTGGTGAGCACTGGTAGGCGACACTGGTGAGCACTGGTAGGCGACACTGGTGAGCACTGGTAGGCGACACTGGTGAGCACTGGTAGGCGACACTGGTGAGCACTGGTAGGCGACACTGGTGAGCAGCACTGTGGGCACTGACAGATGGCACTGACAGGTGGAGCTAGTGGGCACTGGTAGGCTGCACTTTTATTAGGCAAAGGTGGGCACCATGGACCCTGGGCACATTGCAGGGAGAGGGACTGATGTTCCTCTCACTGCCGCCGGTGATCGGAAAAAAAAAGCAGATTACCGGCTCTGTTATTATCACATGATCAGCTGTCATTGGCAATAGACGTCGTTCAGGCATCTTAGATCCGCGCTGTAGCCATCATTCGGCTATAGCGCGGATCTCAGGTAGTTAAGGTATCGAGCAAAGGCTGTGAATACTTATGTACATGGAATTATTTGTTTTTTTATATTTAATAGATGTGCAAAGATTTCAAACAAACTTCTTTTACATTGTAATTATGGGGTATTGTTTGTAGAATTTTGAGCAAAATAATGAATTTAATCCATTTTGGAATAAGGCTGTAACATGAAATTTGGAAAAAGTGAAGCGCAGTGAATACTTTCCGGATGCACTGTATTTGAAGCATTTCAAACAGATACTTGCGCCTGTAATTCAGCTTTTAGAAAGAAGGAAAAGTGATTTCAAAGATGAAAAATAAAAAGTAAAAAATGTGTGTCACATAGAAAGATAAACACAACAAAAAGTCCTCAAAATATTTACGGTTTGAAATTATACTATACTTATTTGAATTGTTCTGCAACACCAAGTACAAACGTATGAAGAGAACAATGGAGCAGAAATGATAAGTGAAAACATTAGGCAATATGTCTAGCTGTAGAAAAAATAAATACATTAAGCTCTGAATAGAACCAAAACACACCGCTATGTAAATGGCATTATTATATTCTTTACATAAATGGTACTCCTTCAAAGATGTCACAAAGAGGTCCTTTTGTATTACTTGAAAAGAACATGGCATAAGCTGGAATTTGCCTTTAGGACAGTGTTTATATCTCAACAGGCAAAGGTTTCTCAACTTTTACTTTTCTTAATCTACAATAAATGACTGTGCTGGAAAAACAGACACATTATGTCTGCTGGGACTTAAAAGGCAGCCAAGCATGAAAGCAGCACAGTGCTCAGTCATGGCCAACACTTGCATACAGTGACAATGACGAGGAACAACCTTCATTTAATGGTTTTTGACATAGAAGCTCATGGAATTTTCTCTCCCATTAAACACCGTTCTTCAAAATATCTAATTAAATCTAAATTGGGGGGCTGCTTTTCATACGTATCTATGCAGCTACGGGTCTCCTCGCCAACAAGCACTATGCAAGAATTAGCTGCACTCCCCCTCTCATCCCGCTGGCCAAGGCTGGCCACTCAGATGTAATGGTGCTCCTTTGTTTAGATATGATAATCCTTGTAAACATTTCCAAATTCGAGACTGGACAGATCTGACTCGGACGATCGTGCACCACTTCTGTACCATATCTCACGGCAGCAGAAGTTTTTCTTTTTTTTGGTGGAACATCTTAACTGCTTGCTGACCTGCTCACGCCATATATACGTCGGCAGAAGGGCACATACAGGCATATTAACGTACCTGTACGTTGCCCTTTAAGAAGTGGCTTGCCTGCCGCAAACTCCGTGATCGTCTCACGGAGAGGAAGAATGGGGAAATGCTGATGTAAACAAGTATTTCCCCGTTATGCATAGTGACACTGACCAAAGCTCCCTGTAAATTGGGAGTGGTGATCAGTGTCATGTCACACATAGAGCCCCCCCCCCAGTTAGAATCCCTCCCTAGGACACACTTAACCCCTACAGCGCCCCCTAGTGGTTAACCCCTTCACTGCCAGTCACATTTACACAGTAATCAATGCAATTTTAATTGCACTGATCGCTGTATAAATGTGAACGGTCCCAAAATAGCGCCAAAAGTGTCTGATCTGTCCGCCATAATGTCGCAGTCATGATAAAAAAAAAAAAAAAAAAAAAAAAACACTGATCGCCATTACTAGTAAAAAAAATTAAAAAAGTAATTATAAAAATTCCATAAAACTATCCCTATTTTGTAGATGCTATAACTTTTGGACAAACCAAACGCTTATTGCGATTTTTTTTTACCAAAAATATGTAGAAGAATACGTATCGACCTAAACTGAGGAAAAAAAAAATTTTATATATTTTTTGGGGTATATTATAGCAAAAAGTAAAAAAATTAGTCTATTTTCAAAATGTATGCTATTTTTGTTTATAGCGCAAAAAATAAAAACCGCAGGAGGTGATCAAATTCCACCAAAAGAAAGCTCTATTTGTGGGGAAAACCGGACGTAAATTTTGTCTGGGACCCATGTCGCAGGACCGCGCAATTGTCAGTTAAAACAACAGTGCTGTATTGCAAAAAAACTACCCGGTCAGGAAGGAGGTAAATCCTTCCGGGGTTGAAGTGGTTAAAAGGGCTTTTTGGTAAGGCTGTAATTTATTGTAATTCTTCATGATCCCCCTGCTTTGGTTGAGGGAGGTGTCAGAGATGGATTAGGTGGTGAAGAGGACCATGAAAAGTGAGGGAGGATAAGGTCATCAAGCTTAGAGATATTACAAGCTGGGAACACCTAGCACACACTTTACAAAGGCAGATAGAATGGTGCTTCCATACTATCATGATGTTAGCAGTAAGTGGGTTTTGGCAGAAAAATGTTCTGCCCAAGTACAGCAAAAACTGAATAAAAAAACAGGTGGGCCACGTCCTTTGAATGTGTTTCAGTTTCATGCACCCCAAGAGCCCTTTCACACTGACAGCGCGGGGGCCTTGGCACTTTACAGTCGTTTTAGAGGCGCTTTTAACCCCTGCTAGCACCCGCAAAGCGTTTTGCAGGCGCTGCCCACTGATTTCAATGGGCAGGGGCAGTTTAGAAATGGTGATTGCAGATGAGGCATTTTTCAGGTGCTTTAGAGGTGCTATTTTTAGTGCTAAAGTGCCTGAAAAATGCCTCCAGTGTGAAAGGGGTCTTAGGGTTTACCCATCACAAGAAAAAAAAAAAAAAAAAGTGTTTATTCATTGTTTGCTGAATTTTTAATGGCTGTTTGTCTAGGTTTCACATCTCACAGAGACCTGTAACAAGCATGTATCAAATGAGAGCTGGGGGGGGGACAGCATTCCTAATTATAATTGATCTGAGCAACCCAATTTATTTCAACTGGATAGATAGGAAGACTGTCAGGATTTTACGGTTGTCTTTGCTGGGCTGATTCATGCTCATTGTTGATCCTGATGATCACTGTACACCAAATCCAAACTTTTTTGAGTAGGTAACAACTACCATATATACTCGAGTATAAGCCGAGTTTTTCAGCACATTTTTTTTTTTGTGCTGAAAGTGCCCCCCTCGGCTTATACTCGAGTCACACACTTTTCTGCAGCAGAAAATTACATTTTCCAACCCGACTTTGGGCCCCCCTTATCTCGGGGGCACATGATGCTAGCACTACAACATATCCAAATTTGGGGTTCCTAGCACTAAGTGGCCCCAAGATACTGGGCCCCAAAATCAGTCAACTGTGTCCATCTGCAGCAATGGCATTTTGGGAACCCTTTGGGTCCAGAGACCCCAAATGTTGTCTGCAGCTAGGGGGCATTTAGGAACCCTTAACTACAAAGTTTGAAGTTTGGTGGACCTATGGCTGCAAATGGGCATTGTTGACCCACCATTCCACTTACAGTAGCTGCGCATTTCTCACCCTAGGCTTATACTCAAGTCAATATGTTTTCCCAGTTTGTGGTAAAATTAGCTGCCTCTGCTTATATTTGGGTCGGCTTATACTTGAGTATATACAGTAAGAAAATGTCTTACTTTGGACAGATCACCCCTAACCTTCTGCTTTGTCTTTGGAACAGAAAGTGAAATCTCCCTGTAGTACAATGAGAGAAAGAAGGAAAAAAAAAAAAAAGAAGGGGTTACTTTGCCTAAACATTAGCCTATACATAAAGTAGGATGGGCCAGATTTTGTTTTTCAGAATGACATGGTACATGCTTCTCTAACAGTTTTATTTATGGTACACTGGGTGGATGTTCTGGCTATTAGCAGTTTGTTTTTTTGCTGTCCGTTTCCCTTTACAGAATCAGTCCTAGAAATAATGTATAAACTTCTGCAGATTCTGTAATATATACATATATATGCAAAAACAAGCCAAATACAAAAGATGAATGATAAAAGACTCACAGTACCTCATTTGTGATGTCGTATACAACTATTGCAGCTTGTGCTCCCCTGTAGTACATTGGAGCTAGACTGTGGTATCGTTCTTGACCAGCCGTGTCCCAGATTTCAAACTTTACTGTTGTATCATCAAGGCAGACAGTCTGGGTAAGAAATGCCGCTATCAAATAAGAAAGAGAAACATGGCCTTATTTTAAATTTTTACTCCAAAATAGAACAACGAAGAAAAAAACCTCACCTGAAGCTTTAGTCAAATACATACACACCTTTTTATGCTATTATGAGCCTAAGCATACACTTGGAAATGCTACATGATTATACTGGAATAAGAGAACCACCCTTAGGCCCCTTTCACACTTCTACAACTTGTTCCACGATTTAGGACTGCAAAGTAGCAGGACAAGTCGTTCCCCATGATTTACAATGACAGCCATTCATATTAGTACGACTTCAAAGCACTACTTTGGTCCGATTTTGATGCCACTTACACAGGCATCCCTAGAAATCGTGACCGCGAATCGCGGCAAAGTCGCACAAGTGTGAGAGGGGCATTAACAGACAGTTATACAATGAACCTCCCTCCTTAAAGAGGGGCACTGCCGCCAAATGTGAATCAAGGTTCCCACATCTGCATTGTAACTCCAGCATTTATTAGTAGCTTCAGGATAGAATTTAAGTATTGCAGACGCATACAATGCCATGTACAGTAAACCCCCGCTATATTGAGGTTCAGTTATTGCGGTCCCGGTATATATCGCGGTATTTTAATTAGGACCTGTTATTCTGATATTGTGGTAATATTTCGCCATTTTCGCAGTTATGTACTCTATTTTTTACTGTACTGTACAGTATACTGTACTGTTAAGACAATATTTTTGTGTTTTAAAAATCCTCTTGATCTCTCTCTCTATCTTTAATGTGTTTCTATTGCATAAAAGTGTGTTTAAAGACCTTTAAATGCTATTAAAAAATTAACAAAACATGCCTAGGGTGTATTTAAATAGGGTCTTTCCATTTCGCGTTTTTTCACTTTTCGCGGGTGGATCCGGAACATAACCCCAGCGATGGAGGGGGGTTTACTGTAGTTCTTAGTTTAAAACTGTTCTCTTGCACATTTACGTTCAAGGAGCTTTTGTGAATCATCATGTGGACCGAGTCCCAATCTTCCTCAGACAATGGGCAAGCCAAATGTCGTTCCCACTTTAGGCTCGCTGCATTCCCATATGAAGACAAGTTTTGAAATAAGTTTAGCTAGTTGAAACAAAATCATGTGTTTGAGGAGTACCCGACATGCAGTATAATTAGAAGATGAGGTTTCTGGTGTAAAAAGGTCTTCATGCCTGGCATTTTATTTAGTTTTTTTATCAGAAGAAGAAGAAGAAGAAGAAGAAGAAGAAGAAGAAGAAGAAGAAGAAGAAGAAGAAGAAGAAGAAGAAGAAGAAGAAGAAGAAGAAGAAGAAGAAGAAAGAAGAAGAAGAAGAAGAAGAAGAAGAGAAGAAGAAGAAGAAGAAGAAGAAGAAGAAAGAAGAAGAAGAAGAAGAAGAAGAAGAAGAAGAAGAAGAAGAAGAAGAAGAAGAAAGAAGAAGAAGAAGAAGAAGGTAAACATGTATGTTTTCAGAAGCAACGCTTAGCTAAACATTAAAATCTTTAATTTGAGATCTAAAAAAACAGCCATAATAAGCAGTTATTGCTGCAAAATCTCCTGCAGCCTTAAAATATTATTATGTTATTTATATAGCTACAACAGTTTGCACAGCGCTTTACAACATACCAACAGATAAGAATTTATGTGTGGCTGCTCTGTAATACAGACCACCTTTCACTACATTTACCCCAACTATATATGCCTCTATTAGACCCCTTTCACACCGAGCCGCCTATAGCGTCAGCGATAAAACGCCGCTCCGGCTTTCACACTGGAGACAATGGTGCAGCTGTTTTAGGGCGGATTGCAGGCGCTATTTCTAATGCTATAGCGCCTGCAAAATGCCCTTGGTGTGAAAGAGGTCTTAAAGCCTGGCAAAAATCTTTACTTAAAGTGGTTGTATACCCATTTTTTGGTTAACTACCTGCAAGACAAAGTCATAATGAGCTAGTATGACTAGCATACTAGCTCATTATGCATCACTTACCTTAGATCGGGGCCCCCGACAGTGTTCTTCTCCCCCTCCGGCCGCATCCATATCTAAACAGATACCCTTCCGGGTATCGCCGCTCCGGCCAATCACAGCGGCGAGGACGGCGCTCCGCGCATGCGCGCGGGACACTTAAACTGCGGTGAGCCGCAGTTGAAGATGGGGATTAACCCTGTAAATGCACCATTGTCTACGGCGCGCATGCGCCGTAGACAACGTTGTAAAACATTATTTTCAAATATCTCTTAAACCGTGCAGGTTTAGGAGATATTTCTTGTACCTACAGGTAAGCCTTAATCTAGGATTACCTGTAGGTGCAAGTTGAATTTTAGGGTATACAACCACTCTAAAGTGATAAAAGTCCTGTTTTTTTTAATAAAAAAAAATAAAGTAAATAACAACAAAACATGTCATACCTGCTCTGTTCAGTGGTCTTGCACAGAGCAGCCCTGACCTTCCTCTTCTCTGGTCCCCCGTTGGCACTCCTGGCCCCTCTCTCCTGCCGAGTGCCCCCACAGCAAAGTGCGGGAATCAAGATAGGGAAGGAGGGGGTGTCACCGCTTCAGGAAGCTCAAACCATAGTAAACCTCTTCACTAGTTCAGAAGCCACGGGTGCTGGCAATGCATATAGCAATAGATAGGAAGTATTTCTGGACAGCGGAACGGACAGAAGATCTGACACATTTCACACTACAAACAGTGCTCACTCATAGCTGTTTGTAGTGTGCTGTGGCATGCATTTTTGATCCTGTGTTTTTTTAAATAAAAAGGCAATTTTTTCGGAGTGCCGCTGTCCAGAAATACTTCCTATCTATTGCCCCCACAGCAAGAAGCTTGCTATGGGGGCACCCGAGCCAAGCCGCTGCTCTGTGTCACCATTTAGACACGGATCTGCGGCCTGGCCACACCCCTCCATCTCCTGATTGGCTGTTGTCAATCACAGACAGTAAGCCAATCAGGAGTGCAATCTCCAGAGAGGGCTCAGGTAAGTATTGGGGGGGTTGCTGCACACAGAAGGTTCTGTTTACCTTCATGCATGAAGGTAAAAAAAAAAAATCTTGTGCCTTTACAACCACTTTAATGCAACATTTGGGACACAATAGGATCCCTCTCTAGATACCCATTGCTGTCCTACAACTCTTTATCCCCGATCTGAAATGTCACTTCTGGAAAAATGGGTGGAATCCAACATGTTAGAGACTTTAGGAGAAGGTTATAACTCATGGCTATTGGCATGTAGTTGCCATCATCAGCCATTTTGCAAAATTTGGAAAAACCTCTAACAGGATTTTAAAGGCAACAATAAAAGAGAAAAAATATTTATATAAAAAAAAAAAAAAAAAAAAAAAAAAATGTATTTAATTGTACAAAATCTTAAAAAATAAATCTTGAAAACAAATTCATAGAATCAACAAATCTAATATCTTAATACTTCACTAGAAGGAAAAACACAATGTATATTGAAAAGAATGATATTAACTATCTGCGTTCTCATCCCAAAACCTCCAGGTGACTGGTGGTGGCAGAAAAGGCAGGCCCCCCCATTTAAACTTGTCCCACCCCTTCCTGTAGGTTGACACCCACAACCATCCGATCCTGCCAAAAACAGAGGGGGATCTATTCCCCATCTGGCAGATAAGATTGGATGGCAGTCTGATGGAAATGGACAGGTGGTCCGTTTCCATCCAACTGCCCCATAGAGGAGAGCGAGCGGTGTCCGTGTGCGCTCTGCATAGCAGACAAATCCCCCGCTGAGCAGGCTGATCTTTACAGAACCCATGTGAAAAGGCTCTTAGTATGTTTTTTGTTTTATTTAAAACATTTTTACAACTTTCTTTTTGTTGTACATGTAAAAAAAAAAAAAAAATTTTTTTTTTACTTGGGTTTGGCTTTGGAGACATCAGGGGTCTAAACAGAGAAAGGGGCTGAAGACAGAAGCCCCTTTCGCTGCAGCCTGAGCTGTACTGTGGATGAATAAGATAGGAATCTATATAAAAGCAGGGGTCTCAGACTGGCAGCCCTCCAGTGAAACTACAAGTCCCATCATGCCTCTGCATGTGGGAGTCATGCTTGTAACCGTCAGCCTTGTAATGCCTCATGGGATATGAGACACTCCTATTCATTCATAAAATGTAATATACAAGTAAACAGTGTTTACTATATTTCATTCACAAACTGACAAATCGTAAAACACAAAATCGCTTCTCTATATTCTTTCAGGAAAGGGGCTGGTTTACACTTTTACCAGCCCCCCCTGTTCTCAATGCATCCAGATCTCCCGCACTAGCAGCAGCTGCACCAGGCGGGAGGGGGCAGTGGGAGAGCCAACCAGCAGCTGTATGGAGCAGCTACCACCTATCCACACCTCCCGCATTAGCAGTGGCTGCAACCGGTGGGAGAGCCAGCCAGCCGCTGCTTTTACCAGCCCCCCCTCCCGCATTAGCAGCTGCTACAACCAGCGGGAGGGGGGGGGGAGGAGAGTGGGAGAGCTGGCCAGCAGTTGCATGGAAGGGGTGCCTGGAAATCTGGGAGGTAGGGGGCGCTAAAGGGAGGATCCATTTAAACAAACCGATCCTCTATGGATTCCCCTCAGCCCCCAAAGTCGGTGTGAGGGCAGCTGATAGCTGCATGCATCAGGTTTGCGGGGTCACTGCAGCAGGTGAAGTGGCAGGTAGAGGGAGCCTCTCCCCCCTGAAAACTACCGCCCAAGGCAAATGCCTTGTTAGCCTCGCGGAAGATATGCCCCTGACATTTGGGGGTCACACACCGAGGAACCATCCCTTTCACCTTCTTGACGTGATGAGTGATGAACTGAGGACCTCAAATTTTGATTAATTGGTCCTGAAGACATTCTTCCAGTCTTCAGGAGTCCACTGGCAATGCGTCATGGCCCAGGCAAGCCTTTTTCCTATTTTGTCATCTTAGCAATGGTGTTCTTACAGCTGCAGCTTAAAGTCTTCACTTCACAGTTGAAACTGAAACTTGCTTACTTTGATCAGTGTTAAGCAGTGATTGAAGCTGTTGTCCTGTGAGCTGCCTGTCACACAAGCGGTTGACTCTCAAAAAGTTGTCTTCCGATTGATTCTGTTGTGGCTTTTGGTCTGCCAGTCTGCCTCCTGTCAGTTTCCTCCAGTTTCCAAGTGCCTTTAAATGCTGTAGGAAACTGTACTCCGACACCTTGGCTCTCGTTGCAATTTTTAAGGGTCACAATTGCCTTTTTCTTGCTATTTTGAGAGCAATATACTACTTCCTGCAGTACAATATTGTCCAAATATTGCTCAAGAGGGTGTAGTAACACTGTTTCAACACTGCTTTTATACAGACAGAAAGCTTGTAAGTATTCAAGAATTCTTGGGACACCTGCAGGAATTGTTAGCGTAAACTTTCAAAGCTTAATTTACTTATATTGCTGCAGAACAGCGGAGTTGTTATCCCATTACTTCTTCCCTGAAAATACCTTTTTGTATAATTATTTCAGTTTTTGTTATGCTAAAGTTTTTTTAGTAGTTTACCGCTTACCTTTGTATCATTTCAAGTTATTCACTGGATTTAAACTTTTTACATTTCAATAAAACTGGCAAAAATTGGGGGGTGTTCTGACATTTTTGACTGGTAGTGTATATTTAATGTTTCTTTCAGAAGACAAAAGAGTTTTGTTTTATTACAATACATAAAACACCTTCCCTTTAAAGGTTCCCAAAAGAGATCTACTTCAGATCTTCTCTGAGAAAGCACTGACAGCCTATAACAAAGGACGACACATACATTACGCTCAAGCGAACAAGTGTGGAAAACACCTGGCGCGTACCATACACCCCAGACAACAACGACAATCCATCAACCACATTAGGTCTCCCTCCCAACAGAAAAAATCCAAAAATTCCGAGATAGTCTCTGAGTTCCGAGACTATTACACCTCCCTGTACAACCTCCCGACGCGGAAGACCTAGAACAACCCATCACCACTACGGAATTATTGACAACAATCAAAGGCCTCAAAACGGGTAAATGCCCAGGCCCTGACGGGTACACCCCCTTATTCTACAAGATATTTGCACAACAACTAGCCCCAATCATGACAAAAGCATTTAACGAGATAGATGACTCCCATCCTCTATCTCAGCAACTCCTCCAGGCCCAAATAGTAGTAATCCCTAAACCAGGAAAAGACCACACACAGTGTAGTAGCTATCGCCCTATCTCCCTACTGAACGTAGACCTGAAGATATACTCCAAAATCTTAGCCACTCGCATCTCCCCCCTTCTCCCGGACATAATACACAGTGACCAAGTAGGATTCATACCAGGACGCGAGGCCAGAGACAACACCACCAAAACTTTACATCTTATCTCATACGCCAAACATCATGATATAAAGACATGTTTACTAGCATGTGACGCCGAAAAGGCGTTCGATAGGGTCAGCTGGCCGTTCTTACGAGCATCGCTGCAACAAATAGGATTAGGTCCAAAAATAATCTCTAAAATCATGTCTTTGTACTCGCGCCCCTCAGCAAAAGTGTCCGCCAACGGAGAAACCTCAGAGCCCTTCAACATCGCAAACGGAACGAGACAGGGGTGCCCTCTTTCCCCTCTCTTGTTTGCAATCACGGTAGAACACCTAGCGCAAGCTATACGTCAAAACAACTCCATACACGGTATACCCACCCCCTCAGCCCCCCGGAAACTGTCTCTGTATGCAGATGACCTTCTCTTATATGTTACCCACCCACATACCAGCATACCAGCCATCCTAAACGAACTCGACAAATTCGGCAAACACAGTAACTTCAAGTTAAACATTTCCAAAACAGAAGCCCTGAACATCACCCTACCCCCACGACAGTTGGAAGACATACGTGCACGATTCCCCTTTAGATGGCAATCACGGTTCGTCAAATACTTAGGCACAGAGATCCCCAGAGAAATACAAGACATCTACCCCCTAAATTTCAGCCCTCTATTGACTTCAATTAGGAGTTCCCTGGAATCGTGGCACAACCTTAAACTCTCTTGGTGGGGTAGAATGAATGTTATTAAAATGGACGTCCTCCCTAAGACACTATACCTATTCCAGACACTCCCCATTATCCTTCCCAAAGCTTTCTTTCTATCTCTCCGCTCCATAGTGGGGAAGTTCATATGGCTGCACCGACCCCCCAGACTCAAACATAAACTCCTATGTGCTCCCCGAAACAAAGGAGGCCTAGGTCTACCAGACTTCCAAACATACCACTCCTCCTCCTTATTCTCCAGACTACTCGAATGGTTCCCTAGACCCTTACTAAAGCCCTCAACCTCTACGGAACAGGATATGGCCCAAATTGACTTGAGGGCCCTCTTGTGGGGACACAACACCAAATTCCGTACCATCCAAGGGATCTCCCCGCTGACCACAGCGGTCCTCACCCTGTGGTATGATCAAGCCAGTAAACTGGCCCTCTCCTCGGATCCCGGTCCTCTCTTCCCACTATTTGACAACCCTGCCTTACCTACCACCCTCTCCAGAGAACATTGGGGATCCTACACAAGGGAACAGTGGCCTACGGCTAATAAATTTGTCCACCCCTCTACAGGCCTATTCAAACTGACCGAGAACACGCAATCCCCCAATGACATTGACTGGCTCTCTACAATATCTCTGAATCACCTAAGTAGATCACTACATATGTCAGGTCAAGTCCACAGGCAGCTCACTAACTTCGAGGAACTATGTAATCGCTCTCAGACTCCCAGACACACCTTATCACTCATATACAAGGACATTCTACTACATCTCAATAAAACGCTACCAACTTACACCGAAAAATGGGCTAGAGACTTAGGAATGGACATATCACCGACCCAATGGACCACATCCTTTATCCACACACACCAGGCATCTAGATCAGGCTTCACACAGGAGAAAAATTATAAATTGATATCTAGGTGGTACAGAGTTCCTACCTCGGTGCACAGGATGTTCCCCAATTCTACTGACATCTGCTGGAGGTGCCACGGAGGAGAGGGATCCTACATCCACACATGGTGGGGATGCAACAAGGTACGCCCATTCTGGGACAAGATTTTTGAGGTGTACAATGATATGTATCAGTCTTCCCTATCCCCCACACCCCTGATCGCTCTTCTATCCATCATACCAGGCACAATTCAAGCACAAAAAAAATGCCTCTTGAGATTCATGCTTTCAGCAGCTAGACACAACATATCCCTATATTGGAAAAGAGATGCCATTCCCCCTATGTCAGGTTGGGTGTGCATCCTCAATGATATGATGCTGATGGAGGAGTTACAAGCTAAAACAGATGACACCTATGATAAATTCAACACCTTATGGTCCATATGGAGACACCACTCGACATCGAATGGGTTCCTTGACAACCTACAGAACTGAACACCCCCCTGTACCCTTACAATAGCCGAAAGGGAATCCAGACTTCCCCTTTGCGGGGATATGTTAGATGAGCTGCCCTCCCCCCTCCCTCCCCAAAAAATGTTCAATAGGTTTGAGATACACTGGAAGGCAATGTCATATCAGCAATGTTTGATCTTTCTTGGACTTCAGATTAGTGATGCACCGATACCAGTATCGTGCCGATACTAGGCATTTTCGTGAGTATCGGTACTCGCGAAAATGCTCCGATAAAGTAAACCCATACTGGAACTGAGGTCAGCTGGTGGCGGGACTCCTCCCCCTCCCGTGGGGTTCGAACTAGCAGTACGCACCTTACGGCACCAGGACAGGGGAGGCGGGAAACTCCTCAGCACAGTGCGAACAGTCTGACAGCTGGCCACACCGACACTCCTGCTCCTGGCTGTCTTTTATCATTAGGCAGCACCGCCGCGATCCTCTCCTGCCTCTGTAAACAAGAAGAGGTTGAGTGATGTCATAACTCCTCCCTTCCTGTTGCTCCACAGGGAGACAAAGCTGGCTGCTAGGCTGGATGCTACCCAATGA
This sequence comes from Lithobates sylvaticus, assembly GCA_028564925.1. Taxonomy (NCBI): domain Eukaryota; kingdom Metazoa; phylum Chordata; class Amphibia; order Anura; family Ranidae; genus Lithobates; species Lithobates sylvaticus. Next base: position 412,683,506 of record CM053030.1, read on the forward strand.
CAGTGGGTGGGTCACCAAGAGCAAGGGGCTAAACAACATCAGCACGTGTGTTTCTATAGTATGAGGCAGCTGTGGAAGCGTCCCTGGAAGCAGAACCTAGTATTGAGGGGAGCAAGTCCTGCAAACAGATTAGTGTAGTATGTACAGTACAGTGTGAGCAGTGTACAGACTGGACTTATACACCAGAACCATACAGTATATACAGACCAGTCTGTCCACTGACTGTACATGTTATATACACAGCAGTCTACATATAATGTACAGTACTGTCAGTGTATAGAGTGGTCTGTACCTAATGCCCTGGTACTGCGCCCTCTTAACACCTTGGTACTGCGTCGTCCTGCCCACCCTGTGTTGCCTCCTCCTTCCCCCACCAGCTGTCACCCCTGCCCCCATGTCTCCCAATGACCCTCCCACCCCCATCCTCTCCCCCCCCCCCCCAAGCAATCACGGCCTGTTTCTTCTCAACTCTTTTCCTGTGTAATTGGTATTGGTGAGTACTTGCAAAAAAGTATCGGTATTCGTACTCAGTGTTAAAAAAGTGGTATCGGTGCAAACTTACCTTGGATAAACCTGGCACATTGTTAGGATCATTGTTTTTCTGAACAGGACAAATACTACACACTTCTCTGAGAACCTTATTAAATTGCTAGATAATGGGAGGCAAGTCAGAGCTCCATATAGGAGCTAAAAGTCAAGAGCAGTGTAAAAAGCGCACACTCAGGGTCAGAGGATTGTTGCATACACAAAAAAAATACCTGGTCAAAAACAAAAAACAAAAAACACACACACACAAACACACACACACACACACACACACACACACACACACACACACACACACACACACACCTTGAGAATATTGCTGGATTAGTCAGCAATAACATATCTGACCAGAAACATTGGCACTGCAGAGCACAGTAGTTTTCTTTTGTCCATGTTTAGTGGATGTCACAGCTATATATTTTCACCAACATTATTTTTCATGCACAGTTGTTTTCTCATTCCTTTGATTCTTCACATAAACTATACAAAGAGTCATACATTGTGAAGTTTGGACTTATCTTGAAAGAAGCCTTTTTTCAATATTAAGAATAAAAATGAATAATGGTGTGAGGCCCATGCTGTGGGAAAATGCTTTCCAAATACAGTACCTTGTGACTGCAATTCAACTAACTTATTTAAGCTGGCATTGAATATCATATGAGGCTATTGTTAGCGTGACATTCTCCTCTCTTCAGATGTGATCACTTTAAACATATGGAAAACCTGACCATGAATTTCTCTTGTTTGCTCCCTTTAAATGTGTTATATCTGTTCAGTTAGTGCAATAAACACATTTACTGATTGTGTCTGAAATTCAGAGCTGCCTCCTTTGTTTTAATAGACTACTTCAAGTTTTTATCTTGAAATATAGAGCAATTAGTCTATGTTTTGAAGATGAGACGAGAGGAAAGAATGTGGTTTAATGCAGAGTTCCACCCAAAAGTGGAACCTTCGCTTTAAGCACTCCTCGCCCCCTTCCATGCCACATTTGGGGGGGGGGGTTAGGGGGGAGTGGGTACCTTCTTTTTAGTGAGACTTCATGTCCCACTTCCTCCTTCCTCTTCTTGGCCGCCTAGGCGACTCCTCCTCTCGCCCCAGGCGGCCCCTTCCCTGTCATCTTCTGGGACACGTTACAGGTACCAGAAGATTGCCTGACCAATAGCAGAACATGTGCGCAGTGCACGCCAGGATGTGAAGCCGTCAGCTGTCACAGCCGGGTGCCCACAGTTGCTATGATTGTGCTATGGAGAGGAGGGAGGCTCCAGGCACCCGCATCGCTGGACCACGGGACAGGTAAGTGTCTGTTTATTAAAAGTCAGCAGCTTAACTTTTTGTAGCTGCTGACTTTTAATAAATTCAAAAATGGGTGGAACTCCGCTTTAATAACAGAAAACTGGGTAGGGCTGACACTATTCCATGCCATGATTATGTGGTGTCAGTCATCATAAGGAAATTAGGAGCAAATTGCATTTCTGCAGATTAACAGGCATTCTTCAGTACTTGCAGGGTCATTAATTGGGACAAAACATGGGTAGATGTACTGCATTTTTTTTTTACCCTGACATGCACTTCCAGTCTACATGATCTTGCTTTGAAGATAATTCATTTTATGAAAGTGACTCAAACGTAATTTAACTACTTGCAAAAACATTGAATTTGGGTGCAGTTTAGCAATAGTATAGTTCTTCCGCACTTAAAGTGGAGTTCCACCCACTTAAAAGTTGGCGCAGCGGCCGGAGAGGAAGTGGGAGCTCGATACCTGTCAAAACTAGGTACCCGCTCCCCCCCCCCCCCGCCCAAAAAAGTGGCATGTCAGAGGGTCACGAGTACTTAAAGCGGAAGTTATATTTTTGGGTGGAACTCCACTTTAACAACCCAGTATCGAACAGCTTCAAATCATTTTCTAGAAGTTGGAACACAAAACGCTTAAGGGAATGCCCAAATCATTAACCACTTCAATACAGGGCACTTTCCCCCCCTTCCTGCCCAGGCCAATTTTCAGCTTTCAGTGCCGTCGCATTTCGAATGACAATTGCACGGTCATGCAACACTGTACTCAATCGAAATTTTGATCATTTTGTTCCCACAAATAGAGCTTTATTTTGGTGGTATTTGATCACCACTGGGGTTTTTTATTATTTGTGCTACAAATAAAAAAATAAAATAACAAAAAAAAAAAACGAACGTTTCTTAGTTTCTGTTATAAAACTTTGTAAATAATTAAGTTTTCTCCTTCACCGATGAGCACTGATAGGGACTGATGAGGCCCTTATGATCTGTTTGCTTCTATTGATGGTGTTGTGATGTAGTTTGTATATATGTGTGTAAAAAATAAATAAAAAAACGCAATAAAAGTGTTTAATTAAGGAAAATAAATAAATAAAAAAAAACGATGTTAAACGGATTACATCCGTTTACATTCCTTTGTCCATAGGAGTGCATTGCATCTGTTTTTAAAGAAAAAACTGATTCAGTTTACATCAGTTTGCACATCTGTCTTCAGTTCAGCTTATAACAGTTTGCACTTCAATTCAGTTTACATAAGTTTATATCAGTTCAGTTTACGTCAGTCTACATTCATTTTTCCATCTGTTTTTTCATAGACCAATTCGAGGTGATGAAGTATTTTAGTAGTGAAAACTTACAGTATTTTTAATGCTGGCACCTGCCACACCTAGCTGGTTGTTAAGGACGCGACAGGTTCCTGCTCCTTAACAACCATTCCTAGCTGAAAGCAGAATGTACACAAAAAAAGAGCCAACCTAACCCCCCCCCCCCCCCCCCCCCCCCCCCCCACAGTGGTCCAATCTCTACCAGGCCTTTCGGGAACCTCACGACAAAAGTCCATACCAGATCCTTATACGAGTATGCAGCCCAGCAGGCCAGGAAAGGAAGGGGGGGGGGGGGTAAAGGATGAGTGAGTGACCCAACTCCCGAACCATATCAGGCCCCATGTCCTCAACATGTCCTTCTCTACAATCCTGCCCAGGTGGATGCGAGGATGGCTTATTGGAATCTGGAAGCCCCCGTTAAGGGGCCCCCAAATCCCAGCCCTCTTCACGTTAATGAGTATGGGGTACATACTAACATAGTACCCCTACTCATTCACCCAAAAAATTGGCCAAGCAAATAAAAAACCTGGAGCCAGTTTATATCCTTTATTAAAAATGCAAAACAAAAATGTCAATTGCGGTGAACGCTGCCCCCCCCCTGGTCCTGCATGCTTGGATAAGGACCTGGTATGTATTGTGGAATGAGAGGGGGAACATCACACCAATTTTTTTGGTATTAGATTTGGCATGAGGTTCCCCCCAAAATCCATATCAGACCCGAAGGGGACCTCACGCTGTTTTTTTTCCCTTCATGTTTTAATGCCATTTGTTTCTTTTATTGCATTAGTGTGCCCTAAAATTAAATTATGTGTATTTTTTTGTGAAATTTAGCTTTTCCTAAATTGTCGCGCTAACATTGTATGACATAGGAAATTTACAACTACCACTATTTTATTCTCTAGGGAGAACTGTAAGAACTGTAGTATGTGAAATACATTTATATACTGTAAATCTGCATACATACTAATTTCAACATACCAAAGTAAACATTGGGGGATATTAACTAAAACTGGAGCACTCAGAATCTGGTGCATCTGTACATGGTAGCCAACTAGCTTCTAACGTCAGCTTGTTCAATTAAAAGTGGTAGTAAAGTCTAAATTTTAACTTGTACCTACAGATAAGCCTATAAGAAGGCTTACCTGTAGATACAGTGAATATCTCATAAGCTTGCACCATTTAGGAGAAATTCACATGGGATGCAGCAGGTGACGTCACCGGCACATGCACTCTGAAGGTACCTTCAGAGCGCATGTGCCGGTGACGTCCCTTCAGAGCGCTGTACCTTCAAAGCGCATGTACCTGTGCTGTCCCTTCAGAGCGCCGTACTGTGGCCATGACTCCCACGTGCATGTGTGGGAATGATGGTATCGGAGGTTGGCCATTCATACAGATAGAGCCTGCGAACCTGGAAGGAAGACCGGGTGAAGATGGAATCCCTGTCAGCAGCGACAGTGCACCACTGGAGGTCTTTGCTTTAAGGTAAGCATGCCATAATGTACATGTGGTGCATACTAGCACATTATGGGATAAACCTAGTGGGGGCCATATTTGTTTATTTTTTTGGCAGTTTACTACTGCTTTAAGCTTTGAGCATAAATCCTGGAAGCCGATTCGTTTCTATGCAGAGGTACACCAGATTTTGAACTCCAGTTTTGGTAACTCTTCCCCATTTTTTAAATGAATGATGAAATAAAAAATTGCAGATGCCAGGCGCATAAAAAGAAGAGTATACTCTTGAACATATTAAAAGACCAAGAATAGATTTTTTTTATAAAGATGATGTCATCCTGTCACTACAAACTTAAAAAAAAGTAAGAACAGCTCCAGCAACCAACTTCTTAACAAGACATGTTTTTAAGGTCCATTCTGTTGCACGTGTTTGCTACTTTGCTTTCACTTTTTTCAAAGCAGGCAAAACTAAGTTGACCTGTCGTGGTTTGTAGAACTGATGGAACCCGTCATAAACACAGCAAAGCATAAAAGGGCAGCTAGCATCAATTCCAATGAAAGTGGATTGAACCATTTGAACGAGAATCTGTTGCTTATCTTGGGCCCTACGCATGTGGCACCCTTATTCCAGACAGGAATTTAAAGCTCCACTTTGAGCAAAAACAATTTTTTTTACAGCATCTTCCTCCCAACTCTCCCCCAATAACCTACCCCAATAGTCTTTTTACCTTGCTTACTTAGTGAAGGAAGAAATACTCCCCGAAGTACCTTGTCCAGATCCTTCACTAGTGCCCGTTTCCGGAGCAAGAGGAAGCCGATCATTGCAATAGAGCCCCGAGACTACTACCTATTCGTCCCCTAAGGTCATCTCCCCCTCTCTCTCTCCTAAAAAGGACCCCGCAGGCAGTGTCCACATCTCACAGTGGACACCCAAAGAAGTGACATGGACACCCAAAGAAGGACCCTTCCAGGAAGTAAACAGAAGGGGAGAAGACTTGTGCAGGCAATGTCATGTGATAGCAGCTTCAGATGCGGTATAAAAAAAATAAAAATAAAAAAAAAGGACATTGCCCCTTTTGTTTAGATCAGTTAGAGGGGAGGTTGAAGGGAGGGACAGGGGTTGAAAAGTATCCCAAGATGAGCTCTGTAATGTTTTTACTTTTTAGTTAGTTTTTGTTTTGCAAGCTAAATGCATTTTACAGAAAAATTTTTTATCCTGCCATAAAAATCCAGAGTCCCTGTCACTTCATGTGCACTGAAATTTTTAAAAAAAAAAAAAAAAAAAAAGCATATAAGCTGCTGCCACTGCAATTTAGACAAATTGTGTAAGGGAATGTGGGATAAAAGTGCAGCGCTAAGCGATTGTGCAAAAATGCAAACAATAAATAACAATACAATATTAGATTGAGAGCCAGTGTGTGGCTCCTATAAACATAATGGTAAAAAAAACATAATGTCCATCAAACAAAGAAAAATGTGAAAGGATCCAAACACGTGTAAATAAGCTTGAAGTTAGATTGTAAGCTCTTCTGAGCAGGGCCCTCTTAATCCTCTTGTATTTTATTGTATTATAACTGTATTGTCTCCCTTTTTAGATTGCAAAGCGCTGCGTAAACTGTTGGCGCTATATAAATCCTGTAATAAATAAAAATAAAATAAGTGAAATATTTCATATAAAGTGAAAAAATTTATGTTCAGCCTTTGAGGGAAAATCATTCATCTAGCTAGGTAATAAACTTCTCGGGGAAGCACAGCCAAGGCGGTCACAATCCGATGTGCGCCCACCACCAAAGGTATTAGGGTACGTTTGCCACCTGCCAGCAGCAAGGAGCCGAACAAGCATAACTGGAAGATTTGAGCGTCACAGGAACCGATATGTAGAATGGGCACCCAACATCCAGACATCACCGGAACCAACAGCAGTACAGGACCAACATCCTGGAACTCATAAGGTCCACCAATCAGCAAGGGGGAGTCATAGGAAAATTTCCACATAGCATAAAATCCTTGACTAAAAATTAAATAAGATATTGCACTTGCATCAACATGGGTAATACAGGCACTGTATATGGTGTGATCACAGAGACAGAAGTAGAACGCAGTTAAAGGAGCCAGCAAAGTACTGACGCATTTCGTCTACTCAGACATCATCTGGAGTGTGTGTATATATATATATATATATATATATATATATATATATATATATATATATATATATATATATATATATATATATATATATATATATATTTATTCACTTTATATGAATTATTTCACTTCAAGTTTATTTACACGTTTGGATCCTTTCACGTTTTTATTCAATTTAGTTTGATGGACATTATGCGTTCTTCACCATTATGTTTATAGGTGCCACACACTGGCTCTCAATATAATATTGTATTGTTATTTATTGTTTGCATTTTTGCACAATCACATAGCGCTGCACTTTATCAAACATTCCCTTACTTCATGTGCACTGAACTGAAATCTCATACAAATGTTACCAACTCACACAACTCACTCATCTTCCCGGTGTTATGAAGGTGAGGAGTGGAAGGTGTTTGGAGTCCACGCTGAGAGAGCACTCTAGTGAGCAAACTCTGCTCCTAGCGTTTTCAAACTAGGACAAAGTGTGTCACTGACAGGAGCCACATGTAAAAATAAATGGAAAAAACTGTCTGAATAAGGCAAATGGATAAACTAACACGTCTAAGGACTGGTATAATGCAGTATATTAACTGTTTGCTTCTTGGCTTAGATACACTTAACAGCAACTGAGTTCACAGAAAGAGTAAATGAAATCATGGTGACCCCTGGAAGTTGAACATCTATGATGTCCTGCTGCAATGAATAGAGTGGCAACCTCAGCCTGGACTTCGACCAGGCCATGCCCCAAACTTGTTTCGTGTGTGTGGGGGGCAGAGCGAAATGCCTTGGGGGCGTGGCCTGGTCGAAGTCCAGGCTGAGGTTGCCACTCTATTCATTGCAGCAGGACATCACAGATGTGTGACTTCCAGGGGTTACCCTTCCTTGAACCATTGCAGGAGCCATGAAGGCTCCATCCCCTGTAGGCACTTTAGCAACAGCTGCAGGTGCACTTTGTACATACCCCCTCCCTATCAAGCCTGAGCGGCCCACACACTTTTCTCAGTTCACAGAAAGAGTACATGGTCTATCAGGCTGCATTTTGAAACCTCCATTTCAAAAGGAATAAATATCTCCACTTTCCGGTGACAGGAGCTTTGGAGAAAGCCCAAATGTTACTGTGCCATTACAAAAAGCACCAGAGTGCACCCAGTGCTCTTTATATTTCAAGAGATGATGAAAAACATTGTGCACCTAAATTACAGGCCAAGGTGCTGCATACAGGAGTGCAGCCATGTAAAAGTCCTGCTGTCAATCTCCATTCCTCTTAGCAAGTAGAGCTCTGCTGGGTGAGCATGACTAACTCTTGGGACCAATGCAAATAGACATTGTATCATTGAGAGGTGCAGTATTTTTATGGTCAAAGCAAAACTATCTTTTAATAAACTTATATATAGTAAAGTAGCAATTGAGAAGTAACACCAAAACACAAATGCTGTCTCAATAAGTGCAAAAGAGATAACAGTAGTGAATCATTTTCTAACCTCCAATTGTGCTTTCTTGGAATTCATGAAACTGTCCTTTTACGAAGCGCAACACTAGGCTAGATTTGCCAACTGCAGATTCTCCTAGAAGTACTAGCTTGAACTGACAGATTTTATTTCCGGCATTTGGTCCATTGGGTCTTGTGGCTCCCCCTCGATTAGCCATATTTTAAATTTGGACAGATAAGTCTTATGAAAGTTTGTACAACAGTCCACGCAGCAAAGAAGTTGAGGGTTCACTTAAGAGATCCTTCTGGGAATCTGTAAATAAAAAAAGAAAATATTTTAAGGGCACAAAGCTAAAAAGAATTATGAATACATTACTATAAGGCTACATTTAAAATGTGACTGTTCTAGCTGTTTCCAATGGGCTACTATCATTCTTTAGCCCACTCTGCATCCCTCCCATTTCCTATAAACCAATATCCAAGTTCCATGACCTATTTATATTTAAAAGAGCAACTACAGGTAAGGCCCCTTTCACACTTGTGCGACTTCAAAGTCGCGCAATTTTACCGCAATTTCAAGGAATGCCTGTGTAAGTGGCATCAAAATCGGACTAAAGTAGTGCAGGGACTACTTTTGAAGTCGGAACCACTTGAAGTCGTACTAATATGAATGGCTGTCATTGGAAATCATGGGAAACGACTTGTCATGCTACTTTGCAGTCACAAATCGTGGGACAAGTCGTATAAGTTTGAAAGGGGCCTTAGTGTAATCCACTAATTTTACCTTAGTTTAAATTCTTGATTTAGTCTAGAGAGAACATCACATACATTATCAACTTCCTGCACAACTCCACCCCCACTTGCTCGATGACCAATCCAATTAACTCCCGTAAGGAATGGGGTAAACTGAAGCACTACAACTTTCTGGGCTGTATTCCCTGTATGAATTTCAAGGCCTGCAACTGGTACGCACCTGTAAAAAGAACAAATAGCCCATTTTCCCTTCCCTGCTGAAGGACCTAAATGTAAAATAATTTTTGCACTTAATGTTTTCCCTTAGAATAAAGCCAGTCATACATGGTTCGAATTCTGAAGGAATTTTATTTCGAAAAACTTTTTAAAGAATTTTCGTTTGAATTTTGCACCATTAGTGGACCACAGCAACAGCCGAGTGATCAGGCATGTTGGATTTTTTATTTATTTTTTTAAAACTAACAAATTTTCTAATCGATGATGGGAGAATCGTATGAGAAATATAAATCGGAAAAGAAATGTGCATGAACACAAGAATAGAAAATTCACAAAAAGATTAGCTGTAATATAAATCAGTATTAAAATATATGAAATGTAATTGCCAATCCCCATTAGAGCTGCACGATTCTGGAAAAAATGTTAATTGTTTTTTTGCTTAGAACAAAGATCATGATTCGATCACTTTTTTATTTTACAACCCCTGAACATTAGGTTTTCAAACAAGATGGCAATAAAATAAGACATAATACTCTGCTTCAATCGAATTTAAAGAAATGTAATGAAAAATAATGAAATGTGTAAAAAAAAAAAAAAAAAAAAAAAAAAAAAATTACCATCAAGTTATAGTAGGGTCTTTTTTGTTTACACTTCAGCTGCTAGCAATGGTACAAAGCATTGAAAAGTTTTTATTAAATACATTTTTTTAAATGTAGCGCTTTTTTCAATGTTAAAGGTGTAAAAATATTAACCACTTCAATACCAGGCACTTATACATCTTCCTGCCCAGACCAATTTACAGCTTTCAGTGTTACATTTTTATAATTTTGTTCCCGCAAATAGCGCTTTCTTTTGGTGGTATTTGTTAACCTCTGGGATTTTTATTTTCTGCTAAACAAATTTAAAAAAAGACCGAAAATATTGAAAAAAATTAAATGTTTTTTTGTTTCTGTTACAAAACTTAGTAAAAAAGTATGTTTTCTCCTTCACTGATGGGGCTGCACTGATAGGTGGCACCAATATGCAGCATGGATGGGCACCGATTGGCATCTATTAGTGACCATCCATGCTGCCCATCAGTGCTGCTTATCAGTGCCAAACAAAATAATGATTGCCAGTGATGCCCATTGTGGGCACTGATTGGCATCCCTGGTGGTCTACGGTGGCATACCTGGTGGTGACTAGAGGTGGGCATCCCTGGTTGTCCAGTGTGGGCATCCTTGGGGGGGGGGGGGGGGGGGGGGGCTACGCTGATAATCAATTAGCACTGTCAGAAGAGCAGCCGATCGTCTCTCCTCTAGTCGTGTCTGACAGACGCAAGTGAGGAAAAGCCGATTTACATCATAATCAGCTGTGGTTGGACACGGCTGATCACCTGGTAAAGAGTCTCCGACAGACTCTCTAGATCGGAGACTCGGAAAAACAACGATCGCTGCGATCATATGACGTCCGGTCAGGATATCGCAACCACTTTGCTGAAGTCATATTGCTATATGGCGGGCGGCAAGTGGTTAATGAACAAAGCAAACAAACATAAAAAAAAAAAAGTTTTATATATTATTAATAGTTCATAAAAGTAAATAAAAAATAAATCCGCAGGAATATTATTAAATTGGGAGAATAAGGAGTTAATAAGACTAATTAGAGTAAATTAAGGGTTAATAAAGAGTTAAACAGAGGCACAATTTATTAAAAAAAACAAAAAAATCTTTGATTTGTAAATGAATAAACAGAAGGACAGGTAAGAAGATACAATGTCCCTTTTATCCATCTCAGCGCTGAGCAATGTTAATAAACACCGGCTGCTTTTTTTTTTTTTTTACAACTGTGAGCCAGGGAACTGCTCTGCACTTTTTACATGAATCATAGAGATGCTGGAGTGTGTGTGTGTGTGTGTGTGTGTGTGTGTGTGTGTGTGTGTGTGTGTGTGTGTGTGTGTGTGAAATCGAGAATACAATCACTTTAATCATTAAAAGACCGTGAAGTCTTGTTTTAAAAAATAAAATAACAAACATGTTATACTTACCTCCTCTGTGTAGTTGGTTTTTCGCCAATCAGCCTGGAGCCTCCTCTTTTCAGGTCCCTCTTTGCTGTTCCTGGTCCCTCTCTCCTGTCAATTGCCCCCACAGCAAGCAGCTTGCTATGGGGGCACCCGAGCCGAGTTGCAGCTCCGTGACCCCCTTCTCTCCCCCGATTGGCTAACTGACTGATTGACAGCAACAGGAGCCAATGGCACCGCTGCTGTGCCTCAGCCAATCAGGAGGAAAGTCCCGGGACGGCTAAGACACTCGTGGACATCGCTGGAGAGAGATGGGGCTCAGGTATGTAATTAGGGGGTGCTGGGGAGGCTGCTACACACAGGTGGTTTATCTTAAAGCGTTTGTCACCCCAACACTTCAAATTCCTAATATGTGCCTGCTGTACCATGTACTCGTATGAGAAAGTATCCTCTTTGTATAACTTCCTGTGTGTAAAATCCCTGGTGTTCCTACTAGTTCCTCTGCTTTCCTTTTAAAAGCTGACCACACTAAACAGGAGAGCACACCATGTCGGTTCTCCAGTTCTCTGCTCAGTGTGCTTCTTCTCCCCTCCAGCTCTTATGCAGCTGAGAACAGAGATTATGTGACCACTTATAAAAAGGGGAAAAGGGGTATTTATATAATTTTTTTTATATCTATACAAAGATGTTTTGCCTTTCATTTTTATTTTAAACTAAATAGGTTGTTTTACAAGGTGATTGTTTACAAAATCACTTTAACGCATAGAATACATTGGGATAAAAAAACCTTCTGCCTTTACAACTGCTTTAATTGTGCAGCTCTAATACCTACAGTGCTGAGAGGCAGTCAATAGACGTCCTCCCCTTTGCACACGGCGCGCTCTGTGATCACCGAGTCAATGAGACTCAGGTGATCGCAGATCAGAGGCCCCTTACCACGTGATCAACTGTCAGCTAATGACAGCTGATCACGTGATGTAAACAGAAGCTCGGTAATCATTTTTTTCTCCTCACGCTGACAGCGTGGAGGAGAAAAAAAAGCCGATAACCAGCTTTTCTGTTGAAGGGACATCGGTCCTGAAGAATAAGAGGCATAGCCACCTCATCTGTGCCAACCAGTACCGCCTGCCATTGCCCACAGCGTCAATCGGTGCCCAGTGAATATCAGTGAAACCTATCAATGCCCACCAGTGATGCCAATCAGTGCCTATTACTGCCACCCATCCGTGCCCCCTCAGTGCCCATCAGTGCAGCCCGCATATTAGTGCCCATCAGTGCAGCCTCATCAGCGTACATCAATGAAGGAGAAAAATTACCTGTTTGCAAAATTTTATAACAAAATATAAAACCATTTTGTTTTTGTTGTCAAAATTTTAACAAAAAATAAAAAACCCAGGAGGTGATCAAATACCACCAAAAGAAAACTCCATTTGTAGGGAAAAAAAAAAAATATAAAAATTTTTATTTGGGTACAGTGTTATATGACCGCGCAATTGTCATTCAAAGAGCGCTGAAAATTGGTCTGGGTAGGATGGGGGTTTAAGTGCCCAGTAAGCAAGTGGTTAAAGCGCCTACCACTTCAACATGCTTTTATGATGTGTTAGTGATGCTTCGTTGAAGCTCTTTTGAAGCTTGGCAGACGCCGTGTGTATGCATGTATATATATATATATATATATATCATGCCTGCAATTTCTACAAAACTTAAGTGAAGCTAAATCTGAATTAACCACTTCCGGACCAGTTATACTGCGGCAGGTTGGCTCTCCTGCACGAAACCACGTAACTATACGTTACACACTATACACAGCGGGGGTGCTGATGGTCGCGATAACCGCTGGCCACGAGCGATCGTGAGCTATAGACACAGAACAGGGACGAGTTAGTGTAAACTAAGTAATCACCTCCCAGGGAACACAGTTAACCCCTTCACCGCCCCTAGTGTTAACCCCTTCACTGCCAGTGACATTTTTAATCGCACCGATTGCTGTATTAATACCAATGGTTCCAAAAATGTGTCAAAATTGTCTGATGTGTCAGCCATAATGTCTCAGTCACGATAAAAATTGCAGATCATCTCCATTACTAGTTTAACCACTTGCTTACTGGGCACTTAAACACCCTTCCTGCCCAGACCAATTTTCAGCTTTCGGTGCTCTCACACTTTGAATGACAATTACTCAGTCATGCAACACTGTACCCAAATGAATTTTTTGTCCTTTTTTTCCCACAAATAGAGCTTTCTTTTGGTGGTATTTGATCACCTCTGGGGTTTTTATTTTTTGCGCTATAAATGAAAAAAGACCGAAAATTTCGAAAAAAAACACATTTTTCTTTGTTTCTGTGATAAAATTTAGCAAATTATTAATTTTTCTTCATAAATTTTGGCCACAATTTATACTGCCACATATCTTTGGTAAAAATAACCCAAATTAGTGGATATTATTTGGTCTTTGTGAAAGTTACAGACTCTACAATCTGTGGTGCAAATCATACAAAATTGATCACATCTGATACTGGTGACCGATCTAATTTCTTGTGACCCGAACAAGCCAGGAAAGTACAAATACCCCCCAAATGACCCCTTTTATGAAAGTAGACATTCCAAGGTATTTAGTAAGAGGCATGGTGAGCTTTTTGATGTTGTAATTTTTTTCCCACAATTCTTTGCAAAATGAATTATTTTTTTATTTTTTCCACAAAATTGTCATTGTAATAGGTTATTCCTCTCACATGGAATGTGTATACCACAAATGACACCCCAAAATAAATTCCGCTACTCCCCCTGAGTATTATGATACCACATGTGTGGGACTTTTATACAGCCTGGCCACTTAGAGAGGCCCAACATGCAGGGAGCGCCATCACGTGTTCTAGGAGCATAAATTACACATCTAAATTGTTGACTACCTAGTACACTTTTGAAGGCCCTGGAGCACCAGGACAATGACACGTGACACTGACGTGGCACTGATGACAGGTGGCACTGATACGTGGCACTGATGTGGCACTGGTGACAGATGGCACTAGTATGGAGCACTGATGACACGTGACACTGATGACAGACGGCACTAATACAGGGCACTGATGACACGTGACACTGACAGATGGCACTAATATGTGGCACTGGTGACAGATGGCACTAATACGTGGCACTGGTGACAGATGGCACTAATGTGGCACTGATGACACGTGAGGTGGCACTGATGACACGTGAGGTGGCACTGATGACAGATGGCACTGATACGTGGTATTGATGACACGTGACATGATGACAGATGGCACTGATACATGGCACTGATGACAGATGGCACTATGTGGCACTGATGACACGTGACACTGATATGGCACTGATGACAGATGGCACTTATACGTGGCACTGGGGACACAGATGGGGACAGATGGATGGGGTCACACGGATGGGGACGACACATGGATGGGGTCACATGGGGAGACAGATCACACATTTTATTTTTTTTATTTTTTTACTTACGGCTGCTGCAGCCGTTGATCTCTCTCTCCCCACACGCTGTCTGTGTGAGGAGAGAGAGCGGCGCTGACAGATGATCTCATATGTTTCCATATGAGATCATCTGTCATTGGACACGCCGATCTCGCTGTAAACGGCTGCTGTGATTGGCCGTTTACAGTGATCTGTGACCGGCCGTGTCCGATGGACACGGCCAGCACAGAACTTCCCCGATGCGCGCTCTCAGGAGCGCGCATTAGGGAAGTAAACAGGAGGACGTCCAGGGACGTCCTCCCAGCAGAAAGCGTCCGCGCTGCAGCCGTCTTTCGGCTATAGCGCGGGCGCGAAGAGGTTAAAAAAAAACAAAAAACAAACACTCACTGATTGTAATTTCATGACCTCTGAAAGAAAAAATGGCCAAAAATCAACACTGCAAGTGCCTCTGTGTTTGCTTGTGTGAAGAGGATCTGTGTGCCAGTATCCCCAGGTAGGGAGTATGTGTGTGCCAGCACTGCTTGTGTGTCTAACAGTATGTTTGTCAGTGAGTGTAGGGGACACTATGCATTGGTCATATAAGTGTATGCGCAGGACACTATGCATCAGTTAAAGTACATATATGTGCACACATAGGGAACACTATGCATCAGTTATGCAGGGGGATGGAGGCAAGGGTTAGAACCCCTGTCAGATTTTTGCAGCTCTGCGTTTTTACTAGACTGGAAGTGAAGGGGATTCTCCAAATCTCCAATAGCAACACACACAAATACATATCTTTGGTAGAGTAGGGGAAAGCTAGAGTCCATTAGATTTGTATTTGTTCTTGCAGATTTCCCCTCACTTTCTGTCTTGTGGAACTGTTGGTATAGTATTCCTCACTCTATCCAAAAATAAAGAAAAGAAGCTTCTGGCATAAAATCCTATCACTAAAAAGGGAAATATGGTATGGGGGTGTCACTGTTTAATATTACTACACATCAGGCACCGACATTTTATTTATTTAGCCTGTGTGTGCCATTGTGAATAATTGACATTCTTCAGGCAGCTCTTTGAACACTGTGGCAGCCTTCCCCAGCCAAGAAGCTTCACTGGTGTAGGAAGAAGTAACTTTCAGTAACAGTAATACTATTGAAATGGCTAAGATGACACAATGCTGCCCCCCCCACACAGAACACATTAACTGGGACAATAAAAAAAAAAAAAAAAAAGAAGGAGTTGTGCTTTCACATCACTAATCCTATTAAAACCATGCATATTATTTTACATGAATGGAAAATACACCACAGTAGTATTTGCACAAACTATGCTTGATGGCTTAATCGGAGACTTATTAAAACTGCTTGAAGGCACAAAGATAAAAAGGAGGTCATAATAATTCCAACCTACCATGGTCCTAAATGTGAAGAGAACAGTAATTATAATAAAATATTACAATACATAAATGTAGTCAATATACGGTCTTTAATAAATAAGGCACCCGGCACATGAGGGCATCTATTTACTGTGTCCCTCTCTGCGTATTAGTGTTCCAAGGAGGGGCAGGTGCATGGTCCAGCCCTGAAGCCTCTCAAAGTCTATGGCCGGCTGCAGCTGGATGGGGTGGAACTTTGTACCAAGTGAAAAATCACATTTAGGGCCTTATGCGATCAGGGAAAATTGACCGGAGCCGAGAATGAGGTCATCAAGCTGCTATAGGCAGGTGAAAGCATTTGCTCAGTCTCCTTTCCCCCAGTGATCGTTCTTCTGAGGAACATGCAAGATGGGGACTGGGGACTCCTACTGCTGACCACACATCACCTATGGCAGAGTCGCCAAAATGAAGCAACCATTTAGCCTAATGGGAAAAGATCCTTTTCTGAGGTGTGCAAGTCTGCAGAATCTCACTGGCTAGCATGGAAGCTGCCACATAGCAACATCTTGCTGCTCCTGCCGGCATCACTTAAAGTATCACGAAAACCACATCATAAAAACTAAAATGTGTATTACATGCTGTTCATACTAACTTAGTCACCATGAGATACATTTTCTGTATTCTGCAAAAAACCTAGTTAATCCTGCTGCTCTCCATCTCTACCTTCTGTCTATGTCCCCAATTCAGCTATGGATTTTGCAGCTGTGGTGGCAACTCTGCACATGCTCAGTTTTCAGTGAGTTTCTATGCGGAGCATTTGTTCGCTATCGCATCTGAGCAGCCCATGTGACTATAGAGTCACACATGTGGGCGTATACACAGTGAGAAATGACAGTCCACTCCCTCCCTCCTCCTTCATGCCCACTAACCAGCTAAACACAATGTTTAGTAATTGAAATTCTATTTGTACCACTTTGAAATGACAGATTGGACACAGCGGTCCTGGACATCTCAGATCCAGACTGGCATAAATTCCAATAGATTCCCCCCAACTCCAAAACGTGGGTGCCCGGGCATTGTGGGGTGAACTTCTTGGTAGGCTTGTGATGAAAGGAGTGGCCTTGGTTTTGATGCTGTTGCCTGGGAGAGCAAAAGGGCACTTTTTACCGACTTGAGCTAGAAGCTGTACATGTCACTTTTTTTCCAAAAGTTGTTGGAAAATGTGGAAAGAAAATGAAAACACAAAAGTTGTCCATGTATAATATTTATAAGGCCCCTTTCACACAGATGATCCGTTCAGGTCCGGCTGCCAGTTTTTTAGGCGGACCTGAATGGACACTCCATAGAGGTCTATGGAAGGACGGATGTCAGTGGTGACATGTCCGCTGACTTCCGACCCGCTCCGAAAAAGTGCGACAGAGGAAAAAACAATCTTTCCATCCGTCTGCAGATCGGGTAACGATGGACTCTACGGTCCATCTTTATCCGATCCCCCATAGGGGAGAGCGGCGCTCTGACAGGTCCATCCCTGCACAGTGTGCAGAGACAGACCTGTCATTGGTCTGCTCGGTGGGATTGACAGAGACATTAATTGGCACTGTAGTGGCACTAATGGGCACTGTAGTTGCATGGATGTGGCACGAATGAGCCATGAATCAAAAAGCTACATCACAGAATGGTACTGTGGGTGCATACGGTAGTACAGTGCCATGTCCCGATCATAAAGTAATAGGAGTTGGAAATGGAAAAACTGACTTTCTAGGTACCACTGGTAAAAAAATGTTTTAAATAAATAATAAAAAAAAAAAAAAAAAAAGTATTTATACCAAGTTATACATAAAGTTTAAAAAGCACACTACAGTGAAGAACCAAATCCAGTGTTACGTACCTACCTTTTAGCCGTGTCCTATGTTTCTATACGTTTTTGGGCTGTCATGGCCTCATCACCTTTTTAAAATGTATGTCATTTCTGAATGAAAAACACATACAGGGTCTGAAAATTCCTTTGGACCAAGAAGCTCTTAAAATTATTTTTATTTTTTTTGAAGGAAGACATTGTTTTTGTATGGCCAGCATAAGTGACGGCAGGCGCAGGCAGCTTTTATCAAGCCACCTGCCTATGACAAGGGAGTCTGTCATACATAATATATTACAGTTCTGTCTGAAAATCACTAAGGGTCTTTCATTTTCTTTTTTTCTTTAAAATAAATGTTTTGTTTCATAGGTGTATTAAGAGGTTTTACTGGAGGAGTTTAGCTTCCAAGAATTACATTTTGAGAAAAAAAAAAAAAAAAAAAAGTTTTGTAACTCAATAAGATACTGATTACAATTTTATTACATTTCTGACAAGTAAAGTTGATGAAACACAAAATGTCTGAAAGTTTTACATTCCAGACTGCTAAGACCTGTTCATACCTGGCAGGTGATATGAGCCGACTAAGGTTCAGAGAAATTCTACAAGCTGTGGACACACCTCTAGTTAAGGGTGATGTAACCTTCAACTGGAATAGGAAGCTAAGCATAAGCTACGAGAGTCTGCCATCATACGACTATGACTTGCATGCAGCTGTTAAGAAGAAAAAAAAAAACAACACACACACTAAAAGCTAATAAGCTGATACCTAGCTCATTCTGCTCCCGATTAGTACATTAAATGCTTCTAAAGGCTTGGGTGCAGCAATTTCACTAAAAATAAGACCTTTAATTGAACAGCAGAATGTCGTTTAAAGCAAGGAGCTATTGAACTAACTCAATAGAACCACATTTTTTACCATTTGCCCGCAATAGGAGAACTAGTAAAATGTCCAACAGCCATCACTTTTCCATCCTCTACATTACAAATCACACTGTGCTAAAGTACAGGTTAACCACTTAAAGATTAGGCCTATTTCTGACATTTGCTGCCTACAAGTTCAAATCAGTATTTCTAGCTAGAAAATTACAGAGAACAAATTTATATATATTTATATATATATATATATATATATTATATATATATATATATATATATATATATATATATATATATATATATATATATATATATATATATATATATATATATATATATATATAACCCTAGAGAATAAAATGGCGGTCGTTGCAATATTTAATGTCACACTGTATTTGCACAGCAGTCTTTCAAACGCAATTATTTCAATGAATAAAAAAAAAAAAAAAAAAACCTAAACAGTAAAGTTAGCCTATTTTGTATAATGTGAAAGATGATGTTACGCTGCGTAAATAGATATACAACATGTCACGTTTTAAAACTGCGCACTCTTGTGAAATGGATAAAAATTAACAGTTACCTGCTTAGAGTTACAGAGGAGGTCTTGAACTAGAATTATTACTCTCACTCTAAAGACTGCGGCAATCTCTCACATGTGTTGTTTGAACACGGTTTACATTTTCTGGTGTGACTTGCATATGCGTTTGCTTTGGCGCGTGAGCACGGAGGGATGGGAGGCTATAAAATGTATTTTCTTTTTTTTTTTTTTTTACACTGTCCTGTAAAACACTGTAAAAAATAAAAATAAAAAAATGATGATCACTTTTATTGCTGTCACAAAGGAATGTAAAACATCCCTTGTGACTGTAATAGGCAGTGACAGGTACTCTAATGGAGGCATCTGGGGTTTAAAAGACCCCCAAACCCCTCCTCTGCACCAAGATCAGCGTTGTTGAATACTTTGGATTTCTGCTGAGTAAACCAGAAGTGGCATCGCTTCTCAGTTACTACATCGGAGACCTGATCAAAGCCGATTCAGGTCTCTGGCCAGACGACAGACGTGCCAGCTTGGGTCTTCCAGTGGGACGGGAGAGCCCGGGCAAGCATCGGAATGTGGCCGGAGGGGGAACGTCCCTTCCCGCTGCTTGTAATAACAGCCAATCGGCTGTTTAGCCGCATCAGTTGCTATTACAAGAATAGCCAACCATCGACTCGGTATTGGGTGATGCCTGCAGCTGCACCCCAGTATAACCACTTGAAGCCAATAATGTACAGGTACGTGATCTGGCGGCAAGTGGTTAAAGTGAACAGGCTTGATTTACTAAAGGCAAATATACGGTGCACTACAAGTGCAATGGAAGTGTACTGTAAATGCAGTTGCTCTAAATCTTAGTAAAGGAGGGGGAGATCTGCCGATTTCTATCATCCAATTGTGTGCAGGCAAAGATGCTGTGTTTTTATTGTCCTTACATGTGATTGGGTATTCTTTGCAAAGTGAAGCTTTACCTCATTAGGGCTCGGTTCACATATGTGAATTGGATGAGTTTTGAACAGAATTCCGATTCGCATGACATGTAAATCAAACAGGGTTTCTGTGGAGCTGTTCACATATACAGTATGCGGTGCAGCGGCAGTGCGAATTCGCTGTGAATTTAAACAGTTCTGGACATTTTCTGAACACTGCAGTGCGATTCAGATGCGAGTTCCAGGCTCATTGCCTTCCATGGAACGCATCGGAATCTCAAATCTCATCAGTTTTGAACAACAATTTGATTTGGATAAAACAAAACAAAAAACAGCGTGGGGATCCTTCCCAAATCCCTATCAGTCTCTTAGGTCTGGTATATATTTTGAGGGGAACCCCCACAGCAAAATGTTTATTTATTTTTTTCTAATTTTGGCGTGGGGTTCCCCTTAAAATTTGTTCCAGACCTGAAGTTCTCGCCGCTGCAGGCCAGTGGACTTAAGGAGATATTCTGATCTGCTACTGGCACTCTAGCATTTCTTTAGTCCTTGGTACAAAAACCAAGAGGCCTGTGCAGTAAGAAGTGCGGCAGAGTAATCTGCCCATATGTGGGCCTATAGAAGCAAGGGGCAAGAAATGTAAAGTATTCCGGCTGTCAGAAAAACGTTGCCATCTAAGAAAAAGGGAACATAAATTGAAGGGAATCTGTGATCATATATTTAAACTTTAGAGAAATGTAGTGATATCCCTAAACTAGGGGTTGCACCGAATAGGTTTTTTGGTGCTGAAACCGATATCGAAAATGAAAAATGCACTAGGCCAAAAACCGATACCGAAAATGACTGTTTTTAAAACATGTTTTTATATAAAAATGTATTTTTAGATTTTAAATAAAATGTATACATTTTTATAGAACACATTGCTAATAGTATTAGCAAAATTTCCATGCAGTGCACCTCTAGCAGACGTGGTACAGGAGATGGTCAGAGACTGCAGACGTGGTACAGGAGATGGTCAGAGACTGCAGACGTGGTACAGGAGATGGTCAGAGACTGCAGACGTGGTACAGGAGATGGTCAGAGACTGCAGACGTGGTACAGGAGATGGTCAGAGACTGCAGACGTGGTACAGGAGATGGTCAGAGACTGCAGACGTGGTACAGGAGATGGTCAGAGACTGCAGACGTGGTACAGGAGATGGTCAGAGACTGCAGACGTGGTACAGGAGATGGTCAGAGACTGCACACGTGGTACAGGAGATGGTCAGAGACTGCACACGTGGTACAGGAGATGGTCAGAGACTGCAGACGTGGTACAGGAGATGGTCAGAGACTGCAGACGTGGTACAGGAGATGGTCAGAGACTATCCATTGGACACTCATACATATATGGCTGTGTGTGTGTGAAAGTGCCAGGTAATCAGCAGTATACAGTATAACTTCACAGGAAAGTGAAGATGCTTTCACTAACCTACTAGATTCCAGGTGTAATTTTTCTGCTGTAAGTTACAAAATGGAACAAAAGGACCTTTTCAGTAAGACAACACAAAGGACAATTGGAAAATGCAAAGGAGCAGCAATAACAGTAAGATCAGATTTCAGCGTACTGAAGTCAGATCAGTGAAAACTTAACCACTTGCCGACCGCCCCATGTAGATATACGTCGGCAGAATGGCACGTACAGGCAGAACCACGTACCTGTACGTGCCATTCTTTAGGCGGTTGGGGGGTCCGATCGGACCCCCCTCCGCCGGCGGGGACGGTCGGCATCGCTTCAGGAGCGATCCGGGACGAGGGGGACGGCCAGTGGTTTCTGGCCACCCCTCGCGATCGCTCCTGGCCAATGAGAAACTTCCCCTTCCTGTCTATTGTATAGACAGGAAGGCGGAAGTGATGTCACGCTCGGTGCGCCGGTCTATGTGACCGGAGACGCCGAGCGGCGAACATGTTAAGGTTAGTGCACAACACTACACTGACACCAGTACAGTTAGGCACACAAAACACCCCCTGTCACCCCCTGATCACCCCCAGATCACCCCCTCCCCCCCCCCCAGTCACAGTGTCACTAATTGCAGTGATCATTTTTTTACTGATCACTGCATTTAGTGTCAGTGTGACTGTAATAACTGTCAGGGCAGTTAGTTTTAGGTCCTAGGTAGCCCCCTACCCCCCCCTAATAAAGGTTTAACCCCCTGATTGCCCCTAGTTAACCCCTTCACCCCCTTTTGCCAGTGTCACTAAGCGATCGTTTTTCTGATCGCTGCATTGTGTCGCTAGGTAACCATTTTTTTTTTATTTTAACCGCCATGTTTTATATAGGTTCATAAATAGTTTTATAGGTCAGGTACCCCCATATTACAACCTAAATAAAGGTTTTAACCCCCTGATTGCCCCTAGAGTTAACCCTTTCACCAGTAATCACCGTATAACTGTCACTGGTGACGCTGGTTAGCCAGTTAGTTATTTCGTTATTTAGGTTCCCCGTCAGGTTTTTATATAGCGTCAGGTACCCCCATATATTACCTAATAAAGGTTTAACCCCCTGATTGCCCCTAGTTAACCCTTTCACCCCCTTTTGCCAGTGTCACTAAGCGATCGTTTTTCTGATCGCTGCATTAGTGTCGCTAGGTAACCAGTTTTTTTTTAGGTTAACCGCCATGTTTATATAGGTTCATAAATAGGTTTATAGGTCAGGTACCCCCATATTACAACCTAAATAAAGGTTTTAACCCCCTGATTGCCCCTAGAGTTAACCCTTTCACCAGTGATCACCGTATAAAATGTCACTGGTGACGCTGGTTAGCCAGTTAGTTATTTCGTTATTTAGGTTCCCCGTCAGGTTTTTATATAGCGTCAGGTACCCCCATATATTACCTAATAAAGGTTTAACCCCCTGATTGCCCCTAGTTAACCCTTTCACCCCCTTTTGCCAGTGTCACTAAGCGATCGTTTTTCTGATCCCTGCATTAGTGTCGCTAGGTAACCAGTTTTTTTTTGTATTACTGTTACGGGTGACGCTGGTTAGTTAGCTTGTTTTTTATACTGTCAGGGCACCCGCCATTTATTACCCAATAACGGTTTAACCCCTGATCGCCCGGCGGGTGATATCAATTAGGTTTTAGGGTCAAATAAGGTCTGCGTCGCCCCAGGTTAGTGCCAGTACCGCAAACACCCACGCGCAAAGCATACACCTCCCTTAGTGGTACAGTATCTGAACAGATCGATATCTGATCTGATCAGATCTATACTAGCGTCCCAGCAGTTTAGGGTTCCAAAAAAACGCATTGTTAGCGGGATCAGCCCAGATACCTGCTAGCACCTGCGTTTTCCCCCTCCGCCCAGCCCAGCCCACCCAAGTGCAGTATCGATCGATCACTGTCACTTACAAAACACTAAGCACACATAACTGCAGTGTTCGCAGAGTCAGGCCTGATCCCTGCGATCGCTAACATTTTTTTTGTGGTAGCGTTTTGATTCAGTCGCTAACAGTCAGGAGCTTTTTTACCTGTGAATCTCAAAAAAATAAAAAAAACAAAAATAGTTGTCGTTTTATTGTTCTCTCTCTCTCTCTATTGTTGCTCTTTTTTTACTCCATTCTATTCTGCAATGTTTTATTATGTTTTATCATGTTTTATCATGCTTGCTTTTCAGGTATGTAATTTTGTTTACTGTGTTTTAGTGTTAAGCATTTTTTTGTTTTCAGGTGCGCCATTCAGTTGCAGCGCGGATTTATTTATCTTGACAGCAACAGCGTTTGCTCCCACGATACATAAAGCCGCGACTCCAACGCTGTAGGAGGTGATTTCACCACCACAGTTAAAAAAAAGAGCATATATGCCGAAGCATGGGGGCAGCAGGGGGCGGGGAGGAGCGATTGGCTCCTAATGCCACGTACATACGGTCGAAATTCCGACCGTGTGTACACGGCATAACTTTTGCGGGAGGATGCCCCCATGCATCGGCATATATAAATGGTGCATGTATGCCCATCATTAGAAGTGGGTGGATGAAGGGAGGTATTCTAATGGTGGGCATACCCACCAATCAATCTCTTTTTTTCGTTCAGCCAAGAGGCTGCATGAAAAAAAAAAAGATTACAATATATGTCCAGTATGTTGCTGGACTTTGAATGGTTATACCAGAATGATGCCTGCAGGTTTAGGTATCATCTTGGTATCATTCTTTTCAGCCAGTGATCGGCTTTCATGTAAAAGCAATTCTAGCGGGTAATTAGCCTCTAGACTGCTTTTACAAGCAGTAGGAGGGAATGTCCCCCCTCCCGGATATAAACCGCGCCATTGGGAAATTGGGAAAGCATTTTATCACACCAATCTTGGTGTGGTCAGATGCTTTGAGGGCAGAGGAAAGATCTAGGGTCTAATAGACCCCAATTTTTTCAAAAAAAGAGTACCTGTCACTGCCTATTGCTATCATAGGGGATATTTACATTCCCTGAGATAACAATAAAAATCATAACAAAGAAAAAAAATGGAAGGAACAGTTTAAAAATAGAATAAAAAAGCTAAATAAATAAAAAAAAAACTAAAAAAAAAAAAAAAAAAAGCACCCCTGCCCCCCCTTCTCTTGCGCAAAGGCGTACACAAGCGTTGGTCTGGCGTCATATGTAAACAGCAATTGCAGCATGCATGTGAGGTATCACCGCGAAGGTCAGATCGAGGGCAGTAATTTTAGCAGTAGACCTCCTCCGTGAATCTAATGTGGTATCATGTAAAGGCTTTTAAAGGCTTTTAAAAATGTATGTAGTTTGTCGCCACTGCGTGTTTGTGCGCAATTTTAAAGCATGTCGTGTTTGGTATCCATGTACTCGGCCTAAGATCATATTTTTTATTTCATCAAAAATTTGAGCAATATAGTGTGTTTTAGTGCATTAAAATAAAAAAAAGTGTATTTTTTCCACAAAAAATGCGTTTGAAAAATCGCTGCGCAAATACTGTGTGGAAAAAAAAAAATGCAACACCCACCATTTTAATCTGTAGGGCCTTTGCTTTAACAATATATATAGTGTTTGGGGGTTCAACGTAATTTTCTTGCAAAAAAAAAATATGTTTTCATGTAAACAAAAAGTGTCAGAAAGGGCTTTGTCTTCAAGTGGTTAGAAGAGTGGGTGACGTGTGACATAGGCTTCTAAATGTTGTGCATAAAATGCCAGGACAGTTCAAACCCCCCCCAAATGACCCCATTTTGGAAAGTAGACACCCCAAGCTATTTGCTGAGAGCAATGTTGAGCCCATTAAATATTTTTTTTTTTTTGGCCCAAGAGATTGAATAATGAAAAAAAAAAAAATATATATATTTTTTTTACAAAAAGTTGTCACTAAATGATATATTGCTCAAACATGTCATGGGCATATGTGGAAATACACCCCAAAATACATTCTGTTGCTTCTCCTGAGTACGGGGATACCACATGTGTGGGACTTTTTGGGAGCCTAGCTGCGTACGGAACCCCAAAAACCAAGCACCGCCTTCAGGCTTTCTAAGGGAGTAATTTTTTTATTTCACTTCTCACTGCCAATCACAGTTTCGGAGGCCATGGAATGCCCAGATGGCATAAAACCCCCCAAAATGAACCCATTTTGGAAAGTAGACACCCCAAGCTATTTGCTGAGAGGTATTGTGAGTATTTTGCAGATGTCGCTTTTTGTCACAAAGTTTTGAAAATTGAAAAAAAAAAAAAAAAAAAATTTTTTTTCTTTACTTTCTTCATTTTCAAAAACAAATGAGAGCTGTAAAATACTCACCATGCCTCTCAACAAATAGCTTGGGGTGTCTACTTTCCAAAATGGGGTCATTTGGGGGGTTTTGTGCTATTTTGGCATTTTATGGCCTTCGAAACTGTGATAGGTAGTGAGGAGTGAAATCAAAAATTTGCACCCTTAGAAATCCTGAAGGCGGTGCTTGGGTTTCGGGGCCCCGTACGCGGCTAGGCTCCCAAAAAGTCCCACACATGTGGTATCCCCATACTCAGGAGAAGCAGCAAAATGTATTTTGGGGTGCAATTCCACATATAACTATGGCATGTGTGAGCAATATATCATTTAGTGACAACTTTTTGAAAGAAAAAAAAATTATTTTTTATTTTTGTCTTTATTCAATCACTTGGGACTAAAAAAAAAAATATTCAATGGGCTCAACATGCCTCTCAGCAAATAGCTTGGGGTGTCTACTTTCCAAAATGGGGTCATTTGGGGGGGTTTTGTACTTCTCTGCCATTTTAGCACCTCAAGAAATGAAATAGGCAGTCATAAATTAAAAGCGGTGTAAATTCCAGAAAATGTACTCTAGTTTGTAGACGCTATAACTTTTGCGCAAACCAATAAATATACGCTTATTGGCATTTTTTTTTTACTAAAGACATGTGGCTGAATACATTTTGGCCCAAATGTTTGACTAAAATTGAGTTTATTAGATTTTTTTTATAACAAAAAGTAGAAAATCTCTTTTTTTTTCAAAATTTTCGCTCTTTTTCCGTTTATATCGCAAAAAATAAAAATCACAGAGGCAATCAAATACCATCAAAAGAAAGCTCTATTTGTGGGAAGAAAAGGACGCAAATTTCGTTTCGTTACAAAATTGCATGACCGCACAATTACCAGTTAAAGTAGTGCAGTGCGAAATTGAAAAAAGACCTCTGGTCCTTAAGCTGACAATTGGTCCGGGGCTGAAGTGGTTAAAGAGGGACGGTACTTGAAAAAAATTTTTTTAAAAGCCAGCAGCTACAAATACTGCAGCTGCTGACTTTTAATAAATGGACACTTACCTGTCACAGGTTTCAGCGATGTCGGCAGCAGAGGCCGATAATTTGCTCGGCTCTCTGCTGCTGCCGGCGCCATTCTCGGTGAGGGAATCAGGAAGTGAAGCCTGCGGCTTCACTTCCCGGTTCCCTACTGCACAAGTCGCACAGCGCAATGAGAATCCCGTGTGTCCCCCGGCCGGGACAGGAAGTGGCGTAAACTCCTGTGGGAGTTTATGCCTAGACGTGGGTGTAAATACCTGTATCTGCACCCCCCTCCCCCTGAAAGGTGCCAAATGTGACACTAGAGGGGGTTCCGATGAGCGGAAGTTCCACTTTAGGGTGGAACCCCGCTTTAATTCTGCTTATTTGCTATGGATTACTACACTTTGCACATAGCTCTACTGGACAGACAGGCAAGTATATCATTGATCCTTGTCAAAAGCTTGCTCTTTTCATACTATATCACCCTCACCTTGTGGTTAAGAATGTTATTCATCCTTCTTGTGGCCTCTGAGGTGTGAGATTCAGGCAAACATTTCTCACCTTCGGACTACACTGCCCACAATGCACCGTGGCCTCCTCCCACCGCAGAGAGCCTCGACTTCTGCCGCAGGGAGGAATAAAGTGCCGCCCTGTCACACACAGATTGAGGAGAGAAGGATGGAGGGGGAGGAGGACACTCCCGCAATGGGCTGCACCGTGGCGGACCACGCCCCCTTTTCAATATCGGCTGTTTTTGTCATTCGGTCGAATGACAAAAACACTGTTTACGGTCGATAATTTTCGGCAGTCGAAATTTCGGTGCACCACTAACCTAAACAGAACCGTCATGTAAAATACGTTTTATTATTAAATTGGCTAAATCTGATTCAAGATTCATTTGAAGTTGGTCAATTTTTCCTGGAGTGAGCAATGAAGCTCATGTTGCTGGCACCCAGGTGTCGGGGGTTCAATCCTCCTATCCGCATACACATGTATGTCAGGGAGATCCAAGTATGGATGTTTTTTTAAAAGTTAGCTAAAATAAAGATCTTTAAAAATAGCATGTTTAGCTGCCCTCTACCCTACATTGCCAACTTTACATAGAGCAAAGTATAAACTGCTGTTGCATCTTTAAAGCAGAGCCTTAATCCTCAGACTTGCTCAATTAGAACATGCCAAAATGGAGTGACCAGAACAGGTCCCAACAGCTGAACATAACCAATAATCACTTAAGAAATGTGGATTTAAGCTTTTTTTTTTTTTATTTAAAGCTGTTTTTAAAGTGGATGTAAACCTGATTCATGAAATTTGACCTAGGCACCTATACCTGTAGCGTTTTCTTATCTCTCTCCAAAGTCCTGCGTGTCTCTGCTGTTTCGTTGCTCTGTTATCAGCACGATAACTTCTGACAAGTTCTCAGTCAACCAAGATAAAACCAGCCTGAATTTTGTGTTAAGGGAGGTTGCTATAGATTAGCAGAGAGCTTGACTTGACACAGCACAGCTCTGCAAATCTCTGCCTATGTGGAGTGGGGGTGTGTGCCTTTCCACCAATCAGCTGTCTATGCCCAGAATCCATTCTGGGCATAGACAGGAACATAGACATGAACAGGAAGAGAAAATCTCTAACATGATGTGCACTTTCTAAAGTGCATATATAAAGCATAAGACAGTAGATATACTCGTAAAACGTATGTAGGGAGATTTGTTTTATCTCTGTGTATCATATGAGGCTGTTCACTTCACTGGGAATATATGTGAGGTTTACATCAACTTTAAGCAATTTCTTTGAAAATCAGCAGCTTCAAAAAGTGTAGCTGGTGACTTTTTATGAACAGACACTCGCCTGTCCAAGGACTCAGCGACGTCCTCACCCGGGCTGGTTTCTTCAGCTGTCCTTGGTCCCAGCATGTTAACTGTGGGCAGCCGGCAGTGTCTGCTGCCCATGCAAGAGATGTCTTGCACTTTATGAATAGTCCCACAGCCTCCTGGGACCTGCGATTGTCCCAGAAAGTTGTTGGTGAGGGGGGAGAGGAGATCTTCTGCTCAGATCGCTTAGGAGATTCAAGTAGAAGTGGGAGTGGGTACCTGTCAAAACTAGGTACCCGCTCCCCTCCCCCCCCAAAATATGTTCCAAATATTGTGGGGGGGCGCGAGTTGCAAGAGCAGAACATCCCCTTTGTGAAGTTCTGCTTTAAAGTTTTTGCAGATTTGAAGAATATTTAGGAAGGTGGGGAAATTTCTATTCACTTCCTGTCTCTGAGACACAGCAGAAGGCATAGATGAAATCTAGAAGAAAAAAAAAAAAAAAAAGGTAGGGGGAATCCCCCTCTAAAGCCCCATACACACGCTCGGATTATCCGAGGACCAGGTCCGTCGGATCATGTCCGTCGTACTTTGTCCGATGTTGGTTTTGCATACACACAGTCGGACAAAGTTGTCGGAAAATCCGATCATTATGAACGTGGTGACGTTTGTTGCCTACGACGGGACTACGTAGAGGCTAGTAGCCAATAGCTTTGGTCTTGTAATGTGATCTGAGCATGCGTAGCACTTTGTCCGTCGGACTACCATACACACGATCGGATTTGGTGTGATCGGACCTTGTTGTCCAAAAATCGAACCAGCAGGAGATAGGACTATGTCCGTCGGACAATCCGACGTACACTGTCCGATGGTGCATACACACGGTCGGATTTTTCGACAACATTGTCCGATCGGACAGAATACATGCGATAATCCGACCGTGTGTATGGGGCTTTAGACAGATGTCCACATTGGAAGAATAGTGGGCCACCACTAGATTCAAGAAGCACAGGGTATCATGCTAGGGAATATTTATTTAGGGACTGTGCTCTGTATATTCTATCTTAAAATGTGCCAATACATTTTGGGTGGAGACACTACATTTTTTGTGGCCCATTTTACAATGGCTTGAAAACATAACATGTAAAAGCAATCACTTCAATGAAACGAGCATTGCATTGTTTTATACGTTAAGCCAAAGCTGTCACAAAACCTGTCCTACTTGGAAGTAAAGCACAGACTAATTTTAAACTGCATATAGCAGAGGTAGACTGATTCATTTTGTGATACTAGATCATGATAGACTGCATGCAGCGCAAATAAAAATAGCGTTCCAAAACCAGATACAAAATTCATCATGGCAAGACAAGAAACTGCATAAATTATGTTGAGCGAGATACAAAAAGTCATTTTTAGCAACATAAATATCTCGCATGGTTTTCCCTTGATCACAAGACATTTTATGCAGTCACATCAATTAGAGAAAGTGGGCCAGTAATAGAATGAATCAGGTGTGGTGTAGTTGTGATGTGCTCCGGTACACAATAGGCAAAATTAATCAGCCCCTCTTGTGCTTCCACAAAAATGAAAAAAAAAAAAAATTATATATATATATATATATATATATATATATATATATATATATATATATATATATATATATATATATATATATATATATAATCACTTGCCTGCACTAGAGAATGTATTTTACCTTTGCATGAATGTTACACAACATTGTGACAAGATACTAGAGTGTGGGTTATTATAAAGTTCTACAATCACAAAAAAATAAAAAATTTAAAAAAATTGCTGCCCTGTGCAATAGTATGGAGCTAAATATAGCTAAGGGCTCTTTCACACGGGGCGGATCAGTGCAGATCTGCCCCGTGGATAGCCGCTTGCTCAGCGGGGATCGCCGGAGCGATCTCCGCTGAGCAGGAAGATGACACTCCGTGCAGGGAGGGACCTGTCAGAGCGCCGCTCACCCCTATGGGAGATCGGGTGACGACGGACCGCTCTGCAGACGGATGAAAAATATGGGGTTTTCCTCCGTCTGCAGAAACGGAGCATAGCGGGCACGGACGAGAGCGGGTGTCAGCGGATGCTCATCCGCTGACACCCGCTATCCCATAGGGATAAATGTATGTCCGTTTTTCATCCTAAAATGGAAGGATGAAAAACGGACATACGGTCCGTCAGTGTGAAAGAGCCCTAAGGGCAATGTTTGCCTTTGTTAAGATACAAGTTTAGGGATCTTTTGACAACTTGTAAAAACGGCAAACTCTTATCTGTCCCTTTTGGAAAATATACCATATTTGTTACATCTGTTCGATAAGTGCACATGTTGATCCTGTCAGAAGTACAACAACCTTTTAAGTTTCTGTGCAGTCTGCAGTATTATCAACCATGCCCAGTTTATCTCCGATTTATATAGTCCCACCACACTTTTCCTAGAGTGACGACACCTCGTCTCCATAGAGTCAGCAGAGTGATTGAGCATGTCGCCCTAGGACAGGAAGTGTACTAACGGCAGGATCACTAAGAGGGGGGAAAGAAAAGCCTGAAAAAAGACAACTCAGACTCAGTTCACACTGGAACTGGCTGCGGATCGCACCAGAACGCTGTGTGTCCCCATTTTCTGGTTCATGGACAAATCTTTGCCTGAATTCGGCCCTGAAACAGAGCTAAAGACCCTCGGCGTTTCTGTGCTGTGAGCTCCGCAGCCACCCCAGAGATGTGTGAACTGGCTCCATAGAGAGACAGTCACATTCTCCTGATATGCGAATGGATGCGGGGAATCCTGCATCCAATTTGCTTAGGTGTGAACCCAGCCATATAGTCACTACAAAGAATTGGTATTGCAATATATGCGCTATTGATCACTATCAGCTGACTAGACAGAGCCGCTCCGCTCGACAGTCACTGCTCTGTGCTCGAAGCAGACCAAGAACTAAGCAATCAATGGTCATGTGACAGTCCTAGAGCCAATGCGGGAGAGCTGCAGAATCACACACAGATGCAGCAGTATGGGAGGAGAGTATGGATGTTACTTTTATTTTGGTCCCATACTTTAACAATGTGTCATAAAAAAAATCCAAAAAGGCTGCCTATACTAACAAGCAGCTGTAAAACGATTGTGTTTCCAGTTTAGTAAACAAGCCACATCAGCAGATGCCGGAGGAAGCACTGCATTTATGACATGCATAACCATCCTATAATTATTGTAAGACTTCAGCAGGGATGTCTATGGGGGCCTTTAGTTTGAATTACATGATTAAAATAATAATAATAAACTATAGAAGGGAGGAGTGAAACAGTACTGCCATTCAAAATGAAAAATTTAAAGAAATAAAGAATAGATTTGGATGTGGACTTCTAGAATGGCCCCATTGGAAAGGCTCTGTAGCAAGAGGTGGGCATCTCAGTGTTTGGCTTCCCTCTTCTCAACCCGGAGCTGTGCACCTCCCCTGCCTTCCCCCGGGAACATACACAATGTGCACAAAGCACCCAAAGGCCAGACTGCACCGGGTAGGAGGAGAAGTGGGCAGAAAGCCCAGAAACTCCAGGCTCTCCTCCTCTCTGCATTTTCCTGTAAATGTGACAAGTGGGATCAGTGACATGGAAGCAGTGGTGGAATATCTGCAGTGGCAGAAAGGTAAAGTGCCTGGAAAGTCAGGTTTGGTGACAGGGAGTTTCAATGTCAAGGTGCAGCTTACAAGGAGTTCTTCACAGCTCCGATTACAAATGCTGTCTGTATGTAAGCCTTCAGGGTGACTTCTCCGACTAAAGCTGGTCACAGATGAACTGAATCTCGGATTGTTCAGCAGCAACTGGCCCAGATTCGATCCATCTATGGGCAGGCTGGTTGCACTGAAGCTGGCTCTATAGCCACTATAGCCGCCAGCAGTGATCATTGCATTCTGCCTGCAGTCAGTGTTGATGGGGGGGAATCAAACTATTTTCTTTCCTTCCACTCGTGGTGGAAGGAAAAATAAAATTGCATAATCTATAAAGTCACCCAATACGGCGTATATATACACTGCATGCAGATCTTGAAATTAACTGTTAAAGCAGTTCAGAATTTGGCAAGTTTGATGCATTTATTGTTAAAATCTAAAAAACACAAATACTGAATTATGATGAATTATAAAGGTAACGGATAAAGAAACTTTCACAGCATTTGGAGGTTTCCTTACCCTTCCCCCCTTCCTCTGTTGTACACTCACACAGCTGTGCGCCGCAATATTTACCTGTGTCCTGAAGCAACTTTCCTAAGCACTTACCACCACTATACCAATGCACAACTTCTGTACTCTCTGCAACTACAGTGACAAACCCCTAGGAATTCTGCCCGTTCAATGAACCAGCAACACTTTTCCTAGTACACACTTAAAAAAAGTGTGGGGGGGGGGGGGGGACAGGTCCACCCAAAAATACCTTTAAAATCGACGTTCAATCAAAACAAATTCAGATAAAAAATAAAAATAAGCCTTATTCATAATAGCTATGGTTAAAAATCTGACTAGTTTCCCCTAAAACAGGAGGCATTTTCCTTGGACTTCCATGCAACAGACTCTCCAATTGTGAGCCCAGACACTGTTGTACTGCAAAACCTGCCCTTCTCTTCACCCATCTCCCCCGAGGTCCGTTACAGAGCACTAGAAGAAGGAATAATGGACAATATAAATATTTATAATCGACTCAAAGCATAATGGCATGTTAACAGGAGAAGGAATAAATAATTCAGGAGACATCTGCAGCTAATAATTATATAACACTTGGCAGTACGGGTTTTGGACATGTGGACCATCAAAGGCCATGTGCCCAAAACAGTAGCAACGAGTGTACAGTATTAATTGATAGCAGCAGTTATCTCCTCATTATTCATTTTATAAGTAGAGATAAACTATGACAAAGAGGGACACCAGTGAGTCCCCAAAGGCCAGTGGCAAATGGATATCTTCTAAAACAAGAAACCCACACAATAACCAAAATTGTGTGTGTACACTGATCAGCCATAACCTCATCACCACCCACCTAATATTGAGTAGGTCCCCTTTTTGTTGCCAAAACAGCCCTGTCCCATGGACTCGGCTAGACCTCTGAGGGTATGCTATCTGGCACCAAATCATCAGTAGCAGATCTTTTAACCACTTCAATACTGCCTTATAGTCATATGACGCCCACAAGGTGGATCTCCCATCCTGGGTGGGCGTCATATGACTTCCTCGCATTCCCGGCCGCCTGGGGGGCGTGCGCCCGCGGCATCGCTCGGGACCCGGTGCGAGTGCCCGTTAAAACAACGGGACCGTGCGGGACCGTGGAGCTGTGTGTGTAAACACACAGCTCCACGTCCTGTCAGCGGAGAGGAGACCGATCATGTGATCCCAGTACGGAGGAACACATGATCGGTCTCCTCCCCTTGAGTCCCCTCCCCCCACAGTTAGAATCACTCCTATAGGGAACACATTAACCCCTGCAGCGCCCCCTAGTGTTAACCCCTTCCCTGCCAGTCACATTTACACAGTAATCATTGCAATTTTATAGCAACGATCGCTGTGTAAATGTGAATGGTTCCAAAAATGTGTCAAAAGTGTCCGCCGCAATGTCGCAGTCACGAGAATAAAAAAATAAAAAAAAAAAAAAAAAACGCAGATCGCCGCCATTACTAGTAAAAAAAAATATTCAATAAATCTATCCCCTATTTTGTAGACGCTATAACTTTTGCGCAAACCGATCAATATACGCTTATTGCGATTTTTTTACCAAAAATATGTAGAAGAATACGTATCGGCCTAAACTGAGGAAAAAAATCGTTTTTTTTTTTTTTAAAAATTGGATATTTATTATAGCAAAAAGTAAAAAAATAGTGTTTTTTTTCAAAATTTGCGCTCTTCTTTTGTTTATAGCGCAAAAAAAAAAAAAAAACGCAGAGGTGATCAAATACCACCAAAAGAAAGCTCTATTTGTGGGGAAAAAAAGGACATCAATTTTGTTTGGGTGTAACGTCGCACGACCGCACAATTGTTAGTTAAAGCGACGCAGTGCCGAATCGCAAAAAGTGCTCTGGTAAGGAAGGGTGTTTAAAAGCCCTGTATTGAAGTGGTTAAGGCCCCATGCACACGAGACGCAGATGCAAACTCCGCTGAACGCATGTTTTAATAAGCAGAAACCTGCATTTAAAAACGTGCGTTTTAATGCTGCGTTTAGACGCTTTTTACTGCATTTGCGTCTATAAGCGTTTGTAAAGATATCATATAGACCCTCCCCAAGCTCAGAAAGCATGTATTACCTCTTTCTGCCATTTTGATCAGAGTGAGCAGCAGAGAGAGCAGTGGTACACTTGCATTTGCCTCTCTTTCTGTGTATTTTTTTTTTTGGAAATGGATCCCATTCAGAAAAGGACAAAGCCATAGTGGTAGGAACAATCATCAACTCTCGACTCGACTATGCAAACTCCCTCTACATAGGACTACCTAAATTCCAGATTGCACAACTACAAGTCGTTCAAAACACGGCAGCAAGACTAGTCACAGGAAAAAAAACATGGGAATCCATCTCCCCATCCCTGAGGCCCCTCCATTGGCTAACTGTAAAGGATCGTATAACATTCAAGACCCTCTGCCTGACCCACAAATGCACACAAGGAGATGCTCCTCTATACTTATGCGAAAAAATACAACACTACACTCCCAATCGCAACCTCTGATCTAACGACCAAAATCTCCTCCACGTCCCCAAGTCCCGGTACAAATCAAGGGGAGAAAGAAGATTTGCAGTCCAAAAACCACGGCTATGGAACGCTCTACCTACGAACATCCGCTTAGAAAAAGACCATCGGACCTTCAGGAAAAAACTTAAGACCTACCTCTTCTAAGAAGGAATCAACCCAGTTCCGATCAAGCGCCTCGAGGCGATTCAGTTCGCAGTTGCAGCGCTATACAAATCTTTCATATTGAATATATGTCAGGAAATGCTCCTGATGTGGCAGCAATGTCGTCGCAAATTGCGTGAGAGGTCCAGAGTCAGAGCTCGTAGATATTGGACCCATCCATTGATGGCACAGCGAATGTCCGTTGGATATTTCACAAACATAGTGGGGGGTTGGGGCTGACTAGACATTGGTATGCAGGTTTTTCTTTGTGAAAAAAAGACATTGCTATGCTTTGGTCAGACTAGGTGGAGTCACTGATTAGATTAGAAATTGGATGAAGGGTTGGAGCAAAGAAGTGGAGGCATTGCTCATTGTCTAAGCCACCTAAAAAAAAAATAGTTTTTTTATGGCATTGCATCAGTGTGTATATATGCTCTCTGAACTATCTAAAGTAATTACGAAATTTTTAACCAATTTTTTTGTATTTTTTATGGTTTACCATCATATTTCTGAGTTTTATGGTCCAAAAAAAAAAAAAAAAAAAAAAAAACGGGTTCCTTTAAAGACGCTTATAAACGCAAACGCGGCTAAATGCGGGTGCCGCGTTTACCCGCATTTTACGTTTGAAACGTGGAAAATCAAAGTGTCTGAATGAGGTTAAACGCAACTGCATAAAAACGTGAAAAAAACTAGACTGTGTACATGGACACAGGATAGCATTGCATGCGTTCAGGGGCAGTTGAAAAAAGTGTCTCTATTCCAGTCCCTCACGGAAAAGAGGGAGGAATTGAAATCATTGCTACACCTGGAACACAAGCAGCGCACACACTTGATATCCCAACAGTTTTATGAATGGGGTGACAGACCCAGTAAACTTCTTGCATGCTCACTTCGACAACGGAAAGCTGCGTCATTTATCCCCAAGATCCGGTGCCCCTCCGCGGCCTTGGTGTATGACACGCCGGGAACAGCGAAGGAGTTCAGGGAATTCTACCAACACCTCTACCATGTCCAGCACTCTATGGACAGCAAGCAGGAAAAAACGCAGCGAATCAGGGACTACCTGAGCAAGGCTAGCCTACCCCGCCTCCCCCCCCCCCCCCCCCCCCGAGACCCTAGCGACACTAGAGGGAGAACTCACGTCAGACGAGCTCCACCAAGCCTTAAAGGCCATGGCAAACGGCAGAGCCCCGGGACCTGATGGGTTCACGGTAGCATCCTACCGAACATACGCAGACACCCTAATCCCCCGACTAACAAATTATGCCAACGTGACTGTAGACGGTAGCTCACTCCGCCCTGAGACCATACATGCCCACATCACAGTTATCCCCAAAGGCGGTAAGGACCCAACTAACTGCGGAAGCTACCGCCCAATCTCACTCTTAAACATTGACGCCAAGATCTACGCTAAGGCCATAGCAAACCGCCTGCTCCCCCTGATCCCCCAGTGGGTGTCGAGGGACCAGACGGGCTTTATACCAGGGAGGGAGGCCCGGGATAACTCCCTTCGCACCCTATCCCTTATAGCCCAAGCCCGCAGGGACTCCCAGCCCACCCTTTTACCATCTACGGATGCCGAGAAAGCGTTTGATAGGGTGGACTGGGAGTTCCTCATGGCAACGCTTACACATCTGGGTATCAACACTCCCCTCCTTCACCAAATCGAAGCCCTCTATAACTACCCAACAGCCCAATTACGCATTAACGGTACGCTTAGTGACCCATTCACCCTACATAATGGCACGCGCCAGGGATGCCCCCTGTCCCCTATCTTATTCGCACTTTGACTAGAACCCTTCCTGTCCAAGATAAGACTCAACCCCAACATACATGGGATAGTGGTGGGCCAGACGGAACATAAATACGCGGCGTACGCCGGCGACATTCTATTTTACATTCGACAGCCCCTAATCACTATACCCAACCTCATGTCAGAATTCACGGCGTTTGGCGAAATCTCCAACTTCAAAATCAACAAAACAAGGTCAGAAATCCTGAACCTAACTGTCCCCCCCCCCCCACACAGCCACCCACCTCAGACAATCCTTTCCCTTCACCTGGCAAACTAAACACATGAAGTACCTGGGGATACAGCTCACCCCCAACCCAGCAGCCCTCTTTCGGACAAATTTTATACCTCTCCTCAACGCGTTACGCTCAGACCTACAAAAATGGACACAGCTTGCACACTCTTTGTGGGGTCGGGTGGGGGTCATAAAAATGAACTTGTTGCCCAGGGTGCTCTTCCTACTGCAAATGATCCCGTACAGGATCCCGATAGGTTTTTTCTCACTGCTGAACTCCCTGACATCGAGATATGTATGGAACAGGAAGAGGCCGAGACTTCCGAGGTCTCTCCTTATTAAACCCAAAAATGAGGGCGGCCTTGCCCTACCGGACTTTAGCCTATATCACCGGCGGTTATATTAAACAGACTCTCCGACTGGAAGTATCATAAGGAAACCAAACTGTGGGTGTCACTTGAATCTGACTTATGCGGGTCCACACTCTCAACGCATATGTGGATACCCAAGAAATTTAGGTCCTTGGCCCCATCTACCTCTCCTCTCACCCTGTCTACGCTTGCGATGTGGGACTCCATATGCAAATCAAAAGCCTGGGGCTATAACTCCCCTCTACTCCCTCTCTTGGGCCACAACTACTTCCCACCGGGCAACCTGCCGTCTAGCTCTCAACATTGGTACTTGGGGTCAAACACCCTACTACATCAAGTTGCCTCCTCATCGGAGATACTCCCATTGCCCACCCTACTCAGCACATCCCCCATCTCCTTCATGGACCAGTGGAAACACCACCAACTCTCTGCCTTTGTCCACTCCCTCCCAAAGCCCCTCAGATCTGTGGCTGACCTGACGCCAATTGAGCTGGCGTTCTCCGAACCCCAACCCATTGAGAAACCCATTTCTTACTTCTACCAAGCTCTACTTTCACTACAACCTGGCGGCAACCCTGCATTTATCCATAGCTGGGAGCTAGACCTCCACAGGACTCTATCCCCGGATCAGAAGAGGAGCATCCTAATAATGGCACACTCCTCCTCAGGAGCCTCCAAAATGGCAGAGGTTAACTACAAACTCCTATCCCGATGGCATTACACCCCGCCATCTTACACAAGCTGTTTCCAGAAACCTCGCCCCTCTGCTGGAGGGAATGTGGAGAGAGGGCGAACCACGCTCATATATGGTGGTACTGCCCCAGACTACGCCCCTTCTGGTTGGCGATCCTATATTGGATCAAAGAAATTCAAGGTTGTGATGTTCCCAATGACCCTTGGTATGTCCTAACTTATACCTATGAGTGCCTTACCTGTATCGAACGGTTGATACCTACCCACCTACCCAACCAGCCCAGGCAGAGTCTCCCTACCCCCCCCCCTTTTTTTCTTCTTCTTTCTTCCTTTTTCTTACCTTTCTCCCTGCCCTCCTCCCCCCCCCCCCAGCCTCGTGTGCATGGGGCCTAAAGTGGTATTAAACACCAAACCAAAAATATAATATATTGCAGCTTAGCAATCAGTTGTGGTGCTGCATTAGTTTTCTTCTTTTTTTTTTGGCTTTTTTTTTCCTGCTCTCATCTGGTGATCTGGCAAGTAAACACACGTCCTGTATTAGGGTGCCCCCACTCTGCATGAATGAGCACAGGGGGCACCTTTGGGCAGCAGCACTGTTAATCTGGGAAGAGGGGAGGGTTTCATGTTCTACCAGATTTAGATACACTAACGCTTTATAAGCAGTTACAGCAAACATTTTTTTCCCCTTTTAGGATAAAAGGTTTTTACGTAAATAAATAAAAGCTGATCATTCTAAGCACCCATCAGTAGTAAATGGTTTGTCTCCACCCTGTATCTACTACATCTGCAGAACATCTTGTTCTGTTGAAAGACAAACAAACAGACTTTCTGGCCAGATTACCAGGTGAAAAGAAAGAAAAGACCGTCTGAAGAAAGAAAACAAATGCAGCCATCATAAGAATTTGTAAGCTGCAATATAATAAATGTTTGCTTCTGGGTTTAATACTGTACTGCTTTTGTCCTGCAAGTTGTAAAGTGGGGCCACCCATGGATCTGACTTTTTCCAGCACATCCCACAGATGCTTCATTGGATCGAGATCTGGAGAATTTGGAGACTAAGTCAACATTTTGAACACATTGTTGTGTTTCTCAAACCATTTCTTGAACTTTTGCAGTGTGGCAGGGTGCATTATCCTGCCGAATGAGGGCACTGCCATCAGAGAATACCGTTTCTATGAAGGGGTGTGCTTGGTCAGCAACAATGTTATTGAAGGTAGTACATGTCAAAGTACCATCCAAATTAATAGTACAACCCAAGGTTTCCCAACAGAACATTGCCCAAAGCATCACACTGCCTCCACCGGCTTGCCTCCTTCCCATATGGCACCAGAATGCACACCTGGCCATTGACATGATGTAAAAGAAAATACGATTTGTCGGACAAGGCCACCTTTTTCCATTGCTCTGTAGTCTAGTTATGATGCTTAAATGCCCATCGTAGGCACTTTTGGCTGTGGACACGGATCAGCAAAGGCACCCTGATCGGTCTGCAGCTACGCAGCCCCATACGCAACAAACTGGGTTTTGATAACTTTCTATCAGAACCAACATTAAAGTATAACTAGAGGCAAACTAAATGTTTTTGTTTTGGATAGAGTGGAGAGGGATTAGAACACTTGTCAGTTTTTATTGCTGTCTGTGCACCCGGTTTACCATTATCATTAAAAGTGAAAGTAAAAGAAAATCCCAAATTTTGGGTTGTCCCCAAAAAGTAATAGGAGGAAATCTTCCAATGGGGACACTAATTCAATTAATTGGCAGGGATTTCCTCTCACTTCCTATTTGGCAATGGGACAGGAAGTGAAGGAAAATCTCCACAATGGGACACAGATGCCGAAAAAAAAATAAAAAAAAATAATTGGTTATAACTAGAGCTGCACGATTCTGGCCAAAATGAGAATCACAATTTTTCTTACTTAGAATAAAAAGATAACGATTACTGGTTAGTTGTTTTTTTTTTTTTTTATTAAAGTGTAATTTTTTCCTGAACGGTGAAGACCTCAGTTACTTACCGGTAACGGTATTTCTATGAGCCTTTCAGGACAGCACCTTGGAGAGAGCTTAGCTCTTCTCTTCATAGGAAACACTGCCGTGACAACTCCCTTTAAATGCAGCTGCTTCCATCAGTCGTCCCCGAGAATGCCTCCAACATGCTGGAAGATATAAGCATATAAAACAGCAACCACCAGAGATACCATCTAAATGCATATAATAAGCAAGGGGGGGGGGGGGGGGGGGGGGGAGTGGCTACTGTCCTGAAAGGCTCATAGAAATACCGTTACCGACAAGTAACTGAGGATTTCTCTCCTCGCCTTTTAGGACAGCACCTTGGAGAGGATAACTGAGTACTTACTTAAGGATGGAACCACGGCTTATAAGACCTTCCTGCCAAAGGATTGATCCAAGGCAGACAGCAGACCTAACCTGTAGTGCCTTATAAATGCCAGGTCAGCTTCTTTGATAGCATGCTTTTAGCCCCCTTCCCAAAGTACTTCTGGAAGCTTTCTCCCCATTGCGTGCTCCTGTTGCCAGGATGAACAGGGCAGTAGACTGAAGTGTTTCTTTACTTCAAGATATTTTAAAAGACATCTTCTGCCATCTAGAGTGTCAAAGGCCCCCTCTCCCGGGCCGGAGGAAGCTAGACATAATGTGGGCACTACCATTTTTTGCATACGTTGGAACGCTGAAGACATTTTTGGAAAAAAAAAAAAAACGGATCTGTCACCAAGATTATTCTATATGGAGAACATCTCTGGAAAAGCTCAGCATTACATAGGGCAAGCATCTGGCTAATCCTGCGGGCTGAAGTTACCGCTAACAGGAGGATTGCAAAGGTTCAAAAAATCATGAGCCCTTGAAGAACTAAAGATAAATCTCACTTTGGGAATAATTTGACCGGCATAGGTCTACCCCTAAAAAAAAAAAAAGAGAAAGAAAAAGCTAAACTAATCAAATTGCTCTAGATAAAGGATTTTTCTAGAAACACCAACAGTGCTGCCACCTCAGTCTCAAGGGTGCTCTCTGCTAATCCCTTCCCCATTCCATCATGG
The DNA here is from genome assembly GCA_028564925.1 of Lithobates sylvaticus. Taxonomy (NCBI): domain Eukaryota; kingdom Metazoa; phylum Chordata; class Amphibia; order Anura; family Ranidae; genus Lithobates; species Lithobates sylvaticus. The sequence goes on from CM053030.1 coordinate 412,725,233, forward strand.
AGAAATTCTGAATTTGTTTCCTCCCGATGAAGAATCTTCTGGCCTCCTCTCTGGACCACACGCTTTGAGGTGGGCTCCCCACCCCCAAGTGCTTGCATCCATTGCCAGATGCTTGGTTTCTGAAAAGGTCCAAAGGAGGCCCAGTTTCTTGCATCCTTCCACCACCACAGGGATCTTGTTTTTAAAATTTAGGGAAGTCCATGTGTCATAGGAAGAACAGAACTTCTCTACATAAGTGGCATGTTTGGGATGCAAACCCAGAAACCTCAGTGCTTGTAGGTGGAAATTCTAAGCTCTAAGCCACTGGGCTGCCAGTGGTTCTTGTAGAAATCTTGATCATTTCCATTGACTCCTGGTGACTCCTTCAGAAGTCTATCCTATGGCACATGTGGGATTCAAGCTCGCAACCTCGCGGTCACTAGCAGGGCGCATTTGCCCACTTTTCCTATTTCTCCCTGCGGAAGGAAAAAAAAACAAACTGTTGTGTCGAGTCCCGCTCATGACCCAGAAATCTTACTTGCTGTGCCATCCCAAAATTGTTTAGGTGCCGAGTTATCTGCAGATTGTCCAACTGAATTTTTTGGACTCAGAGCAAATCATCCAAATAGGGTACTATGGCGACTCTCTCTTAGGGGTTCTAAGGCTTCCGCCATTCTTTGGAAAAAACTCTGGATGAGGAGAAAAGCCCAAAAAGGTAGAGCCCTGATCTGCCCTTATTTTGTTTCCCAGATTGACTGCCACCTGCCAAAACCCTTGAGATGAGCTTGCAATTGCATGAAACGATTGGAATGACAGATTTCTTAGAGAAAAGATCTTGTCCACCCGAAACCTTTTGTCCCTAATGGATCCGTTTAGGACTTTCAAATTCAGGATCAGCCAAAACTTTCCTGAAGGTTTTTTGGCTAGAAAGATGTGGGAATAGAAGCCTTCCATCGCTTGCTCCCTCAGGACCCCTGTTGAATCTGTTCCCTTAAAGGGGACGTCATGGCCAGGGCTTTCTCTTGATCCTTTGGGAGACTGGTTACATAAAACCTGTTCGGGGAAGTCCAGAAAAATTCTGGATTGCCTCCTCCCACTGCGATCGGAAGGCTTGAAGCCTACCCCCCACTGCAAGGGGGCAGTCATTGCTTTTTTGCTCTTTGTTCTGGAGGCCTGAAGAGCATGCCCCCTCTACCTCTTCCCCTCTGGGGGTACCCCGGTCTCTCCTGGTTTTGGTCTTTTTCCTTTGGAGATTGTGAAAAGGGACAAAAACTTTTTTGGCGGTACGTTCTTTTTCTTAAAATCGGAAAGGCCTTCTTATCCTGATTCGGACGGTTTCCAAGACTGGACCAAACTCAAACAGTGAGTCTCTTGTAAAGGGAATTCCACATGGTTTCACCTCTAACGCCAAGTCTCCTGACCAGGCCTTGAGCCATAAAGCCCTCCAGGCTGAGTTTTATAACCGACGATCTTGCCGAGGAGCTTGCCATGTATGTTACAGCGTAGGATAAAATTCTAGTAGATCTTTTCTTGATGTACCAACCCTTTAACTGCTTAACTCAGCATAGAAGCCATCACTGGTTTTAAGTTGGACAGGGACTAGTCATGAGCTTTCCTTAGCAAGGAGTCTGCCCTCGTGTCCATAGCGTCTTTTGAGCATACCATGTCCTCAAATGCCTGGTCTGTGCATCTTAAGACCAGTGAGAAGGCAGCATCGATCCTCTAGCCCGAGTCAGGGGTTATGTTTAACAACATAGGAAGAACAGAACTTCTCTATATGAAGTGATATGTTTGGGATGCAAACCCAGAAAGTCAGTGCTGGTAGGTGGAAACACTAACCTGTTAGCCACTGCTTGAATATCAAGGGTGGTATAAATTGTCTTTAGGAGATTGTCCTGGGAAGATGTGGACAATTTGCAATGGGAGGTCCTCACCTCCTCTTCTCCCTCATCCTCCCCTGAGTCCAGTGTAGGAGGGGGGATACTTTTTCTTTCCTTCTCTGATTCACTCTTACCCTTTGAGTTGGGTGGCAGAAGCTCTGTTGCCGACCTGAACTCCTCTTCAACCAAGAGTGTACAGACAGACCCCACGGTTTCTGCATGCTTCTCCTTGCCGAGAAGAGTTTTATGCATTGCTGTGTGGATTCCCTCACTAGCCCTGCAATGCCCCCCAGAGTGGTTTAGACCAGGAGTCCCTCAGCAGATTCTTAAGAGGGGCTTTTTCCTCCAAGAAGAAGGACCGGTCTCTGATTTGGCGCGAGAGAGAGAGCGAGAGAGAGAGCGAGAGAGAGAGCGAGAGAGAGAGCGAGAGAGAGAGCGAGAGAGAGAGCGAGAGAGAGAGCGAGAGAGAGAGCGAGAGAGAGAGCGAGAGAGAGAGCGAGAGAGAGAGCGAGAGAGAGAGCGAGAGAGAGCGAATGAGCTGGAGAAGGAAGAAGGCAAGGCACCGGAACACCTCTTTCTCAAGCGCAGGGGTGCTGGGGTGGTCACAGAAGGTTCCTAGAGGCACTGCCAACCCCTTTCCCTGCTCTTCCCCAGCAGTGCTTCCACCATGGCCAATCAATATACACTTATTGGGATTTTTTTTTTTTTTTTTTTACCAAAAACATGTAGCTGAATACACATTAGCCTAAATGGGTGAAGAAATTTTATTTTTAAAAATGTTTTTATTGGATGTGTTTTATAGCACAATGTAAAAAATATATGGCGTGGTCAGGAAGGGGGTAAAACCTCCGGGGCTGGTTAAAGTGGACCTATAATTAATAGCCTTACTGAGATGAGTAAATAAAGAGTAATAGCAGGCTAAAAATATTTAGCTTTCCAGTAAAAAATGCAACTCTCTGCTGAGCACATAACAGAATGCCTAGGCACTTTGCTACATGACCTCTGTTAAATGACATGATCAGCCAATTCTGAATAGTAATAATCCTTCAGCAGAGATATTCTAGCCAAACGACTAGGCTTTTGGTTCCATAGGCAGGCCTATAGCCTGCCTATGGAGCCAAAAGCCTCCCCATACATACTATTAGATTTTTTGCAGACTTTTGTCTTCACATTTAACAAAACCATACAAGGTCAAACCTTAAAGCGGTTCTGCACCCATTTCATTTAGTAAATATCTTTGCCTTCCAAATCAGGCAAAGAGTACTAAATGAAATGTGTGTTTTTTTTTACTTACCTTGTAATCGAGGACTTCCTGTCTTCTTTCTCTTCGGGGGTGGGCGGGGTCTTGCGGGGATCCTCGTCACGCCGCACTGTCTCCTGGGATCTGGTGTCATTGATCCCAGGAGTCAGTGCGGGCATCTTCCGAAATCTCGCGAGATTTCGGCCACATCTTCCGAAATCTCGCGAGATGTCGGCAGATGTGCCGTTACTGCGCACGCGCGAGTAACGGCGGTGCATGCTGGGCCATCTAAAGTGCCTGTGGGGTTTCACATGCCCACAGGCAAGATGGACCCCAGCAGACAAGAAGAAGACAAGAAGAAGATGAAGATGAAAACCGGCGGCGATCGAGATGGAAGATGGAACAGGTAAGTCCCCCAATTGAGCTATATGCCCTTGGCATATAGCCCAAAAAAAAAAAAAAAAACGAGTGCAGAACCGCTTTAAGGAGTTTCAATTTGTATGCAATCAGGCAGCCCCTGCACTACATGTTTTGGTAAATCTGAAGACAGAAATCAGCAGAAAAATCTAATAGTGTGTATGGGGCCCAACTTTTAGGAGCCTCTTCTATTGATGTCAACAGGAGCCAAATAGCTTGGCTTTTCAGAATTGCTATTACTAGGATTGTTCTACCCCACTCTGTTGCGCTATAAGAATTTGTCTACCTCCAATTAAGGAAGTATTGAAAAAAAATCAATCATACATATACTTTTTCTGTGGCTTCTAAATTATCCTGTATTAATACTTCAAAATGTGCCCCGAAAATTTTAATTCAGAAATGGCTCTACGCTTCCACAACAGTACAAGCAAATACCATGATTTCTCTATTGTTCTGCCCATCTCACAAAAGGCTGAGAGTGATATCTGCCTTCTCCAGTGAAGCAGAACACTGGAACCTGCAGGTCTTTGTTAATAGCAATTGTCACAATACATTTTATCTAAAACAAGTTGGAATAGTCTGTAAAACAAGGAGGTTCTGAATGTTTTTACAAATTCTTACATCTGGAAGAATAAGGTTTTTGAAATCTGTGCTTTCTGATATTGAAGTAGTATTTCATAGTGCCAACAAGCAATAAGTAATGAGCTAACAGAATGAAAAACATGAACAAAATATAAGGCTGATCATTCATGGAGTGAATATTGGCCAGAGGTGGTTTTTTTACGGCCTCATTGCCCATTACAGGCCCATTTCAATGTTGACAGATATGCTTGGCTGAAATGAAAGATGCGGATGTACCAGAGCTGAACTGGAAAATCTATACGATTCTAGGATTTTCCCTATCTATACCCATCTTAAGCCCTGGTTCATGCCAGTGCGATTTATCATGTAATTTGACAGTTCAAAATTGCATGACAAGTCGCACCCTATTGCCGGAAATGGAACTGTTAAAATTTGTGACTCAAGTCGCATCGACTTTAAAAAAGGTCCCTGCACTTGCATTGGCTCCTGTAAAAGTTGCTCTGCAATGAAATCGCTGATTCAAATCCCATCTGCGGCTTTGAAATGACGCTTAAAGCGGAACTTCAGTCATTATTTCAACTTTCCATCTATTAAATCTACAAGTTAATCTTTAGCGCGGCTTCATCTTTTTTACATTAAATCTTCTACCCTTGTTGTTTTAACTTTGGATAGTAAAAAAAATAAAAATTTCTGACAGTAAATCACTAAGACCCCTTTCACACTGAGGCGCTACAGCGCTAAAAATAGCGCCTGTAAAGAGCCTCTCCTGTCTCTCCAGTGTGAAAGCCCGAGTGCTTTCACACTAGAGCGGTCCGCATCCAGGACGGTAAAAAAAAAAAGTCCTGCAAGCCGCATCTTTGCAGCGCTGTAAGAGCGGTGTATACACCACTCCTAAAGCACCCCTGCCCATTGAAATCAATGGGGCAGCGCTGCCAAGCCGCCGGCATAGCGCCGCTGCAGCATCGCTTTGTGGGCGGATTTAACCCTTTTTCGCTGCTAGCGATTGTTAAAAGCACCCGCTGGCAGCCAAATAGTGCCGCTAAAACGACGGTAAAGCACCACTAAAAATAGGGACACTTTACCGCCGGCGCCTCAGTGTAAAAGCACCCTGTTTCTTGTCTGGTAAAAAGTCTAGGCATATGACATCATGCACAGCTCTCTCTCACTCGTGAGAGTTTGCCAGGAAGGGAGGGGGATGAGTCATACAAGGGCCAATGAGAGCTGCAGAGCTGGAGGTGTGTGTCTGTGTAAATCCAGGAAGTGAAAAGGCAGCAGCTTCAGCTGCCCACAGTTAAAATGGCTGCAGCCAGACTCAGTGGAGGGATCGTTCTGCAGCATATTTGGCAAGCACAGAATCACAGTATATATAAAATAATATGCAAAGTGGTTGGAGGGAAGCTTCAGAATGGCAAAGATGTTTTATTACAAATTATGTGAGCAGACTGCAGTTCTTCTTTAAGAAAAGGTTTATCATGTCACTGTGGATAAAAATGAATGTCGATCTCTAGCAGAATCCTACTAGTGTATAGCCAGCTTAAGAAAAAAAAAAAAAGAAAAAAAGGAATCCAAAGACTACAAACCAAACTGTGGGTACATAGAAAAACTTGTAATATGTTATATGCCAAAAACAAAACTGCATCAGCAAAGTAATCCTGTACCCAAGTCCAATATGCAAAGGTGAATACCATAGGAAGGGCAAAAAGTCATCTATTCCATATATCTTTGACAGACTGTTTATAGACAGCCAAAATTATACATTTAACGCACAAATATCTGTTGCCATCTATTAAGGCTCCATTCACACTTGTGCGACTTGCCATGTGACTTTGGACACTGAAGTTGCATGACAAGTTGCAACCCATGTTTCTTTTAACGATAACCATTCAAATATGTGCAATTTAAAGTCGCAGCAACTTTAAAAAAAGGTTCCAGCACAATTTGGTCCGACTATCATGAGGCTTATGTGTTGTAGACTTCAATGTAAACCCTCAAAAGTTGCATGAAAGTCGCACCTGAATTTTATACATTCGAAAGTTGTGCAACAATTGTCTATTATCATTGGTCAAAGCCAAAGTTGCATCCAAGTCACAACCATCCAAAGTCATGTGAATGGAGCCTAAGTTGGTCAAACACCTACATGACAATCTGACTGCACAATTACCTTCAATTTACTAAAACCATGTTTTATACCAGTGCTGCCAATTAGTGCCTTCTCATCACTGCCCACCAGCGCAGCCTCATCAGCTCACATCAGTGAAAGAGAAAAATTACTGGTTTGTAAAATTTAATACAAACTATGCAAATGTTTTTTTTTTTTTTTATTTATTTCCAAAATTATTTTTTTGCAAACAAAAAAAAAAACCCAGTGGTGATTGAACACCGCCAAAGGAAAACTATTTGTGTGAAAAAAATGGAGTTACTTACTGGTAACGTCTTTTCCAGGAGTCTTTCAAGACAGCCGCCAAGGTCTCTCATAGGTGACTGTCCTGAAAGACGATATGGGGAAAAAAATTTATATACATTTAATTTGGGTACAATGCTGTATAACCGTGCTACTGTCGTTCAAAGTGCAACAGCGCTAAAAGCTGAAAATTGGCCTGGGCAGGAACGAAGTTGGAAGCCGATTGGCTACCATGCACAGCTTCTCCAGTTTTAGTAAATCAATCCCACTTCCTGACCATTTTTCCTACATGCATAATCGTATTTCTCTATACACACTGCTAATCACAATCAATTCATACACAACACAAACACAGCCTCATCAACAGAAGTATTCTGCTCATTGCCTCAATATAGTTAAACAGTAGGAACTTCTCACACACGTAAGAACTAACCAGGTAAATATACAGCGTATGGAAAATGTTGCTTCAGATAAAGCAAATAAGCTAGTTTCCATCCATGTTTTAGATGTAAATATTAAAGTCATTGTTATTTAAAAAAAAAAAAAAAAAAAAAACGTAGCTTTACAAACATGTCATACTTACCTCTACTGTGCAGTTCATTTTGCACAGAGTGGCTCCGATCCTCGACTTCTGGGGTCCCTCGATGGCTCTCGCGGCTCCTCCCCACATCATATAACGCCCCAAGGGAAGCGCTCTCTGAGGGAGGGGGTTACCTTGCAGGCGCACTCCCAAGTCCAGCATTTGGCGTCCATAGACACCAAGTGTAAGACTCTGCCCCGTCCCCCGGCGCCTGCATCATTGGATTTGATTCACAGCAGCGGGAGCCAATGGCTGTGCTGCTATCAATCTATCCAATCAAGAGCCGAGAACCCTGGGCAGAGGAAGAGCGCGTCTCCACCGTTTCACCTTAAGAAAAGCAAAAAATAAATAAATAAAAAAATTGCAACAGATGCACTAACATTCACTGTTGATTTTTAAAATGTTTATTAGGGCTCTTTCACACGGGGCGCATCAGCGCCGCTCTCCCCTATGGGGGATCGGGTGACGACGGGCCGTAGAGTCCGTTGTCATCCGATCCGCTCTGCAGACGGATGAAAAAATAAGGTTTTCCTCCGTCTGCAGAAACGGACCATATCGGGCACGGACGAGATCGGGTGTCAGCGGATGCTCATCCGCTATCCCATAGGGATACATGCATGTCCGTTTTTCATCCGAAAACGGATGGATGAAAAACGGACATACGGACCGTCCGTGTGAAAGAGCCCGTAGTCTCCATTCACGCGGGGTGGACTGCGATTAGATCAGCAGGGGATCGGTCCACTGTTTCCCTGAGGAGGACAGCTCTGTGTCCACTCAGTTTTTGCAGAGCGGACACAGAGAGCTCTGCGGGCAGCTGGTAGTAAATGGACTCTGCTGTCCGTTTACACCCGATTGCCCTCCGAACCGGTCCACCTACACGAAGGAGGACAAATCACCTTCTAGCATTCCAGCGATACTGGTATTGATGCCAATACTAAGCATTTGCATGAGTACTTGTGCAAAGGTTTCAATACTAGAACATAAGACTTGGTTCACATATGTGCGAGGCGGTTTGTAGTGAGATTTCGTTTAGCGGTTCAGGTGCGATTCCAATGTAAAGTGTAGTGTATGAAATAAGAAAATCGCACCTGAACCGGACTGAAATCGCACTTCGCCCAGCCCGCACATATGTGAACAGGCTGTAAAAATTCACTGAAACGCACATGAAAACAATAGTGAAACTGATGTGTCTGCAAGTGAAATCTGTTTTTCATGAATTTATGGTGTAAATGAGCTCTAAAAAAACAGTCACAACACTAAAAACAGGTATTGGTATCCGCCAGTACTTGGAAAAAAAATATCAATACCCCTACTTAGCCTTAAAAAACTGGTATCGGAGCATAGCAAACAAAGAAAAAAAATCCCAGCTCAACTTACCAGCCAGCCTGCAACAAACCAAATTGTCCTAACAGTTCACGTTAAAAACAGGGGTTTAGTTTGAGCACATTTGCAAATACATGCGTAAGCTGCAGGGCTGTGACAAGGTACCCCAGTATTATCTGCAGACAGGACAATTCAGTTTGTTGAAGACTGGTTGGTAAGTTGAGCTGGGAATTTTTCTTTGTTTTTGTTTGACATGTCACCCTTCCATGTGCTCCTTGGTGTTAAAGCAGGGGTCTCAAACTAGCGGCCCTCCAGCTGTTGAGGAACTACAAGTCCCATCATGGCTCTGCCTATGGGAGTCATGCTTGTAGCTGTCAGTCTTGCAATGCCTCATGGGAATTGTAGTTCTGCAACAGCTGGAGGGCCACCTGTTTGAGACCCCTGTGTTAAAGTGTTACTAAACTCACAACAGTAAAATCAGTCTGTATATGCAGTAAAGCATGCTTGTTATACTCACAGTGGAACTTAAGGGGTTAATCCTCCGCATTGTGTAAAAAGGCTGTTTTATCCTGTATGCATAGACCCTCCCTCTCCTGCAATGTCTATATGGGGGAAGGCCAGCTGACACAGGCAGAGTAGCCGACCTGCACATGTTCAGTTTCTTCTATACTGGAGAGAACAGTTACTTGTTCTCAGAGATAGCCAGGTCACATGATATTGACATCACACATGGGGGCGTGTGTACAGGCTGCAGTGGAAATCTCCTCCTTCCTGATCTCTCAGAACTGGAGAAACTGTGCAGTTTATCATGTAACCGTGGTATACAGATCATCCAAAAAAGGTATATAGTGGAAGGATTTTAATGTAAAAAGATTTATAAGCTGTGGGCACTGTGGGGTGAACTATTTTCATATTACTGGGTTAAATAACACTTCAAGGCCAGTCATAGGTTGGGACAGTTGCCTTTTGTTTGTACTGCTGGGGATCCCTATCCCCTTCCATTTGTTTTTAGCGGATTGGTTTGGAGATAGGTGGGGGTAAACGAACACAGGTCAGTTTACACCCGCTGGTCCATAGGAGTGAATAGACGGTCAAATCAGGTTTGCCTGAAAAAACTTTCAGGCAGACGTGACCGGATCCTTTGCGCTAAAGTTACTTTATAGTGACTGTTCACGACAACTGTAGCACATGTATGTGAATTCAGCCTAAAATGTCCTCAGTTTATATATCCGTTCCTTTACAAGGGAAAAAAAATATGTATTGCATAGGCAAGAACAAAGATCAATAAGAGCAAGCGGGAAGACAAGTCTTATGGTGTACTACCACATTTATCACCCTATAAATTCAGGGCTTTACAAATCCCAGAAGCCAGGTGATCAATGGCTCCTAAGTTTTGAGGTCAATGGAGTTGGCCTGCTGGCTCCTGGATTGGAAAGACTGGCTCCCGAATTCCATTATAATTTTCCATCCCTGCTATAAATCAAACATAAGATCCTGAAAGAACGATGACCTTCCTTAGTTTGTAACAACGCAATGGGTGTTATTTACTAAAGGCAAATCCACTTTGCACTGGAAGTGCACTTGTATGTGCAGTCGCTGTAGATCTGATTGGATTTCATCATCCAATCATGTGCAAGCAAAAATGCTGTTTTTTTTTTTCCCTTGCATGTCCCCCTCAGATCTACAACGACTGCATTGATAGTGCAAAGTGGATTTACCTTTGGCAAATACCCCCCACTGTTAGATGATCCAAGAAGCATCAGACAGAAGCAGTTCCTGGGAACGGATCTGCTGTTGGCTGTCTGAAGCTGAAAAAAAGTTTTATCAAGAAGTGACATCATCATTGTACGGCCTTCGTTTTGCTGCAGCATCACCAATATTTAATGTGCAACTGTGCAAGCTCTACAAGAGTTTAACACAAGCCATGCCTGACCTCTCCAACTGCATGTACTCTAAAGCAATTCATTCTCAAAGATCAAAACAGAGACTCTAAAGTCAGGTTTCAGTCTTTTTCTAGTAGTCCACAACCATCCGGACCCCCTCTCCCGCCCCGTCCTCAGCCTCCGGACCCCCTCTCCCACCCCGTCCTCAGCCTCCGGACCCCCTCTCCCGCCCCGTCCTCAGCCTCCGGACCCCCTCTCCCGCCCCGTCCTCAGCCTCCGGACCCCCTCTCCCGCCCCGTCCTCAGCCCCCTCTCCCGTCCCGTCCTCAGCCTCCCTCTCCCGTCCCGTCCTCAGCCTCCCTCTCCCGTCCCGTCCCGTCCTCAGCCTCCCTCTCCCGTCCCGTCCCGTCCCCAGCCTCCCTCTCCCGTCCCGTCCCGTCCCCAGCCTCCCTCTCCCGTCCTCAGCCTCCCTCTCCCGTCCAGTCCTCAGCCTCCCTCTCCCGTCCCGTCCACAGCCTCCCTCTCCCGTCCCGTCCTCAGCCTCCCTCTCCCGTCCCGTCCTCAGCCTCCCTCTCCCGTCCCGTCCTCAGCCTCCCTCTCCCGTCCCGTCCCGTCCCCAGCCTCCCTCTCCCGTCCCGTCCTCAGCCTCCCTCTCCCGTCCCCCTCCCTCTCCCGTCCCGTCCCCAGCCTCCCTCTCCCGTCCCGTCCTCAGCCTCCCTCTCCCGTCCTCAGCCTCCCTCTCCCGTCCTCAGCCTCCCTCTCCCGTCCCGTCCTCAGCCTCCCTCTCCCGTCCCGTCCTCAGCCTCCCTCTCCCGTCCCGTCCCCAGCCTCCCTCTCCCGTCCCGTCCCCAGCCTCCCTCTCCCGTCCTCAGCCTCCCTCTCCCGTCCCCAGCCTCCCTCTCCCGCCCCGTCCTCAGCCTCCCTCTCCCTCCCTCTCTCCCGCCCTCTCCTGTCCCGTCTTCAGCCTCCCTCTCCCGCTCTCCTGTCCCGTCCTCAGCTTCCCTCTCCCGCTCTCCTGTCCCGTCCTCAGCCTCCCTCTCCCGCTCTCCTGTCCCGTCCTCAGCCTCCCTCTCCCGCTCTCCTGTCCCGTCCTCAGCCTCCCTCTCCCGCTCTCCTGTCCCGTCCTCAGCCTCCCTCTCCCGCTCTCCTGTCCCGTCCTCAGCCTCCCTCTCCCTCTCCCGCCTCCCCCCCTCTCCCTCTCCCGCTCTCCTGTCCCGTCCTCAGCCTCCCTCTCCCGCTCTCCTGTCCCGTCCTCAGCCTCCCTCTCCCGCTCTCCTGTCCCGTCCTCAGCCTCCCTCCCGCTCTCCTGTCCCGTCCTCAGCCTCCCTCTCCCGCTCTCCTGTCCCGTCCTCAGCCTCCCTCTCCCGCTCTCCTGTCCCGTCCTCAGCCTCCCTCTCCCGCTCTCCTGTCCCGTCCTCAGCCTCTGACCCGCTCTCCTGTCCCGTCCTCAGCCTCTGACCCGCTCTCCTGTCCCGTCCTCAGCCTCTGACCCGCTCTCCTGTCCCGTCCTCAGCCTCTGACCCGCTCTCCTGTCCCGTCCTCAGCCTCTGACCCGCTCTCCTGTCCCGTCCTCAGCCTCTGACCTCTGACCCGCTCTCCTGTCCCGTCCTCAGCCTCTGACCCGCTCTCCTGTCCCGTCCTCAGCCTCTGACCCGCTCTCCTGTCCCGTCCTCAGTCTCTGATCCGCTCTCCTGTCCCGTCCTCAGTCTCTGACCCACTCTTGTATGCTCTGACCCTCTCTTGTAGTGTGTCTGTCATCTCTGACAATGCACGGTAAGTGAATGCTATGTGCGGCCTGTGGTGGTGTCGGGGATGGTCGGAGTCTGCTGTGCCTGTCACTAGGAGAAGTGTAGAGAGGTGGAGCTGAGGCCTTGTAGCACAGCCTCTCCTCCCCAGTCCCCGGTCCCGGGCTCATTCTGTCTCTGAGTGTAATGAGCGGAGTAGAAGCAGACCTGTGACTCGGGTCCCCAATGCCGGGCTCTGGGGCTCTGCTCGGCGCCATGTAAATAACAACACACGCAGCTCCATGTCACCAGCCTCCTCCCCCTCCTCACACAGCACAGCCCCGGCTCCCCGCTATTACCGGACACACGGGGGCCACACAGTCACCGGCCAGTCATATCAGGTGATCGGCTTCCTGTCCGGGCTCTCCCTCCTCCGCCAGCTTCCTGGGCTGCCCGATGGCTCTGCTCTGGCCCGATCACATGACCTCCGTGACGTCACCGCACAGACGGGAAGCCGCTGGGACAAACTGGTGTGATTGTGGACTGGCTGTGTACACAATAGTGCGGTGTGTGGGATGGGCATGGGGGGCGTCATACTGAGCCAATGGAGGGGCTGCATACCTCCCAACTCTGTCAGATGGATTCATAAATATGTACATGACACACCTTTACCCTGAGCAATTAAAGTGGAAGTTCAATCAAAAACTATTGGAAATTCCATCTTCCCTATCTTTCAGTATACCATTAACATAGTTGCCAACATTGTAAAAAAAATGAAGGGACACTTTTTTGGCTGTAGGCGGAGTCGCATTATATTCAAGGGCGGGCAATCATTTGTAGGCGTGGCATAGCCTGGAAAAACGTGCCGAAAATTGGCGTGTTTACGTGAAATAGTGGGCATGGCTTAAATAGGCGTGGCTCAAAGGGGGTGTGGTTAGAGTCTGAGATGAATGGAGAGGGAAAGGGATGGAGGGACAGCAGTCCCAGATCCTACACCACAATAGCAATATGTGTTTTCCAGAGTTTAACAATCAGCAGATAAAGATACTCCAAACACCTGGTGTTAGCGCTTCAATCATCTTGGCGCCACGATTGTTATGGTGTCAGGATGATTGAAGCGCATTGTTTCTATTATTACATTGTAATATATCATTCAGCTCACCATAATGCAGAATCAGTGGGAGCCCTGAGCGTGTCACCTGCCACGTTGCCTGCCACCAGATGCCATCAGGTGCCCCCAGCAGAGTCCCATCTTACATCAGGTGCCCCATAAGCGGAGCCCCTCCTTACATCTGTGTCTCCATCAGCGGAGCCCCTCCTTACATCTGTGTCTCCATCAGCGGAGCCCTCCTTACATACGTGTCTCCATCAGTGGAGCCCTCCTTACATCTGGTGTCCCCATCAGCGGAGTCCTCCTTACATCTGGTGTCCCCATCAGCGGAGCCCTCCTTACATCTGTGTCTGTATCAGCAGAGTCCTCCTTACATCTGTGTCCCCATCAGCAGAGCCCTCCTTTCATCTGGTGTCCCCATCAGTCCTCCTTACATGTGGTGTTCCCATCAGTCCTCCTTACATCTGGTGCCCCCCCCCTGTGACATGCAGACTGCCCCCCGTGATATCCAGACTGGCCCCCCTCGTTACAACCAGACTGCCCCACCGTGACATCCAGACTGGCCCCACCGTGACATCCAGACTGGCCCCACCGTGACATCCAGACTGGCCCCCCCGTGACATCCAGACTGGCCCCCCGTCACAACAAGACTGCCCCACCGTGACATCCAGACTGGCCCCACCGTGACATCCAGACTGGCCCCACCGTGACATGCAGACTGGCCCCCCGTGACATGCAGACTGGCCCCCCCCCCGTGACATGCAGACTGGCCCCCCCGTGACATGCAGACTGGCCCCCCGTGACATGCAGACTGGCCCCCCCTGTGACATCCAGACTGGCCCCCCATGACATGCAGACTGGCCCCTGTGACATCCAGACTGCCCCCCCTGTGACATGCAGACTGGCCCCCCGTGACATGCAGACTGCCCCCCCCTCTTTTGGGGGGGCGGCAAACAGTGCACCCCCCCTCTGGTCCCATTGGGTCCTGAGCATTTGCCCTATCTATTGTGGGCAGCGTTTCACCCGGGCAACAGGCGTCACGGGCGGTTTCCCCTTCCCCTGATCTCCTCTGTGGGCATCACGGCGGCTTCCGTCTCCTCTTTCCTATTCGACGGCCAATCGGAAGGCCGTCTCAGACCCGCTTCTTGATTGGCTGGGAGGAAAATCAGTGTGAAAATAGTGAATATTCATTCACTTTTGTCACACAACTGGGTGTGCTCGGTTCGCAGTGCTCTGCACCCAGAGCCCACCCCTTTTTGAAGCCTATTAGAGCTTCTGTCTCTAATCACGTGCTTCAAAAAATCCCACCCTTCATTGGAATCCATGAATCGGGTGTCCTGCATGGGGGCTGGGCGTATGGATAGGGGGAGCGGCGCCCGTGTGCCCCTAAGGGACGGGCCACCCCTAATTAATGTACCTTTGCTGCAGAAAGGAAAAAGCTTTCCCGTACCTCCCACATTTTTGAGATGGGAATGAGGGACACCTATCAGCAAAAGTATGCAGGCATAGGACACACACCCTCTGCCACACCCCCTTAAAGGAGAATTGTACAAAAAAACAAGATTGGTTAAACCCACAAGTGCTTTTTTTACCACCACTATTCCTTTATATTGGCTTTTGGAATTTACAAATGTAGCAATTTAGAAATCAGGTGAACGGTTTAGCTCTGGAAAACACTTTTTGATAGATAAAAAGTGCATTTTATATACATCTATATAGATCAGACCAAAATGAGGGACAAATGAGGAGGAATGAGGGGCAGAGGGACATTGTTCCAAATGAGGGACAGTCCCTCGAAATCAGGGACAGTTGGGAGCTATGCTTTCCCCATACCTCCCAACATTTTGAGATGGGAATGAGGGACACCTACTAGCAAAGGACCTACAGGCATAGGACACACCTTCTGCCACACCCCCTTAAAGGAGAATTAACCACAAAAAAGGTTAATTACCACTACTATTTCTTTATATTGGCTTTTAAAATGTACAAATGCAGCAATTTAGAAATCAGATGAAAGGTTTAGTACTGGGAAACACTTTTTGAAAGATAAAAAAGTGCATTTTATATACAACTATATGGATCATACAAAAATGAGGGACAAATGAGGGACAAAGAGGGACAGAGGGATATTGCTCCAAATCAGGGACAGTCCCTCCAAATCAGGGACAGTTGGGACCTATGGCTTTCCCTATATTCTGGGGCAGGCTTTCCCTCAGCCTCCAGGTTCTTCCATAGAAAACTCCTCCATGAATTCCTGCTATCCATCCCATAGGACAGGAACACAAGACTAAATCTGGGTGGCCAACTTTCTGTCTGTGTGTAGAGCTGTCTGTCTGACAGAAGCTGGTCTGATGATCCCGCTGTTGTCCAAGAGACATGCTGAAAAACCAGCATCCCATTTGTGACAGGTACTCGCTCCCACAAGTTCGCCCCCCTTTTCTTTGCTCGCAGGCTTCTGGGACACAGCATAGATCCCATGAGCACGGCTCATGCATGCGCAGAAAGAAGCTGGGTGTGAAGCCACAAGGAGTCACAGTTGGCTGCCCTAAGGCCCCTTTCACACTGGGGCGGTTTTCAGGCGGTACAGCGCTAAAAATAGCGCCTGTACACCGCCTGAAAAAAACGGCCCCATTCACTCCAGTGTGAAAGCCGGCGGGCTTTCACACTGGAGCGGTGCGCTAGCAGGACGGTAAAAAAAGTCCTGCTAGCAGCATCTTTGGAGCGGTATAGGAGCGGTGTATTCACCGCTCCTATACCGCTCCTACCCATTGATTTCAATGGGACACCGCGGTAATACCGCGGCAGTACCGCCGCAAAGCGCCGCTACGGCGGTGCTTTGCGGGGGATTTGAACCCTTTTTTCGGCTGCTCGCAGGGAGTAAAACCGCCCCGCGAGCGGCCGAATATTGCGGCTAAAACGACGGTAAAGCAGCGCTAAATATATCGCTGCTTTACCGTTACCGCGGCTCCCGCCCCAGTGTTAAAGGGGACTTAGTGAATGAATGAATGGATAATTTGTATAGCGCTACAATGCAAACTGAATCACCTCAAGGCATTAGTAGACATTCCAGGGACCCGAAGACCCAACCCAGATGAGGACAGTGCTGAATCCCACTAATGTGGTGCGGGAAACACAGCGATTCCTGCACTAAATTCAAATGACATTGAATTTGTGGGTGTCAGTGCAATCTTTACAACACCCCAAACACATTGCAAATACAGTGCGTTTGCCAGCACCGCATCACATGGTACAAAACAGCCATGCAATCTCGTTGCAGTGCGTTCCCAAATATGCTGCAGGCACGTTTTTCGTGTGGATGTAGTGCGGTTTGAGCTATTCAAAATGAATGGGCTCAAATCACACCGCACTGAATCGCATGGGAATTGCACAGGAATGCGATTCAGTTCCTGCACAGTTCAAATGCAGTTCTCAGTGTGAACTGAGACTTAAGCTCCTTTCAAACTGCTGCGACTTGAAAGTCGTGCAATTTGGCTGCGATTTTGCAGCCGCACATTTTACGCAATTTCAGGGAATGACTATGTGTAAACTTGAGGTCTATAAACTTCAACTCGCATTAAAGTCAGACCAAAGTAGTACAGGGACTACTTTGAAGTCGGCGCGACTTGAAGTCTCATAGATATGAATAGTTATCATTGGGAATCATGGGGTATGACTTGTCATGCAACTCTGATGTCCAAAGTCACAGGACAAGTCGCACAAGTATGAAAGGGGCCTAAGGGGTAGATTTACTAAAACTTGAGAGTGCAAAACCTGGTGCAGCTTTCAATTATAGCCAATCAGCTTCTAACTTCAGCTTGTTCACAGGGCCAGTACAAGGGGTGGGCAGAAGGGGCGGATGCCCTGGGCGGGACCATTTACTGGAGGAATGGGGGCGGAGTAGAGGCTGTGTGACAGGGAACTGGGTCTGTGTGTGTTATTTTGGCGGCGCCGTAACAAGGACCCGCCCCCCTAGACCGGCTCATGTGGTAGCAGATTGAATCAGTGTTCCGCCTATCACATGAGCCGGTCTAGGGGGCGGGACCTTGTTACCGTGCCGCCGAACACACAGACCCAGCTGTGTGACACAGAGCGCTGCTGGAGAAGATGTGTGATCCATCCATGGCAGACTATAGTGAGTCTGCATCCATAGGCAGAGAGTATGCAATAATGTTCACAGAGGCTGCGATTAAAGGACACAGAGGCTGCATTTATGGTCAGAGAGGCTGCAATTATGGTCAGAGAGGCTGCGATTATGGTCAGAGAAGCTGCAATTATGGTCAGAGAGAGGCTGCAATTATGGTCAGAGAGGCTGCGATTATAGTCACAGAGAGGCTGCGATTATGGTCACAGAGAGGCTGCAATGATGGTCAGAGAGGCTGCGATTATGGCCAGAGACGCCAGAGACGCTGCGATTATGGTCAGAGAGGCTGCGATTATGGTCACAGAAAGGGTGCGATTATGGTCACAGAGAGGCTGCAATTATGGTCAGAGAGGCTGCGATTATGGTCACAGAGAGGCTGCAATTATGGTCAGAGAGGCTGCAATTATTGCAAGTCCTAGTTTCAATCTCGGAACACCCAATAAGAGGATAATATGCGACCGGTCTAAACTACGTGGCATGTTAACCAATGGCAGAAGCCTGGCGGACAAGATGGGTGAACTAGAGATACTGTTGTACGAGGAGGATTTGCATTTTGTGGGAATTTCAGAGACCTGGTTCAACAGCTCTTATGATTGGCTGGAAAACATTCGAAGGTATACCCTTTATCGCAAGGATAGAGAGGGTAAAAAAGGGGGAGGGGTATGCCTATATATCAAGAATAATGTACAAGTGAATGTGAGAGATGACATCACTAAGGGAGCTAGGGATGAGGTGGAATCCTTATGGGTAGAGCTCCAAATGGATGAAGCTAAGGGGAAAATAATACTGGGAGTATGCTATAGGCCCCCTAACCTGAGGGTGGAAGGGGTGACAGATCTCCTATCACAATTTGGATTAGCAGCAAGTATGGGAAGTGTTATCATAATGGGGGATTTTAATTATCCAGACATAGACTGGGCGGAGGGAACCGCGCATTCATCTAAGGCTCGCCAGTTCCTAAATGTCTTGCAGGACAATTTTATGGGTCAGATGGTAGACGCACCAACTAGAAATAATGCGTTACTGGATCTACTGATTACCAACAATACAGACCTGATTAGGGATGTGGAAATACGGGGCAATTTAAGTAACAGTGATCACAGGTCAATTGGCTTGAGTATAAATCACACAAATAGGAAACATAAGGGGAACACAAAGACACTGAATTTCAAAAGAGCCAACTTCCCTGAACTACAAACCTTGCTAGAAGGCATAAATTGAACAAAGAACACGGAGGAGAGATAGGTTTGCTTTAAGAGCATATTAAATAAGGGCATTAGCCAATGCATCCCATTGGGTAATACATTTAAAAGAGTGAGCAAAGGTTCTGGATGGCTTAACTTCAATGTAAAAATGCATATAAAAGCAAAGGAGAAGGCCTTCAAAAAATACAAGGTTGAGGGATCATCATCAGCATTCAGACTTTATAAAGAATGCAACAAGAAATGTAAGGGTGCAATAAGGACGGCTAAGATAGAACATCAAAAACACATAGCGAAGGAGAGCAAAAAAAAATACCAAGAAATTCTTTAAGTATGTAAACAGTAAAAAAAAGGGAGGACAGACCATGTTAGCCCCATAAAGAATGAGGAAGGACATCTGGTTACAAATTATGGGGAGATGGTGACGGTATTGAATTTATTCTTCTCCTCAGTCTTCACGAGGGAATCGGGGGCTTCAGTAACCAAAACTGCAGTGTTTATCCTTGTGACACATCACAGGAAGCACCTCCATGGTTAACAGAGGACAGAATTAAACTAAACTTAACATTATTACTTAGGGTACTTAGGGAACTCAGTCATGTAATTGCCAGACCATTGTTCCTAATTTTTACTGACAGTCTACTGACTGGAATGGTACCAGCTGATTGGAGAAAAGCCAATGTAGCACCAATATTTAAAAAGGGCCCAAAATACATCCCTGGGAATTACAGACCAGTTAGCCTAACATCAATAGTATGTAAACTCTTGGAGGGGATGATAAGGGACCATATACAAGATTTTAGTAATGAGAATGGTATCATTAGCAGTAATCAGCATGGATTCCAGAAGAATCGTTTTTGCCAATCGATTAACCTTCTGTGAGGAGGTGAGTTGCTATCTAGATAAAAGAAGGCCTGTAGACATGGTGTATCTGGATTTGGCAAAAGCATTTGACACAGTTCCGCATAAACGTTTACTGTATAAAGTAAGGTCTGCTGGCATGGACCATAGGGTGAGTACATGGATTGAAAACTGGCTACAAGGGCGAGTTCAGAGGGTGGCGATAAACCTGGAGTACTTGGAATGGTCAAGGGTTGGTAGTGGGGTCCCCCAGTGTTCTGTGCTGGGACCAATCCTGTTTAATTTGTTCATAAACAACCTGGAAGATGGGGTAAACAGTTAACCGCTTCCCGACCGCCTCCTGCACATATACGTCGGCAGAATGGCACAGCTGGGCAAAACCACATACCTGTACGTGGTCCTTTAAGAGCCCAGCCGTGGGTTGCGCACGCGCCGGGGCGCTCGCGACACGGTCGGGAGCTCCGTGACCGCGGGACAAGCGGACCCGATCGCCGCTGGTGTCCCGCGATCGGGCCACAGAGCTGAAGAACGGGGAGAGGTCTGTGTAAACAAACCTCTCCCCATGCTTCCTACACTGCCTGTCACTGATCGGCTGTTCCCTGTCATAGGGAAAGCCGATCAGTGATGTCAGACGTAAAGCCACGCCCCCTACTGTAAAAAAAACACACACTTCACACTAACTCCTCCCCGCCCCCTAGTGGTTAACTCCTTCACTGCCAGTGTCATTTACATAGGAATCAGTGCATTTAAATAGCACTGATTTCTGTGTAAATGACAATGGTCCCAAAAATGTGTCAAAAATGTCCGATGTGTCCGCCATAATGTCACAGTCACAATAAAAAGTAAAAAATATTGCATTTTTTTCAAAATTGTCGCTCTATTTTTGTTTATAGCGCAAAAAATAAAAACTGCAGGGGCGATCAAATACCACCAAAAGAAAGCTCTATTTGTGGGGGGGAAAAAAAGGACGCCAATTTTGTTTGGGAGCCACGTCGCACGACCGCGCAATTGTCAGTTAAAGCGACGCAGTGCCGAATCGCAAAAAGGGGCCTGGTCCTTTGGCTGCAAATTGGTCCAGGTTGAAGTGGTTAAATCTCTGTATTTGCGGATGATACTAAGCTAAGCAGGGCAATAACGTCTCCGCAGGAGATCTGAACAAATGAATGGGGTGGGCAACTACATGGTAAATGAGGTTCAATGTAGAAAAATGTAAAATAATGCATTTGAGTGGCAAAAATATGAATGCAATCAATACACTGGGGGGAGAACCTCTGGTGGAATCTAGGATGGAAAAGCACCTGGGGGTCCTAGTAGATGATAGGCTCAGCAATGGCATGCAATGCCAAGATGCTACTAACAAAGAAAACAGAATATTGGCATGCATTAAAAAGGGGATTAGTTCCAGAGATAAAACTATAATTCTCCTGCTCTACAAGACTCTGGTCTGGCCGCACCTAGAGTATGCTGTCCAGTTCTGGGCACCAGTCCTCAGGAAAGATGTACTGGAAATGGAGGAGTACAGAGAAGGGCAACAAAGCTTATAAAGGGTCTGGAGGATATTTGTTATGAGGAAAGGTTGAGAGGGGATATGATTTCAATATACAAATACCATACTGACCCCACAATAGGGATAAAACTTTTTTGCAGAAGGGAGTTTAACAAAACTCCTGGCCACTTATTAAAATTAGAAGAAAAGAGGTTTAACCTTAAATTACGTAGGGGGTTCTTTACTGTAAAAGCGGCAAGGATGTGGAATTCCCTTTCACAGGCGGTGGTCTCAGCGGGGGGCATCGATAGTTTCAAGAAACTATTAGATAAGCACCTGAACGACCGCAACATACAGGGATATACAATGTAATACTGACATATAATCACACACATAGGTTGGACTTGATGGACTTGTTTTTTTTTTTTTCAACCTCACCTACTATGTAACTATGTAATAAAGTGCAGGCGGTGTACACAGTATCTAATACAGTGTGTACAGTTTCTACTACACTTCTGGTGGTGTACACAGTACACAATACAGTGCAGCCATAGTACAGTTTCTAATACAGTGCAGGTGGTGTACACAGTATCTAATACAGTGTGTACAGTTTCTACTACACTTCTGGATGTGTACACAGTATACAATACAGAGCAGCCATTGTACAGTTGCTAATACAGTGCAGGTGGTGTGCACAGTATCTAATACAGTGTAGTGTGGTGTTGCGAAACAAAAAATACATAATGTCCGGAAGGCCACCAAGGAGAGGCAGATGCTCACAGGCCACTAAAAAAGGGCAAGCAGCCTCTGTGTCTACAGTCAACAGTGGTGGTCGTGGACATGGTGCATCCTCTGCAGGTGGCTGTGGGGCACGCTTGTCCTTTTTTGCTGCTGGCCGTGTTATTAAGCCAGAACATGCAGAAGAGTTGGTGAAGTGGATAACAAAGCTGTCCTCATCCTCCTCATTCTCTGTCACCCAGGCTCAGAGTAGTTTGCCTTACAATGCAGCTGCCAAAGCAGCCTATTCCACTGGCTCCTTGTCCACAGTCAATCCTTCCATTGTCCCACCATCATGCACGGTGGAGTCCCCAGAATTATTCGACCACAGTGTCAGGTACATACTGCTGGAGGATGTGCAGCCATTTGAAGGCTCCTATGTTGGTTCCCAGGTTGAGGAAGGGAGTAACGTGAGCCTAGAGAGAGGGGGTGCCCAAGCAGGACAAGAAACTGGCAGTCATGTTCCCCCAGCTGCAGCATATTGCCAAGTTTGCTCCAGTGACGAGGAGGGAGGGGGTGATGAGGTCACTGACTGTAATTGGGTGCCTGAGAGATAAGAGGAGGAGTAGGAGGAGGAGGCACAACTCCAATGATGCAGGATGTCCTCTAGGGGCAGCTTAATGGCAGCCACCCTATTGCATCACACCGCAGAGCTCCGCAGGTGCAGGACACTGCTGACTCCCCACTGACTTTTAAAAGTTCCTTGGTGTGGGCCTTCTTCGACACGTGTGCAGCAGTTTGCACCGTTGCTGTTTGCAAACTATGTCTGAAGCAAATCAAACATGGCCAGAAGAGCAGCCACTTGGGCACCACATACTTGACCAGACATATGACGACCTGCCATGCAGTCCGTTGGCAACAGCACTTGAAAGACCCACATCAAAGAAAAAGGCAGACTTCTCCTTGCGCCTCACCTGGGATCTCCAACCCTGCTATACCTCCAGTCCTCTCAAAAACCTGCACTGAGAGCAATGAAGGTATAGCAATAGGTGTCCCAAGTACTTGTAGCAATCTGCTAGCAGTACATCACCATCTGATTTTAGCAGGCAAATTTCCCTACCCCAGTAACTGAACCGTAAAATGAAATTCGGTCCCAGCCATCCACATGCTCAGCATCTAAATGCTAGGTTGGCCAAATTGCTAGCACTGCAACTGCTGCATTTTCAGCTGGTAGACTCCGACCCCTTTCGTAAATTTGTGGAATGTGCTGTACCTCAGTGGAAGGTTCAAAAACACCATTTATTTTCACAGAAGGCAATTCTGACTCTCTACCGGCATGTGGAAGGCAATTCAGACAAAGTGACCTGTCGCTACCTTATTGTATCAATGGCATGCTTCTATCCCTGGTTATTTTGAAAAACTTTAGGAACAGAAATGGGGCTTTAAATGAAACTTGTCATTGTGGGTATAGATCAGGGGTCTTCAAACTATGGCCCTCCAGTTGTTCAGGAACTACAATTCCCATCATGCCTAGTCGTGTCTGTGAATGTCAGAGTTTTACAATGCCTCATGGGATGTGTAGTTCTGCAACAGCTGGAGTGCCGTAGTTTGAGGATCCCTGGTATAGATAATGGATGTAAATGAATTAAAGGGGTGTTCCGGGAAAAAAAAAACACATACTGTAGCTGCTGGCTTTTAATAAATGGACACTTACCTGTCCTGCAGTCCCTCGATGTCGGTACCGCAGCTGATGTCCCCATCAGCTGTCGGGTGCTGCCGCCGCCATTGCGGGTAAGGTAACCCGGCAGTGTAGCCTTTCGGCTTCACGCCGGGGACCCTACTGCGCATTCGCGAGGCCCTGCTAAGGGAGGAGGAGGGAGCCCCGCGGTGACGTCATGGCCGCATCCGCGTTGCGGCGCACTTCCGGAACTGGGAAAGGATACCTGTCAAAGACAGGTATCCTGTCCCCTGTCCCCCCGAAAGGTGCCAATTGTGACACCCGAAGGGGGGAGGAATCCGATGAGTGGGAGTTTCACTTTAGGGTGGAGCTCCGCTTTAAGTCAATTTTGATTTGATTTGATGACATTAAACCCCTAGGGGTGGTCCATGATTTTTTAAAAGCATAAACAACTTTTTCCTCTTCACATACATTTAACGCACATACACCCAGTTTTCAATGCACTGATTGCACACTAGCACACCCTATTTTGGGTCTGTTTAAATCTTCATTTACAGTGGTGTGAAAAAGTGTTTGCCCCCTTCCTCATTTCCTGTTCCTTTGCATGTTTGTCACACTTAAGTGTTTCGGAACATCAAACCAATTTAAACAATAGTCAAGGACAACACAAGTAAACACAAAATGCAATTTGTAAATGAAGGTGTTTATTATTAAAGGTGAAAAAAAATCCAAACCATCATGGCCCTGTGTGAAAAAGTGATTGCCCCCTAAACCTAATAACTGGTTGTGCCACCCTTAGCAGCAACAACTGCAACCAAGCGTTTGCGATAACGTGCAATGAGGCTTTTACAGCGTCCTGGAGGAATTTTGGCCCACTCATCTTTGCAGAATTGTCCTAATTCAGTTACATTAGAGGGTTTTCGAGCATGAACGGCCTTTTTAAGGTCATACCACAACATCTCAATATGATTCAGGTCAGGACTTTGGCTAGGCCACTCCAAAGTCTTCATTTTGTTTTTCTTCAGCCATTCGGTGGTGGACTTGCTGGTTTGTTTAGGATCATTGTCCTGCTGCAGAACCCAAGTTCGTTTCAGCTTGAGTACACGAACAGATGGTCGGACATTCTCCTTCAGGATCTCTTGGTAGACAGCAAAATTCATAGTACCTTTTATCACGGCAAGTCTTCCAGGTCCTGAAGCAGCAAAACAGCCCCAGACCATCACACTACCACCACCATATTTTACTGTTGGTATAATGTTCTTTTTCTGAAATGCAGTGTTCCTTCTACGCCAGATATACTTGGACACACACCTTCCAAAGAGTTCCACTTTTGTCTCATCGGTCCACAGGATGTTGTCCCAAAAGTCTTGGGGATCATCAAGATGTGTTGTGGAGAAATTGAGACGAGCTTTGATGTTCTTTTTGCTCAGCAGTGGTTTTCTCCTTGGAACTCTGCCATGCAGGCCATTTTTGCCCAGTCTTTTCCTGATGGTGGAGGCATGAACGCTGACCTTAACTGAGGCAAGTGAGGCCTGCAGTTCCTTGGACGTTGTTGTGGGGTCTTTTGTGACCTCTTGGATGAGTCGTCGCTGCGCTCTTGGGGTAATTTTGGGCGGCCGGCCACTCCTGGGAAGGTTCACCACTGTTCCATGTCTTCGCCATTTGTGGATAATGGCTTTCACTGTGGTTCGCTGGATTCCCAAAGCTTTGGAAATGGCTTTATAACCCTTTCCAGACTGATAGATCTCAATTACTTTCTTTCTCAATTGTTCCTGAATTTCTTTGGGTCTCGGCATGATGTGTAGCTTTTAAGGATTTTCTGGTGGACCTTACTGTGTCAAGCAGCTCCTATTTAAGTGATGCCTTGATTATGAACAGGTGTGCCAATAATCAGGCCTGGGTGTGGCTAGAGAAATTGAACTCAGGTGTGGACAACCACAGTTATAGTATGTTTTAACAAGGGGGGCAATCACTTTTTCACACAGGGCCATGATGGTTTGGATTTTTTTTCACCTTTAATAATAAACACCTTCATTTACAAATTGCATTTTGTGTTTACTTGTGTTGTCCTTGACTATTGTTTAAATTGGTTTGATGTTCCGAAACACTTAAGTGTGACAAACATGCAAAGGAACAGGAAATGAGGAAGGGGGCAAACACTTTTTCACACCACTGTAATTAATATTTTTACAAACACACACCCCAACTTTACACACCCTCCACACACTTCACCAAACACACCCAATCCCCATTTGTCCAACACATACACTTTTTGATTCAGTTTTAAAATTTGTTTATTTTGACATTTTAATTTTGATTCAATATTGTTTTTCACAGACTTTGGCCCAATATACACACACTACATCCACTGGATAGGTGGTGGGTAGGGATGAGCCGAACACCCCCCCGTTCGGCTCGCACCAGAACCCGCGAACGGACCTAAAGTCCGTGCGAGCTTTAGAACCCTATTAGTTATAATGGATGCGAACGTTCGAAATTAAAAGTGCTCATTTTAAAGGCTAATATGCATGTTAATGTCATAAAAAGTGTTTGGGGACCTGGGTCCTGCCCCAGGGGACATGTATCAATGCAAATTTTTTTTTTAAAAACGGCGTTTTTTCAGGAGCAGTGATTTTAATAATGCTTAAATTGAAACAATAAAAGTGTAATATTCCTTTAAATTTCGTACCTGGGGGGTGTCTATAGTATGCCTGTGAAGGGGCGCATGTTTCCCGTGTTTAGAACTGTCTCTGCGCAAAGTGTCATTTTTGAAAGTAAAAAAGCTATTTAAAATCACTCGCGGCTAATGTTAATTCACGGCTCCCGTAACACAGAGAACAGTGATTCATTGAAACTCATTCAAAAAAAAAAGTCATTGATAAAAAATAAAAAAAATAAAAAAAAAAAAAAAAAAGCATAGGGGTCCCCCAAAATTCAATAACCAGGCCCTTCAGGTCTGGGATGGATATTAAGGGAAACCCCAGCCAAAAAAAAAAAAAAAAAAATGGCGTAGGGTCCCCCTCAAAATCCATACCAGACCCTTGAGGTCTGGTATGGATTTTAAGGGGAACCCTAGCCAAAAAAAATGGCGTGGGGTCCCCCTCAAAATCCATACCAGACCCTTATCCGAGCACGCAACCTGGCAGGCCGCAGGAAAAGAGGGGGGGACGAGAGCGGCCCCCCCTCTCGCCTGAACCGTACCAGGCCACATGCCCTCAACATTGGAGGATGCTTTGGGGGTCTAAGACCCCTAAAGCACCTTGTCCCCATGTTGATGAGGACAAGGGCCTCTTCCCCACAACCATGCCCGGTGGTTGTGGGGGTCTGCGGGCGGGGGGCTTATCGGAATCTGAAGCCCCCTTTAACAAGGGGACCCCCAGATCCCGGCCCCCCCCTGTGTGAAATGGTAAGGGGTTACAAAAGTACCCCTACCATTTCACCAAAAAAGTGGCAAAAATGGTAAAAATGACAGGAGACAGTCTTTGACAATTCCTTTATTAAAATCTTCTTTCTTCTTTCTTCATCCTTCGGTTTCTTCATCTTCTCCTTCCTTCATCTTCTTCCATCTTCTTCTTCCATTTTCTTCTTCCTCCGATCCGCTTCTTCTTGCGCTGGTCTTCTCGTCCTTCTCGTCCGGCATCTTCTTCCGTCGGCGTCGGCGTCGGTGTCGGTGTCGGTGTCTTCTTGGGCCGCTCCGCGCAATGGGAGGCTCCCGCTGTGTGAGGCTCCGCTCCATCTGACAGGTCTTTTAAAACGGAGGGCACCTGGTGACCCCTGCCCCCCTCTGACGTCATGGGGAAAGCCATCATGGAATTCCCCATGACGTCCCTGTGCGTCAGAGGGGGCGGGGTCACCAGGTGCCCTCCATTATAAAAGACCTGTCAGACGGAGCGGAGCCTCACACAGCGGGAGCCTCCCATTGCGCGGAGCGGCCCAAGAAGACACCGACACCGACGCCGACGGAAGAAGATGCCGGACGAGAAGGACGAGAAGACCAGCGCAAGAAGAAGCAGATCGGAGGAAGAAGAAAATGGAAGAAGAAGATGGAAGAAGATGAAGGAAGGAGAAGATGAAGAAACCGAAGGATGAAGAAAGAAGAAAGAAGATTTTAATAAAGGAATTGTCAAAGACTGTCTCCTGTCATTTTTACCATTTTTGCCACTTTTTTGGTGAAATGGTAGGGGTACTTTTGTACCCCCTTACCATTTCACACATGGGGGGGGGGCGGGATCTGGGGGTCCCCTTGTTAAAGGGGGCTTCCAGATTCCGATAAGCCCCCCGCCCGCAGACCCCCACAACCACCGGGCACGGTTGTGGGGAAGAGGCCCTTGTCCTCATCAACATGGGGACAAGGTGCTTTTGGGGGTCTTAGACCCCCAAAGCATCCTCCCAATGTTGAGGGCATGTGGCCTGGTACGGTTCAGGCGAGAGGGGGGGCCGCTCTCGTCCCCCCTCTTTTCCTGCGGCCTGCCAGGTTGCATGCTCGGATAAGGGTCTGGTATGGATTTTGAGGGGGACCCCACGCCATTTTTTTTGGCTAGGGTTCCCCTTAAAATCCATACCAGACCTCAAGGGTCTGGTATGGATTTTGAGGGGGACCCTACGCCATTTTTTTTTTTTTTGGCTGGGGTTCCCCTTAATATCCATCCCAGACCTGAAGGGCCTGGTTATTGAATTTGGGGGGACCCCTACGCTTTTTTTTGTTTTTTATTAATGAATGACAGTTCTCTGTGTTACAGGAGCCATCAATTCATTAGCCGCGAGTGATTTTAAATAGCTTTTTTCCTTCAAAAATGACATTTTTTTGCAGGGAAAGTTCTAAGCACAGGAAACCTGCCCCCTTCACAGGCCACCTATAGACACCCCCCAGATGTGATACTGCAATGCTGTTCTAACAGCACGCACACACATATCCCCAGAAATAAAGCACATATTGTCAGCAGCACACTAACACGCTGACACGCTGACACTGACTGAAACATAATATGCGAGGCCGCCGGCGCGGCGGCCTCTTATACCGTGGGGCGTGTACTAAAGCCCCTGAGCTATAATTGGCTACAGGCATCCTGCCTGTAGCCAATTATGGCTCTCCTCGCTGCCGGCGCTGTGATTGGCCAAGCATGCGGGGTCACAGTGCATGCTTGGCCAATCATCAGCCAGCATTGCACTGCGCGGGCCGCAATGCATTGCGGGGCCGCTCGCATCACACGAATTTGATGCGAGCGGCCCCAATAGTTCTGGGCTCGCCGAGCGAGGGAACACCCGGTGCTCGATTCGAACATGGGTTCGAATCGAACACCGGGCTCATCCTTAGTGGTGGGGGTGGCTGGCTTGGTCCTTGGCTGTCATTTCCCCTGGCCCTCTCTCCGATTGTTCGGGGGGTGGGTGTTACCCTGCCTCAACCCCGGGTGAGTTCCAGACCACCGGAAACCCCATTGCTGGAGTTTTGCCCAACTTATGAGCTAATCTGTAAGTAAATTTTTTCAAACAAACGGTTGTTTCCGAAATTTTCTCTCTATTTAGAAGTTTTTACATATATTATTATTCATTCTATTCTATTGATTTTCTAGTAAATACGTGCATCCTACCCCTGATGACTGGCAGGAAACCAAGAAACGTGTCGGTTTTTAAACTAAGGGTGCCGAGCTAAGCTTATTTTTATCATGAATTCAATTATTAATACTTTCCCGAGTTTGTATCCATATCATGTGATTTATGTAATTTTGATTGTTATATTTATGACTCATGTACTTCTTTGTAAGAATTGCATCAACTCATGTCCATTATTTTGCTTGCTTAAACTTATGATTATCAATATAAATATATTAATCTTCTATGAACATATCTGTATCCTATTATACTTTATTTTATTTTGTTTATGCTGTTAAAAAATCATGGACCACCCCTAGGGGTTAATGTAATCAAATCAAATCAAATGACATAATTAATTTACATACATTATCTATACCCACAATGACATGTTTCATTTAAAGTCCCATTTCCGTTTCCTAAAGTTTTTTGCAAAATACCCAGGGATGGAAGCATGCCATTGATACAATAAGGTAGCGACAGGGACCTTTGTCTGAATTGTTTATATATGGGTGGAAGACACCCGCCTTTCTGTGACTACTTCTACTTCTATTTCTTTCTAATATTTGTTTCAGTTTGTCTGACAATCAGTATTTGATATATGTCCCCTTCAGTTATAGAGATTTACTATTTTTTGATTTCCTTGTGTTTTTTCCTTAGACCCACCTACCATAAGTCCAGCATATGGGCTGTGGGACTGGATACCTGGCAGTCTCACTTCCGGGGTTGCGATGAAATTAGTCCGTTCCCCGCCTTCCATCATAATTACCTGATGGCGCTGGGTTTGGTCTCAGTGCATCGGCGCCATGTTCAAACAAGCCCCGCGAGCGGCGCCATTAGATGCTGCGAGGTACACCCCTGGTTGTGCTAAACCCGATCAACCAGCCTGCTCATAGATGGATTGAAATGTGATCCCTGTATGGCAGGCCTTACTGGCAGGATCAACACAGGGCTGGTGCAATGATTTTTGACACCCTAGGTCAAACCTCATTTAGCCCCCCTGCCTCCCAAACTTGGGGGTGGAGTCAGTCACTGGCCTGGCGCATGATACGCATTCAGCGTATGTAGGAGCCTGGAGGTGGATATTTTTGCGGTGCCTCAGTCTCCACATATTTCTTTAGCCGTTGTCCGCAGGCCCACACCTGAACCTCTGGACCTGGCCTGAAAGAAATAGTGCTTGCGCCCTTCCTCATTCCAGCCATGGTCCGCAGGCCCTGGGCCTGCATCTGCACCTCTGGACCCGCCTGGAAGACCTGGAAGACAAACAGCAGGTCTTGTAGGGGGGGCTGTATTGTAGGGGGGTCTGTATTGTGGGGGGTCTGTATTGTAGGGGGTCTATATTGTAGGAGGGTCTGCACTGTAGGGGGGTCTGAATTGTAGGGGTTGGCACTGTAGGGGGGTCTGTACTGAATGGGGGGCTGCACTGTAGGGAGGTCTGTGTAACATGCAGGGGGTCCAGAACTGTTAGGGGGTGTCTGTGTAACATACAGGGGGTCCAGAGCAGTGGGGGGCTGTGTAATGTAAAGGGTTCCAGAGGTGCAGGGGGCTGTGTAATGCAAAGGGGTCCAGAGGTGCAGGGTACTGTGTAATGTAAAGGGGTCCAGAGGTGTGGGGTACTGTGTAATGTAAAGGGGTCCAGAGTTACTGGGTGCTGTGTAATGTAAAGGGGTCCAGAGGTGCAGGGTGCTGTGTAATGTAAAGAGGTCCAGAGGTGCAGGGTACTGTGTAATGTAAAGGGGTCCAGAGGTGCAGAGTGCCGTGTAATGTAAAAGGGTCCAGAGGTGTAGGGTGCTGTGTAATGTAAAGGGGTCCAGAGGTGCAGGGTGCTGTGTAATGTAAAGGGGTCCAGAGGTGCAGGGTGCTGTGTAATGTAAAGGGGTCCAGAGGTAAAGGGGTCCAGAGGTACAAGGGCTATGTAATGTAAAGGGGTCCAGAGGTGCAGGGTGCTGTGTAATGTGAGGCTGCATTCACAGGCACAGTGAGGCTGCAATGCTGGGCACAGTGAGGCTGAAATGGGTACAGTGAGGCTGCATTCACGGGCACAGTGAGGCTGCAATGGTGGGCACAGTGAGGCTGCAATGGTGGGTACAGTGAGGCTGCGTTCACGGGCACAGTGAGGCTGCAATGGTGGGCAGAGTGAGGCTGCATTCATGGGCACAGTGAGGCTGCAATGGTGGGCAGAGTTAGGCTGCATTCATGGGCACAGTGAGGCTACAATGGTGGGCACAGGGAGGCTGCATTCATGGACACAGTGAGGCTGCATTTGATGGGCACAGTGTGGCTGCATTTGATGGGCACAGTGAGGCTGCATTCACGGGCACAGTAAAGCTGCATTTGATGGGCAATCATGCGTGATTGTGTAGACAGGGCCCCAGTGCACTGCATTGCCTGGGGGCCTTTAATGCTCTTAAGATGGCACTGTGGCGGGTGTCACCGGACATGTCACCGCTGACATCCGCCGCTCCATAGGGATGAATGGAGCATCCGATCAGGTCCACCTGAAAAACTGACAGGCGGACCTGATCGGAGCGCCCGTGTGGGGCCTAAAGCAGCCACCACATCTAGAATTGGTAAACTACAATATGACATATTTTAATGTTTGGGTTTAAATTTGCAGCATGACCATCAAGATCTTATCCATAACAAGCATCCTTCACAATGCAGCTTGGAAAATGACATCTAAATTCATTGGTTGCCACTGTTTTTCTTTCTTTTGATCCAGCTATGAGACATATTATTTCTTTAAGTTTAATTGAACTAAAAGCTTTAGTAAAAACAATAAAAATAAAACTATAGAAAAGCTGTCCATGAACATGAGATGTATAATCTGGTCTGTGGTGATGATCAGCATTAGAAACTCCCATCTATTAGGAGGGACAGCAGTAACACGATCCAGGCTGCAGAGCGGGCCACGTGACCTCCTCCTGTTGCCTGGTAACAGTAAACAGCGGCCGGTGCCCGGTGCTGAGCGGAGGGTGCTTTTGGTTTGGCAAACAATGGGCGCCCCGAAAGAAGAGATCCCGGCTCCCATCTACGGGGGAAGATTTCTAGATCGCTCCCCCCATGTCCGTTCTGTGAGTAGAGAGCTCGGCAAGTGTGCCTGATAAACTTTGTGATCTTGGGGTGCTTATCGCTGCATGCTTTATTTTCTGTTATAAAGCTGCGCAATGCTAATAAACTGGCTGCATGTGGTCATCATCACAGCCAGGCACTAATACTCTTACTGATTACATTAAAGGAGGGTAGAGTTTCATTTTAGTGAGCCGAACTTATTATTACTGTGATAACTTTATTATATTTACAAGCTGCTCTTTTCATTTTTTGTTTGGTAAAATGGTCATAAACTCTGATTTACAATTTGTACCCACAGGTAACCTTATAGCAAGTCTAACCTGTAGGTACGGTGAATATCTAACAGGCTTGCGCCGTTTAGGAGATATTCATATTCTGAGTGTGCCCAGAATGCAGAGTGCCATTCTGCGAGGATGACTCCCATGCACATGCGCAGGAGTGACATCATTGCCACCCGGCCACTCGTGACTTTATAAGCAATCACAGCGTTAAAAAAAAAAGGGTCACACTCCCAGAGCAGTACAGTAACACTATCGTGACCCTGCACTGCTCTGTTGCCAGTATGATCAGTGACCCTGATCACCTCTTCGCCAGTCTCAGTGTCCCTGATCACCTCCGCACCAGTCTCAGTGTCCCTGATCACCTCTGCACCAGTCTCAGTGTCCCTGATCACCTCCGCACCAGTCTCAGTGTCCCTGATCACCTCCGCGCCGGTCCCCGTGTCCCTGATCACCTCCGCACCAGTCTCAGTGTCCCTGATCACCTCTGCGCCGGTCTCAGTGTCCCTGATCACCTCCGCACCAGTCTCAGTGTCCCTGATCACCTCCGCGCCAGTCTCAGTGTCCCTGATCACCTCTGCACCAGTCATAGTGTCCCTGATCACCTCTGCACCAGTCTCAGTGTCCCTGATCACCTCCGCACCAGTCTCAGTGTCCCTGATCACCTCCGCACCAGTCTCAGAGTCCCTGATCACCTCCGCGCCAGTCTCAGTGTCCCTGATCACCTCTGCA
Source organism: Lithobates sylvaticus (assembly GCA_028564925.1). Lineage (NCBI taxonomy): Eukaryota > Metazoa > Chordata > Amphibia > Anura > Ranidae > Lithobates > Lithobates sylvaticus. Next base: position 412,758,108 of record CM053030.1, read on the forward strand.
CCAGTCTCAGTGTCCCTGATCACCTCTGCGCCGGTCTCAGTGTCCCTGATCACCTCCGCACCAGTCATAGTGTCCCTGATCACCTCCGCACCAGTCTCAGTGTCCCTGATCACCTCTGTACCAGTCTCAGTGTCCCTGATCTCCTCTGCACCAGTCTCAGTGTCCCTGATCACCTCCACACCAGTCTCAGTATTCCTGTTCACCTCCGCGTCAGTCACAGTGTCCCCCCTGATGACGTCTGTACCAGTCTCAGTGTCCCTGATCACCTCTGCACCAGTCACAGTGTCCCTGATCACGTTTGCTCCAGTCACAGTGTCCCTGTTAACCTCCACACCAGTCTCAGTGTCCCTGATCACCTCTGCACCAGTCACGGTGTCCCTGATCACCTCTGCACCAGTCACAGTGTCCCTGATCACTTCTGCACCAGTCACAGTGTCCCTGATCACCCCTGCACCAGTCACAGTGTCCCTGATTACCTCCTCACCAGTCTCAGTGTCCCTGATCACCTCTGCACCAGTCACAGTGTCCCTGATTACCTCCTCACCAGTCTCAGTGTCCCTGATCACCTCTGCTCCAGTCTCAGTGTCCCTGATCCCCTCTGCCCCAGTCAGTGTCCCTGATCACCTCTGCACCAGTCCCAGTGTCCCTGATCACCTCTGCACCAGTCCCAGTGTCCCTGATTAACTCTGCACCAGTCACAGTGTCCCTGTTCACCTCTGCACCAGTCCCAGTGTCCCCCCTGATGACGTCTGCACCAGTGTCAGTGTCCCTAATCTCCTCTGCACCACTCACAGTGTCCCTGATCACCTTAGCGTCAGTCACAGTGTCCCTGATCACCTCTGCATTATTCACAGTGTACCTGATCATCACCACCACCTCAGTCACAGTGTCCCTGATCACCTCAGCACCAGTCACTGTGTCCCTGATCATCACCACCACCTCAGTCACAGTGTCCCTGATCACCTCAGTACCAGTCACAGTGTCCCTGATCACCACCACACCAATCACAGTGTCCCTGATCACCGCCACACCAGACACAGTGTTCCTGATCACCTCTGTACCAGTCACAGTGCCCCTGATCACAGCTACACCAGCCACAGTGTCCCTGATCAGCCCCACACCAGTAACAGTGTCCCTGATAAACTCTGTACCAGTCACAGTGTCCTTGATCACCTCCGCACCAGTCACAGTGTAGCTTTGGCTGTATGTTTAGGGTTGTTGTCCTCCTGGAAGGTGAACCTCCACCCCATTCTCAAGTCTTTTGCAGACTCTAACAGGTTTTCTTCTAAGATTGCCCTGTATTTGGCCCCATCCTTCTTCCCATCAACTCTGACCAGCTTCCCTCTCTCTGCTGAAGAACAGCATCCCCATAACATGATGCTGCCACCACCATGTTTCACGGTGGGGGATGGTGTGTTCAGGTTGACGTGCAGTGTTTGTTTTCCGCCACACATAGCGGTTTGCTTTAAGGCCAAAAAAGTACAATTTTGGTCTTATCTTACCAGAACACCTTCTACCACATGTTTGCTGTGTCCCCCACATGGCTTCTTGCAAACTGCAAATGGGATTTCTTATGGCCTTATTTCAGCAATGCTTTCTTCTTGCCACTCTTCCATAAAGGCCAGATTTGCACGAGTGCACGACTAATAGTTTCTCCCACCTGAGCTGTGGATCTCTGCAGCTCCTCCAGGGTTACCATGGGCCTCATGGCTGCTTCTCTGAATAATGCTCTCCTTGCCCAGCCTGTTTAGGGGGACGGTCATGTCTTGGTAGGTTTACAGTTGTACCATACTCTTTCCATTTTCCGATGTTGGATTGAACAGTGCTCCCTGAGATGTTCAAAGCTTTGGAGTATTTTTTTATAACCTAACCCTGCTTTAAACTTCTCCACAACTTTATTCCTGACCTGTCTGGTGTGTTCCTTTGCCTTCATGATGCTGTTTGTTCACTAAGGTTCTCTAAAAAAACTCTGAGGGCTTCACATAACAGCTGTATTTATACTGAGATTAAATTACACACAGGTAACCTCTCGATTTACTAATTAGGTGACTTCTGAAGGCAGTTGGTTCCACTAGATTTTAGTTAGGGGTTTTAGAGAGAAGGGGGCGGAATACAAAAGCATGCCACACTTTTCAGATATTTATTTGTAAAAAATTTTGAAAACCATTTACCATTTTCCTTCCACTTCACAATTATGTGCCATTTTGTGTTGGTCTATCACATAAAATCCCAATAAAATACATTTCCGTTTTTGCATTTGAGTTGTAACATGACAAAGTGTTTTCAAGTCTTTTTCAAGGCACTGTAGATGTGTATTTAGCTTAAAGTGTTAAAGCATGCTTATTATACTCAATGTGGAACCTAAGGGGTTATTCCTCCGCATTGTGTAAAAAGGCTGCTTGAGCCTGTCTGCTCTGATCCTCCCCTTCTTTTACAGTCCCCAATCCATCTGCTGATAGTACAGAGCCTCGAGGGAAATCTGCACATGCTCAGTTTGGTGTGTATTGCTAGAGAGTTTTTTTTTTTTTGGAGGAGGGTGCATGTGATCAGCACAGGGCCAATCAACACTGTCCAGGCAGAGAGTCAGGAATCATGCAGCCTCATAGGACAGTCAGAGGAGAATGAAAACTCCTCTTACAAGCTATAACCAGTGCCTGGCCAGATACTGATAGAAGTCACAAGACTGCTATATACTGCTGTTGATAAAAGTTATTTAGCAGTATTATATTTACTAAAATAATTGCATTTCCATGTTCTGTGTACTGAGAGACCAGATATAGTCAATGCAGGGTCCTGGGTTTAGTAATAGTTTAAAAAGATGTAATTCAAATAGGAAACATTTTTCTCGTCTTTTCCATGAAAAAAAAATAATTAACCACATAAAAAATAAAAATAGCAAAATATGTGTAAATTGTCAGTGTAGCAGATTTTAAGGTATTTGCGCATCTCTAATTAGAAGCATATTTTAACACTAAACCTGACACAGATTGAGCAGGAGGAGACAAGGTTGATAAATGTCAAACCATTACTGGCCACTCTCTCAGTTACATGTTAACTGATTAATCATTTATACTTTGTTGCTATTTCCAGTTGTATGTGCTTGAGGCGAACAGTGCAGTGCAGCCTGAACCACCTCTTATATATAACCATTGTACAGTAGCTATAAAAGGATAAGAAAAGGTTAGGGATTGAAAGGCATCTTTTAAACATCTTTACATTCAGCAGCTGCTCAAAAGATTTTTTTTTTTCAAAATACTTTCAAATTTTCCTTTATCTAACTTTATACACTCTTTGCACTCTATTGTAAAACACATTATAGATCATGTACACAGTATATATCATATATATATATATATATATTTTTAAATTACTTTTTTATTGACTTTTTTATTGATTTTTTTTTTTTTTTTTTTAAGTTTAGACTAGAAAGAGTAAATACATGTCTAAAATTTTCTGACGTTTGCAAAGTTTTTGGCCACTGGCTATGGCTATCCTGACCATAGCTAGCCAGATACCTCAAACTTACCTCTGCTAAACCATATTGGACCAACAATGTTACTATGAACTACCGTTACTTCTAGTGGCGACCTACTTTGTTAAGTAACTCAAACTGTTTGCGTTTAAAGCAATGTATATCGATATGTACAGTGGTGTGAAAAAGTGTTTGCCCCCTTCCTCATTTCCTGTTCCTTTGCATGTTTGTCACACTTAAGTGTTTCGGAACATCAAACCAATTTAAACAATAGTCAAGGACAACACAAGTAAACACAAAATGCAATTTGTAAATTAAGGTGTTTATTATTAAAGGTGAAAAAAAATCCAAACCATCATGGCCCTGTGTGAAAAAGTGATTGCCCCCCTTGTTAAAACATACTATAACTGTGGTTGTCCACACCTGAGTTCAATTTCTCTAGCCACACCCAGGCCTGATTATTGCCACACCTGTTCACAATCAAGGCATCACTTAAATAGGAGCTGCTTGACACAGTAAGGTCCACCAGAAGATCCTTAAAAGCTACACATCATGCCGAGACCCAAAGAAATTCAGGAACAATTGAGAAAGAAAGTAATTGAGATCTATCAGTCTGGAAAGGGTTATAAAGCAATTTCCAAAGCTTTGGGAATCCAGCGAACCACAGTGAGAGCCATTATCCACAAATGGCGAAGACATGGAACAGTGGTGAACCTTCCCAGGAGTGGCCGGCCGCCCAAAATGACCCCAAGAGCGCAGCGACGACTCATCCAAGAGGTCACAAAAGACCCCACAACAACGTCCAAGGAACTGCAGGCCTCACTTGCCTCAGTTAAGGTCAGCGTTCATGCCTCCACCATCAGGAAAAGACTGGGCAAAAATGGCCTGCATGGCAGAGTTCCAAGGAGAAAACCACTGCTGAGCAAAAAGAACATCAAAGCTCGTCTCAATTTCTCCACAACACATCTTGATGATCCCCAAGACTTTTGGGACAACATTCTGTGGACCGATGAGACAAAAGTGGAACTCTTTGGAAGGTGTGTGTCCAAGTATATCTGGCGTAGAAGGAACACTGCATTTCAGAAAAAGAACATTATACCAACAGTAAAATATGGTGGTGGTAGTGTGATGGTCTGGGGCTGTTTTGCTGCTTCAGGACCTGGAAGACTTGCCGTGATAAAAGGAACTATGAATTCTGCTGTCTACCAAGAGATCCTGAAGGAGAATGTCCGACCATCTGTTCGTGTACTCAAGCTGAAACGAACTTGGGTTCTGCAGCAGGACAATGATCCTAAACACACCAGCAAGTCCACCACCGAATGGCTGAAGAAAAACAAAATGAAGACTTTGGAGTGGCCTAGCCAAAGTCCTGACCTGAATCCTATTGAGATGTTGTGGTATGACCTTAAAAAGGCCGTTCATGCTCGAAAACCCTCTAATGTAACTGAATTAGGACAATTCTGCAAAGATGAGTGGGCCAAAATTCCTCCAGGACGCTGTAAAAGCCTCATTGCACGTTATCGCAAACGCTTGGTTGCAGTTGTTGCTGCTAAGGGTGGCCCAACCAGTTATTAGGTTTAGGGGGCAATCACTTTTTCACACAGGGCCATGATGGTTTGGATTTTTTTTCACCTTAAATAATAAACACCTTCATTTACAAATTGCATTTTGTGTTTACTTGTGTTGTCCTTGACAATTTTTTAAATTGGTTTGATGTTCCGAAACACTTAAGTGTGACAAACATGCAAAGGAACAGGAAATGAGGAAGGGGGCAAACACTTTTTCACACCACTGTATGCTACTTTTCATGTATTTGCTGATAGGTGCAGAAACTGTTACAGTATAGATGCATATTAATGGAAGAGTATATTAAACAAATTAATATTGGTAATAATAATAAAATAATAATATTTAACCTTTCAATAATTTGTACTTTATGCACTTTTTAGCATATATCTGAGATATATATAAACAAAAAATGCAGCGCTGGATAGTGAAAAACTGTAAATTACCAGTTAATTAAAATGACCCAAATTAATTAGTGAGAATAATGATAATTCAAACAAAATGCATAACCAGTTGATACAAATGACCCAAAATGATTGGTGAAAAAAAGTGTTCAAACAAAGTTCATGCTCAATCAATAAACCCCCAAAGGGGAGAGTGAATAAATGAATACTCAAACAAAATTCATATGTGAATTCAAAAATTCATAAAGTCCAAAGTGATCGAAGAAAATGAACAAATGAATTCGTAAAAGTTTCTGTGAAATCAATCCAAAATATAAATGTTGATAGTAGTGCAGCCCATCACCACAGAGATAAAACAGAAGGGGGGGAGGCTTACCAGAAAGCCAGTGACCGCCCTTATTCAGGGGGGTCAAACTGAGCTTTAGAAGAACAGCCTTGGTGCTGTTGGGGATATCCAACGTCCCAATAGATGTCCGACAGCAACGGATCTCCTCCTGATTGGCGGCTGCTCCCCGAAACTCCTCGTATGTCACTCTAAAGACTACGCTATGCAGAGCAGCAAGGTGAAAACTGTTAACACAGTCTTTAGAGTGACATACGAGGAGTTTCGGGGAGCAGCCGCCAATCAGGAGGAGATCCGTTGCTGTCGGACATCTATTGGGACGTTGGATATCCCCAACAGCACCAAGGCTGTTCTTCTAAAGCTCAGTTTGACCCCCCTGAATAAGGGCGGTCACTGGCTTTCTGGTAAGCCTCCCCCCTTCTGTTTTATCTCTGTGGTGATGGGCTGCACTACTATCAACATTTATATTTTGGATTGATTTCACAGAAACTTTTACGAATTCATTTGTTAATTTTCTTCGATCACTTTGGACTTTATGAATTTTTGAATTCACATATGAATTTTGTTTGAGTATTCATTTATTCACTCTCCCCTTTGGGGGTTTATTGATTGAGCATGAACTTTGTTTGAACACTTTTTTTTCACCAATCATTTTGGGTCATTTGTATCAACTGGTTATGCATTTTGTTTGAATTATCATTATTCTCACTAATTAATTTGGGTCATTTTAATTAACTGGTAATTTACAGTTTTTCACTATCCAGCGCTGCATTTTTTGTTTATATATATCTTTCTTGTGCCCTATACCGGGGTTATTAGTGTTCAGCTGCAGGATTTACTTTCACGGTTTTTTGGTTCAATTTCCTTATCAACACATTTTTTGTCACTAAGTTTTTTCACCTAGCGCAAATTCTTTCTTTATATCTATATATCTGAGATAGACTTACGAAATATATTGTTATATTAAACAGAACCAAAGAGGATAATTAGGCTATAACCGACTAGGGTACAGACAGGGTACATACTCCTGTACCCATGAGATCAAGGCACTTGGCTAATATTTCTTTTCCTTAGTTACTGTTGTTTGCTCAGATTACATTTTGCATAGAAGACCTGTATTTTGCTAGTCAGGACTGGAAGTGATAAGAAATATCTCTAATGTACATAAAGGGAAACATTTTGACTGGGATAGGACTTTAGAAGCTCCTACTATACTATTGGGAAATAAAAAACATTTCATCAGATTATCTTTTATTGATTTTTTATTCAAACAATACAAAACACTCATACATCCCATGTATGTATTATAATTACAGCCAACATAAATTTCCAAATCAGGCAAACAAAACCTAGCCCAAGAAAAAAAAAAAAAAAAAAAAAAAAACACAAATACAATTCCGCTAGTGTTGGAGGATATGATGACATAAATTTTCGTGCTGTAAGCTTTCCAGCCTGAAAAAACGATGCACTATTGATGTAAGGGTATTTACAGGGACCCTAGTTGCGTCTATCATATTCAGAAGCATATACCTGGCTCCAGGGGTAGCTCCATCCCATAGATACCATTGATAGTAGATACAACTCCCTGCCAATATCAATGGAGTTTGGGGCATATCCATAACATATGTATTAGGTTAGCCAGACCCCCATTACACCTGGGACCTAAAGGGGTTTCTCTATGCTTCCATTTAAATAACTTCTCTGGTGTATGATAGGTCCTATGCAAGATGAAAAGTTGGGTTCATTTTTGTGTAGAGGATAAGGAGACCCTGGGGACTGCACACAGTGCAGCCTCCCATTGGTCATCTGATACCGTCCCCAAATCTCATTCCCATTGGGATATTGCTGATATATCCACCTTTTCTTGGACCTTTTTGTAAAGTACACCATTTAATTGTGATAGTAACCCTTTCTTTGCCTCCCCTTAGACAGAAATGAGATTATTGTAGATTTATTAGGTATCATTTCATGAGAACGAGCCTGCGCCTGCATAGCATGTCTAAGCTGAAGAAATTGAAAGAATCTTTGGTTTGGAATCCCATATTCCTTACTTAATTGGGTAAAAAAAATTTAGTACGTCATTATGAAATAATTGAGCTATATACAGTACCTCACCCCTTTATTCTTCCATAAATCAAACCCTTCCAATTTATTTATTTCCTCATAGCTGGAGTTATGCCACTTCGGAGTATATACCATATATCCCTTAATACTTGTAATATTTTTCATTTCCTGCCAAGTTTTATCAAATAATTTACCCGTTATGAAGTTTTTATCCCGTAATTGATTTCTCGTTTCCAGTAAGGATATTATTGGCTCTCCTTCAAATACGGATAGTAATAGACCCTGTATAGAGTCAGAGTCCATTATTTCAGACCATCCAGCAAAATTCTCTAATTGCGATGCTAAAAAATAACTTTTTGCATGGGGGATGGCAAGAACCCTAGCCTCTTTGGCTAACATTAATGTAGTTAGTTTGATACAGAATTGTTTTTTCCGCCAGATAAATTCTCGAAAAAGAGAGTCTATCCTCCTAAACCCAAATTAAGTAATCCACATGGGAGAGTTATAGAACATATAAAACAATTGTGGGGTCCAAATCATTTTAATAAGATTGGCTCTGCCAATTACTGTCAATGGAAGCTTACACCAGCTCTGTCATTTATCCACAAATTTAATTAATAATGGTTTTAGATTCAACTTTGTATACTCCTTTACATTTCCAGATACCTCTATACCAAAATATTTCAATCAATGTGTCCTTGATTTGAATTTGTGAAGCTATATGCGGCAGGGGCGCTTTTAGGTCATCTAATGGAAGCAATATTGATTTGTCCCAATTAACCCGAAAGCCAGAAATGAGCCCAAATGCAGAAATGAGGCCCATGAGTTAAATTAATAAATTTGAGGTATCCACAAGAAAATAAGGGCATCATCTGCATATAGGGCTACTTTATCCTCTCCACCTGCTCAGCCAAACCCCTTAAATCCAAATGATTGCCAGAGGCTCTATAGCCAAGGCAAACAAAAGTGGGGACAGGGGGCAGCCTTGTCTGGTTCCTCTCAAGAGTAAAAAGGAGGAGGGTAGTGTGTTGTAAATTCTTAACATCGCTTTAGCTTCACTATACAACATTCTCAACCAGGTTAAGAAGCATGGACCTATAACAAAGGCAGCTAGTACAGCCCAAAGATACTCCCACTCCACCATGTCAAAAGCTTCCAAACACAGTATTGCTCTTGTACCTACCTCATCCATAGGTAATTGCATATTTAAAAAAGTCTACGGATATTTGTCGATGCAGCTCTTGAAGGAATAAAACCTGTTTGATCCCTATGGATTATTACTATTATATTATTATTATACAGGATTTATATAGCGCCAACAGTTTGCGCAGCGCTTAACAAAATGAAATGGTATTATGGTATTAATGGTATTAATATATCTAAATAACTTAGTCGCAAGCACCCTTGCCAAGATCTTCACATCTGACATTAAAAGAGATATAGGTCTATAAGATCCTAGCAATACTAGATATTTACACTGTTTAAGAATCACAATTATAATTGTTCCTGCATTGAATCTGGGAGTCTTTGTATTCTAAGAGCCTCATTTAATACCTCCAGAAGTTCAGGAAGTAGTATCTGTCCATATTTTTTATAGATGTCCATAGGCAATCCATCTTGCCCTGGGGCATTATTATTATGTGTCTGAGATACTGCTTGCTTTAACTCCTCCAGGGAAATAAGGCTATCTAAAAAATCTCTTTCTGTTGGTTAATACTAGAGGGGAATGATCTGAAAGGCCTCTAGAGCCATACTGAATTGAATCCAACCATGGCAGAAAATAGACATTTCCCAGGGCCAGATCTATTCTTGATAATGACCCATAAGTACTTGAACAACATGAGTATTCTCTCGCCAATGGAAATCTAAGTCTCTATACATCCACCAACTCCAGCTCCTAAATTTTTCTAGCGAATCTTGTTTTATTCGCCCTCCCCTTGAGCTTTGAAGCGTTAAATCTATCCTCCTCCTCATTCAATATATTATTAAAGTCTCCCATCACTAAAGTTGGAAAAATTTACTATTGCATCGTATTTTTAAACACAGTCTTCAACACTTCTTCTCTATAGGGAGGGGGAACATACACATTCACCAGCAAGAAGTTTCTATCATTTAATGTACATAATAACATAATATATAGACCTTCAGGATCTAGGAAACTCTGTTTACATGAGAACCGTGTGGAACGAGCCACCAGCACACTAACTCCCCCATGCATATGTGGAGTAAGTGGAATGAAATTGATAAGAAAATCTAGATATATCAGTGAGTACTGAATCCTCTCGTTCCAAATGGGTCTCCTTCAAAAATACTATTCCAGGTTTATAAAACTCTAAATCTTCAAAAACTGCTTGTCTTTTCGCCCTATCTCCCAATCCTCTTACGTTCCAAGATATCACCTTGATTTTACTACTCATCTCTTTCAACTATTTAATAACCAAAAAAGATTCAAGCCTGCCCATGCAAGGACTAACCTCCTCAAATATACCCCCCCAGAACAAATATTCCCTCAAGCACTGGTGCCAAATATAAAAAAAAAAAAACGAATCAAGAAAAAGGAGAGATAAAAAAAAAATCAAGATATCACCTTGATTTTACTACTCATCTCTTTCAACTATTTAATAACCAAAAAAGATTCAAGCCTGCCCATGCAAGGATTAACCTCCTCAAATATACCCCCCAGAACAAATATTCCCTCCAGCACTGGTGCCAAATATTAAAAAAAAAACGAATCAAGAAAAAGGAGAGATACTCCCTGCTGATACTACCAATTGTGGAGGAGACTTCCACCTCCTTATTGCCCTGACAGTAAAAAAAAAAAACCTGCGCATCTTTAGGTTAAACCTCTTCTTCTCCAATCTCATTGTGTGGCCCTGTGTCTTCTTACACTCCTTGAGACTGAATTGCTTTTTTCCTATGCTCGGATCACCTTTAAGGTATTTCTAAATCACTATCATATCCCCTCTCAAGCATCTCTTCTCCAGCGAGAATAAATTTAGTGCTTGAAGTCTTTCCTCGTAATTGAGCTCCTCCAATCCCCGTATTAATTTAATTGCTCTTCTTGGATTCTCTCCAGCTCCAACACATCCCTTCTGAGGACTGGTGACCAGAACTGGACTACTCCAGATGTGGCCTAACCAGAGTTTTATAAAGTTTCAGAATAATTGCTTTATCCCCTTAATTGTGTATCCCCTTTTTTATGCATGCTAATATTCTCCCGACTCTGGTAGCTGCAGCTTGACATTGGATGCTATTGCTCACTCTGTCATATACAGGGGGTCCCCGGGTTACAAACAAGATAGGGTCTGTAGGTTTGTTCTCAAGTTGAATCTGTTTGTAAGTCGGAACAGGTAAATTTTTTAAGGTGTAGCTCCAGCCAAAAAATCTATTTTTACGTTTTTCAGATAACATGGAGAAGGGTTATCACCCCTGTAACATTTGTTTTTCTGTCTGTGCCCCTGTTCAGAAGATTTCACCTCACCTTCTGTCCCAATGACAATTGGATTTTGAACATTTTGGGTTGATAGGGAAACATGGACTGGTGATAAAGCATCAGTGGAGACACCTTTTTCCCATATTAATTCTTACAGGAGTGAATTTCCCTTCCTAGGGGTGGATTTCCTCTCACTTCCTGTTGTCTCCCTCCGTTTGTAAGTAGGAGTCGTTTGTAAGTCGGATGTTTGTAAGTAGGGGACCCCCTGTACTAGGACCCCCAGATCTTTCTCCATCCTTGATTCCCCCAGAGGTTCTCCCCCTAGTGAGTAGTTTGCGTTTGTGTTTTTAGCCCCCAAGTGCATTAGCTTACATTTCTCCACATTAAACCTCATTTGCCATCTAGTTGCCCACTCCATTATTTTGTGTCAGAAACCATGAATCAGACTGAGACAGAAGTACAGTTAAATCACACTTGTTTAATAATAATAAAAAAAGGTAAACAGAGTAAACGTAGTCAAAACATAGCCAGAGTTCAGGAACCGGAACAGATAGTCAGACAAGCAAAAACGTCAGGGAGCCAGAGATGAGCGTAGTAGAATAGCAAGCAGGATCTGGAGCCAGAAGGAATGTCAGCCAAGCAAGTCTTAAACAGGAACACAGGAGAGTGTCTCTAGAGATTTGACCAAGGCGAAGACAGAGATCATCTGGACTGACTGGCTTAAGTAGGCAGGACTGACGAGCAGGATATCATCAACAGGTGAGTCACTGTGGAGAGATAGGAGCTGGCAATTAGCCGACAGCTGAGCAGCCAGGTTTGAGAAGGAAGGGCTGAGCCCAGCTCTGATATTTTGTTCAGGTCTCTCTGTAAAATTTCTATACCCTGATGTGAAGTCATTGCCCTGCTTATTTTTGTGTTGTCTGCAAAAACTGAGATTGAGCTATTTATTCCATCCTCTATATAATTTATGAATAAATTAAACAGAATCGGTCTCAAGATGGAGCCTTGGGGTACCCCACTCACCACTCCAGACCAGTACACGTTATTTATCACCACCCTTTTGACGCGCCCCTGTATCCAGTTTTCTATAGAAAGAACAAACCTTATGGTCCATGTGGACAGACCTCAGCTTGCATATTAAGCCTCTATGGGGAACTGTATCAAATTTGCAAAATCCAGATACACCACATCCACAGGCCTCCCCCTATCTAGATGGCAGCTCACTTCCTCGTAGAATGATAACAGATTGGTCTGGCAAGAATGACCATTCGTAAACCCATGCTGGTTACTACTAATGATACTATTACCTTCAGCAAATTCTTGGATATAGTCCCTTATCATCCCCTCCAATAATTTACCTACTATTGATATTAGACTGACTGGCCTGGCCTAGTTTCCAGGAATATATCTCTGCAATTTTTCGAATATTGGTACCACATTGGCTTTTCTCCAATCAGCTGGTACCAATCCTGTAAGTATGCTGTCCACAAAGATTAGGAATAATGGTCTGGCTATAACCTGACTGAGTTCTTTGAGGACTCTCGGGTGTAAGCCATCCATCCCGGGGATTTATTTATGTTAAGTTTATCTAGTGTTCCCATTGGAAGATTTCCCCTCTATAACTTTTCTGGGGACAACCCAAAATTTGGGATTTTCTTTTACTTTCTCTTTTATTGATAATGGTAACCAGGACAAATGGGGACAAAGACAACAATAAAAATCTGACAGGTGTTCCAATCCACCTCCCTCTATTCAAAACTAAAAAAAAAGTTTTACCTTTAGTTATACTTTTATTCCCAAAACTTTAACCCCCCCCCCCCCCCCCCACAAAAATTCTGTATAAGTGGGTTAAAGTTTTTAAAGTGTAGAACAGCAATTACCAGAAACTTCAAAAAAAAATGTCATCTTCAATTATTAATTTTTTTAATTGGCTTCTAATTGATTTATGTTTCAGGCTGGAAAGCTATTTCCTATTGGAGAGAGAGCAGCAAGCTGTCTGACTGAGGTCTACCCAAGGGTAAGGAAAGAGCACACATCACCTATCTCACGTGATTAAACAATACCTCACCCTGATACACATCTTTCTTAGGATATGCAAACAGACAAATTACATTTTTAAAGTGAGTCTTCCATAAATACTTTTAGTACACAAGCAAAATATTGTCAAAACTTACAGTGTATACACTTATACTTTACAGGCATGATAGAGTAAAATACATAAAAATTTTTGTTAGCAGATCAGTTATATACATTAAATTTCTCCTATTATGAAAAAAGGTAGAAACTATAATACTTACTATAATCTGCTACAGAGTTTAGTGAATGAGGTATAGCTCTCCAGACTTCCATCATCCAATCATGTGCAAGTAAAATTGCTCTTTTTTCGTTCTACATAAGTTATACCTGTTTATCTGCATCTTCTCTTCTCTACATCCGTTCAAAGTCCAGAATTTAAAAAGCTTCTCTGAGCTGTTATAAAAAAAGGGGAAGAGAGCTGAAGTTACACTCTGCAGAGCTCAGTGAGGAGAGCTCTGAGCGCTGATTAGAGGGAAGGGCCCCCTTCACACAGCACACAGGAACAGAGTTGAGGCTGTCAATCAGCTGGAGATCCCTTCCCTGTTACCTTTTTGCTCTTGGTGTCAGGAAAATCATCAGAAGTGACCCATGCAGACAGCAGAGGAAAAAAGCAGCAGGAAAAAATGACGTGTAGTGCTCTGGATTGAGACAAGCACACACTATAGAGGGATATTCTTTGTTTATATTTAATGTCTGAGGATTACAACCACTTTAAGGCATTTCCTAGGCTAAAGGAGCATTTAACTAGAGATGTCCTTGCGGTTTGCCCCGCGGTCGGTTCACGGTGAACTTTGCGCGTTCGCTATTCGCCAAACCGGCGGACATATGGCGCTGTTCGCGGCCGCCATATTCTTTTACATTGTGAAGAACTTTGACCCATGACACATCCATCATGTGGTACATGACAGCCAATTGAGATATTTCAGCACATGGACATACCCCCTACCTTATAAATAGACCTGATCTGGCTGCCATTTTACATTCTGTCTTTTGTCAGTGTAGGGAGAGGTTGCTGTGTGGAGCAGGGTCAGTCTGTAATCACTAGCTATTAGGTCCACAAAAGTCCTTTTACATAAAGTCCTTTTAAGGACTGGTATAGGTGTACTATTACTAGCTATTAGGTTCACAAAAGTCCTTTTAAGGACTGGTATAGGTGTACTACTGTTTGGTGTGCAGTATATATAGGGGTGTAATACACTTATAATATACTTTCAAATATAGAAAGCATATTATAGTGCATTTCTACTGTGCAGCATTGTGACTGCTGAGCGGTTCTGCAACTCTTTTGTCAGTGTAGGGAGAGGTTGCTGTGTGTCGCAAGGACAGACTGTAGCGACACCAATCGCTAACGAATATAGGTCCACAAAAGTCCTTTTAAGGAATGGTATAGGTGTACTATTTGGTGTGCAGTATATAGGGGTGTAATACACTTATAATATACTTTCAAATATAGAAAGCATATTATAGTGCATTTCTACTGTGCAGCATTGTGACTGCTGAGCGGTTCTGCAGCTCTTTTGTCAGTGTAGGGAGAGGTTGCTGTGTGTCGCAGGGACAGACTGTAGCGACACCAATCGCTAACGAATATAGGTCCACACAAGTCCTTTTGAGTTGTGGGTGACGGGGGGCAATCTGCTTCTCCGGAGCAGCGGGAATAGTTAAATTTTTCTCCGGCTGCTGGAATGAGTCTCCTCCCCCAGACAACACAGTGCTGGCCAGCCCCGCCTCCTCCCCAAGACACAGCCATGGCCCCATCCTCTCTCCACTGCCTGGCCATGGAGCTCACAGGCAGCATTAACCCTCTGCTGGCCGGAGCACAGCGCCGATACAGCAGCATTGTTTTGAGCAGAGGTGGCTCTTAAATTAGGCTGCCGTGAGGCCCCTGTGAGTGCGAGGCCTTAGGCGATCGCCTAATTTGCCTAATTAGAGAGCCGTCTCTGGTTCTCCCCTCTAGAGTTTAGAGGCAAGTCTTTATCTTTCGCAAAGAAGGCCAATGTCCACACCACGCTTCAACTCCAACACAAGTTTATTTTCCTTTTATGCTTCAGTAACCGGAGAGTTGAAAAGAGAAAGGGGTTAGCAGATAGAACTGATTCAGGCACACTCTTGGCTTCATCGCCACTCGGGCCCGAGTGGGTACAGCTCACCCGGATAGTCACCCAATGGCACTAGCAGCCGACATGTAGCTCGAACAGTGACTTAGTCCCCTCCAAGGACAAAGTCAAGGAGATCCCTCCTTAGGTAGCAGGCTAGCAGCACTCCGCAAAGGCAGTCTGTGGAGCAAGGAATCCTTCCCTCCGACAGGTCACCAGGCCTCTCCCGAGACAGCAATCTTTATCACTCGCCTCCTGTTATGGGACCGATCCTCCCCTGGCTTCCTCTTAGTCAGAGCGGTCGCCCTCACCTGGGCTCCCTGGGTTTCCTTTCTGGCTTTGTAGACCCAGTTAAAGGTACTGGGCCTACCTGGAACTCCGTAGCCTCGGGCTGAAGGTGCCCGAGATCCCACAGTCAATGCTCATATCCCCCCTCGAGGGGATACACTCCTCTGGGTACAAGTCCCCGGGTATTCTTGCCCAGAACAATGGCTTCTGCCCCTTTTGTACCCTCTTCCGGCATGCACAGTGGGTAGACCACACCCACTGCACAGCTGCCGAGAGAGGACACCCAATAGCCACTCCATCACCTATGGTTCAACCCCGGGTACAAGTGTCAGCACCACCTATACACCTAAGGGGAACTGCACGCCAGGTAAAACAGCAGCAAGGCAGAGTCCAAACAATTAGAAGACCCAAGCCAACTATTGCTCAGGTCACCCCTAAATTTGGGATACCCGCTACAATAACTCATAAAAAAATAAAATGATGGGAACTTTTCCTAAAGCAGGATCATCTCCTGCACCCCCTTCATAGCCTGGCCTTGCCTCTCCTCCATGGCCTTCATGCGCTCCTGAATTGACGAAATTTCACAGATAAAAAAAGAATGCTTGTCGTTGTCGATCCCAGATTTGCTTAATACTTCTGGTATGTCAGTGTCCATGTTGTGGGGCTATGTGTGCACAGCTAGTAAGTATTTTGTGGCTGCAAATATGACCTGGAGGTTTTTAATGTTCGCCTGCCATTAAAATGAATGGGACCCGCCATGAACCTGCGGTTCGCGAACATTTGCGTTCGCGAACCATCCCGTTAGATGTTCGTCCATCACTACATTTAACCCTTAGGGCTCATGCACACAGGACATTTTAAAAACATCAGTGCTTAGCGCATTTAGCCACATTTAGCTGCATTTTTACATTAGCGTTATTGCACGTTTTCCCATGTTTTTGCACATTTTTTCATTAAAAACAATATTTAATGTAAAAACAGCTAAAAACGCTAAACGCCCCTAACAGCAGCTATAAAAACGTCCTGTGTGCATGAGCCCTTACTGTGTGAGGACCCACCACTGCAAGGGTATTTTTTATTTATTTTTTTTATCCTGGAGTTCTGCTTCATCTTCATCTTTTTTCTTTCAGCTGTATACCGTGTACTTGTCTCCATTCCTTCTTTTTTGGATGATATGTCATTTTCCCTTTCAGTTAGAATGCATGGCTTTTTCAGATGCATATGCTTCCATTTCACTGAGAAAATATATATTTTTTTCATTTGAGAATATATTTTTTCTGCTTTGTTTTGCACGAAAAGCATTGTCTTGTTTTAAAGTTGTTTCCAAAATGTCTTTCTTTGTACAGTACTTCCTTTTCCATCTACTGACTTGTTCTTTTTTGATTCAACACATTAGTGTAATTTATTCTCTGCAATTAGAAATTACCATCTGCTGACATAATTTCTTATTTGGAATGCAAGCATAAACAAATATGATGACAATTATTAATATAAAAGTAAAAAAAATCAAAGTTACAGATGTATAATACATCTCAACACAATAACTGACAGCAAAGCTGAGAGGGATATTTTTTATTTTTTGTAGATTTTTCACTAGAGGGAGCTCTGTACTTCATTTCAATTATTTTGCCTTCCCTTCCTGACCCTTACAGCTGCTTATATTGGATATCAGCACAGTGAGCACACACAGGGGGTACATTGCTTTTACTAGGTCTGCAGGCACACATAATTGCACTGTATAAATAATCAGAGTGTAACGCAAGTGACCTTCCCAACTGGTGCTTTCTTGTTGCTAGGGTGTTTTGCCACTCAGCTAATCACTTTCACCCTTTCTGGCCCACATCTTAAAGCTCCTGAATTTGTGATACATGGGGGTGATTTACTAAAGGCAAATAGCTTGTGCTGTGCATTTTAAAAAAGTGCAGTTGCACGCTGCAAGAGCAGTTGCTCCAAAGCTTAGTAAGGTCGGCCGCGGTATGCGGCCGATTGCGGGGTGGTTTTAACCCCTGCTAGCGTCCGAAAAAGGGTTAAAATACCCCGCAGTTGCACGCTGCAAGAGCAGTTGCTCCAAAGCTTAGTAAGGCCGGCTTCACACTGAGGCGGTGCGGGCGGCAACGGTAAAGCAGCGCTATATTTAGCGCTGCTTTACTGTCGTTTTAGCCGCGGTATGCGGCCGCTAGCGGGGTGGTTTTAACCCCCGCTAGCGTCCGAAAAGGGTTAAAATCCCCCGCAAAGCGCCGCTGCAGCGGGTCTTTGCCGGCGGTATCCCTGCGGTTTCCCCACGGTGTCCCATTGATTTCAATGGGTAGGAGCGGTATAGGAGCGGTGAATACACTGCTCCTTCACCGCTCCAAATATGCTGCTAGCAGGACTTTTTTACCGTCCTGCTAGCGCACCGCTCCAATGTGAAAGCCATCCGGCTTTCACACTGGAGTGAAAGGACCCGCTTTTTTTCAGGAGCTACACAGGCGCTATTTTTAGCGCTGTAGCTCCTGAAAAACGCCCCAGTGTGAAAGCACCCTTAATGAGGTAAAGCATCACTTTGCAAAGAATATCCAATCACCTGCTTGCACATGTTTGGATGATGGAAGTCAGCAGAGCTTCTGCTCATTCACTAACGTTAAGAGCAGACTGCAATTGCACTTTGCAAAGTGCACAGTCTATTTTTTGTTACTAATTTAACCTCATAATGCTATTCAGAGCAAACTAACATCAGCAAGAAGGAAAAAATAAGTATTTGTAGTATATCAAGTGTCAGAAATATATTTTAGTAATGCTAAAATGGCTCCACAATTCAATCTGATTATAGCAACTCTTTTTGATTTAACAATGTATGCATAGTGTGAGAGGACATATCTGTTTGAATATAAATTAAATATATTGTCTAGATATTACATGGTTGTTGGCAGGTCTAAGGGAGATTATGCAATTCTACTGTAACATGTATGGTCATTTTTTATTTTTTCTGGTACCTCTATAAACCATTTTTATATACAAATCAAAACAGACCATCAATTTACATAGGAACATAAGCAGCTACAGCCAACAAGAATCTGAATGTTACAGTTTATGCATAGTTCTGTTCATAATCCTCATCCCTATCCTGGAGAGCAGATGAACACAACAATTTAACATGGCATAATAATGTTATTATCTAAGCACAATGTGTATTCTGTGCATGTCTCAAGAACTCCATATGACATTTTGTATTTATCGCTGTGTAATTATTTTGCTATTTGCTGTAAAAGTAGAACACAAAAGACTGCTTTGTGTTTTTTTTTTTTTTTTTTTTGTAAACACTGGAGACAGGAAAGTATGGTGTTCAGCCATAGCAACCAAAGATTTTAACTTCTAACTTTAAACATATGATTAGAAAAATGTTCCTGTTTGCTGAAAGGAGTGGAAATGCGAAAGTCCGAAAATGTTGCTAGCATTCGAAGAGATTTCTGTATGTTTATAGGGCAATACTATGATGATAAGTAATATGAAGTATCATAATCTATGGTACATCATACAAAGTTGCACAGTCCAGAGTATGTAATATTCAGTACATTTTACAGAACAAGCAATCTGGAGTGTTTTGGTTGACATGGTGTCTGGATGATTGAAGCACATTATTTCTATTATTACATTGTAATATAAAATCAAATAGTTCAACTTACCATAATGCAGAATCAGTGGGAGCCCTTAGCATGTCAATTGCCACCATCACCTGCCACCAGATGCAACCGGTCACTTGCCACGTCGCCTGCAATCAGGTGCACTTGCCACCATCGCCCTGCCACCAGAAGTATTTGCCACCGTCGCTTGCCACCAGATGCGGATTGTCACTTGCCACGTCTCCTGCCACCAGATGCGGATTGTCAATTGTCACATCGCCTGCCACCAGATGCGAATTGTCACTATCCTGCCACCAGCTGAAGCTTCCTACTGTTGCCTGCCACCAAAAAATACCAGCTTGTCACTTTTTAAATGTAAGGGCAATTTAGTGGCAGGCACCAGTGACAGCAGAGAAAGAGGCTTCTGGCAGTCTCTCCCCAGCTTTTCAGCACATGCGCATTTGCTAGGTCACAGAGTGAGGATGGGCAGTGAGAGGTTGATATAATCTCTCTCCTGCCTGTGGTAGTGCGGTGATGCAGGGCGGGTGTTGAGAGATGATGTCATCTCTCTGCCCGCTCGCACGCCCGCCGACCTGGCTGCAGGGAGAGCACGGCCCGGTGGTTGGGGACCCCCTACATAGAGCACAGGGTACAGAACAGTGGAGCAGTGTGACCAGGAGTATGTGATGTACAACACAGCATACTGTACATTGTAGAGTGAAACAAAGTATCTAATATTTAGCACAGTGTACAGAATGGGGCAGTCTAGAGTATTTGATGTACAGCTTAGCATATAGATTAGTGCAGACTGTAATATGTGACTTACGTCAGGGTATAAACTAGAGTAGTTGGGAGTAGGAGATGCGGCATTGCATAAAGACAAAGATGATCCAAAACATGTAAGATACAGCAAAATGCTTATACTGGGGCAGTTTGAAGTATGTAACAGATAGCAAAGCATACAGGCTAGAGTTTATCAGAGTATGTGACCTACAGCACACCATACAGACAGGGGCAGTCTGGAATATGTGACAAAGGCAGACTGTAGAGACTGGAGTGACCCATAGCAGGTGATGTACACCACAGTAAACAGACTGTTGCAGTCTAGAATATGTATTAGGCAGCAAAGGTGTAAAGACTAAGGTGGGGCAGTGCATAGTATGCATTCAGAACATTGTACAGGTTGGGAGGTTTAGAGTATTCATTGTACTGCACAATGGAAAACTGGGTGGACAGTGATATGTGGTGTACAGCAGAGTGTACAGAATTAGGCAGTACACAATATGTATAGGTAGGGTCCTTCAGAGTATGTGACATGCATAAAATGAACAGGGGTTAATTTGTATTATATGGGGTTCAGCACAGTGTACAGACTGGAATGAGCCTTTATAATGTGACATTTAGCGCAGTGTATAAATTGGTCTATAGTATTGGGTGTCATGCACAAATTGACTAGAGCAGTATGGAGTATGTAAAGAAAAGAAATCAGGGGTTAGAGTCCCCTTGAAAAAAGGGAGTCACAGGCGGACTAGGCAGCTTAGATAGGGAAAATACTTTATTGCACAAAAATATCAGATTACAGAAACTGGGCCCCGTCTGTATGTAAATGGTCCGTCCTGGTTACTCGTCACGGTAGTGACATCAATTATGTCACAGACGACGCACCTTGTCACGTCAGTGCAAGCGCACTGCACACTCTGAGGATGGCGGGAATAATTTTTTGAACGAGTAACCAGTACGGTTCATTTACGTACAGACGTGACATACGTCACAGCGCTCCAGCGACACACAAAATGTGGAAAAAGTGAAGCGCTCTGAATACTTGTGCACTGAATGTCTTTAGTTATTTAAGTGATATGTGAAATAAAGCCATATTCAGCATTTCTTATTTTGAACGGATTATACAGTATATGATATACAAAAGTGCATACAGAGTCATTAGCTCTATTGCTACAGTAATAGTACTGTACATGTCTTAGCAAAGCTAATTTTACATATGAAAGTGTGTGATAATGGCCTAATTTTATGTATAATGAGTAATACATTCTCCCCAAAGCCATCTCCACACTAGAACATCGTATCAGCACACACCTCAGGCTCAGTTCTCACAGAATGTCTTTATAGATGCCTAGTTACTGTTGCAACATTCATGTGTTCGTCGGGCAGGCACAGTAAGCTGTGTCTTCTGAACCCTTTTTATAATGCCCCATAGGTATGTAAGATATTCTACAGCCTTCGATGTCTCTAAGAGTATATGTAAACTGCCTGTAACTGCTAGTAAGCCATGTAGAAAAACCTGCATTCTGACATCCATGTAGATGTATAGCAATTATACCACCAAAGTTGAAAAGCTATTTGCAATAAGTCAAGCAGAGCTGGGGATACTTGAAGTTTTTTTTCAAGCTTTCCATAAAGGTATCCACTTCCAGAAAGCTTCTACTTTATGTAAATATCCTGAAAGATTCAATTTAAACCACCAGGCTGTTTACGAATATATGATCTCACTTGCTGTATATGCATCTGACGTAATTCCCTGTCAACCTGAAGGCTGAAGTCCTGGTTTGCAAATAGGGATCGGTCAGAGTGGATCCTACTTGAGGGACTACTGCAAGATCCAGTTGTACTTTTCCTGTAATACTGCAAAATGTGACAAATAATTATTCTGTGATCTGATTCTAACAGAAGTTGAAAAAGTTTCCTATCTTTTTTTCTGCTACTTCCAGGATATAATCATATTATAATGTTAATAGAGGCTACAGATATATAATTACATTTTTCTTGCCTTTATGAAATGTAACTTCTGCCTGTAGTATTACTAATTATTGCATGTCCCACCCAAATAAACTAAGCCTCCAGTTATTACTGTATACTGTCTTCTCTAAATGTCCACTGAATACATTCAAACCGTTTCACATATTCCCAATAGTATCTGCATTGTGCTCTCTCACAAGACAGCTCTATAGCTCTAAACAGATCCCTCATATTTTATTTTGAGATAGTCATGGAGATTAACTGATTTATAGTCTAGGGTCTAGGGGATCCATCTGTTTTAATTGCTTGATTGATGAAGCGACCATGAGCTTATTGCAGAATGGAATGCAACCAACATAAGATTAATGCACACGAGCGGAATTTCCGTCTGAAAAATCTTGGATGTTTTTTCCAACGAAATTCCGCTCAATCTTGTCTTGCATACACACGGTCACCACAAAAGTTCTCTGAACTTTCGACTGTCAAGAACGCGGTGACGTACAACACTACGACGAGCCGAGAAAATTAAGTTCAATGCTTCCGAGCATGCGTCTAATTGTTTCCGAGAATGCATGATTTTTTGCACGTCCGAATTGCATACAGACGATCGCATTTTTGGATAGGAACTTTTCCTAACCGAAAAATAGAGAACCTGCTCTCAATCTTTTGCTGACTGGAATTCCGCCAGCAAAAGACTGATGGAGCATACACACGGTCGCATTTTCCGACAAAAAGCTCTCATTTGAGTTTTGCTGGTGGCATTTCCGATCGTGTGTACATGGCATTACTGAGCTGACCAGCTGCAGGCAGTTCTTTTCCATCATAGACCTTATTTCACTGGTTAAAAAAACCCTCTGACATAAGGTCTGCTGAATAGTATTTCAAAATTGTTTTAAAGTGGAAGTAAACCCTCCGAATTGTTTTCAGCCAAGGAAGCTGCCATTTTGGCCTCTGTTTAATCTTAAACTGCCATGATGCTTGACATTTGATCAGTTATGACACCAGCCATTTGATGGTTTGACAGTTTGGTTGAGAGCACAACCAATGAAACTGTTGAATTGATGGGTTTACTTCTGCTTTAGTCATGAAATAAGCCAGATAACAAGATTTGGCTCCAATAGACTTCCATGGAATTCAGCGCTATGTTCAGTTTTGGTGAAATTCCTAATGGGTTCAGCGTAGATGCAGAAAATAAAATTTCCCCTGGTTTGCTCATTACTAATTATCACTAGTGGTACACACATAGTTTATGAAACACTGGTATACAAAATGTAGTACAATATGTTATGGTATAATGTTAACATTTTTTGTTGCATTTCCTGTTAGTCTTCAACCCCACCTGTTGTCCAGAAGTTCCTTAACACCAGATGCTCTAAACCTGGTGCTAGAACTATATTCTATGGAAAAGCAAATGATCCCAATTTGGAAAATTACATAGTGCATGGTGTGAGCACCTACCCATCACTTACTGTAAGTAACTGTATATACTGTACAAATGTTTATTCTTAAGCTGGACAGACAAGCCCTGTCTCTTGAAGTTGTTCTAAAGTCAGACATTTTTTTTTTTAACTACTGATATGATCCTATGTATGTAAAGACAGTTTGCATCTTGATGTAGAATATATTATGTATATGAAAATTTTTAAATTACAAATAAATGTAGCATTCCATATAATATACAGTATCTCCTGATTAAAAATAGTTTTATGCTTTTAGAAAGATTACTGTGATCATGAGCTGATCCACACACAGTGAAAGGAATCTTTGCTTTCTTTCTCACATTTTTCTCTGCTGAGTACTGTTTACATCTAACCTGGTAACATGACATAACCCTAATTTTCAGAGAAAGTACATCTCTTGCTTTAGAGAAAACGTAAGGGCCTGTGTAATGAAGGCTGTAAGCTGGGACACTGACCTAAGGCAATGCTGCAGGAATATCTTGCTCTGATATACTAAAAGCAAAAGCAGTGCATGCATGTAATGTTCAAGAATACAGTATATAAATTAAAATTCACCAGAACTGAGTACTCCCCATGGCCGTTATGGCATACTTCTAAGCATCCATCACATCATCTCACAGTAGCAGGTCTTTATTGGTTGCTTAAAACAGGAAACTGGATGTCGAATTAGTGTGAAATGTTCCAATTCCAGGTGATCAGATTTTTTTCTATTGAAACCTGATGGAAGACTTTCAAAATTGCCACAAAATTGCTAAATTTATGGCCAGCGTTACTGTTTGTGGGTTTTATGGGTGTTGCCACATCTCCTCTAGAGCATGTCATAATTTTCAATGGTGAAGGTAGATAGAGACACAGTCAACGAATTATTTAATGGAGGGGGAACACAAATGTAAAATAACTGTTGCTTAGGAGATCAGGTAATTGATAGGCCTCCCAAGTTTAGAAAAATAAACAAAATTACTATTGGTTTTGTGACAGAGCGAGGCCCTGCCACTGTGGAAAGGGATGTAGATATGACACAGGGTTCTCACATACGCAGAGTGTGGAGTTCCAGAATATTTATTCTTAACAGTAAAAGGTTTTTCAACTTTCTCTGGGTTTTGGTATCTCCAGATTGGATTCCAAAATTTTGAGATTTTGAGGATTTTTGGGAGGGAGGAAATTTCCAACCAGTGTCCAGGTCTTGCAGGAGACCAGCAGGCTGTGAGTGCAAGTGTGCCCAGTCCTTAAAGTTAAGGACCTGACCATAGCTCATGGCTCCCTTTTGGAGACATGTGCGCTCCACACATGAAACAGCACTCCATGCTGGAGGAAAGATTCCTTGTCCATAGGACTGAGAGAGTCAAGACAGCTAAGTGAGTCTGGGAGACTGACAGAACTGAGATGACTAGGCAAGTCCAGGGGACTGAAGGTATCTGAAAGTCTCAGAGGAGTCAGAGAGCCCTGGGGTTTTAAGAGTCCCCCTATTGAGAAGCCAGTGAGTGGGACTGTGCAGCACAGTGCTGTACTGAAACAGCAGAGAGAGCCAAGAGTGCTGAAGAGAAAGACATGTGGCTTGGTATTCTTTTTCATTTTGTGTTTTGATGGTGGAAACCCCTGCGTAGGAAACTGTTTTTGTTGAACTTTGCTTTTGTTTAATGAAAGTGGTCCAACATTCCCTAAACCACAGTTTGGATTGGCGTGGACTCTCTAAAAATACCACTGAGCTTAGTTCCCCAACATATCACAGTTGAAAAAACCCTGAAGTACAACATTTACTGTAAAAATTATTTTGTTTGGGCTGCAATTATTTAAATCTCTGAAAGTAATCAAGACTGCCTTTAGACATTTAAAGGCCCAGGGCAGACATCTGATGAGTGGACTTCCATCCCATCTCTGCCTTCTATCTAACTTAAAAGTTAATACCAAATATACAGTAGAATGAGAGCTACAAGCTTCATGCTAAGTTCACACTGTTGAGTAGGGATGGGCAAGCGGTTCGGGCCTAACATTTGCCTGTTCGACCATTCGTCGAACACTTGAATTTGCAGGGTGTTCGCCCCGATGAACACCCTGCAATGCACTGAACACTGCACAGTGCTTTCTGCACCCTGATTGGGCAAAGCTTTGCCCAATCAGGGCGCAGTGAAAGCTTGTTGTTAAGGAGCTGGGCCTGGGAAACCGGCTGCGGCGTCCTTAACAACCTATGAGTCATCAACTGTCAATGGGTTTCTCCGTTGATAGCTGAACAAAATAAAAAAAAAGTGGCAGTAAAAATAAAGACAATAACGGCGTGGGGTCCCCTCCCCAGTCCATACCATCCTATAAAATGTATATTTGTATATATTTATGTATATGTCATTCACCCCATCCCTTCCTTCATGTAGGCTGGTTCATTAATAAATGTGCCATCAAAAACACTGTTCCAGCAAAAATTAATTGAGAAGCGAGAATCATTATATTCTAGTCATAGACGAACACCACTTGGGAAATCGCATGACCAGACAACAGCATTTCCACCCACTATAAATCTTAGTGAAATTACATTTGGAAGGAAGTATGAAAGAGGTTGGTAATCATTAATTGGTTATTGTTATTTATTATTGTCTTTAAAAATGAACAACTATGCTGTTTGAATATTTTTTGATACATTTTAAATGAATTCCATTATTTGACTATTTCGAGTTTAGGTTTATCAGCAGGGGTACTTATTAATCCGTCTAAAGGCAAGCAAGACATAGAGGAGGAAGCACGCAAAGGACATGCCATTTATGTGGTCACCCATAATGATTATGACGTAGGTGAGTGAAAAACAATTAAAATATGTCATACTAAAAATTGCCAGTTTTGTTTTTGTTTTGTTAGCAAATACAGCTAGGTACATTTGTACAAAGGATTTTACAGATGATACTCAGTTTACTTAAAAATGGATGGGTAGGGAGCTGGGAGGGTGGAGGACACTTTAGGTATTTAGAAGAAATTCATTTCTCAAACCCCAAATGTTCTAGTCATGGCCCTGGTGATCTTCCTTGCTATGGCCTGCAGGCAGCTTTAGCGTGTTATGTCTGGTTGGCAACATATCTGTGCTTTACAGACCTAATATAGAAGGTATATTGAAGCTGGCTGTACATTTTAGAAGTAGAGCACAGTTGGACTTGCAATCAAGAGATGGGGGTGATGCAGATAAGTACTATTTACTACTCTATTCACTATCTGACCCTTAATTGATAAACCCCTTAACAAAAAAAAACTATTGTGCTTTTTGTGAAAGCAGTGGCATATCTGCAATGGTCCAGCATGCTACCTACCTAGTCAGAAAATAACATTGCAGACATAAAGCCCACTGCTTTCTTTATCTGCCAGCAGGATTTTCTTCTTCGGCACAATGAGAACAATACCAAAAGTACATTTATTTTTTTGATGCACTCTCATTTTTTCTACATTGATAGGTATCGTCACACACCAGGAGATACTTGCCATTTATATGGTGTTTAATAAACCTAAATGCATTAAACCAACTAGGTATAAGGAGTATAATATTGTATCAATATAAACTGTAGCATAGTAAATAGGTAAAGGTAAAACACCTAGGTGCACCTCCACCATATACAGATGGCCACACACCAGAGGAAATGGACTCTAGATTATACAGTGCAGTTCCTTTTAGATCACAGGGGGGTTGTGGTGTGAAGGGGTCTAAGGACAGACTTCATGAATATCCTTGATTAGGAGGGGTTGTGGTGTGAAGGGGTCTAAGGACAGACTTCATGAATATCCTTGATTAGGAGGGGGTGCAGAGGAGGCACCTCCACCATATAATATGAGATGGACCAGAGGAAATAGACTCTAGATTATAAGAGTCATGAGCGCAGTATGATAGAATATCCTTAAGACAGGCGTCATCAAGCCTTTTTGCGTTGCAGTGAAACAGGAGACCTCTATGGTTTTGCTTTGGTGTTCTAAGGGTTCACCGGCAAATCATGCATGTAAGACGAATCAAAGAAACTCTCCACAAACTGGACACTGCATTTAAAATCTATCTGAGGTTCTAAACCTTCCACACTTTATCCAAATTTAAAATGATGAGGTTCCATGTAAAATTTTGGTGGAAATAATAGGGTTGTGTCACAAGAGAATGCTTTACCCATTTCTTGCAGGGATGTATATTTCATTACATGGAGATGCTAAGGTTGTCAAATCTCACTTCAAAGAGATGGAGAAAAAGGAAGTCAAATTAAATTTGGAAAGGATGTATATTCTGGAAAATCCAAATAAACTGCTGTCTGCTGTTATAGTTTGGATAGAATAACGTGCTGTGGTTTTATGAATAGGAAGGAACGTCACCCTTGTATTTGAGTGTGGTTTACATACTAATGTGTGCTGACAGCGTTCATTTGAAAAACAACTTCAGTAGATATCTTGCTAACATGATTTCTTGCTAACTTATTAAGGTGAAATAAAGGACAGAAAATATGACTGGACTAAATTCAGAAAGGATGGATCATTTGGAATCGAAACACCTCATTTTAGTGATGGTAGGAATGTTGCAAAATCCTTAAGGTGGCTCCAAGAAATCAAAAGGTAGATATCTTTCTTTGTGTTTATTGGTTTGGTTAAAAATGAACTGCTTTGTATCATGTAATAATAGTATGTATGAAAGCAGGAACCCCTTGTACCTTGTAGCATGCCACTTTTAAGCTTTCCCAGTTGAGCATTGCATGTGTCTTCATGATGCAGGAAATTGGAGGACATAGACCGGGTTCATAAGGACACACACAGGGGCAGTTATAACAGCAGCATCACGAAGCTTAGGAACGAGCTCTGAAAAATACCCATTCTGCTTTCATACACATCTTGTGTACATTTTGCAGGGCAGTCCACAGCAGCCTAATCTCTCTAAGTTTTACAGCCTTTAAACGCAAATTAAAAAAACCTACAAATGAATGCAGCTGTGCATGAATTAATAAATAATTAGGGCATTCATTGAACCCTTTATAAAGTCCAACAATTTAAAACTTTATTCTGAGTCCAATGAAGTTTATTAAGGAAGGACTCCTGCAATTCAGTCCTGGAAATTTTCAAGGCTAATAGACAATAGGTTGTCAAATGAGGGACATGGGGAGCTGAGCATTCCCATGGAGAACAAATGAACCAACATAAAAAAACAGGGGAGAAGGTCCTCCTTGTTATGTGACTTTGAGGGCAACATGGAAAAACACCATTTCTTTCTAATACATACTTTGGAAACACTTTGGGCTGTATGCAGTATTACAATACAGTACTATTCTTATGGACAACATCAACAACATCGTATTCTTGAATCACATATTTTGCAGGTCTTTTTGCTGTTATATTATTGAATTAACCCTTTTGCTGCCACTGATTGAAGACATACATTTGCACATGTGGCGGCATATACACGCATTCCTTATAGCAGCCAGGAGTGTTAGTACTTCCGCAGCTGCTTGTTGGCTTTCTTGTGGAAATGATTTGGGAAGCTGTAAATCTACCTGATCGCGTGGGTAATGTGCCAACATGCTACTGGCATGGTGAATATCGTTGGGGAGAGTGGAGTATGATCAGTGATTGTCTCTACACAAGATGAATCTAGAAGAGACAAGCGGCAGTTTCAGAGCTGTCATTTCTTGGCTGTTGTGCCTGGGGAATAAGCTGATTAAGCACGATTTGGGCTTGATTAGCTTTTATCGGTTCAAGAGTTGACATTAGGGATCTGATAGGCCCCTGGCGTCTCCTTAAAAAGGATTGATCATGTACATTGTACTATTTTCTAGGGGCTCATCAGTCCCGAATGTGATAGCAGTAAATTTAAGATAAATATCAGAAGATTAAAAATTAAAGGTACAAACATTTTTTAAGGCCCCCACATTTTCACTTACATGCATATACAAACCTAAACATATGTGTCAGGTTCTCCTATGTATATACATGATAGTTATGCAATACGTATTAGGTATTGCTGCGATGCTGGAATAAGAGAAATAATTCTAGGGCTATTATTCACTGTTAATTTGATCAAAGATTGTATGGCTCAGAAAAGTGGGAAACAATGTCTTACTTTGGAAGTTTGCAGTCAGGGTGTCCAAGCTGAGGTGTCCTCCCACACACCAATAGACAAACGGTCATCAAATAAAAGCAGCCGGCAACTCCATAACATCAAGCGTATTTATTTTCAAGCCTTCACAGCGAGTACAGAGCAACCCCGATCCTCCTCTTCTCAGGTGCCTCTTCAGTGCTCCTGGCCCCTCCCTCCTGTTAAGTGCCCCCACAGCAAGCAGCTTTCTATGGGGGTACCAAAGCCGAGCTGCAGCTCCTTGTGTCCATTCAGACCTGTGAGCTGCGGTTCGCCCTGGCCCCCTCTCTCTTCTGATTGGCTAACTGACTTTGATTGACAGCAGAGGGAGCCAATGGTGCCACGCTGCTATATCAGCCAATGAGGAGGGGAGCCCCGGACGGCTGAAACACTCATGGACATCGCTGGATAGAGATGGGGCTCAGGTAGGTATTAGGGGGGCTGAGGGGGCTTCTGCTACATGCATAAGGCTTTTTATCTTAATGCAAAGAATGCATTAAGATAAAAAAAACTTCTACCTTTACAACCCTCTGCTCTGCTGTTTTTTTTTTTGCCTTCCTCTGGATCAACTGTGGGTATAGAATGGGGTATATGGGATTGTATGATATATATATATATATATATATATATATATATATATATATATATATATATATATATATATATATATATATATATATATATATATATATATTTTTTTTTTTATTTGTGGTTGAACTGGATGGACTTGTGTCTTTTTTCAACCTAACTAACTATGTAACTATGTGACCCCTTTAAAATGTCACTGAGGCATCCATTATCACTGCTGCTCCTGCTTTCAGCAATTTGAGGATCAGAGGCCCATTAATCATGAAAGGGGATCCTCCCACTCTCTGGAAAGGCAACCAAGCAGTTCTTCTGCAGCACCCCTTCCAAGTGGCTAGTTTTTTGTTCTCACTGAGATGACAGACCAAGATCTGCTAATTTCCCCTTGCATTGGAGTTTGAAAAAGGGCGGCCAGCCAGTAATGGTCAGACTCCTTCATGGCTTGAATCCTGGAATCCTTGTGCAGATACTTAACCGCTAGCGACCAGCTGCCGCAGTTATACGCACATCGCCGTAGCTGTACGTCGCTTCTCTATGACGTCACAGCAGGCGCGGGCAAACCAATCAATATACGCTTATTGCGTTTTTTTTTTACCAAAAATATCTAGAAGAATACATATCGACCTGAACTGAGGAAAAAAAATTTTTTTTTTTCAATTTGGAGATATTTATTATAGCAAAAACGCCAAAATATTGTGTTTTTTCAAAATTGTCGCTCTTTTTTGGTTTATAGCGCAAATAAAAACCGCAGAGGTGATCAAATACCACCAAAAGAAAGCTTTATTTGTGGGGGAAAAGGGATATAAATTTTGTTTCGGTACAACATAGCACGACCGCGCAATTGTCAGTTAAATTGACGCAGTGCCGTATCACAAAAAATGGCCTGGTCAGGAAGGGGGGCGAAGTTCTGCCTAAATTTTTTTTTTAAGTCAGCAGCTACAAATACTGCAGCTGCTAACTTTTAAAATAAGGACACTTACCTGTCCAGGGCGCACGCAATATCCTCACCTGAAACCGACCCTTCCCTCAGCTCCTTGCGGCTTCACAGACTGGTTCCATACTGCACATGTGCTAGTTGCGATGCTAGTGGCTAGTTTTTTGTTCTCACTGAGATGACAGACCAAGATCTGCTAATTTCCCCTTGCATTGGAGTTTGAAAAAGGGCGGCCAACCAGTAATGGTCAGACTCCTTCATGGCTTGAATCCTGGAATCCTTGTGCAGATACTTAACTGCTAGCGCCCAGCTGCAGCAGTTATACGCACATCGCCGTAGCTGTACGTCGCTTCTCTATGACGTCACAGCAGGCGCGGGCAAACCAATCAATATACGCTTATTGCATTTTCTTTTTTACCAAAAATATCTAGAAGAATACATATCGACCTGAACTGAGGAAAACATTTTTTATTTTTTTTTTAAATTTGGGGATATTTATTATAACAAAAACTACAAAATATTGTGTTTTTTTCAAAATTGTCGCTCTTTTTTTGTTTATAGCGCAAATAAAAACCACAGAGGTGATCAAATACCACCAAAAGAAAGCTTTATTTGTGGGGGAAAAAAGGACATCAATTGTGTTCCGGTACAACGTCGAACGTGCAATTGTCAGTTAAAGCGACGCAGTGCCGTTTCACAAAAAATGGCGTGGTCAGGAAGGGAGCGGAGTTCTGCCTAAAAAAATAAAAATTTAAGTCAGCAGCTACAAATACTGCAGCTGCTGACTTTTAAAATAAGGACACCGCGATATCCTCACCCGAAACCGACCCGTCCCTCAGCTCCTTACGGCTTTACAGCCTGGTTCCCTACCGCACATTGCCAGTCACGCTGCATGTTCTGATAGGTCCCTGCTGTCTTCTGGGACCTGTGTGTCTACCAGAAGAGAGCGGGGGGGGGGAGGATGGGCCGGACATGGCGTAGATCGCCACGGATATAGCAGAGATCTTTCACCAGAAGTGGGAGCAAATACCTGTATTAGACAGGTATCTGCTTCCCCTGAAATGTGACACCGGACGGGGGTGGGGGGGGGAATCCGGACAGCGAAAGTTCCATTTTTGGGTGGAACTCCGCTTTAAGTACACATGAACCCATTCACCACAGATTGCTTGAGGCAGAGTACCCTAAGTCCTCATTGTCACTGAAGATAATGGTGTCCTCAATGTTTTTACTTTACCCATGTACAGCTGCTGGGGTTTAAGAGGGGAAAATTAACCTCTGGAAAGCTGTCTCATTTCCTCTTCCTTCTTACTGCTGGTACCCTATCCCTCCTCTGTCTCCATGTACTCCTCTTCTGCCTGCTGTTGTCTCTGCATTATAGATATGTTTCTAAACTTCTAGCTAGCATTTGGAGCATTCTGATCACTTCTTGCTAGCAATCATGTACATTCTGGTCACCTTCTAATCTCCTACCATATGCTAAGAAAATACTGTAGGCATTTGACAAGGGTTTGAACTAACTTGTACTCCTGCATGAATTGATTTTTAGGAACAACACTGCTAACATAGTTTCTAAAAGGCTTGATGATTTTCGTGAACGTACTCAACATCAGCTCGGAAAAGTTCTTGACCCGTAAGTACTGTGTCATCAACATTATGCATTAAACTAAAGAAGAGCTAGCGTAAGTGAAACTATAACTACACTTATGTTTATTCTGAAGGGCAGCATTAAAAATTTAACATGTGGTACTTGCTCAGGTTTTTGCACATTTTTCACTCAAAAACTGAAGTTTTGTTGAAAAATTAATTTCTATCCAGGTCCAATAAATACACGTCTTACATTTTTGTGGCATAACTGCTGCATATTGTGAGATTAGCTGGGGAAAATAATTCAATGCATTTAATATCAAATGTTACCCAAAATCCAGGTGTATTTTATTTAATCCCCTTTTGGATAATAATACAAGTCAAAAGGTTAATAAATGAAGTCTATAGGGTGTTAATTTAAATTTTAATTACATTTAAAAAAAGTATTTAATGATGATACTTTTAAATTATTACAAGAGTATCAGGTAGAGATGAGCAAAATTGAGTTATCAGTTTCCCTAAATTTGGAAAAAAATTAGGAGGTTTTGGGAAAATATAACTATTTTATTGAAATACATTGTCAGTGGGTAAGGTAAAATTAAGGTGCTTGTGTGTGCTTCTCAATGATACATTAGGCTTTAATTAGCATCTAAATGCTACAGAAACTGCTTTCCACTATTGTGGACCAGTTCTTGAACCAAAAATGGTCCCTCGTTGAAAAATTTAAATAAAAAATGTAAAGTAACGGTGCGCAAATAACAATCAAATACCAACCACAAAAAGAAGAAAAAAACACAAATACTAAACTATCCTAAATACACTCTTCAAAAAAACAAACAAAAAAAAACTTATTCTCTGAATGAATAAAATAAGTAAAACTTTTTTCCCCAAGCGGCTCAATGAGCGCTTTCTTTTGATGCAATTTTCTTGCCAGTTTGAAAATTTTGCAGCAAAATAATTTTTATCTCACATCTATATCTTCAGCTGCATCATGCATCAACAATCTTTCCTGCTTAAAAATGTGATCAGTGCATATGGGAAGGGGTTTTATTTTTATACCTGTGTGAAGTTGATGTATAGGCAAAAATGATTTTTTTACATTTGCACGCAGTAAAAATAAGTTACCTCAAGTGAAGTGTGCCCATCTCTGTCTGCTGCAGCATCTGTTTTAACTTCAGCCTGCACTCACTCCCCTGTCGGCATAAAAGGTCTAGAGCTGAGAATGATAGTTACGGCTATAATATAGATATCACAGATGTTTGCTGGCTCTGCACCTCCTTCAATTGCAAAAAAAAAAAAAAAAAAACCTTGAACTCTTTTCACTAAAAAACAAGGCATTCTGTGAACAGTGGAGATAATCTTCCCAATCTCCCTATGCCTCCTGTCAGTACCAGGATTCTCTTTTATTGCTATCAGAAGGAATCTTGTTCATCCCTTCTGATAGCAATAAAAGAGATTTAAAAAAAATAAAGATAGAGTGTACATTTAAAAAATAAAAAAAAGCTAAAAAAATAAAAGCTAAACTGCTAACCTGTAAAGGCTAATAAAGCGTTTCCTATGGAGATTTTTAAGTACACTAGTTTGGCGCCATTCCATGAGCGTGCACATATTTAAAGAGTGACATGTTTGGTATCTATTT
Organism: Lithobates sylvaticus; assembly: GCA_028564925.1. Classification (NCBI taxonomy): domain Eukaryota; kingdom Metazoa; phylum Chordata; class Amphibia; order Anura; family Ranidae; genus Lithobates; species Lithobates sylvaticus. Next base: position 412,792,469 of record CM053030.1, read on the forward strand.
ACTTGGCGTAACATCATCTTTTATATTTTACAAATTAAATTTGCTAAAGTGTATTTTTTACAAAAAAAAAAAAGGATGAAAAACTGCAGTGCAAAGATAATGTGACATAACACCTACCATTTTAATCTTTGGGGCCTCATATATAATGTTTTGGGGTTCTAAGTAAAATTCTAGCAAAAAAATTTAGATCTTTACATATATGTGAGATGTGTCAGAATTAGCCCAGTTTTGAAGTGATTAGAACACCTGTGTCAGCATGCCACCAGTGCTGGTGATAGCATAGTCACCTTTGTGTGCTCCTGTTTGACCCAGTTGATATCTTCTCTGAGAATCCTGTGTATGGCCCGGCTTGTTCTGACTCTGCTCTTCCTTGCTGCTGATTCGGTACCGTTTGGACTCTAATCTACTTGTGTATGGCCCGGCTTGTTCTGACTATGGTCTTCCTTGCTGCTGATTCGGTATTGTTTCAAGTCTGATCTACTGATGTGTGTGACCTGGCTTACCTAGACTATGCTTTTGCCTGACCTTTCAGTGTTACAGACTCCCCTTTACAACTCAGCTATCCTGACCTGCTCCTGTTATTCATTTTAAAAGCCTACTCTGCCCTAAACTAGAGTTAGTTTATACTGTATATTGTACTATTTTATAGGGCTGGTATTTTACTTTATTTTAATGGTTTCCCATAGTATTGCAGATACTTTGAATGTTCCTGCTGATCACACTTTTGGTATTCTTCTTCGCCCTGAAAAACATGGTAATATATTTGTCTTTTTTTGGTTATATTTCTGAATGATATGTTTTTAAATGATGTTTTCCAGTGCAACAAGTTAAATAGAGTGATCAAAATCCAAAGTCCTAGGACTTTAGACAGAAAGAAAAAGTAAGATGTGTATTACTAGGTACATAATTATATATCATAGTTGTTCAAACAAACCTAAATAGCCACAAAAACAGACACACATATGTCAAATCAGCCTTAAAATGCAATACATATTTTTCATATTTACATTTACAGCCAGCAGCTGCAGCAGCTGTTTAAATGATGGGTTTCCAGCAGGGGCATTTGATAGAATGATTTAATGTCTACTAATTGGCTTCTGCTACACACAGATTGAAATTTGGCTAGCTCAGCAGGGATTTTCGATACATGTGTACCCAGCTTTACTGTATTTATATGGTTGCATGAAGATTCAGTCAGAGAGAGACAGTCAGAAGTCAAACAGTTTTTGGTGTATTAATCTGTATGCTTGTAAAATACAGAATTTACATAACTAGTAAAAAAATGTATTATGTAACAGTTTAACATACTGTATACGGTGCATCCAGAAAGTATTCACAGCACATGACTTTTTCCACATTTTGTTATGTTACAGCTTTATTCCAAAATGGATTAAATTCATTATTTTCCTAAAAATTCTACAAACAATACCCCATAATGACAACATGAAAGAAGCTTGTTTGAAATCTTTACAAAAAACTAAACAAAAAAAATACCATGTACATAAATATTCATAGCCTTTGCTCAATACTTTGTGGAAGCATCTTTGGCACCAATTACAGCCTTAAGTCTTTTTGAGTAGGATGCTACAAGCTTGGAACACCTATTTTTGGACAGTTTCTCCCATTCTTTTTTGCAGGACCTCTCAAGCTCCACCAGGTTGGATGGGGAGTGTCGATGCACAGCCATTTTCAGATCTCTCCAGAGATGTTCAAACGGGTTCAAGTCTGAGCTCTGGCTGGGCCACTCATAGACATTCACAGAGTTGCCCTGTAGCCACTCCTTTGTTATCTTGGCTGTGTGCTTAGGGTCGTTGTCCTGTTGGAAGATGAACCTTTGCCCCAGTCTGAGGTCCAGAGCACTCTGGAGCAGGTTCTCATCAAGGATATCTCTGTACATTGCTGCATTCATCTTTCCCTTGATCCTGAGTAGTCTCCCAGTTGATGCCATTGAAAAACATCCCCACAGCATGATGCTGCCACCACCCTGCTTCACTGTAGGAATGGTAATGGCCGGGTGATGAGAGCAGTGCCTGGTTTCCTCCAGACATGACGCTTGCCATTCAGGCCAAAGAGTTCAATCTTTTTTTTCATTAGACCAGAAGATTTTGTTTCTCATGATCTGATCCTTCAGGTGCCTTTTGGCAAACTCCAGGCGGGCTGTCATGTGCCTTTTACTGAGGAGTGGTTCCGTCTGGCCACTCTACCATACATGCCTTATTGGTGGAGTGCTCTTTTAAAAGGTTCTTCACAGAGAAATGCTGGAGCTCTGTCAGAGGGACCAGCGGGTTCTTGATCACCTCTCTGACTAAGGCCCTTCTCCCCCGATCGCTCAGTTTGGCCAGGCGGTCCGCTCTCAGAAGAGTTACAAATTTCTTCCATTTGCAGATGATGGAAGCCACTGTGCTCATTGGGACCTTCAATGCTGCAGACATTTTTCTGTACCCTTCCCCAGATCTGTGCCTCGATACAATCCCGTCTTGGAGATCTACTGACAATTCCTTGGACTTCATGGTTTGGTTTGTGCTCTGACATGCACTAACTGTGGGACCTTATATAGACAGGTGTGTTCCTTTCCAAATCATGTCCAATCAAGTGAATTTACCACAGATGAACTCCAATCAAGTTGCAGAAACATCTCAAGGATGATCATTGGAAAAAGGATGCACTGGAGCTCAATTTTGAGTGTCATGGCAAAGGCTGTGAAAACGTATTCATGTACATGTGATTTTTTTCGTTTTTTATTTTTAATAAATTTGCAAAGATTTCAAACAAACTTCTTTCACATTGTCGTTATGGGGTATTGGTTGTAGAATTTTGAGGAAAATAATGAATTTAATTTATATTAGAATAATGCTGTAACATAATAAAATGTGAAAAAAGTGAAGCACTGTGAATACTTTCTGGATGCACTGTACATTTTAAACACAATTGAACTAAAGCCATTATAGTTTCTTTTTGATGCCACTTATTTCAGTAGAGTGACAACCATGTAAATAAACCTGTACCATTTGATAATATTGCCAAATGTATACAGACTGTTTATAGGCTTTAAAAATGACTGCAATTAAACATAAATATGTGCGTAATAATTACAAACAAAAAAAAAAATCATTTTTTTCTCTTCCACCAGGAGTGGGGGATATTCTTCACAATAGGGCACCCAAAGACTTCTTGCGTGGTAAGGACAGGCAGAGAGCCATCCTGGCAACTGTTCAACAACACTTGAAGAGAGCAAACTATCATCACTTTGGCTCATTACTGGAAGCTTTTAGGCATTTTGACAAGGTTGGCTGCTGCTTTAACTGTAATGCATCCATCATTCATTGCTTGTATTCTTAAGATAATATCACAGATTTTTCACTGTCTATTTTAATTATACATTATTAAGATCATTAATTGCAAAAGCAATGAACAGTATGATTAAACATTCAGTAGAAAGCATAAAATAATAATAATAAACCGCTAATGAGAATAAGAGAAGATTCTGCTTTATTTATAGCTAATAAAAAAGGAAGGTGTTTGCTGTAACTCCTAAGGAGGTTAAGGGAAAGGTGATTATACACGTTCTCTTCTTCCTAATTTTTTAATTTATAGAGTCAAAGGAGAACTCCATTGAGATACAATTCCATATTATCAGTTTGCAGTGCTTTTTAGAAGTACGCACCTCAAGTATTTTAGTGTTACATCCTTAAATTAAATTGTATTTAATTGGGATTTTTATCATTTGATTTAGGCACATAATATTTGTCATTGCAACACAAACGCTAATTTAAAGGCTGAAAGGTTAATTGCATAACTATTCTGTCCCAAGTACTTCATAGGCTCCAAGACTTTTGAGGCTAAGGGTCTAGCAGAATTGCACATTTGAGTTCTGCAGTTTTTGCCCATTCTACTTGGCATGATGCCATTATCCTTTTGTGGGTAGCATAGTGATAAATGATTAGCACTCTGGATCCTGGCTTCAAAGTCCAACATGAGCGCTATCTGCATGGAGTTTGTATTTTCCTCCTGTGTTTGTCTGGGTTTCTTAAAGGCTAACTCCACTTTAGCAACCTGCTACATGTTACACATTCATTTAGGCAACCTCCTCACCGCCAAACCACCTACCAGCATGGCAGACAGACTTGTAGTTGTCAATGGAATACAAGTGTGGTGATCACCACACTTGTAATACATTGACACTTCCTCTGCAACTGAAAGCTTGTACAGAGGTAAAAGCAGTGAACTGGAGGAAGAGTTTGTAGGAGCCTGGCATTACACCCATGTTCCACTGATTGTGGGTGAAATGCTTTGCAGGATCCTTTGGAAAAAGAATAAGTGCTCCAGAACGTGGTGTGGGAAACCTGTGTTCTATGTGTGTTTCCCACACCACGATCAAAACAGAAAGCAGTTGCGATCTACAGCAGATGTCAATGTTAAGTTAACAACACCCCAGACAGGTCGCAAACGCAGTTCCTGGAATTCATGAAGACTGGCGCAGACAGATTTTGCGAAAGTGTCCCTCATGCATTAAAAAAATGGTTCAGCATGTGCCAAATTCATGTATCTGTCTAGATAGAACGTGCACTTGCATTTGGCTCTTGCTACACCACTTTTAGCATGCACATGAGACAATGCTTCATGAATATGGCACGATACATTAACAGGAGAGATTAACGCAAGAAAAAATGAGGCAGCAGCTTTATTGACATCCCCTTAGTATGTTTGCCTGCATCAGATCGCATTGTACAGAACCAGTGCAGTGCATTTTTAAAGTAGTGCATTCATTACTTTCGGTGCGGTCCAGTGTAATTCAGTCCACTCAAAATGAATGGCTTTAAAGCACATGTGCAGCGTGTTTCTGTGTGATTCCTGGTGTGAATTGGTCCTAAACGTTCATTTATTTTCTTGAAAAACTATGAGCATTTATTATTTTTTTAAAGGTGTATTTAGACTTTAACCATCTCCCACCCAGCCACTTCACATATACAGTCGGGTGGGCGCTTCCTCCTTCTGAGTGGACGTTCAGGAATGTCCTTCAGAAGGAAGGGGATCACACGCGTGCCCGGGCAGCCGCGCGGTCCAGATGCCTTGTGTCACCCGGACACAGCGCATCTCAGATCGGCAGGAGGGCTCTGTGATTGGCCATCCTGATTACATGATGGTTGTGTCCAATCACAGCTATCATGTGACGTAAATAGAGAGCCGGTTACTAGGCGATCGGCTCTCTTCTCCTCACACAGAAGTTGTCAGTGAGGAGAGGAGAGCGGATCGCTGAATCCAGCCGGTGATCAGTGAGTATGAGCTGTTTTTTACAGCTTTTTACACACTGATCACCGGCCTAGTGTCCCCAAAACAATGTCACCCAACAGTGTCCCCAAAATAGTGTCAACACAACAGTGTCACCCCACACAGTAAAAACACCTTTCCTCCACATATGTCCCAGTAAAATCATATGTCCCAATGATCAGCTGCACACATATGTCCGTGATCATCTGCGCACATCTGTACATGATCATCTGCGTACATCTGTCCATCATCACACAAACCAATTATTATACACTTATCAGGATTTCTTTTATCAGACATTTAGCAGAATACATTTTGGCTTAAATTTATGACAAAATTCGATTTTTTTGGATTTCTTTTAAAATAGAGTAGAAGTAAATTTCCGCTATTTTTTCATTTATATCGCAAAAAATAAAAAACGAAGTAGTAAATAAATACCACCAAAATAAAGCTCTATTTGTGTGAATAAAATTATAAAAAATGTATTTGGGAACAGTGTAGCATGACTGCGTAATTCTCATTGAAAGTGTGACAGCACGGAAAGCTAAAGATTGGTCTGGGAAGGAGGGGGGTAAAAGTGCCCAGTGGTAAAGGATGCCCTAATTTCCTACTAAAAGCATGCTGGTTGGTTAGTTGATTTCCTCACAAAATTAACTTGGTATGGTACGAACATTACATAGTGACCTCCTTTGTGAATAAGGGCTGGTGTAAATGTGTTCTGTAAAGTGCTGTGTAATATGTTGGCACTATAGAAATATGAAAAATAGTTAATCGATGTCACATAACTACAAGTAAAATTGAGACTTTTTATATAGTGCCAGAGGACATCCTTTCACAGTGACAGCTTCATATTCATCGGTGTTAATTCATGTTAATCCTACTGCAAATTTACAATGTTCAGCACCTCTCCTCTGATCACATACGCATACTGCCTTTTTAGATCAGGGAGCTGTTCTCTCCTGTATATAAGGGGGAACTCTTCTTCAAGTAAGTTCTTGAGGTTTGTCATCAGAGGGAAATCTGTATTATCCTTTTCTTTTGTCCTCCATCATGAGTCCTTACGGTATTTTTATTCTCCATTCATACATATTTTTTCTTTTCTTTTTATATTTTGTGAATTGGCTGATTGAGGAGCGGGGGGGGGGGGGGGGGGGGGGGGGAATAATCCAATAAGTATTTTCTGTTAAAAACAAAACCATGATATCTCTCTCAGAATGGTGACGGAAAAATTGATAAGGAAGAGTTGAAAGATGCTTGCGTGAAATTTGGCCTAAATCTAGACTCTAATATCTTGGATTTACTTGTTGAATATTGTGACGAAGACAAAGATGGTTTGATCAACTTTGTAGAGTTTGCCAACTTTTTAACCTGGAAAGATAAAATGTCCATCGGGAAATTGGAAGAAAAAATACTAACAGAAGGTAAGCAAGGTTGACTGACAATGTTTATTTAAAACTATAATTATCATTGATCAGTGAACTAGGAATTTCTTCTATCCATCTGATATTCGAAATAATCTGTAAGAGTTAAAATCACAGATGTTTGTATCTCACTGCCATAAGACACAATCATTTGTTCCATAGATTTTCTCTTTTTGTTATACTTTTTATCTCAGTGGCTTGCATTTTTTAAATTATATTCTTGCATTTTGTGCTTCCAGCCCTTTTAAAGAAGAAGTGCAGGACTAATAAAAAAAAAACAAACAAACACACATACACACCTAAATGGCTGATGCTGCAACTGTCCCCCGCTGGCTCTAATGCCGCGTACACACGATTGGAAATTCCGTCCGAATAATCTTGGATGTTTTTTCTGACGGAATTCCGCTCAAGCTTGACTTGCATACACATGGTCACACAAAAGTTCTCTGGACTTTCGACCGTCAAGAACGCAGTGACGTACAACACTACAGCGAGGCCAAGAAAATGAAGTTCAATGCTTCCGAGCATGCGTCGAATTGTTTCCGAGCATGCGTGATTTTTTGCGCATCCGAATTGCATACAGACGATCGCATTTTCGGATAGGAACTTTTCCTGATCGAAAAATAGAGAACCTGCTCTCAATCTTTTGCTGGCTGGGATTCCGCCAGCAAAAGACCAATGGAGCATTCACACGGTCGCATTTTCCGACAAAAAGCTCTCATCTGAGTTTTGCCGGTGGCCATACTTCTCTTTTGACCTTCTCTCTATTTTAATTGTTTTTTGCTGTTTGTTTCATATAGTTGTATCATGCAGGAATTTCTTTGTGTTTTTTTGCTGCATTCAGGTTCATTGATTGCTATGGAGGAAATCCCAGACAGTGTTCACAAACTTTTATGCAGCCACCACATCCAGTCCCTAGATGTTGTGGCTGCATTCCTTTTATTTTCATTTTTTTCCTTTTATTTTCCTGTATTTTTGGCAAGGTCAAAGGGTATTTTCTGCACTTTAAAGGCGGGTTATGTTTGAAAATATAGCACTCAAAATGGTGTCATGTATTATAAAAGGTGGAATAATAGTAGGTACATATACAGAAGCCGGAAAAATTAGCAGAGAGGGAGAGGCTCCAATCATTAGAGGCTCTCCTTCTCTCTGCTAATTTTTGCGGCTTCTGTCTATAGAGTCACAGTGGGGGAGATTTACTAATACCCAAGCACTCAGAATCTGAGGCAGCTGTGCATGGTAGCCAATCAGCTTTAACTTTAGCTTGATTAATTAAGCTTTGGCAATAAAACCTTGAAGATGATTGTTTTCTATGCAGAGCTGCACTAGATTTTGCTTGCACCAGTTTTAGTAAATCTCCCTCATTGAGCCACATTCGAATCGCACAGAATCGCAGTGAACCCGGCCATTAGTTAACACTCAGGTCCTTTAAGCTTGGCTGTGTTCATAAAACAAAATTACTTGACATTTGGCTACATATACAGTATACTGTATATGAGTTAAGCAGATTTATTTTTGAAAAACTCTGCTTTCCCTTCAGAATGTCTGTTGAAACCTGAAGAAATTGTTTTCAAAGAAGAAGGGGGATCTAAAAAGACAACAAAAACACTAATAAAAGGAAACAAGACTACAGACATTTATGAAACATCGTCTTCTAGGATTGGTGCATCAATCACTCTTCCAAGTTCTATGTGTAAGTGGAATATTGTGTACTGATACTGTGTTTTTTTTCTACAGTTAGACTAAAGAAAAATTTAAATAAAGAGGGGGATTTAATAAAAGAAGCTAGTTCACACCAGCGGCTGGTCCTTATTGAAATGTCGCACAGTGACATTTTATTTAGTTCTATTGGCTGAAGCATTGTACGAGGTTGTGGGATACCTCACACTGTGTCATGCTGAAAAAAGTACTTCATGCTGTACTTTCTTTCAGTGAACACCACGGCAACATTGGGGTGTGAACTGGCCAGGTAGGAGACAAGGCATTTTCCATTGTCTTGGCTTGTCTTGTGGTGGGACTGTGCTGGAATAGCTGTTCAATGCAGTCCTACCATATCTAGTGTAAATAGGCCCTATTGGTATTGAACAGATACATCAGAAATATATATATATATTTTTTAATCAAACCGATACTGTATTGAATTGTAATTAAACAGATACAATCCAGCATCATGAAATCGCTGTCAACAACAGCTGAAAATACACCATTGCTCAAATATATGACAAAGAAGGCAAAATATCTGAACGTACAAAGGCATAGTAAATGTACATGGATATCCACTGGTGAAAGCATAGCAATAAAGATTAGCATACACACCCATTGAAATTAAGATCACTGCAACCCAACATGTTAGACACTGGTCAACCTGGGCATTGCAGTAGCCGCAGCTGTACCAGTGTACTCACATGGACTGAGCCTGGGGGTGTCCAACCATGGCACCCACAACCTCTCAAACTTTCCCAGACAACCCCTATGTTGGTAAACATATTTTTCAAAGATAAGGGTATGTCCCATATGCAACACACATAATTGTTGAGAAGGGGATTCAGGCAACTTCAATAGCAAAAGGAGTATTTTCCGGGCCTGGAAGAGAGCACGATTAAATGCCACCCTTGTGGGCTCCGCTGGTACTAGGTCACTCAGAATAGCTAATAGACAGTATTTAGGATAAAGAGATATTGTAGTCTGAAACCCCCCTATTAAGGGTATCCATGATAGCCTTCCAGTATTGGTGTAGCTTGGGAAATATTTCAGAAATATTTTTCTACTTCCTAAAATGTATTTAAACACTAACAATGAACATCTCTTATTGGTCTGTTAACCACATGCCGACCGTGCTATAGTCGAAAGACAGCCACAGCGCGGTCGGCTTGTTCTAAGTGGACGTCCTACGGACGTCCTCCCAGAAACTTGCTCCCGCCCCCTGGGGTGCGCACTCGGGAACATCCGTGACTGCCGTGTCCTGAGGACCCGGCGCACCACGGATCACGGTAAACAGCCGCTGATAGCGGCCGTTTACCACGTGATCGCTCCGTCAAATGACGGAGCGATCACATGTACACAAACCGGCGTCACGTCATGACGCCGGTTCCTCCCTCCCCTCTCTGTACCGATCGGTACAGAGAGGAGAGAAGCGGAGATGGGGAGAGACGGGACCCATGCTGTGGGCTGGATGTGTAGTGCACACAGCGCTGGTCAATACACTGCCACCACTGTGCAATACTCTGCCACCGCTGTGCAATACTCTGCCACCACTGTGCAATGCTCTGCCACCACTGTGCAATGCTCTGCCACCACTGTGCAATACTCTGCCACCACTGTGCGATGCTCTGCCACCACTGTGCAATACTCTGCCACCACTGTGCAATGCTCTGCAACCACTGTGCAATACTCTGCCACCACTGTGCAATGCTCTGCCACCACTGTGCGATGCTCTGCAACCACTGTGCGATGCTCTGCCACCACTGTGCAATGCTCTGCCACCACTGTGCAATGCTCTGCAACCACTGTGCAATGCTCTGCCACCACTGTGCAATGCTCTGCAACCACTGTGCAATGCTCTGCAACCACTGTGCAATGCTCTGCCACCACTGTGCAATGCTCTGCAACCACTGTGCAATGCTCTGCCACCACTGTGCAATGCTCTGCAACACTGTGCAATGCTCTGCCATACACTGCCAATACTCGCCAATACTGTGCCAATACTCGCCAATACTCTGCCAATACTGCCAATACTCGCCAATACTCGCCAATACTCTGCCAATACTCTGCCAATACTCTGCCAATATTCGCCAATACTCTGCAATAATTTTTAATAGAAACAAAGAATTCATTTTTTATTTTTTTTTACTGAATTTTCTGTATTTTTTGATTTATAGCGCAAAAAATAAAAAACCCAGCGGTGATTAAATACCACCAAAAGAAAGCTCTATTTGTGTGAAAAAAAGGACACAAAATTAATTTGGGTCCAGTGTTGCATGACGGAGTAATTGTCATTCAAAGTGTGAGAGCACCGAAAGCTGAAAATTGGTCTGGTTAGGAAGGGGGTTTAACTGCCCAGTGGTCAAGTGGTTAAAGATACTATTGAATGTGTTTTGTAATATCTGTGCAGTAAGTGCAAGAAGAAAACCCCAAAAACGTTGATCTTGTCAGAAATGAAGTGAGTGGATAATATTCTGTGCACTCTATAGTGTTATCTCAAGAAGTGATATCAGTCCTGCCCAATTCACCTTTCCCTATGTTATTGAGATGAATGGTGAATGGAGGAGGTTTTCTGTAATTCTAATATATGTCCCAACGCATCTAATTTACAGATACAATACGTTGAGTTTTGCCATCCAAAGACAGGAAGTACCGTGTTTATCGGCGTATAACGCACCCCAATTTTAGGAGGGAAGTTTAAGGAAAAAAAACGTACATTTTAAATAAAGAACTTTGAAGAAATATTAGGGTCACAGCTCATCAATGCACCCTGCTCAGTGCCCATCTGCAGCCTCTAAATTGCCCATCAATGCACCCTGCTCAGTGCCCATCTGCAGCCTATAAATTGACCAACAATGCAGCCTGTTCAGTGCCCATCTGCAGCCTCACCTTTCCCATCATTGCAGCCTCGCCAGTGTTGGATTATCCCTTCTGTCTCCGAGGGAAGAGGAGGGGCACGCGCCGCTGAATTACATAGAGCCACGATCTCCTGGGTTCCCGACGCTCCGTCACTCACAGCCACGTCTCCTGACCCTGCTCATATGATAGACAGAACATAGGGTGAAAATGATGGGTGCTTGTTATATGCTAACAGCGTACCTCGGAGGGGGATGAGTGCCACCGGAATTCATAGAGCCATCATCTCCTCTCCACTCGGCTCTCCACTCGGCTCTCACTCGGCTCTCACGTCACACACACAGTCGCCCTCCGCCACCGGCATTGGACCAGTGTTCTGTCTATCACAGGAGCTGGTCCGATGCCGATGGCGGAGGCGGGACTGTGTATGTGACTGCCGACTGAGAGCCAAGTAAACAGGAGATGACGGCTCTGTGATTTCTTGCGAGAGATGAGAGATGGTAAGCTGCATTGATGGGGGAGATGGGCACAGATCAGGCTGCAGATGGGCACAGATCAGGCTGCAGATGGGCACAGATCAGGCTGCACTAAAGCTGCAGATGGGAATAGATTAGGCTGCATTGAGGCTGCAGACGGGCACTAATCATTGATGCTAGACATGTGCGATTAGTTTCGTATGAAACAAAAATTCGTACGTTCGTACGAATCCGAAATACAAATTTTTATGCATACGAATTCCGTACGAAATACGAAATTTCATTTACGAATTTCGGATCCAAATCCAGAACGAAAATTCGTAATTGTTAGGAAAGTTAAAGAACCTAAAAGTTAAAAACCCAGGAAGTCAGCACAGCACAGGGATGATGGGAACCCCTCATAATGATAAATTCATCAAAACGAAAATTCGTAATTGTTACGAAAAGTTAACGAACCTAAAAGTTAAAACCCCAGGAACTCAGCACAGGGATGGTGGGAACCCTATGGGAATTTCTATGCTTACGAATTTTATACGAGATACGAAATTTCGTTAATGAATTTCGGAATTTCGGATCCAAATTAACAGAAACATGACTGGTGTTTTGTTCACCAATCAGAGGAAGTCATCACAGCACAGGGATGGTGGGAACCCCTCATAATGGGCACAGCGGGTGTACACTCAGACCCGGGAACTCAGCACAGGGATGATGGGAACCCCTCATAATGGACACACAGCAGGTGTACAGACCTGGGAACTCAGCACAGGGATGGTGGGGACCCCTCATAATGATAAATTCATCATAAAGAACATTCAAAATTATTACGAAAAGTTAACAAACCTAAAAGTTAAAAACCCAGGAAGTCAGCACAGGGATGGTGGGAACCCCTCATAATGATAAATTTATCATAACGAACTTTCGTTATTTTAACTAAAAGTTTACAAATCTAACGAGAATTCGTATTTCGTACACGAATTACGAAATACAAATTTTTTTTCCGTACGAAACGAAAACTGAATGAAACTAAACGAATTGATTTGACCGCACCCATGTCTAATTGATGCTTACTGACCATTATTTTGCTTTAAAGTAGTTTATTTAAAAAAATGAAACTTCCCTCTTAAATTGAGGTGCGTGTTATACGCCGATAAATACGGTATGTTGAAAAATAACAGGTGTACTGGCTGGATCACCACGTAAAGCTAATGCCTTATGCACACTGGATGTTTTTAACATCTGGTGCTTTTTTTCTGCCTTTAACACCTCTGCATGTTGGTCTATATGTCCACGCACAAATAGGCATTTAAAGAAGTTCAAAGGCAGGGGCATTTAGAGGCAGAAAAAAAAAAAACACAGCCAGTTTGTCCAGAAGCAGTGGCATTTTGGCAGGAAAAAAAAAACGCTTTAAGCATGTAAATGCATCTAAATGTGTCTAAATGCATGTTTAGCACTTGAGCATTAATTCATTTCAATGGCCATAATACATTAATATTACATTTGTTTGCAAGCATCAAGCATCTTTTTCTGCCAAAACGCTGCTGCCAGGAGAAAAGGCGTCTAGGAGAGATAACAAATCATTCACTGTGCATGAAGCCTAAAAAAAAAATACTAATTGCAGCCACCGCATCTAAGAATTGATGAATTAAAAAAAAAATGTTTTGAGGATTAATACCGATATAAGGAATGCTAAGTTGCAATATATTCCAATTTTATACCTTTATAATTATGAATGGCAACTGTTTCTAAATTTTTGTTCCCTTCTGTTTATAATGCCTTATATTCCAGTGGCCCTGTCCCTTATGTTTTGTTTGTCTACTTCCTCTGTTCCTGTAAGAGTATGCCATATCTGATATTAGGATATCACTTGTTTAATACTCTGCATACAAGGTCTTTCTAAAATTACCTATAGACATCTGGCAATTATTGGCCAGTCTAGCTAGTCTTGTCTGATCACCTTATTTATAAAACATTTGTCAGAAAATTGCTCAGTACATCAATTTTTTCACTCTTTTGAATTTTTATATTTTAATTTAGCTTATAGGACCTATGGTATTCCTACCATTCGAACAGATATTGCTCCTCCTCGGTTACGCAGAATTAGTGACAGAAACAACTATGGAGATGAATCTAATGCCTTTGGACTGCTTTGTCCATCTATCTTTACACAGAACATGGTCTATGAACGTGATATTTTTAAACCTCGTCCCAAGGAAGAGGTAAAGTACAAAGCAAGGAAGAAACACATTTATAGATATAGTGGTCAACCAAACCTAGCCAAGCATTCCAATCCAAATATTGTTGGCAGGGACAGGTGCTTGGAAGATATAGGTCTGATTGCTTGGTTGTATACCAAGATACAATGGCACATTGTGAAATTAGAAGCAACGTGAACTCAATTTTGAATACCATTGTTAGGCTCCTTTCACACGGGCACCTCCGTTGGATGGAATCCGCTTGCTCAGTGGGAGATCACTCCGCTGATCCCCGCTGAGCAGGCGGATGACAGGTCTGTCTCCCCTCACTGTGCAGGGCAGAGACGGACACAGCCCCTCTCTCCCCTATGGAGAAATCGAATGAAAACGGACCGCCAGTCCATTTTCATCTGATCCGATCCGCCAGTCGAATGGAAAATAGGACCACCACACGTCTGGATTTTGCGGACAGGATCGGATAGCGGCGGATGTCAGAGGACATGTCATCCATCGCTCCATAGGGGTTAATGGAGAGTCCAATCAGGCCTGCCTGAAAAACTGACAGGTGGACATGATCGGAGAGCCCATGTGAAAAGGCCTATACTCTTGATATGAAAGAACTGAAAGTTAGATGGTGGGGCCACAAAGGGAAAATTTGCTGCACTACAAAAAACATGAACTACCTGTATGGATAATTCTAATGTTTTATAAGAAAGATAACAAAAACTAGAGGGCAAAAATGCTTCTGCGTATATGAAGTTCTTATCACATACAGATTTTTCAACATATTGGAAAAAACATGTGGCAGGATTCCTTTTGTTTCCTTTCTGCCCATTCTCCATATCTACACATTGAAGCTGCGTTATTAAATAAGAGAATGTTACAAAGCAAGTAAATGTTCAGTTTAGAGAATAATATTAGATTATGCTCTTCATCCAATCTGGTGCAAGGGAAATTAAAAAAAAATTAAAATTAAAAAAATTAAAAAAATTAAATTAAATTTTGACTTGCACATGATTAGATAATTGAAGTGAACACAGCTTCATTTTATTCACTAAGCTAAGTTAACATACACTCTGCAATGTGAAATTCTGTATTCTTTTATTATCGTCACCTGAGAAAAGTGCTACAAATCCCAACACTAGCAATGGGCAGATGGTTCACTACACACAACTATACAGTATATTGTTTTTGGTTAAGATATCTCTCTAACTAGGTTATTAAGTTATATTACTTTGAAAGGGGTTTGCTCCTGGAGTTCAGCCCAGGTATAGGCCAGGAATAAATGAAAATTGTAGCTATCTGAAATATTTTTTTTTTCCAGATTGCACAGATACTACGCAACATAGGTGTTCATATTCCAGATAATCACTTTGAAACGCTATGGGACGTGGCTACAAAGATACATCCAAAAGGAGAAGTGTCCATTGAGACAATAAAGAGTGTTCTAGATGACATGCACACAAACCCCATTTTACTTTCCTAAATTTCAATCTATCATCCAGATGGTAATATGCTAAAATAAACAGGCTATCTTTATTTTTTGTATGCCTTATTTGAAAATATTAATATTTTCAATGAGAATTTATAAGTTTTATAATCAGTGTGGTAAACTGTAATTTTTTTTTTTTTTATTTATTCTTTATTAAGTTTTTTTTACATATATACAAAGACATCAATAAAAAAAAGGAACCAACCACAGCAGCAAGTACATTCTACACCACATAATATCTATTCAGCTCTTTGTAAATTTCCTTTACCTATCCTTCCCCTCTACCCCCTTCCAACGTACTGCAATCACTGCACCTAACATGCTATTAGTAGCTACACTTCCATTTAACAATTGGAGGGTGATTTAATAGAT
Organism: Lithobates sylvaticus; assembly: GCA_028564925.1. Taxonomy (NCBI): domain Eukaryota; kingdom Metazoa; phylum Chordata; class Amphibia; order Anura; family Ranidae; genus Lithobates; species Lithobates sylvaticus. Next base: position 412,808,247 of record CM053030.1, read on the forward strand.
CTCCCGCCCCTTACCTTCGCAAATTCTCTTCCCTCCATATACCTCCCTCTTAGTCCATTACCTCTGATGGGTTCATTTTATTTAACCATGGGTTACATATTTTATAAAACTCTTTAACATTGCCTCTCTTTATGTACACCGCCTTTTCTCTATATAATGTCTCATTCACTATCCCAGTCCAACTATCTACCGTGGGGGGTTCCTTTGCTTGCCATCTAAATGCAATTAATTTTCTGGCTTGAAATAGACATCTCAACACTGCCATAGTTTTACTTTTGCTCTCTTCCTGTTCTTCTCTATATCCCAGAATACACTCCTTGGGTTCCAACTCTAGTTTAATTTCAAATATCCTGCTTATACTGTTAGTCACTCCCTCCCAATAATGAACCAGTTTGGGACACCTCCACAGCATATGGATAAGATCTCCTGTTTTTTGGCATCTGGGGCATTTATCATCATCCCTTCTGCCAAATCTGAACAACCGCTCAGGGGTATAATATGCTCTATTAATCAGCATCAAGTGTGAGATTCTCTGCTGGGGGGATACTGATACCTTTGACCCTTTCTCCAAAATTTTTCTCCATTGTTTATCTGGTATAGGGCCAAGGTCTTTTTCCCATTTTACTTTTACCTTTTCAAGTCTCCCCTTTGGATCTATTACTTGTCCCATATGCTCATATAGCCCTGATATCAACCCTTTAGTTGATCCTATCTGCGAGATCTTTTGGAAAAGTGGCATTTTATGCCACATTAATGGTTGTTCTGAGAATTGTACCCCAAGGGCGTGCTTCACTTGTAAATATGAGAAGGAGGAGTGCTGTGATATACTAAACTCTTGCTTCAATTCCTTACATTTTTTAAGTGTGTTACCTCTATATAAATGGCCCAATTTCCTGATCCCGTTTCTTTCCCAGTCCCTAATTTTACCCATCAAATAGATCTCTTTAAGATTTTTATTATTCCACAAGGGTGTTTGTTCACTCATACTTTATATTGTTGTTGTTTTTTAACCGTTGCCCATACTTTTCTTATCATTTTTATGGTTGGGTATTCATACCCAAATGAGCCCGCCTCTAGTGTTTCTATTAATGTGTCATGTCCCGCTTCTACCAGCATTAAACCTAAGTTCGGAGTGCCCCCCCGGTACCCCACACCCCAACAGCTGCTGCAACTGAGCCGCCAGAAAATAGCGCTCCGGGTGGGGTACTGCAAGACCTCCCTCCTTCACTGGGAAACTGTTTTTTTTTTTTTTTGTGAGAACAGCTCATTTAAATACTACACACATATTTTTTTTAATTGTGAGCTCCAGGGGTAGCTTTGAGAGTCTTTTCTGCAATATTAATATTTGTACACAACAAAATTCAAGTTTGAGATAATCAGTTCGCCAAAACTACAGTCAATGCATAACATTTATGACCTTTTTCTATCAGTGGAGGCACATATTTCCCCATTTCCTGCTTTGTTTGGGTAAAAAGGGAGGGACTTTGTTTTGGTAAAAAGTGTGTGTAATAGGAAAACTCAGAGTTATGTTTGGTCAAGCTTTACCTCAGCAGTAAACAATTACTTATAGTACAATGAAATAAACAGTAAATATAAAATAGTTAATGTCAAAGCATATAAATGAAAGGTCAATTGCACCAAACAAATGGCAATTCTTCAAAATGTCAAAATGTATTACTACACTGTGTAAGCCTTTGACTGTGACGCATATACGACACTTAATACTTGTGTGGGAGTGGAGGACAGCCTAAAAATGTCATACATTACTCCAAAGAATAAGCAGCTTTCTGACAGTTAAGAGCTGCTCACATTAGTATAACTAAAGACAAAACTATTTTTAACTATTTTTGGATAGGATGGAGAGGGATTAAAATGCTTGTCAGTTTTTATTGCTGTCTGTGCCCCCGTTAAGTAGATTCACCCTCTCTATTTGTCCTGTTTACCATTATCGTTGAAAGTGAAAGTGAAATCTTCCAATGGGGACACTAGTTCTGGTGACCTGGGGGTCCCCAAGGGATTCCCTTAATTTGCAGGGATTTCCTCTCACTTTCTGTTTGACTATGCGAGAAGAAGTAAAGTGAAATCTTTGTAATGGGACACAGTTGGGGAAAATAAATCTGACAGGGGTTATAACCCTCCCTTGTTCTTTTCAAAATGAAAAGAAAAGTTTTGCCTAGAGTTCTACTTTAAGCAGTTCTAGCAGTGTTTTTGTTAAGAAGATTTAAAGCTCAAATGAAGAAACAGTAATATATAACTAAACATGACTGCTCAGCCCAGCAGGCACCAGCTTTTTACCAAACTGCTTAGGGAATTCAGTATCCTTACAAAACTGATCAGATCAAGTCACTTGTGGTAAAGGTTGTGGCTTTTACTCCTCTAATCCAGCACAGAGCATTGGAGTATGAAAGCAAGAAGCAACAGTTTCACTTGAAAAGAGAGAAAAGGGAATTGTATTTTTTGTCCAAGCAAACAGAAGTTATACATAGAAGGTGTTTCTAAGCTGTTAGAAGCCAAATGAAAACATAATTTGGGGTTTTTGTTGCAATGTTTTAGGCTTTTTGGGAATGAATTTCTTCACAGTACCAACAGCTATAAGGTGAGTGAAGGCCTGTTTTTAAGCTCTTTTACTGCTTATTAACAATATGTAAATAGTTTAATGTCCATATTCTGGACATAGATGCATCTCATTAGGGGTAAATGTACATATGTGTATGGGTTTGTCTTCTGAAAAATCAAGAGGAATAATCGTGCACACAAAAAGTTTAATTTTATATAGTGCAGTTACACTACTTCAATAAATTACGCTAAAGAAGGATTATTGTTGGTGTAAGATGACCTTACCTACATGGGTTTACTTCTGACCAGTTTGTAAAACATTTTGAAAGATCTGGCATGCAATGTTTGAAAATTGAATGGGCTCTTAAAAAACATGTACACTTGTTTTAGTTGTTACTTCATTGTCTCACGCGTATGCAAGTTGACACAAGATCCATCTTAAAAGTTTTCTAAGGTAATCCCATTCTGACCTTGGACTGATGTTAAAATTACCGACAACAGATCAACGGTCCCTTTTTACCTGTAAGCACTTGAAAATATGCTGCTTTTGATTTGTTGCCGAGATCAAGACTTGTTCACCCTAATGCCTCGTACATGCGATTGTACATTCCAACAACAAAATCCATGGGACTTTTTCCGACGGATGTTGGCTCAAACTTGTCTTGCATACACACGGTCACACAATGTTGTCGGAAATTCCAAACGTCAAGAACACGGTGACGTACGACGAGCCAAGAAAATTTGAATTCAATAGCCAGTGCGGCTCTTCTGCTTGATTCTGAGCATGCATAGAACTTTGTGCTTTGGAATTGTGTACACACAATCAGAATTTCCGACAACGGATTTTGTTGTCGGGAAATTTGAGATCCAGATGTGTCAGGAATTCCGATGGAAAATGTCCGAAGGAGCCTACACACGGTTGGAATTTCCGACAATAAGCTCCCATCAAACATTTTCTGTCGGAAAATCCGACCATGTGTACGGGGCATAACACTAAAACAGGTAGAACAAAGAAAGATGATTTTGGTTGGTTGCTGCGGTTTTTGCACTTTGTACATCTGTTTTGTTTTCATGAAATATGTCACTTTAAGATCCCACTGTGAAACATTATGGGCTTACTCTTAGTGGTGGCTACATGATAGTTAAACTCAATAACTTAAATGCCATATAGCCCTAAATATGTCAATATCATTTCAAAAGATGTTTCCAAAATTTTTATATGCAGCATTAAGATGAAAAAGAGAAATGACAAATAAATCAGCTATTAAAACTGTCATGGTAAAAAATGATGTGCTTATTCATGGTGATGGCTACATTATAGTTAAAGTAGCTCTAAACCAAATAACTTAAATTCAGTATAAGCTTAAACATGTTGATGTAATCTCCAAAGATGTTTTCAATAACTTAAATGCCATATAGCCCTAAAAATATGACAAAGTCATTTCAAAAGATGTTTACAATATTTTTATATGCAGCATTGAGATGAAAAAAAGATGGAAAAAAAATGGCTATTCAAACTGTCATGGTGAAACATGTGCTTATCCATAGTGATGGCTACATTATAGTTAAAGTAGATCTAAACCCAATAACTTAAATTCAGTATAGGCTTAAACATGTTGATGTAATTTCCAAAGATGTTTTCAATATTTTTATGTGTAGCACTGAGATGAAACAAAGCTGAAAGCAGTATTTAAAAACAAAAAACAATAAAAAACAAACAAAAAAAAACAATATGTGAAAACATGGCAAGTGTTTTGATACACGGTGCTTTAGGAAACCTGATTTTGTCAATTTAGGGTTTAGATTTTCTTTATTGTTATTCCATAGATTACTTAAAACGGAATTCTGGACAACCTTTTCCTACCCTTTGCTTGCCCCCCTCTAACTTTCGAGCAGTTCTAAATGCCCAAAATGCTCACCAGGATCCATCGTCATTTGATGTTCCAGCTCCCAAGTCTTTTATATTCTTTATGCTGAGGAGAGGAGTCCATATTTGCTGTAAATGTCACTGTCTGGTGGCATGGAAACTTCCTGTTGGTGGGGTCCTCACCATACAGAAGACTTTAGACACGGATGAAGGTTTACCTGAGTAAAAAAAAAAAAATCCTCCTGTTTAAATAAAAAATGCTGAATGGTTGAAGGGTTTCAGTCTCAGTTGTCTCACTTAAAGGAACCACTAAAAACACTACTTGCTAAAGGAAATTAAGTACTATAATTGAGAAACCCCACTACAGTGCATGTAAAGTAATAGTACTAGCAAGTATGCTGGAGCTGAACTAATCATCCGTGTTTGTCGCCTTTACTTATGTTGTGCTCCATACGATGTGCTGTTCCTAGAGCCCTGGAACTTGTAAAAGTTAAAGCAGATTGTTTACTGTTTGTCAATACCTTGAGAAAAAGTGCAACTCATTCACACTGACAGCTGTTACATTTACGGTTCTGATAATTTTTATGGAAAGCAAACCTAAGGTAAATCAAGCAAGAGTAGTCAGTGTTAGTTTCTTTGAAATGTTTATACATCAAGACTCAAGCACAAAACAAATCTGAGCAAACCATTTCTATTTTGTCTTTTTTTGATTTTGTGCACTGCTGTTTATAATTGTGTGAAGCTCATTCATCTATAAGCACATTGGCACATTCATTTATTTTTCTTCAGCCAAAATTTTCTACCCAGTTCCACTGCTGGTAAAAATAACATTGTTCAGACAGTCTGCAAAATCAAAATAAGGACTAAATAAAGAGCGCGTGATTCCTATTGCCAATCTGTTCTTGCTGAGTGAATAGAGGTTCCCTGTTGAAGTCAGATTTGAAGTGAACTTGAATCAATGCTTCTCCAGCCTTTTCATCTTTCTAAAACCCATTATTGGTAAGTCTCAGAACGGGCTATTGAATTCTGTCTTGCTTTGACTCGCAATATGTGCTAAACAGTTCTGTAAAATGCAATCACTCAGAAGCACAGATAAGAGAGCATTGTTGAAATGTAACAGACTTTATGAAACAGTAGCACTGTAAGAACTCTGGAATGCATGATGTCGGCATAAAAATTGGAGCGTTAAAGTCATTTGTCATAAGCCTTATGCCTTCCATTTCCAAAGCCAAGAAAATTGTTATGTAGTGGAATTGCAAAAAAAAGGATTGGCACTGACTACAGTGTATACACACTACGCACACACAGTCATGCACACATACATAGAGATGCACATTCTCTGCCTCCCTCTGTTTTTGTTCTTGTACCTTCTTCTTTCTCTTTTTCTTTCTCTTTCCTTCTGATTATATTCAATCTCTCTTCCTTCTTTGCCTTTGTCTTTTCCTCCTGTTGCTTATCTTCTTTCTCTTTCTTTTTCTTGGGTGACTTCCTTTACTCTTTCCTTCCTTCTTCCTTTTTTTTTATTTTTAAACTCTATCTTTATTGGATTTTTATCTCTGTCTGTCACCTACCTGGTAGAGGCCGAACTGATATGAGTGCTCACCCTTACACCTCCTGTCCTGTTTGTGTCCTGAGTTTGATGACAGTAGGACAGGACATGGAGTGGCACAGGAGCCTGCAGCGAGTACTGGCCAGCAGAAGATCGGGATTTTGCAATAATGTAGAAGCTGAAGAACAGGAACTCGTGACAGATGTCATCACAGGGCTTGCAAAAGCAGGAATGTGATTAGACAGGCAGGAGTTGGTGACAGGCAGGCAGTAGAGGTCAGTGATGTAAGTAACTGAGTTAAAATAAACGGAGTTACTTAACGCAGTTACATTAGAGGGTAACGAGTAATCTAACTGATTACTTTTCCCCTCATGGTAACGCAGTTCCCATTACTTGGGCTGAGTTACCTCAATTACATCTACTGCCACTAGATGGCAGTAGTGTAATTCCAGTGTCCTGCCAAAAAAGATCCCCCGTCGGATAAGGACCCCCTGTACTGCGCAGGTGCAGTGCTTGCGCAGTAAGAAGGACTACGGAGCTTATCAAAATTGCCGAACCTAAACAGCTCTGAGTGAACTCTACACCGCGCAGGCGCAGTTAACATGTAATTGTACGAGGCGATGCCGCACGCTCCCAATGCTCGTGCTACTCTGCAAGGGGCGTCTATCGTGTAACTAAGGGGAGGGTCTAGTATTACAGTAACCAAGGGGCGAATTTATTATTAATATTGTTATATATCGAGCTCTGCCCATTAATTTAACATTCGCCCTCTTCTGTAGCCATCCGCCCCTTACACAATATAATAATAATAGACCCGCCCCTTGCTTACACGCTATAACAGATCTGCCCCTTGGTAAGAGTAATAATAGAGCAGCCCCTTGGTTACACGATATATAACAATAATAATAAATGCGCCCCTTGCTTACAGTAATACTAGACCCGCCCCTTAATATAGAATATTAAAAAAAGTCACAGTTACTTTGCTGCGTAACTAATTACTTTTCCAATGTAGTAACTGAGTTACTAACGCAATTACTTTTTGGGAGAAGTAATTTGTAACTTAACTAATTACTTTTTTAAAGTAAGATGACCAACACTGGTAGAGGTACAGATTCGACAGATGAGAGGGTAAACAGATGCCAGGCTGAGGTCAGTATCACATTGACAGAAGATGAGCTGAATGGATAAGCAAGGTGCAGAGTCAAGATGCAAGCCAGAGGTCAGGTACTGAAGGAATCAAGATCAGGCATAGTCCAAAAGCAAACCAGGTATATCACGGGAACAAGCAGGGTCACTTGTCACAGGAGCTGATGACCAATCAGCAATGATCTTGAGTCTTACAGTGCTTTAAATAGGCCACTGGGCACCAAAGTGAATTCAAATGTGCACACTCATGAGCATGCTAGTGCTCGTGTAGATATGCACACTACCCAGATTCTGTGCACAGTTCTGTGAACCAGTCTGCACGCATGCATAGTCCTTTTTCTCAACACTGTGACTATCTTTTTTCTTTCTCCCTGCTTCCACACATTCCCCTGCCTCTCTATCCTTCTGCATGGCTTCCTTCTCTCTTTCTTCCTCCTTCTGTCTATATTTGCTTGTTCTCTACCTCTGTACAGATAGTCCAACCTAGCTATTGTTTTTCTTTCTCCATTAATCATTTTCATTCTCTATCTGTCCTTCCTTTCTCTCTTTTTCTCTCCACATACTGCATGGTGGTGCTGATATGCCAAAACTCAATAAGAGCCTGTCAGATTTCTTGTTTAAAATAACAAGCCTTATTTGTTATAATTTGTCTTTGGTCCACTTTTCATAAAATAGCCCCTGTATTCCAAACAGGGCCTTATCTAGCCTGATTGATATGTGTAGTAAACGTCAGGGGGGCAGAGTATGCAAGGTCAGCAGGGCAGTAAATAGGAGTCAGTAGGGCAGTGTACAAGGGGTCAGGTCAGTGGTTTGTAGGGCAGAGTACAGAGGTGATTAGTTTATAGGGCAGTGTACAGTGGGTTATTAAGGCAGTATACAGGGGTTAGCAGGGCAGAGGACAGGGGTCAACAGGGCAGTGTACAGGGTCTCAGCAGGGCAGTGTATAGGCAGTCAGTAGGGCAGAGGATATGGGTCAGCATGGCAGAGAACAGGGGTCAACAGAGCAACCGACAGGGATCAGCATGGTGGAGAACATGGGTTATCAGGGCTGAAGAAAAAGACAGTAGGGCAGAGGAAAGAGGGTCAGCAGGGCAGAGGAAGGGGGCTCAGCAGAGCAGAAAAACAGTGGTCAGAAGAGCAGTGTACAGGGGTCAGTAGAACAGAGGACAGTGTCAGCAGAGCAGAGGACAGGGGTCAGCAGGTCAGTGTACAGGGGTTGGCAGGGCAGTGTACACAGGTCAGCAGGGCGGGATACAGGGGATCAGCAAGGTAGAGGACAGGGGTCAGTAGGGCAGTGTACAGGGGTCAGCAGGGCAGAACATAGTGTGCAGCAGAGAAGAGGACAGGGTCACTGCTGGCAGAGCACTCAGCAGAGATCCTCCTCCCATCCCTGCACTGCACACAGCCTGGGTACTCAGCCGATCTCTTCCTTCCCACACAACACATAGCTGAGATCAGATGCCCTTACAGACACAGAGTCAAACTGCACAGTGTGTGGCTACTGCAGCTGCGCTGCCATTCCTATTTAGGGATTTTACAGGTCAGAACTGCAACATAGCAGCCATGCACCATGCAGATTGAGGCTATGGCTGTAAGGGAATCCAATCTCAGCTATGTCCTAGTGTGGGGAGAAGCCCCATCTGTTGAGTGCCCTCCAATGCCCAAAATGTTCCCTTCCTAGCACAAATCTCCCTTACCCAAAAAAATCACCCCTCCTAGCACACATTCTCTTTCCCCTCAAATTACCCATCCTAGCACAAATCCTCCCCCCAGATCCCGCTCCTAGCATAAATCCCCCCATCCCTTCCTCCTAGCACAAATTATTCTTCTTAGCACAACCCTAACCCCCCAGTCCCCCCTCTTAGCCCAAATACCCCCACCTAGAACAAATCCATCCCAATCCTCCCTCCTAGCACGGATTCCTCCCCCCCAGACCAATTACCCCCAAATTCCTGCTCCTACAACCCCCTCTAAATTACCTTTCCTAGCACAAATCCTCCTTCCTTATCCAAACCCCCCCAGCACAAATTTTATACCTTACGAAATCCCCCCTCCTAGTACAAATACCTCCCCATCCCCCTCCTTAAATCTCACACCCCCTCTTAGCACAAATAGGCATACAAAATTCCCCCCGATCCCCCTCCTGTCTCAAATCCACACTAAACCCCCTCCTAAGACATACAGTTGTGCTCATAATTTTACATACCCTGGCAGCATTTATGATTTCTTGGCCATTTTTCTGAGAATATGCATGATAACACAAACACATTTCTTTCACTCATGGCTAGTGTTTGGCTGAAGCCATTTATTATCAACCAACTGTGTTTGTTTACTCTTTTTAAATCATAATGGCAACAAAAACGACCCAAATGACCCTGATCAAAAGTTTACACACCCTGGTGATTTTGGCCTGACATGCACAAAAGTTGACACAAAGCGGTTTGAATGGCTATTAAAGGTAACCATCCTCACCTGTGATCTGTTTGCTTGTAATTAGTGTGTGAATATAAGAGGCGAATGTGTTTCTGGACTCCTGACAGACCTTGCATCTTTCATCCAGTGCTGCACTGACGTTTCTGAGTTATGGGGAAAGCAAAAGAATTGTCAAAGGATCTGCGGGAAAAGGTAGTTGAACTGTATAAAACAGGAAAGGGATATAAAAGATATCCAAAGAATTGAGAATGTCAATCAGCAGTATTCAAACTCTAATCAAGAAGTGGAGAATGAGGGCTCTGTTGCAACCAAACTACGGTCAGGTAGACCAACTAAAATTTCAGCCACAACTGTCGGGAAAATTGTTCGGAATGCAAAGAAAGACCCACAAATAACTTCATGTGAAATACAGGACTCTCTGAAAACATGTGGTGTGGCTGTTTCAAGATGCACAATAAGGAGGCACTTGAAGGATGGGCTGCATGGTTGAGTCGCCAGAAGAAAGCCATTACTACGCAAATGCCACAAAGTATCCTGCTTACAATACGCCAAACAGCACAGAGACAAGCCTCAAACCTTCTGGCACAAAGTCATTTGGAGTGATGAGAACAAAATGTAGCTTTTTGGCCACAACCATAAGTGCTACATTTGGAGAGGAGTCAACAAGGCCTATGATGAAAGATACAGAGGTGGATCGCTGATGTTTTGGGGATGTGTAAACTACAAAGGCACAGGAAATTTTGCCAAGAGGAATGGGCAGCTTTACCATCTGAGAAGATAAAGAGCCTCATCCACAAATACCACAAAAGACTTCAAGCTGTCATTGATGTTAAAGGGAGCAATATACGGTATTAAGAACTGGGGTATGTAAACTTTTGATCAGGGTCATATGGATAGTTTCTGTTGCCATTATGATTTACAAAGAGTAAACACAGTTGATTGATAATAATGGCTTTAGCCAAACACTAACCATGATTGAAAGAAATCTATCATGTTATTGTGACAGATTGCCCTATCTGTCCTTCTAATAATTGACCACCAGTATCTGTCTAACCTTTCATGTAACCTTGTCCCCATCCTCACTGGAGGAGTTTTTCCCCTGGCTGCTAGGGAATCACTTTGCTACGGTAATGCCATTCCTTGACTGATAAACCCAACATCAGCCAGGCACATTTATTGGGATGTGGCAGCTTAGGACTGTCTTGTCAGCCTATATTTTTAGTGCACTTATTTTTTTAGCTTATATGGTTAGTGCACATGTGAAAATAATAGTAGGAATGGAAAATTTATAGATTTGCATGGAGATTTTGGATAGTGCTCCAATTTTAAATTATTTGTTGCTCATTTATTATACATCAGACAGCATATTACTTGTGAATCTAGTGAATTCATGAATTAGCATTATTTGGAGCCCTGTAAATCTCAGATTGGGTACAACAGGGCCAACTGCAAGTAGAATGTGACAATATTATTTTGACATCATGGCCAGATCTAGGGGGTTGCTAGGGTCCCCAGATTGCAGTGGTGCCCCCCCAGGCAAGCTCGCTCATGGACGTTGCGCCTGGCTGCTGAGCTCCTTCCCTCCATCCCTTCCCTGGAATTTAAGCGCAAAAAATAAAAACCGCAGGGGCGATCAAATACCACCAAATGAAAGCTCTATTTGTGGGAAAAAAAGGACACCAATTTTGTTTGGGAGCCACGTTGCACGACCGCGCAATTGTCAGTTAAAGCGACGCAGTGCCGAATCGCAAAAAGGGGCCTGGTCCTTTGGCTGCCAATTGGTCCGGGGCTGAAGTGGTTAAAAAGAAGGACTTCCAAAGCAGTATTCTCAGAAATACTTCCTATACCTTGAGCCACACCAAAAAGGCAGATTAGGGAATTTAACAAGTGGACTCTAGTATACATGTCTCAGCACTCAGGTAGAGACATTGACTTTATTCCCAATCCTCCAGGTAATTCTTGTCCCTCTGAGCAGATGCAGTAAAACTATAAGTAAGCCTATCCCTTTGAAGAAGTCACGTGACAAGTGACGCAACATGTCGGGTGAAGCGGGTGACGTCATTTCCGGTGTCTCGTACATCGGAATTAGTGGTGAGGAGGCTAGGAGCTCGCAGCCTGGATATTTTATTTGCATTCTATACAAGGTGTGGAAATTGTGAGTGCACAATTCTTATGTTTAATAAATCTTTTTTAAATGGTATTGCGCAATGAACTCATTTATATATTTTGAGCAACATCTGAGAAATTGTTTTCCAAGAAAGTTTGTGTCCTTATTAACCGGAGCTAGTGTACCTGATGATTGAAGATCCACTTTACTTACACACAATTCTTGATTAGACCCATAATAGTTTTCTTTTGAGGTGAGCGGCCTATTCACTCAGAGGTGGATGGTGGTTGTTGTTTTGCACATCCATTGATTTGTGGCACGGATTGTATTACATACTTGCAAGAGGGAGGGACATTTACTCATCTCAGAATCATCATGTTGGATTTTTATTCACATTATTTCCATTTTTCATTGTTTGGACTTTTTAATGATATTCACTTTTGTGTCATAATATTTCTGTTTTAGTTGTTTAGATAGATATTTTATATGATTCCTTTATACTGCTGAATAAGCACACAATTATTTGCATAAGTAATCCAGCGCTTCCAAAACATCATCCACCCTCCAAAGTAACATGTGCAAATATTAAATGCAACTCACCAAAATTAATTGTAGTGCTATCCCCTTAGGAGCCGCTGGATTTTGGGTCCCCCTTTTTCTGCACAGCTAGGCAACATGCATTTTCAGCAGGCACACAAACTGTAGTCAGAAAACCAGTCCAAGGGCTTTGTTTTTGTTATTTTATTTTAGGATAGTAACTTGGATAGGATGGGATGTGATGCCCAAAACTTGGTCAATGTAGAACCTTGAGGACAACTTGAATGATCACAGACTTCTATCAAAGAACCCACACTGTACTCCATTTGGAAAAACTGTACACCCTGGCTAGCCACAAGCCCCAACTTGAATTCAGGTACTTTAATCTTCCCTGCAAAATGCTAGCACTCTTGGCTCCAACTGTAAATTCCCCAAGCAAAGGTGGAGGATAACAGTATATGGTCCCTCTGAAAGCTAGCTAAATATAGCACTCAGCTGCAATCTCCCTTGTAGGCTTTGGGGTTTAAAAAGTGTAGAAGTTACTCACTCAGTCCCTTTTAATCCTGCAGCATAGATGGTGACTTCCTGCTCTTCAGGTCCCACTTGCTTGTCAGGGTTTCTCAACCAGTCGAGATGAGAATGAAGGGGTGAGAGTTCCTCTCTGGTTCCTTCTCGTCTCTATTACTTTCTACTGCCACCACACACCTTTTACCAGGAAGCAGAACCCCCCAGCACAGCGGTCCCCTCCAGGCCTCTAGATCCTGGATTCTCTCCCCACATGGCCAGGCTCATGAGCATTTATGGGCCAACTCTCCACCTTTTAGGTCGTCCTCACCCAGGGATTGGTAGAGCTCCATTAATATTCAGACTTCTGTCTTCATGCCTCCGCCTACTAATTGCTGGAATTTTCTGGAAGTTTCCAGAGGCCAGGGGAGGCGACAGAGACTCAGCCCTCAGAGCCTGCCAGCTATACTATACATGACCACAAATAACCCTGGCTCCACTGACTACAGTGGAACATAACTAAACTTGCCTAACCTATACACACTATGTACACAAGGGGGTGCTACACAATAAAAGTCCAACATCTAAATCTTGTGTTCCATTTTTCCTTCTTCCCTTATAAAATGATTAAACGCTCATCAGATATTTTGACCCCATAAAACAGTGGGTCATGCAATGCTTGATGAAATAACAACCATATTCTCCACATATGCTCCTCACCAAATCAGTGCTTCTCCTCCATTTCTTCCTCATACATACTCCCCAGAAAGAGTAAAGAAGAGACATAAGTATTTGATCTGGGCCTTAAGTTTGCTCCCAAATCCAATCTAAAAATGTTTTACACATATACTGATTTGAACAGGTTTGAAAGCTAGAAAAGTACTATGCTACCCTCCTGGGCCCTACCCAGAAGGCCAATAATCTGAGTATAGGACATTGAATTATTCATTGTGGCCTTAGTAATAAGTCCATTTTAAATCCCCAGATTGCCTCCAAACACCAGGTTGAGGTCTTTAAGCAGATGGTGGATGGTGAACTAGAAAGCAAAATGGAGATTGTCATATGTCCAACAGACAAGGGAGGGAGAGTAGTAGTGCTTAATAGACAAGATTATGAAGAAGAAATTGATAGAATATTATGTGATGGAACCACTTATGAGAAGTTAAAAGCAAATCCAATGATAAAGTTTAAGAAGGAATTGAAAAATTTGGTATAGCAAGCTAGTGACAAAGGGATTTTGAACCACAAGGAGGCAAAATATTTTGTCCCTTCGGTATGTAGAATACCAACGCTTTATTACCTACCCAAGATACACAAAAATCGGGAAAAGCCCCTGTTAGACCCATAATGAGTGGGATTACTTCAATTCATGCTAGGATTGGGGAAAATGCTGATCACTATATCCAGCCAATTGTAATAAAATACAAGGATGTATAAATACAGGATGTGATAAATATCTTGGAGGGATGGAAATGAGAGAAAATACCATCTTTGCCACTATTGGCCTACCCTATTTGTAGAGCAATATAGAAAACCTCCATGGAATGGAAGCAGTTAAATTGGGTATGTCAAAGTTCATTACTATTAAGAGAATACAAATAAAGTTTATTTTGCAGGCCCTTGAGTTTGGAATGTCTTTTTGTACAGTGGCCAGTACTATATATAAAAGAAGAATGGGTGTAACTAGTGCGCACAACCTCACTTTGTAACCAACTAAACTAGGAAGCTGTCAACATAAATGTGATCTCGCACAGTATAGGTAATGATTTAAAAGGTATGTGGCGCTACCTTGTAAAATTAATAAAAAAATAAAATACTAAAAAATATGAATCGCATGGAATAAGGGTAAAATCGCATAAAAGTCGCAAAAAAGTTGCATGAAAATGAATATGCCTGGTATGCATAAAACTTCATGTGCCAGTGAATACTTCAAATCTAATACATAAAATGTAAAAAATAATAATATCGCATGTGAATTGATGTGCAAAAAAAAATCCTCATGTGCAAATAAGTGCAAATATTTCCACAAAAATGTGTAAAAAATCTGAAATGACTGAAATATCTAAGGGGAAAGGATTATTCCCCAACAGTATTCAAATATATAAATAGTGTGCAATTCCTCTCCAGCATAATGTTCCAATCAATAAATAATGAATATATATCAATGCAATAAATATGTAATAACAGTAATGAATAAATATAAAGTGCAAGTGACAAAAAATGCAAGTGCCAGAATAAAAATATAAAATTAATTAGTGACTTCCACTCCAAGTGACTCAAAAAAAAAAAACACAAATAATGTGAAGCAGGTCCACTATGATAGTCCTCAATAGTAAACCATCCAGGAACTGTCTATAAACAAATAAAAATGGTGATTTTCTGTGCATCCATCTATCCAGTGAATTCTGTGTCATCCAGGGTGCTCCCCACTGTTTCCCCCAGCCTTTTTGACCCTTTGAAAAAGTCAGGTGCTCAGTGACGATACGCGTCAGGGAAGGAACCAGGTGTTAGTGTTTTGCTTCCGGTCACGGCCGAGACCGGAAGCGTCCTTTGTCTTCATCGTCTGTGACAAGTTTTTAATGTAAGTTATTATGTTTGTTTAAATAAAATTATACCGCCATACTACACATTGGACCCCCCTCTCTCCTTTATTACCCTCGTTATCATTAATTGGTTATCGGGAGTATTGCAGTTCCTGGTTGGAGTGGATACAGGGAGATCGACCTGCCCAAAGTGATATTACACATACAGCGCTGCTAGGCCTGTGGAGGCCGCTGCTGGAGGTGAGAGGCTGGGGGGGAAACAGTGGGGAGCACCCTGGATGACACAGAATTCACTGGATAGATGGATGCACAGAATATCACCATTTATATTTGTTTATAGACAGTTCCTGGATGGTTTACTATTGCGGACTATCATAGTGGACCTGCTTCACATTATTTGTGTTTTTTTTTTTTTTGGAGTCACTTGGAGTGGAAGTCACTAATTAATTTTATATTTTTATTCTGGCACTTGCATTTTTTGGCACTTGCACTTTATATTTATTCATTACCGTTATTACATATTTATTGCATTGATATATATTCACTATTTATTGATTGGCACATTATGCTGGAGAGGAATTGCACACTATTTATATATTTGAATCATGTTGGGGAATAATCCTTTCCCCTTAGATATTTCAGTCATTTCAGATTTTTTACACATATTTTTGTGGAAATATTTGCACTTATTTGCACATGAGGATTTCTTTGCACATCAATTCACATGCAATATTATTATTTTTTATATTTTATGTATTAGATTTGAAGTATTCACTGGCACATGAAGTTTTATGCATACCAGGCATATTAATTTTCATGCAACTTTTTTTGCGACTTTTTTGCGATTTTACCCTTATTCCATGCGATTCATATTTTTTAGTATTTTATTTTTTTATTAATTTTACAAGGTAGCGCCACATACCTTTTATATCAATATATAAAAGAAGAATGTTGCTATGGGGCACAATTTGCCCCTAGCTGAGCAAACCTTTTCATGGGGAAATGGGAGCACAAACCCATCTTTGGAAGGAGAGGAAAGGGACTCTGGGCTCTGTTTGGAGGTTTACAGATGGCATTTATATAGTTTGGGAAGTGGAGGTTTAGTCATTTGAAGTCTTTTTTGCGTTCATTGATAATAAACAATATGGTATTGAATTTTCCAAAACTATCAGTAAAACAACTATAGATTTCTTGGAACTGAATATATTTGTGAACGATGAGAGGGTTTATACTAGAATGCCTTTTTTTAAAAACAAATCTGAATGGCTATATCTGGGTCACGAGATGCCACCACCCTTTATCGATAAACAATGTCTTATAAGGACAAATTACAAGGATTCAAAGGAATTGTTCCAAAGTCACAGACTATCTGGTTCAGTCAGAGATTATAATGAATAGCTTTATTAACTAAGGATATGATAGACGTAAGCTAGAGAAGGTAAAGTATGAAATAAGTAAAGATTATTTTGTGTGAGGCAAATAGAGACAGGCACATAAGGAGAAGAAAATAAATAATACGTTGGAATATGTGATGATTTTAGACTTTAACAATCAATATAAAGAAGTAGAGAAGATTGTGAAAAAATATTAGCTGAGTACTTAGACCTCCTTTTACGAATAAACCACAATGTACGGTATTTATCGGAAGGCAGTTAATCTTAAAAGTAGACTATTTAAATTTTTCTCCTCGTCAAACCAAAATGGGATATAGAGTATGTTTGATATGAAGAAATTTTACCCCTGTAGAAAGTGTAATATATGAAAATCAACTGGAAACACCATTATAAAGGATTATTAGCTTTAAATTGAATGTCAACAGGAAGGAAGTATCAGATTAAATATATCATTAAATTTAACACCTTTTATGTGGAACAACTGTTTGCGCAAATATCTGAGGAATTTAGGATTCCAAGACAGAGGTTCTTTCAGTATCTCCAGCTTAGACATGCCTTTCACGTCCAGGCCCCTACATCTGTATTTCAGCTTAATGTCTCCAAAATAACAACATTGTTGAAGAAAAGGGATCAAAAGAAGGGACTTATCTCTGCAATATATGAGAGATTGCAGAGTAAATTTAAGGAAGCGGTAGTGGTGCCGGCTAGGACGCAGTGGGAACAAGACCTGGGAGCACTGACTGACGGTCAGTGGTCGGAGGTCTTGTCTAGAACTAGATCCCGCTGGAAAGTCCGATCGTGTGTACGCAGCAGTAGAAGTAAGATTATACTTGTACTGTTATGAAAAGAATAAAAAAAAAGCACTGAATCCAAAAAATAAAAAATTTTAACACCTTTTTTATTACCTTCATTATGTTGGCCAAAAGATGAAAAAATTACATGTCAGACTTTGCCAACATACCCAAAACATCAAAAAAAGCTTTGAAAAATCATAGCCTATCAAGAAATTTTTGTGATGTTCCTAATAAGAATCCATCCAAACTAAACTTTTGTGGAATTGATTTGAGTTTTTTTTTTTATTATAACTGAGTTTTGATGGAAGATTATATTTCATTGTTTGGTATTTAAATGGAATGAATATATAAAATAACTGTGAAAAAAAGGTAAGGTGCCATTTAGATCATGACCACTAGATGGGGTATGTAGAAGTGTAAACAGGATCACTTTTGTTTTGAATGTTTCTGTTTTATGTATTATTTTTTTTAATATTTTTGTGGGAAGTCCTTTGTGTTTTTGTGCAATAAGTGGAATAGAAGAGGCAGATGGAAGCTGTGCCAAATGTCTGCATAGTTAAATTGCCAGCAATGAAAAGGGCGCTGGGGAGTATATCAGTTTGGATGGAATGATACTATATAAAGGACTTCCTGGTCTGACATCACATCCTTTTGAAGAAGTCAGGTGACAAAACATATGAAGGAAGTGAAGTCAGATACACAGGCAGGCACTGAAAGTACGGTAGCACCGGAGTACCTAGAGGATTTTTATTATCTCAAAGAAGATTGCCACAAACAAGATTGCACTGTGTATGGGACTTTGTTCTACACAAATTGATTGATGTTGTTTTTCACTAGTGAATGATTCATTTTTCACTACTATTTTTTGAAGCTGATTGGCATCATTGCACTTTGCACACACATTTGCCAGTTTTTGCTCATTTTTGCTGATTTGCAAATTTTTTTGCTGTTTTTTGCACATTTCATATTCTGACACTTTTTTTTTTTAAATTTATTCGAAATTGAATTTTAGTATTTATTGGATTTAGCACTGGCATTTACTCAGTCCACTGTCTGTGGAGTGTGCACTTAATTTCACACACGTGGATGTTTTTTTTTAAATTTTACTAAGCACTTTATTATCGTTGGCTCTTGCATTAATATTTTTTGGTGCACTGGATTTAAATAGATTTTTGGAATTATTTTTATTCATTTTATTAATTATTAGTATGGTTATGCACTTTATATGAGTTTTGATTGACATATTATATACCGAATGTCATAAATATTGGGACGTTTTCATTTACTAAATATTTTTATTCTTTGATACACTTACTGAGGATCAAGTAATTAGAATTATTCATTTTATTGTCTATTGGTAAGGATTTCTATTAGGTTATTGATTGAAGCATATTGAATACCATTGATTGAAGCTATATATATATATATATATATTAAGTGGCCATTCATGTGCGCGTATTAGGAGCCCCCTGCTTGGGTGTGTGCCTTGTCTTATCCTTGCTCCCTTTGCTCGATGCCTGCTGTAGAGGGGGGCTCTCATCTATTGGCTCAGGCAGTGACATATTAATTGCTGTCTCTATTATTGATGAGATATTAAGTGTAAGACACTTATGATCCTTGGGGAGATACTCTCCTTGTGTTACCTCCAAGGGTTCATTCTTATTATTTTTGTTGGATTTATCTTTTTATCTGGTAAGCACCACATTCAAATTTACTACTATCAGGGCAATATTATAATCATGGGGGGCTTCAGTTATCCAAATATTGACTGGGAAGATGAAACTGCTCAGTCATCTAAGGCTTGTTCTTAGATGTCCTGCAGAACATATTCATGTATCAGTTGGTGTATACCCCAAAGAAACGAGGCTCTAATTGATCTACTAATTACAAACAACACAGCTGTGATTGCAGACATGGAAGTAGGGGTGACTTAGGCAACAGTGATCACAGAGTAATTACAGTCACCATAAATCATAGGAAAAGGAGACACGAGGGTAGGACAAGAACATTACATTTTGAGAGAGTCAGCTTTACCAACTGCACTCCATATTTCACAACAATAAATGGGAATATATTCTGGACACAAAAACCATGAAGGAAAAGTGGGAGTACTTTAACCGCTTCCCGACCGGCGCACGACAATGTACATTGACAGAATGGCACAGACAGGCAAAAGGGCGTACAGGTACGTCCCCTTTAAGATTGCCGCCGTGCCATCGCATGCGCGCCGGTCGGGCCCCCATGAGTCCGGTCGCGGGTCCTGTGAACTCGATCGCCGCGGGGATACCCGCAATCGTCTCACGGATGGCTGAACGGGGAGATGCGGAAGTAAACAGCATCTCCCCGTTCTGCCTAGCAACTAGTGACACCGATCTCTGCTCCTTGTGATTGGAGCAGAGATCAGTGTTCACTAAATCACAGCCACGCCCCCCCACAGTTAGTAACATGCCCCTAGGAACACTTAACCCCTACACTGCCACCTAGTGGTTAACCCCTTCACTGCCAGTGTCATTTACACAGGAATCAGTGCATTTAAATAGCACTGATTGCTGTATAAATGACAGTGGTCCCAAAAAAGTGTCAAAAATTTCTGATGTGTCTGCCATAATGTCGCAGTCACAATAAAAATCGATGATCGCCACCATTACTAGTAAAAAAAAAATATTAGTAAAAATTCTCTAAAACTATCCCCTATTTTGTAAACGCTATAACTTCTGCGCAAACCAATTAATAATCGCTTATTGCGATTTTTTTACCAAAAATATGTTGAAGAATACGTATCGGCCTAAACTGAGGAAAAAAAAAAGTTTTTTTTTTATATTTTTGGGGGATATTTATTATAGCTCTTTTTTTTTTTACAGCGCAAAAAATAAAAACCGCAGGGGCGATCAAATACCACCAAAATAAAGCTCTATTTGTGGGAAAAAAAGGACGTCAATTTTGTTTGTGAGCCACGTCGCACGACCGCGCAATTGTCAGTTAAAGCGATGCAGTGACGAATCGCAAAAAGTGGTCTGGTCTTAAGCCGGCACAATGGTCCAGTCTGAAAGTGGTTAAATACATATTAATTAATTGCATAAGTCAGTGTATTCCAATAGGCAGCAAATGTAAAAGAACTAAAGCCTAACATGGGTGGCTAAATTTGACTGCAAAAAGGCATATTACAGAAAAAGAAAAATAGGCACGTTAGAGAAAAAAAATCCTTTAAAAATATAAGGCTGAGAGGTCACTGTCAGCATTTCAACACTACAAGGAATGCAATAAGAAATGTAAGAGCACAATCATGGCAGCAAAAATAGACCACAAGAGATACATAGCAGATGAGAGTAAAAAGATCCCAACATTTTTTTAAAATATATTAATAGTAAAAAGGCAAAACTAGAGAATATTGGCCCCATAAAGAATTTGGGAATTTTCCCACTAGTGACAGGGAGAAGGCGTTTGCGTTAAATACTTTCTTTTTCTTGGAAGAGGAGGGGTATTATAGACAAGATGGTATTGTTATGAACACAGAACAGAATACAGCACAAGATACAAACCTGAAAACTACAGACCAGTCAGCCTAACATTAATAGTATGAGGGGATGATAGGGAACTATATCCAAGAATTTGCTGATGAAAATAGCATCATAGTAGTAGCTAGCATGAATTTATGAAGGATCATTCTTGCCAAACCAAACTTTTAACATTCTATGAGGAGGTAAGCTAAAATCTGGATAGAGGAAGGCCTGTGGATGTGGTGTATTTGGCCAGCATTTAATACAGTACCCCATAAATGCTGAATTTACAAATTGAGGTCTGTTGGCATTAACAATAGTGTATGTACCTGGATAGAAAACTGGTAAAGGCGCACGTCCAAAGGGTGGTGATAAATAGCGTATTTTCTGAATAGTCTAGAGTTCTGTCCTGGGACCATTTCTGTTTAGCTTGTACATAAATGATATACAAATTAGAGTAGATTTTTAACTACTGACAAACCACTATTTAAAGCACCACATCCCTTGTTTGAGTTGATACAGAAGAAGTTATGGGATTTTTAAGGTGCAAGTAAGATACAGCAATCTGGAAAAATAATTAGAGTTGAGCGGACACCTGGATGTTCGGTTTCGGCGGGTTTGGCCGAACTTCGGAAAAAAGTTCGAGTTCGGGACCAAACTTGACCCGAACTTGACCCCGAACCCCATTGAAGTCAATGGGGACCCAAACTTTTGAAGACTAAAATGGCTCTAAAAAGGTGATGGAAAGGGCTAGAGGGCTGCAAATGGCAACAAAATGTTGTTAAGAGCATGGCAAGTGTTCTGCAAACATTGATAGGGAAATAACTTAAAATAACATAAAAAAAATAAAAAATAAAAATAATATGCTGGAGGCCCCCTTTTCAGCAGAAGAGGTACAGGAAGTCATTAAGAACCTCAGAAACTCAACGGCACGATGCCACACATATGGTGGGAATGCCCCAGAATAAGCCCTTTCTGGAAAAATTATTTAATTTAATGTATAAGATAGTGGGAAAATAAAATACTTGGAAATTAAAAAAATAAAAAATTATAATCTTGACCCAGGAGGACGAGGTCAATATGGAGTAGGAGGTTGAGGTGGCGGTGGAGGAGGAGGACGAGGTAGCCAACACTGGTTCAAAAATACAACAATGGCTGGGTAAGGCTGGTGATGTGTCGAATTCTGTCCCCTGTCGGATAGTGTCCGCCCTGTACTGCGCTTGCTCAGTACGTAGGACAAGGGGATTTCGAAACTCTCCGAAGATGATGCGCGGTGAGTCCAGGTTCAAGCCACATCATCCGAGGTTGAAGCCGAGCCAAGCGAGGCTATGCCCGAAGCGTGGCGAGCGAAGCATGGCGAGTGAAGCGAGCCCGTGAGGGGCCCTGTTACTATGTGCTACCGTATGTCCACTTGGATGGTGGGGCTTGAACCTGCACTCACTGCACAGGCGCCATTCATCTTCGGAGATTTTGTAAATCTCCTTGTCCTCCGTACTGCGCAAGCTCTGCGCCTGCGCAGTAAGTGGCCGGACACTATCCGATGGCCGGACAGTTTTTGTCAGAACACCGGTATACATGTCTATTCTGCACAAGGTACAGACAAGTCCTGTGTAATCCATGCCTGGTTCATTTTAATGAACGTGAGCTTGTCCACATTGGCTCTGGACAGGCGGCTGCGCTTGTCTGTGATAACGCCCCCTGCCGCGATAAATACACGTTCAGATAATACACTGGCTGCAGGGCAGGCCAGCACCTCCAAGGCGTAAAGAGCAAGCTCAGGCCATGTGCCCAATTTGGAGACCCAGAAGTTGAACGGGGAAGACCCGTCATTCAGTACGTTTAGGCGTGTGCACACATACTGCTCCACCATGTTGGTGAAATGCTGCCTCCTGCTAAGACCTTCCATCTCAGCTGGTGGTGCTGGTTGTTGTGGTGTGCTGACAAAGCTTTTCCACATTTCGGCCATGCTAACCCTGCCTTCTGAGGTGCTGGCGGTGCCCCGGCTGCGTTGGTGACCTCTTCCTCCTCCTCTGCCTTCGCCTTGTAGTTCTACCATACCCCGCTCTCAGGTGGGAATGCCACCAGCAGCGCATCTACCAGCGTGCGCTTGTACTTGCGCATCTTACGATCACGCTCCAGTGAGGTAATTAAGGACGGCACATTGTCCTTGTAACAGGGATCCAGCAGGGTGGCCACCCAGTAATCAGCACCAGTTAAAATGTGGGCAACTCTGCGGTCGTTGCGGAGACACTTCAACATGTAATCGCTCATGTGTGCCAGGCTGCCCAGAGGCAACGAAAAGCTGTCCTCTGTGGGAGGTGTATCGTCTGTGTCCTCTGTATCCCCCCAGCCATGCACCAGTGATGGACATGAGCTGGTCTGGGTGCCACCCTGCTGTGAACATGGTCCCTCCTCCTCCATCTCCTCCTCATCCTCCACCTCGTCATCCTCCAGAACTGTGCCCTTGCTGCCGGACAATTGTGTACCTGGCGCTTGTTGGTGCAGGAACCCACCCTCGTAGCCACTTGTGAATGACTGCCCTGAAAGCCTTGGAAATGATCCCGTTTCCTCCTCCTCCTATTCCTCCTGTGCCACATCCTCTTCCATCATCGCCCGAATCGTTTTTTCAAGGAGGCATAGAACTGGGATAGAAAAGTGTAAATTACTGCGCTGTCCAAAAAATAAAAAAACACGAAGGTATTGTGTCAAAAAAATTAATAAACAAAAATAAGAAAAAAAAAACTAAAGCTGCTGCAATCATATATGTGAGATACCCACACTTAAACAGTAAATAGAAAAATTTGGCTGCGCTGCTGAAAGTGTGAAATTAACACACCAAAATTATTTTTTCATATTTTAATTTTTATTTTAATTGAGGGTGGTACAGAATGCATAAACCAATAAGACTTCATATATGTTACATACATAAATTAAATATTAATGAGAGAATTCCGACACTTCAATTTAGGAGGTAAGCATACCCTAGTTGCCCCCCTCCTTGTCTTTAACCTCTCTTCTCAATTCTATTCGGGGTCTATAAGTGCACATTTCCTCTGTGCTCTCTGTTCCCCCTTGCATTCCTACCCTCTCTTCTTAATCCCCTTTAAGACTATCCTCTTCCCTCCTCCTAAACTATCCCCCCCCAAAGAAAAAAAAAAAAAAAGGGAACCCAAAACCCCCCCATTCTACTGCCCTCTCCCCCTCCCCCTCTCCCCTTAACTTACCCCCCCTCCCCCTCTCCCCTTAACTTACCCCCCCTCCCCCTCTCCCCTTAACTTACCCCCCTCTGATGATGATCTTACTGCAAAGATCGACTCTCTGTGGAATGCAAGAAAAAGTCTAAAAGTGTCAGTGATCAGCCAGAAACTTCACAGCAACCTCGTCATTTTTCATTCAGGATCTCTGTGATAGGAGATCTTGCCATCTGATAAGAGACAGTACTTTTGATGGTGGAGGTTCTTCTATCTGGCCACGTTTCTCTTTGGGTGCAATACGAGTGTTGTCACCAGTGGAATTTTGAGGCACTTTTATGGACACTATATGAATATGGAACTGATTTGCAGTGGCGTGTTCACATCATTCCAATGTTTATCATAATTTATATTTTTTTCTTGAGTGACTTTTGGTGGAATAAGATGTTTACATTGATTGTTGTCAACTTAATGTTTACCAAACTTTCCCCAGGTTATATCACTTCCTAATGTATGATTCACTTGTACATTCTTTATGCATTTAAGATCTATTATCTTTGGTGCTTATATATATGTTCACACATATAACACTTTAATTTTGGTGTGTTAATTTCACACTTTCAGCAGCGCAGCCATTTTTTCTATAGAACTGGGATAGTAATGCTGAGAACGGCGTCATTGGCACTGGCCATGTTGGTGGAGTACTCGAAACAGCGCAACAAGGCACACAGGTCTCGCATGGCGGCCCAGTTATTGGTGGTGAAGTGGTGCTGTTCTGCAGATCGACTCACGCGTGCGTGCTGCAGCTGAATCTCCACTATCGCCTGCTGCTGCTCGCACATTCTGGCCAGCATGTGCAAGGTGGAGTTCCACCTTGTGGTCACATCACATATGAGACGGTGAGCGGGAAGGCCGAAGTTACGCTGCAGCGATGACAGGTGAGCAGCAGCAGGGTGAGAACGCCGAAAGTGCGCACAGACGGCCCGCACTTTCTGCAGCAGCTCTGGCATATCGGGGTAATTTTTAAGGATCCTCTGGACCACCAAGTTCAGCACATGCACCAGGCAAGGGATGTGCGTCTCAAAACCTGCAAAACTGCAGAAAATGCTATGGAAAAAAAAAAAAAAATTTCCCTCAAATTTTTTTTTTTGGGGATAGCACAATAGAAGAAAAAAAGATCAATTAAATATGTCACTCCTGCACATATGCAGAAAACACCGCAACATTTTATATTTTTGCAATGTTTTTGCTATAGCAGAATACACCCACAGTATGTACAGGGTGTATCTCACAGTAACATATGCAGTGCTGGTGCACTGAGCTTGCAGATAAAAGTTATATTTTGTCTGGCACTGGGCTCATGGCAGTGTAAAAAGACTGTGCACTGCAACCCAACCAGGTAAATCTATGTAGATCGCTGACTTATTAGAATTGATTTTTGAATCTGGACTCCTATATAATTCTCTCTCCCTCAAAGCAGACACAGGAACCTTGCCCTACACTCTATATCTATGTAGATCGCTGACTAATTAGAAGATATTTCATGAATCTGGACTGACTCCTAGCATGTAATTCTCTCTCTCACAGCAGCCAGGTACCTTTCCCTACACTGTGTAAAGCAGAGTGACGTGCTGTGCTGTGTGCCTCTAGCTTATATAGAGGCTGGGTCACATGCTGCACTGGCCAATCACAGCCATGCCATTAGTAGGCATGGCTGTGATGGCTTCTAAGGGCACACCAGTGAAACTAAAGTTGATTGGCTGCCCTAAAAATGCGCCATTACATCGCTGAACACCGGACCCAAACCCGAACATACAGTCAATTGTTCGGGTTCGGGTCCGGGACCCAGACACCCAAAAGTCCGGTACGGACCCAAACTTTACAGTTCGGGTTCGCTCAACCCTAAGAATAATATAAAATTATTTTATTTAAACACAGACAAAAATGGTCTAAAAACAATTATTGCAATCACATAAAGCATTATTCTTATGCATACAGCACTTTAGATGGAATTCCCAACATGTTTCGCCCACATCTTTTGCTTCCTCAGGGTATGATGGCCATTTGAGGTACAAGCCTTCTAATAAAGAAAAATATATATAACAGTCATATCAAACAAAACCTATGAATTATATAAGAAAAAACACAAATTTATTTGAACAATAAAAATGTATTTTCTAAGAAAGTAAATACATGTGCACATTCAACCCGAGAATACCCTTACTCACCTTGGTCTTTAAGAGTAATGTATGTGACTTCAACATCCCTGTTAACATTAACACTACTATTACTTCTAAACTTCTCAGTGTAACCTCATCTATTGACCTGAAGAAATGAATACAGGCTCCTACTCACTCCAACGGCAACACCCTTGACCTTATCTTCTCCTATCTGTGCACTCCGTGCAACCTTTCCAACAATCCTCTCTCACTCTCTGATCACCACCTTATTAGTTTTGCTCTCTACCTGTCTTCCACCTCCTCTCCCTCCAACCGCCTAACAGTTACACATAGAAACCTTTGCCACCTCAACCCTTCTCTTCTCTAGTCTGCTACTGATCACCTCTATGACAAAATCTCACCCCTGTCCTGCCCCAACCTAGCCACTTTCATCTACAACAGCTCACTGTCTTCCTCCCTACACAAGCTTGCCCCCTCACTACACGTGGAATTAGGCCCTGACTTCTACAACCCTGGCTAACAGACGACACCAGAGGTCTCAGAAAACGTAGCGGCGCTCTTGAGCATTTGTGGCATAAGACTAAGTTCCAGGAAGACTTCACACAATATAAATCTGCCCTCCTAAAATACTATTTCTGCCTCCACACTGCCAAGCAGACCTACTTAATCACACTCATTAACACCTTCTCATCCAGTCCACGTCAACTCTTCTTTACCTTCAACACTTTACTCTGTCCTCCACTGCCTCCACCCTCTAACTCACTCACTGCCCAGGAGAACGCCAATCACTTCAAAAATAAGATTGATACAATTCATAAGGAGATCTCCAACACGCAGAAACCTCCCCCACGCAACACCCCATGTCCACAGATACAATCATTACCTCCCTCATTCAACCCTGCTAGTATTAATGAGGTTGCTAAACTTTTATCTAACACTCATCTAACCACCTGCCCCCTGGATCCTGTTCCCTTGCAAATGCTAGGCTCACCCTCTGACTCGATTCTACACTCTCTAACTCACATTTTCAGCCTCTCCCTCTCTCGTGGCATCTTCCCAAACTCTCTAAAACATGCCCTAGTCACCCCCATACTTAAAAACCCCTCACTGGATCCCACCAATCTTAACAACCTACATCCCATCTCCTTACTCACCTTCTCCTCCAAACTTCTTGAAAAACTAGTCTACAATCGACTGAGCGACCATCTGACCATGAACAAACTTCTTGATCCCCTTCAGTCCGTTTTTTGCCCTGTTCTTGAACCTCTCCTTTTCTCAATCTACACCACCTCCCTGGGTCAGTTGATTGCCTCCCACGGCTTTCAATATCATCTCTACGCTGATGACACCCAAATCTATCTCTCCACCCCCAGCTCTCTCCATCTGTCTCCTCACGCATCACCACCTTACTAGCAGATATATCAGCCTGGATGTCATATCACTTCCTCAAACTCAACCTATCCAAAACCGAGCTGATTTCTCTGTCAATATCAACAGCTCAACTATCAACTTGTCCCCCCACGCCAAGGTCCTAGGTAATTCTGGACTCTGAACTAACCTTCCGGCCCCACATCCTATCGCTATCCAAAATTTGCTGCCTCAACCTTCGCAACATCTCCAAGATACGCCCCTTCCTAACCAATGTCACCACAAAGCTTCTAATCCACTCCCTGGTCATCTCTGGCCTCAACTACTGCAACTCCCTCCTCATTGGCTTACCTCTAAATAGGTTATCCCCACTTCAGTCCATCATGAACGCTGCTGCCAGGCTCATCCACCTCACAAACCGCTCAGCGTCTGCTATACCCCTCTGTCAATCCCTCCATTGGCTGCCACTCAGCCAACAAATTAAATTCAAGATACTAACTGCAACTTACAAAGCCATCCACAACCTGGCCCCCAGCTACATCACTAATCTAGTCTCAAAATACCAACCTAATTGTTCTCTTTGCTCCTCCCAAGACCTCCTGCTCTCAAACTCCCTTGTCACCTCATCCCATGCTCGCCTTAAGGACTTCTCCAGAGCCTCTCCCACCCTCTGGAATGCTGTACCCCAATCTGTCCGATTTTCTCCTACTTTACCCACTTTCAGACGATCCCTGAAAACTCATCTCTTCAGAGAAGCCTATCTGGCCCCCACCTAACAACTGTACATTTATCTTCTACATCAGCACATCCCATCAGCACGTCCCCCACAGTTATTACCCTTGTATCTCTTGGCCTTCCCTCTTGTTGTATTGTAAGCTCCAAAGAGCAGGGCCCTCTGATTCCTACTGTATTAAAGTGTATTGTATTTGTACTGTCTACCCTCAAGTTGTAAAGCGCTGCGTAAACTGTTGGCGCTATATAAATCCTGTAATATAATAATAATAATATACTACAATCAGTAATAATTCAGGGGGTCAGCAGCCATCACAGAAAACCAAGAACTATAGGTGACCATAGGGGGCATTCAAGGACCAGCTAAGAATGACATAAATAGTAGTATAATCAGGTTATGTATGATAGGATGGGAATTAATCTCAAAATACAAAAAATAATAAAAATGAATCAACTTACAAACAAAGTTTGCAAGAAAGCTCAACAAGTGATCACACTGATCCTTCTCCCAGCCAATCGGGAAGCAGGTATGAAACTGATGCTTGGCCAAAACTTCTGGCGATCCTACTGGACACCTAGCACCGGGAGGAGGAGAGAAGAGACACCATGGAAGCCACTCCAGGAGAGGACACTGGAGCAACTTTTCCCGAGCCCGCCAGGCTCTCACCGCCCGCATCCAAGGTAAGGACACCGGTGGTGGTGGGGGAGTGTTTTAGTGCTGCTGGGGGGGGGGGGTAGTGCCGATCCACCGGCGGCCAGGGGGGGGCTGTTTGCCGCCACTGATAAAGAGCCATTCTATTTAAAAGAAGGAGATATAAATGAAGACAGTAGAAAAAAAGTTCAACATCACAAAGTACATGACATGGTCAGTTAAAGACCAGGTGCCACCGCAAGTGTCAAAAGAATACATTCAGTCAGCGATATGACAACGGCCGACAGGTAGGGTATTTATGATAGAAGAGACCCTATTGGTCTCTTCTTTCATAAATGCATCCTTCTGCCTGTCAGCTGTCATGTTTATTGAGCCACGCATGCGCAGCTCAGCGAACATTTAAGGCCCCGATCGGCCCCGATCTGTGTCACAGCGATGTGTGGGAGTGGCGTCATCGCGGCCTGGACTATCAAATGGCCGAAAGCACAGGACCCGGAAGGAAGACCGGGCGAAGTAGGAAGCACCAGGGACCGTCCGGATCAGCCCCAGCGCTACGCTGGAAAACACCATATGATAGGTAAGTGTGCCACAATGTACTAATGTGCTGTACATACTAGTACATTATGGCATAACCCACCTGGGGGGGCCTTAAAAATTATTTTTTATGTCAGACTTTACTTCCGCATTACCTGGTATGCAGAATATTATACGTTATATTCCAATGGGTGGTTATTGCATCATGAATCAGGAATAGGTAACAGCTGTGTTTAATGATCATGATCATGTTTCTTTAAATAAAAATCTCATAATAATTTACAATATTGTATTAAATGGACTTTGTAATGAGAAGAGCAAGGGGGTTGTCATTGCTGGTCTCCTTTTAAAAAATGCTAGTTTCCCGAATGTGTCTGACCTAAAGTGGAACTTCACTCTCCCAATCAACATTGATTATTTTTAAGCTTTAGTAAATAGATAGGAAAGTATATCATATTTACTTGTTTTAAACTTTTTTTTTTTTTTTTTACATTTCTTTAGTTACTTCCTGGTTTCTTGCCTTGACAAATTATATCAAACATCCCAGGATTCTTCAGGAGGGAAGGAGAGGAGGAGGGGTTTTCTCAGCTAAGCACACTCTCATTGCATGCTTGAGCTAAGGGAAGATGGATTCCAGGAAGTAAATGCTACATGAATCAATGGTTAATGGTGCTTAAATGAAGTGAAGATCTGCTTTAAGTGCTTTTGAATTACAAACTGAGAACATACATGTTCTAAAGTGGTTGTACACCCTGTGCAACCACTTTTACCTACATTACATTACCTATATTAGGCTTACCTGTAGGTGCTGGAAACATCTCCTAAACCTCCACGGTTTAGGAGATATTTACGAAAAAGACGAGCACCGATGTCATTGACGCATGCGCACTGGTGGATCCCGGGTGCATGCGCGGGAGTGACATCACACTACTCTGGCCAGTCACAAAGCCGGAGTTTGTGGCCCAGAAAGGAAGCGGGGCGAAGATGGACGCTCCCTGCTAGTGGGGACAACGGTGACATAGCGGGCTTCGGTTTTAGGTAGGTGACACATAATGGGCTGCTATGCATTATGCTTTACCTTTGCAGGGAAATAAAGAGGAAGTAAAACCCACCAGGGTTTACTTCCTCTTTAAATGAGTGTCAGAAAAGTGTAAGAATATTTATATATGTCCCAGGTCAGCTACTTGGACAGCACTGAAACGCAAGGTAAAGCATGACATAGCATGATATAACATGACATGACAGCCAGGTGACTAACAATCCTAAAGGAGAAAAACAAGGAGGGGGTCCCCTAAGGGTTTGGACTTTTAAGGCATGTATGGTATATTACCCCAGATATAATATGAAATATTATGTATTTAGTAGAAAATGTTTTATTACAAAAAAATTAATTATACATAGAGCATTTGACAAAATATCAGAATAAAAGCTTTTGAAAAATTCGAACAACGATTTATACATACAGTATACAAATAGATATTTTTGTGTAGGCGTTGACTCACACCTGACGCGTTTCGGAGGTTTTTTGCAAATTTCCTCCTTCTTCAGAGGTAGGAGCACAACATTTCTAATATCTGAAGAATATTGTAATAAAATAATTTGTCAAAAGAGATAAATCTTAATGTATAATGATGTTTGCAAAGAACATAAAAGTTTTTTTGTATACAAATATATGCATAGGAAAAATATTCACATACCGTTTACAGAGAGATTTTTCAATGTAGTTAAAAACAGTGGCTGGGAGGAGGAGCTCCTTAGACCAGATTTCTTGAAAAGATAGATTTCGATCAAAAATTGGTGTCCGTGTAATGGATGTGACCACTCCTAAAGATTTGTATCATATGTCTAGAGTTTGTTGGAATCCCAAAAACGCATTGCACGTAACTTGGCACGATAACAGCAGGGGGCGCCTGTGAGACACACTGGGGTCGAGTATGAAGGCCCTGGTAGATTTGAAACATGTGTAAGTAATTGTAAATACATAAATGTATGGGTGCTGAAAATTTATATTCACAGACCTGTATTATAGATCTGTGACGTATCCTCATCAAACCTTGCACTAGTGGTAGGACACCAATAAGCATTCAGGGGCTATGGAGAGAGGGTCAGAGATGTCCAGATAAAAAATCATCATAGTCACCTATGAATATCCCTCCCGAATGATCCCCACAATTAAAACCCCATAGTGTTGGAATGCACTGGGACATATGGGTATATTGTGGCTATATTTAAATGTATAGATATTGTTGAGCCTAATGTACACATATAAATATATATATATCTTTCTCAATGTGTGTTGGCCATTGCAGGAACGGCTTCTATTATATTTGCATACATGACTAACATGATGGCTCATTTATAGTTGTATATAGTATTGATATCCCATATAAAAATGCCCCAGCTTGAAAGCAAACAAGACGTGTCTAGTGCACGCCAGTAGTGTAGCAGAAACTGCAGAGCTGAATATAGTGTGAACATACCACCCGGAGGACAGGATGAACATAGAATGTGAGGATTTTAGTAATAAGATTGCTATTTACCTCTTAGGCCGTTTGTACTCCGCTCGTCTCCTCCTCAGACTGGCAATTGCAGTCTGCTGGACGGGATGAGCGGTCTATTTCAATAAGATCCCCGCCCTGCACACAGCTGTTGTGAGTACAGCTGATTGCCAGGGGAAGGGGAGGTGACAGGTGCCTCGTAAAACCCGGCCCCCCGAGGGCTGCGCGCGCACCCGGGTCCCGCGCACCAATCGATGGCTGCGCATAGTGACCCGGGCACGCCCACTGCTCCCGCCGGCACGTCAGGCTTCACCGACGAGCGACGTACGCTCGCCGGGTGAAGCAATATGGAGTCCCGGCGTCGAGAAACGACGCCGGGAACTCCCACCATGCCGCCCGTCCATACGGGAATGGGCGGGCGGCTGGGCGTGCCGGGCGGTCTCTCAGGACCACCCACATCCTGTACCGCTGCCAAGTGTGTGCAAACTGATGGATATAGTGTTGTCTTGGAGCTCCTTCATCCATACACTGTCCAGCGAATCTTCAATGTATTAAGGGGGAAGCAAAATTTAATGGAAAGAAAAAAACACAAAAAATCAATTATACAATTATACAGATTACTCATAGCGGTTTTAGACATAAAGTTACAGAGTAATACATATTTATATTTGAAGAATGAAATATATGGACTTGTATATATACACAATTATTGGCATATATCGAGTAAACAGAGAATACATATGGCAAGAGAAATACCATCAGATATTACATTACATGGGAGGGAGTAGCTGGATGGTGTATATATGAAATGCCTTAGCTGGTACTACAATAATATTCGTGCATACATCTATGATCTAATATCTAGCTTGGATTCCCTATACATTGCATACGCATAGTACAGAGATAAATTGACATTAATGCTGTTTTACTAACCTGTCCCTAACCAGGAACAGTATATGATCTCTATCTATAGTCAAAATATTTTTCTAGATATCTTATGAACTATGCGCATACAGATGCAGGGATCATATCATTAGGTGCTCTATATTGTGTCTACACTATGCAAAAGTCAAAGGCAGAACACTATTGGGATAGCTGAATAGGACGATGTATTATTCAAATATCGAGCGTACAGACACACAGATAATTTAGCTAAAAATAGTGCTATTATAATTAAATCATCAGATAAAGGGGGCAACGTTGTCCTTCTGGACAAAGAACAATATACCAACATGTGTAACGACATTCTTAAAAACCAGAATTGGTATAGACGCATGCCTGCAAGTATCATCAATAAATTCAATATAGAATTCTACACACTTGTAGATGCTGCCCTCAAGAACAACACTATTACGACACAAATATGGAAATTTATCCGCAATAATTTCCCCATAACACCCACATTTTATGCGCTTCCCAAAGTGCATAAAAATAGGGTCAAACCGCCTGGGAGACCAATAATTTCGGGGGTGGGCTCCCTCAGTGAGAACGCAAGCCGACTAATTGACGAATTCCTCAAACCTTTCGTCATGAATTTACCGTCATACGTGAAAGACACCATGCACTTTTTACAAATTATAGACAAACTTTCGGTGCCCAACTATACACTTTTGGTAACAGTTGATGTTGAGGCACTATACAGTTCCATCCCCCACAGCAAGGGCTTGGCAGCAATTCGACACATTTTGCGTAACAGTGTAGGTGTCGATCCCGCATACGGTGATTTCATGACCACTTTACTTGAATTTATATTGGAACACAATATATTTACCTTTAATGGCTCCCACTACCTCCAGGTACAGGGGGTAGCGATGGGGACTTGTTGTGCCCCATCCTACGCCAACCTGTACCTGGGGGAGTGGGAGAAAACAGTCCTAGACGATGAAGACTTGTCGATGTACACGGACCACATTTTAGGGTGGTACCGGTACATCGACGACATCTTCATCGTCTGGGACGGTTCATGTGATCTGTTGGATCAATGTGTCTCTAGGCTGAATAGGAACGAATTCAATCTCAATTTTACAATGTCGTACAGTTTCACTAACATTGCTTTTCTGGATGTGGAAGTATATAAGGGGGAGGATGGTAAACTACTTACCAAACTCTATAGAAAACCAACAGCTGGGAACGCAATTTTACATGCAACCAGCTTCCATCCCAAACCCTTACTAAACTCTATACCATATGGTCAGTTCCTAAGGATCCGACGTAACTGTGCGGATGATAACATCTTCAAACAGGAGGCTGACAACCTCCGTGACCGCCTCTTGGAAAGGGGTTACTCACATTCCTCTCTAAAAAGGGCTTTCAAACAAGCCAGTATACGGAGCAGGGATGACCTCCTGCACTCAAAAATACCTAGAAGTGAGGCTAATCCTCTGAGAATCATATCCAGATTCAGCAATCAGGAACAACAAATTAGAAAAATAGTGCAGAAGTACTGGCACCTTCTAACGGAAGACCCCACTCTAGGCCCATACGTGACAGATAAACCCTTATTCACATTTAGGAGAACTACCTCCTTAAGAGACCAAATAACAAGCAGTGAATTTAATGCCGATATCAAAACGCATTGTAAATATAGGGGTACCTATATGTGTGGATCATGTAGATACTGTAGGTATATGTGGGTAGAAAAAAATCCCAAATTACCAGACGGCCAGATATTTAAACCAAGACATTTTGCCAACTGTAAAACCATGGGAGTCATTTACTTATTACAGTGCGACTGTTCTTGCTTCTATATAGGGAAGACCAAATTGGAGTTCTGGAAAAGAGCCTACAGACACATTCACAGTATGAAGACTTGTGACCCAGACCTCCCGCTTGGGAGACACACTATCACCATTCATGCGGGTAAATTTCCAAACATTAAATTCCTCATCCTGGATCGCATCCATCCCAATCCGAGAGGAGGAGATTGGAATAAATCCCTCCTCCAATTGGAAGCACGATGGATTTTCAAGCTCAAAGCGACCCAAACTCCAGGCCTCAACGAGGCAATCTGGTTTAAACCATTCCTGGAGGGTTTCTCCTCTGGAGGGATGGAAAAATAGATACATTACATCTGTTTGTTAATAACATACAATACAACCATCCTTTCTTCCCTTTGATCTTGGTGCTTCCTGCCGGATCAAATATTTGGGTCCTCCTTGTTTTTTCCTACGCCAAACCCTCTACTGTGCATGTGTCTGTACGCTCGATATTTGAATAATACATCGTCCTATTCAGCTATCCCAATAGTGTTCTGCCTTTGACTTTTGCATAGTGTAGACACAATATAGAGCACCTAATGATATGATCCCTGCATCTGTATGCGCATAGTTCATAAGATATCTAGAAAAATATTTTGACTATAGATAGAGATCATATACTGTTCCTGGTTAGGGACAGGTTAGTAAAACAGCATTAATGTCAATTTATCTCTGTACTATGCGTATGCAATGTATAGGGAATCCAAGCTAGATATTAGATCATAGATGTATGCACGAATATTATTGTAGTACCAGCTAAGGCATTTCATATATACACCATCCAGCTACTCCCTCCCATGTAATGTAATATCTGATGGTATTTCTCTTGCCATATGTATTCTCTGTTTACTCGATATATGCCAATAATTGTGTATATATACAAGTCCATATATTTCATTCTTCAAATATAAATATGTATTACTCTGTAACTTTATGTCTAAAACCGCTATGAGTAATCTGTATAATTGTATAATTGATTTTTTGTGTTTTTTTCTTTCCATTAAATTTTGCTTCCCCCTTAATACATTGAAGATTCGCTGGACAGTGTATGGATGAAGGAGCTCCAAGACAACACTATATCCATCAGTTTGCACACACTTGGCAGCGGTACAGGATGTGGGTGGTCCTGAGAGACCGCCCGGCACGCCCAGCCGCCCGCCCATTCCCGTATGGACGGGCGGCATGGTGGGAGTTCCCGGCGTCGTTTCTCGACGCCGGGACTCCATATTGCTTCACCCGGCGAGCGTACGTCGCTCGTCGGTGAAGCCTGACGTGCCGGCGGGAGCAGTGGGCGTGCCCGGGTCACTATGCGCAGCCATCGATTGGTGCGCGGGACCCGGGTGCGCGCGCAGCCCTCGGGGGGCCGGGTTTTACGAGGCACCTGTCACCTCCCCTTCCCCTGGCAATCAGCTGTACTCACAACAGCTGTGTGCAGGGCGGGGATCTTATTGAAATAGACCGCTCATCCCGTCCAGCAGACTGCAATTGCCAGTCTGAGGAGGAGACGAGCGGAGTACAAACGGCCTAAGAGGTAAATAGCAATCTTATTACTAAAATCCTCACATTCTATGTTCATCCTGTCCTCCGGGTGGTATGTTCACACTATATTCAGCTCTGCAGTTTCTGCTACACTACTGGCGTGCACTAGACACGTCTTGTTTGCTTTCAAGCTGGGGCATTTTTATATGGGATATCAATACTATATACAACTATAAATGAGCCATCATGTTAGTCATGTATGCAAATATAATAGAAGCCGTTCCTGCAATGGCCAACACACATTGAGAAAGATATATATATATTTATATGTGTACATTAGGCTCAACAATATCTATACATTTAAATATAGCCACAATATACCCATATGTCCCAGTGCATTCCAACACTATGGGGTTTTAATTGTGGGGATCATTCGGGAGGGATATTCATAGGTGACTATGATGATTTTTTATCTGGACATCTCTGACCCTCTCTCCATAGCCCCTGAATGCTTATTGGTGTCCTACCACTAGTGCAAGGTTTGATGAGGATACGTCACAGATCTATAATACAGGTCTGTGAATATAAATTTTCAGCACCCATACATTTATGTATTTACAATTACTTACACATGTTTCAAATCTACCAGGGCCTTCATACTCGACCCCAGTGTGTCTCACAGGCGCCCCCTGCTGTTATCGTGCCAAGTTACGTGCAATGCGTTTTTGGGATTCCAACAAACTCTAGACATATGATACAAATCTTTAGGAGTGGTCACATCCATTACACGGACACCAATTTTTGATCGAAATCTATCTTTTCAAGAAATCTGGTCTAAGGAGCTCCTCCTCCCAGCCACTGTTTTTAACTACATTGAAAAATCTCTCTGTAAACGGTATGTGAATATTTTTCCTATGCATATATTTGTATACAAAAAAACTTTTATGTTCTTTGCAAACATCATTATACATTAAGATTTATCTCTTTTGACAAATTATTTTATTACAATATTCTTCAGATATTAGAAATGTTGTGCTCCTACCTCTGAAGAAGGAGGAAATTTGCAAAAACCTCCGAAACGCGTCAGGTGTGAGTCAACGCCTACACAAAAATATCTATTTGTATACTGTATGTATAAATCGTTGTTCGAATTTTTCAAAAGCTTTTATTCTGATATTTTGTCAAATGCTCTATGTATAATTAATTTTTTTGTAATAAAACATTTTCTACTAAATACATAATATTTCATATTATATCTGGGGTAATATACCATACATGCCTTAAAAGTCCAAACCCTTAGGGGACCCCCTCCTTGTTTTTCTGTACTATAGGATGTGGCATGAAACTCAAAAATCCCCTTTTCTTTACATGTGTGATCTCTGCTAAGCCTACAACTTTCTTACAATCCTAAAGGAGAGTCACTGGTAGTAATTAATGACATTCCCCATAAACCTCTTATGACAGCGTCCCTTTAGGAGGGACAAAGAGGATATTTATAAACATTTTTTAAAGAAAATTCTATAATTTAGCTTGTTGAATGTTTTTAATGTTACGTGGCTGGCCAGTAAATGTTCACGAAACGTAACATTTGCCGATTTTTATAAACAGGGCAGATGTAACTTCCCATTAAAGCGGAACTGAACTGTATCTAAGCACTACAAGCTGAAAGTGTTATTTAATTAATTTTAAATAGTTAAAGCAACCCCACCTATTCATTCACGTCTTCATGCTTTATTTTGTTTAGAAATCACTTTGAAATACACCCCTAGCCATAGTTACATAGTTACATAGTTAGTCAGGTTGAAAAAAGACACAAGTCCATCGTGTTCAACCACAAAAAAATAAATAAATAAAATAATAACATACAATCCCATATACCCAATCCTACACCCACAGTTGATCCAGAGGAAGAAGAGGAAGCCATCTTGAATAAGGGAAGATGATTCATGTAGCATTTACTTACTGGAATCCATCTGCCCTTATCATGCAGGCAGGAGTGTGTGCTTAGCTGAGAAAGCCTCTCCTCCCCTCCTCCAGATGAAAAAAAAAAATGCCCATGATGACTTCTGGGATGTATGACATCATTTAGGCCTAGGCCAGAAACCAAGAAGCAATTGTAAAAAAAAGGATAAAACAAGAAAACATAATATTCTTTTCTATCTATATACTAAGGCTAGCAGCATAAGAATTAAAAATAGCCAATATTGATTGGGAGAATATAGTTCCACTTTAAGGAACAGATGCTGATGAATGTTTCTTCAACCTGCAAATGTGCCTTATAAACAGGACAAATGCTGCATGGTGTATCTAAGGTGAATATGCCATTTAGTATTTTGTTTCTTAAGTATTCTTATGACTCAAACTTTAGGCTGACAATCTGGCAATTTGGAATAGTGCCAGGTTTTAAGTATTTTAGGTAATCTGAGAAACACATGCAGAGTTCAAACACAGATGCTCCAACTGGCACCAAACCCTGGTGCATATCAATCATGCCGATCGATGAGTGTTGGGTCAGCAACTTCCCCAATCTCAAAGAGATAATAATTTCACCTATTATTCTATGGGAAAATTTGGAAAACATGACCTATTAGTGGTTCCTGAGGTTTGGACACTACTACAGTCAAATACTGTACTAAACATCAAACTGGCAGCACAAAAGGTGATTGTATATCAAATTATGTGTGATTTCCCACATTATCTATCATATGTCATTGTAAAAAAATATGCATATCTGCAAGCCTTTGTAAAACATTATATATTATATTTAATATATAATATAAATATATTATATTATTATATTAAATTATATTATTATTATATTATATTACTATTTATAGATAGGTTATATATTTATAGACACATATATGTATAAATATACTGTATGTTCATTATAATCTAGAGCTGTTTTATTTCCATCTATTTAAGGTTTTAATACTGCTCATATAATTACATCTGACAAGCCTTTCTGGAAACTTTCCAAAATTGCATCAAACCACGTTGAAGCGTTAGACAATTGTGCAGTCTGTCAGTTTTTTTTTTCTTTTTTTCAGAGCAGTAGCTCAGGCCAATTCATGTAAAGAACGGAAGTTGTTAAATGGTTCACTGAAAATGTATATAACTAGAACATGCATAAATGCAGTGCCTAATGCTTTCACATTGATTTATTGTGTTGATAGCAGCTTTAATAACTTGTATGTCAACTGATGATGCATCCAGCACATGTCCTTGGTTATATTCTATTCCCATCTAAATTACCACATACTTCCTCTCTATATTTTATGATATATTTTTTCTATCAGAATATTACTCAGGCTGCATATTTACAGTAACGGCAGATTGCTCCTGCTTAAGACCCTATCTTAAGCTGAAGGTTTCTCCTGAAGTCCAGGGCATTGTTTGCTTCTGCCTGCTTCTGGGGACTGATTTCCAGTAGTTAGTGTAGGAAGGTATACTATAAGGGGTTATGAAGATCTATTTTTTCTTTAGCCAGACACTGAGAGGCTTATTCCACTGATGCATGCAGGTGAAAGCAATACATATTTGGGGGACCTTCTATAGGGGTCCTTGTCTTCCAGGCTATGCCTCCTGGGCTCCTGCCAGGAGAGGAGGGTCTTCCCTCCTGGGATTCTGCCTGGTGAGGATGCCACTATGACAAGGATGTTCTATCATAGTTTTTCTCACCCCAATGGGGGTCTCTTTTAATGCTTAAAGGATTAAGCTGCCTTGCTGGAGGGTCAGAAGGTGTGAAGTGGGTGAAGAGCGCAAGAAGATCTCACAGCTCAACAAAAAAAAAATAGAGAACATGCTCTCAACCTTTTGCTGGCGGGAATTCCGCCAGTAAAAGTCTGATGGAGCATACACACTGTCGGAATTTCCAACCAAAAGCTCTCATTGGACTTTTGCTGGCGGAATTTCCGATCGTGTGTACGGGGCATAAGACATATTTATTTCACTGTATAAGCAAAAGTTTTAGCTGTCATGAATGAGTTAACATTCATGAACAGCTTGCTTATGGTGGTCAATCTGTGATTGAATACAGCTAATAATATGGTACAGGTAGCTAGGTACCATATGATTGCTGTGGGTCAAACACGGATCACAAATGTAAGCCAGCTGTTCATAAATGGAAATCTATTCATGACAGTTTGTTTACATTGGTATCATGTGATCGCTATGACCAGTCATAGTAATCACATCATACCTGGTATCTGGTTACTAGTAATTGTGATTCATTGTGTCTGGCACATAGGAGCAATGATTTTAATTGTGCTATATGCATGTGGACAGCAGTGGTGGCTGGTGCTCCATCTGTCGGGGGGGAGGGATGCGGCAGACGAACCTGACCACCATACACCATATCCACATCCCCCCGGTCGCCGGATCACTTGCCCTGTGCACCTGGTGCTCAGCACATGGGATTGCCTGCTGCTGGCAGAGAATGAACGGAGCCAGGCAGAGCAGGGAGGAGGAGAGCGGCTCTCTCACATGGCAGCAGCTTCCCCACTTGTCTTCTCCGTGTCCCGGCCTCTGTGTCCCCCCTGAGTCTACTCCTCCCTCCCTTATCTCACACAAATGGGTGGGCTCGTGGCGCAGTGCTCTGTCCCAAGCCCACCCTTTTTTGAAACGAATTAGAGCCTCAGTCACTAATCATGTGCTTCATAAAAAAAAAAACCCTATTGAAATGCATGCGTCCTGTGCTCCTCATGTAGATCAGCGGCCGGATGCATGCATGGGGGGGGGGGGGACAGCTCCCATGCACCCCCTATGGACCGGCTGCCACTGGTGGAAAGATATCATCAGTACTGCATGACCTCAGAATTTGTGTTCATTATCACAATCTATTTATATACAGTATTATACATTAAACTCAAGCTCTTTTATTGGCAACTGTTCATTATGCTAAAATTATGAATAATGATGAAGATTCCCCATTACATAGGCAGGATTTGCATCCTTCTCATTAGCTTTCCTAGTAGAGTAGAGAAGTAGAGAATGTTCACTTAGCATAGCAAATAATATAAAATTATGTTCAGTTCAATTATCCAATTGTGTACACGAGGAACACTTTTCTTCTTAAATTCCCCTGCATTTAATTGGGTTTTCACAGTGAACACAAATTTGCGTAGCTAAGCAACCATTCTACTCAGTCTTAGTGAAACAGAATTTCTGCTTCTTTTTCTCTTACTACAGGTCTGCCAGGTAGGTCTTTCTGCTTTATCACACTGCTGCCAAGGTTTAGGGGTTTGATTTACTAAAGGACAATAGACTTTTCATTTTGCAAGGGAATTTTCCCTTTAAAAGGAAAATTTTCTTAGCTTAGTGAATGTGGTGAAAATTTACTTAACAAAGAATGGCCAATCATATACAAGGAAAATAAGCATTTGTACTTGAACATGATTGGATGTTGGAAGTCAGGAGAGCTCATTCATTAAACTAAGGGAACATTCCCTTGAAAAGTGAATGCTCTATTTGACTTTAGTAAATCAAGCCTATTGACTGCTCACTTGGCAAGTGGAAAGTAAATGTTGTGTAATGTGTAAATAGGAAAAAGCTTTGTTCACTAGAATTACTCTTATACAAAGAAAATAAAATAAAATAGATTTTTTCCTTGAACAAAAATGAATGATGAAGGAGAACACAGCTTCACCCTATTTACTAAGGTTATTGAACATTTACACTTGTTTGATACACAGAGTGCAGCAAGTATAATGAGATGTAGGTCTTGAAGAAACATAAAGACATGATTTCCTAACATGAAAAAAGGAATGTTCACATGCCATATAAATTTTAACAAATAAGTTAAAACTGGGCTCATTTTGAATACCCAATCATGTGTGAGCGAGATAAAAAAAGGATTTTTCTAACACACGATTGGGTATTCAAAATGAACACAGCATCCCCTTATTAAAGTGTAAGTAAACCCCTCTATCGTTTTCAGCCAAGGAAGCTGCCATCTTTGCCTCTGTTTAATCTTCAACTGCCACGGTGCTGCACATGTGATCCGTTATGACACCAGCCATTGGATGGTTTGACTGTTTGGTTGAGAGCACAGCCAATGTGCAGTTAGCATTCCCGGCATGCCTTTTTTTTTAAAACTGTTAAATCGATGGGTTTACTTCCGCTTTAAGTAACAGTCACCTTTGGAAAGTGAATGTGCATCTTGCTAGGTGAACAACCTCTATTCCGTCAATAAATCAACCCGATAAGGTGTTCCTAGCAAAATAAATGGTCATTTAGCTTAGTAAATAAGGTGAAGCTGAGTTTATGCTAAATAGCTAATTATGAGCAAGGAAATTGAAAAAAGAAACTGAATTAAAGTGAACACGGCTTCACATTATTTAGGTGAACATTCACTTTCTGATTCACTTTAAATACAGACATCTGTACATTTTATACAATAATGGAAGCATGTCAAATGCAAAGTTATAAAGGAAAAGATAATAATAAAATAATAATTTGCATAATCAGTATACAGCATGTGCTCTCTAAATTTACAATATAGTATCGCTTTAAATGAGCAACTCTATCCAGGAGCAGAAGGGGGCGCCAGAGGATCATACTGATTTATATCCCCTACAGCTAACTGTATTCAGGTAAAACTGAAAGCATACAGTAGAAGAATTGAAGTATCAAACATTAATACTGTACATACTGTTTAAATGGAGGAACTGTTTTGTGCATGTTTAATTATTTCCCTTTTTTCTCAAAATAGCTACATTAGCAATGTATTGAAGTTTAGTTTTGTTCTGAACATGTTTCAAAAAAGGCACAGCAAAGCGTGTTTCTATTAAGCTTTTGATTTTGGTGAAATAATGGAACAGCATGCATCTTACATGTCCTTGCTAGCTTTAACAGTTTACGCTTTGAACTGCGTTTTATATTTACTATCCTGACATCATTAGGGGAGTACAGTTGTATACTAGGGCTGTATCTTCAGTACTACATGGGCAGAGGATTTCTGTTCATTATCAGTACCTATTTGCATATTAGACATTAAACACAGGCTTTTCTTTTATTTCCAGCTGTTCTTTTTTTATAAAGAATAGTTAGTAGGGATGTTATCGGTGACACGTGACTCACCTAGATAAATGTTGCTATGCAGCAATGCACACAAAGGAGAAGAATATTATATATACTGAGAATAAAATAAGATTTCATCTACAGTACATGCAGCTACCATTGATCAGAATAAGGGTGTGTGTTGATGGGTGTCCTAGTCAAACGATTTCCATTAGAAAGCATGCAACATTCTGGC
The DNA here is from genome assembly GCA_028564925.1 of Lithobates sylvaticus. Lineage (NCBI taxonomy): Eukaryota > Metazoa > Chordata > Amphibia > Anura > Ranidae > Lithobates > Lithobates sylvaticus. The sequence goes on from CM053030.1 coordinate 412,851,819, forward strand.
TTTCACCATCTCTGTGTATCATTATGCATTCTCAAAGGCCTTCCCTTCCTTGTTTAGTTGGGTATGTATGATACATAAGTCACAATGACAATCTCTGGGTATATGTGGTTATTTCACATAGAGAACTGTAGGTGATGGGGAGCAGTGATGTTCGGAGAGTCAAAAGGCTGGGAGAGTTTGGTGGAGCACAGTTACCCCCATTTTCCTCCTTTTGGCTGTCTATGGTAAAGAAATAATAGCCTAGGATGAGATATAAGGCACACTTACCCTCCTCCTTCAGAAATATTACCCCCAGGTGAGGTATAAGGCACACTTACCCTCCTCCTTCCGAAATATTACCCACAGGTGAGGTATAAGGCACACTTACCCTCCTCCTTCAGAAATATTACCCACAGGTGAGGTATAAGGCACACTTACCCTCCTCCTTCAGAAATATTACCCACAGGTGAGGTTAGGTATAAGGCACACTTACCCTCCTCCTTCTGGCTGTCATATGGTACAGAAATATTACCCCCAGGTGAGGTATGAGACACAGTTACCCCCTCTTCTGACTGTACTATGGTAAAAAATGATTACTCCCAGGTGAGGTATGAGACACAGTTACCCCCTCTTCTGACTGTACTATGGTAAAACATTATTACTCCTAGGTGAGGTATGAGACACAGTTACCCCCTTTTCTGACTGTACTATGGTAAAAAATTATTACTCCCAGGTGAGGTATAAAACACAGTTACCCCCTTTTCTGACTGTACTATGGTAGAAAATTATTACTCCCAGGTGAGGTATGAGACACAGTTACCCCCTTTTCTGACTGTACTATGGTAAAAAATTATTACTCCCAGGTGAGGTATAAAACACAGTTACCCCCTTTTCTGACTGTACTATGGTAAAAAAGTATTACTCCCAGGTGAGGTATAAGACACAGTTACCCCCTCTTCTGACTGTACTATGGTAAAAAATTATTACCCCCAGGTGAGGTATAAGACACAGTTACCCCCTCTTCCTTCTTCTGACTGTACTATGATGAAAAATGATTACCCCCAGGTGAGGTAAAAGACACAATGACCCTCTCCTTCTGGCTATCCTATGGTACAGAACTACAGCCAGGTGAGGAGCCATGAGGCACAGTTACCCCTCCTCCTTCAGAAATATTGCCCCAAGGTAAGGTATAAGGCACACTTACCCTCCTCCTTCTGGCTGTCCTATGGTACAGAAATTTTACCCCCAGGTGAGGTATGAGACACAGTTACCCCCTCTTCTGACTGTACTATGGTAAAAAAAATATTACTCCCAGGTGAGGTATGAGACACAGTTACCCCCTCTTCTGACTGTACTATGGTAAAAAATTATTACTCCCAGGTGAGGTATGAGACACAGGAAATCCTTTGAGAAAGCCACGTGGGCGTGGCGATACGCGTGAGGAGTCAGAGTCAGGTGACCTAAGTGCGATCTCGGCCGGGATACGTGCTGTGTACTACTGCTGCTTGTATTTATAATTTACCAACTGTAAGTTCATTTTATCCTTAATAAAAATATTTTTTGAATACTGCACAATGGAATGTCTCCCTCTTTCTGCCCCCATGTCTGCGGGACCTATGGAGAGAGTTTAAGAGGGCAGTAAGGATACATGTCTGGAGAAACCACACGGAAGTGATCTGTCTCCTTCCCTTCTGTCATTGAAAGGCTGTTACCCTCTTGCCTAAAGGTAAGAGGCTGGGGAAAACATTTTTTTGGCACCTTCTTGCATGGAAAAGGATCACTACAACCACACAAGAAGTGCACCCTGGGTAGAAGGAATCATTGCACAGTTGTCGATTGTATCGTGTATGGGATCTTTATTTTGATTGGCAACTTTTGATTGCACTGGACACTTTATTGTAGTTTATTTATTTAGAACACACTGGACGTTTTAGTAAACATTGTCACTATTTGGACTTTCACATTCATTTATAGCTGTATTTATTGTCTTCACATGCTTGTTTACACATTTATTTGTTAATTTTGCATTTTTTGCACTATTATGATTAACAACCCCCCCCCCCTTTCCCCCATCACATTTTTATTGTCACACGCAATTTGTTACATTTTTATTATATATTATATTATACACTTATATTGAATTCCACAGTTTAGTAATTATTGTCACAATTGTTTATACTTATTTATTTCACAAATTTATTTATGTTATATTTTTTCACCTTGGATGTATTTATTTGAATTATCTCATACATTATGGGTATAGCACGGTCCATTACGTTGCTCTAATACCTACTGGATTATTGACATCAATAAATAGACGCTTCTGTGGAACCATTCTTTGGAGCCTCTTCCCCCTTAGGATTGGTTTCTTGGCCTGGATGAAAGCGCCACACTTTCTCATGAAATTTATGAATTATTCATATCAGGATTCTTTTATTTGCTTTAAGCGTTCGATTTTATATTATTATATTTCCTATACCTATTTTATCATTACCTTAATTATTTTACATAATTTAGTTTTAGTATATTTTAATTGTTACCTTTGGCATTGTTTTTCATCTTGCAAGCGCCACATTTTATATATTTATATATATATTTTTTCATTTACTATTGGTGTGGGAACACTTTAATGGTGGCTGCGGCATTTCTATTTTTATTTAGATTTTTATATTGATCCTCCCCTTTGGTGGTTTGCGCATTTGGTCCTCCCCCCTGTACGCATATGAGACACAGTTACCCCCTCTTCTGACTGTACTATGGTAAAAAAATATTACCCCCAGGTGAGGTATGAGACACAGTTACCCCCTCCTCCTTCTGACTGTACTATGATAAAAAATGATTACCCCCAGGTGAGGTATAAGACACACCGACCCTCTCCTCCTCCTCCTGGCTATCTTATGGTACAGAACTACAGCCAAGTGAGTAGCCATGAGGCACAGTTACCCACTCCTTCTGGCTGTCCTATGGTACAGTAATATTACCCCTAGGTAAGGTAGCCATATGCAAGCTATCCAAATACAGTAAGATTTTGGTTTACAAATGTAAAATTATGAAAAATTGTGAGAGAATTCAATTATGTCCTTATTTTGTCAACTAATTTCTTTAACCACTTCAGCCCCGGAAGATTTGGCTGCTTAATCACCAGGCACTGCATCGCTTTAACTGACAATTGCGCGGTCAATTGTGGTTTTTATTTTTTGCACTATAAACAAAAGAAGAGCGACAATTTTGAAAAAAAACACAATATCTTTTGCTTTTTGCTATAATAAATATCCACTTTTGAAAAAAAAAAAAAAAATTTTTTTTCTCAGTTTAGGCCGATATGTATTCTACATATGTTTGGTAAAAAAATTGCAATAAGCGTATATTAATTGGTTTGCACAAAAGTTATAGCATCTACAAAATAGGGGGTAGATTTATGGCATTTTTATTATAATTTTTTTTATTATTAGTAATGGCGGCATTCAGTGATTTTTATCGGGACTGCGATATTGCAGGGGACAAATTGGACACTTTTGACACATTTTTGGGACCACTGACAACTATACAGCGATCAGTGCTATAAAAATGCACTGATTACTGTATAAATGTCACTGGCCTGGAAGGGGTTAACACTAGGGGCGATCAAGGGGTTAACTGTGTTCCCTAGGTGTGTTCTAACTGTAGGGGGGATGGGACTGTCTAGGAGGAGAGAGAGATCGGTGTTCATACATAGTATGAACACACAATCTGTCTCCTCTCCCCTGAGAGAACCGGGATCTGTGTGTCTACACACACAGATCCTGGTTCTCACTCTGTCACGAGCGATCGTGGGTGCCCGGCGGTCAGCGCGCCCCCCTAGTGGCCAAAAGGTGAATCGACGTAAGGTAACGTCGTTTCGCCCAGCCGTACCATTCTGCCGCAGTGAAACTGCAGCGGCTGGTCGGCAACCAGTTTAAAGTGTTACTAAAGTAAAATAAAAAAATAAATAAATAATAAAAAATATCTTTTTAGTAACCTGCACTGGTATTGGACAGAGTGGCCCAGATCCTCATCTTCTCGGGTCCCCTGGTAGCGATCCTGGCTCCTCCTCTTCTTCATGTGTGTCACCATAGCAAGCCGCTCACACTGTCTGTACACTCCCGAGCTGTGTGTCTATGGAGCCACCCTTTATAGATTTACACCACCCCCCACAATGTTTTTACCTTAATGCAAGGAGAGCATTAAAGTGGATGTAGACCCTCACGTATACCCAGTGAAGTGAACAGCCTCAGATGATATACAGAGATTAAACAAATCTCCCTACATAAGTTTTACATGTATGTCAGCTTCACCTTTATATACTGTTTAGAAAGTGCACATCCTGTTAGATTTTTCACTTCCTCGTTCATCTGTAGGAGTGGATTATTCCTAGATACTGTGAGACAGCTGATTGGAGGAAAGGCACACATGCAGAGCATGCCTGTAAATAGTTTAGCAGTCCACAAATGGGCACTGACTGGCACCTCTATGGCACAAATAAAATCAGTGATGCCCAGCAATGCCACCCATCAGTGTCATCAGTGCCACCCATCAGTGTCTCTCAGTGCCACCTATCAGTGCCCATCCATGCCCATCAGTGCCCACCTATCAGTGCCCATCCGTGCCATCTATCAGTGCCACCCATAAGTACCCATCAGTGCCGCCTACAAGTGCCCATCAGTGCCGCCTATGAGTGCTCATCAGTGCCGCATACCAGTGCCACCTATCAGTGCCCATCAGTGCCACACTATTCACACTATCAGTGCCCATCAGTGCCACCTAATTAATGCCACCGCATCGGTGCCCATCAGTGCCGCCTTATCAGTGCCTGTCAGTGCAGCCATATCAGTACCCGTCATTGAAGAAGCAAACTTACTTATTTACAAAAAAATTAACAGAAACAAAGAAAAAATGTTTTTTTTTTCAAAATTTTCGGTCTTTTTTTATTTGTTGCGCAAAAAATAAAAATCGCAGGGGTGATCAAATACCACCAAAATAAATCTCTATTTGTGGGAACAAAATGATAAAAAATTTGTTTGGGTACAGTGTAGCATTGTCATTCAAATTGCGACAGCACTGAAAGCTGAAAATTGGCCTGGGCAGGAAGGTGTATAAGTGCCTGGTATTGAAGTGGTTAAGATTAAAAATATTTGTAGCTTTAGTATCACTTTAAAGGTCCTTAAATTTGGGCTGTAAAGGATATATGATATATATATATATATATATATATATATATATATATATATATATATATATATATATATATATATATATATATATATATATATATATACATATATATATATATATATATATATATATACATATATATATATATATATATATATATATATATATATATATACACATATATATGTATATACACATATTTATATATAATATATGAAGATCCACTCTTAAATCCAATTTTGCATACACTATACAGAAACATTTGCCTATATTGTTTTTTCATACAACCTTATACTATACAGAATTGTTTAAAAGAATGTATGTTTGTGACTACAAAAAGTTCTAACTCTTTTCCTAGTACAAGCACATTACAATAAGTACAATTATTCCTGACTGAGGACCACAATAACAGTTAAGATAAGAAATGAGAACAAATTTCCTTCCTTCACCTTCACTACAGTTGAGAACGATCACCAAATTGTCCTCACTGACCATTAGAAAACAAACACTTTAGAATGCAGTCCTCCAGGGCCCCCGCAGACAATGTCCTGTTTTGTTGCTTATTGAAGCCAGTGAAAGAGTGGATTCTAGTACTTAATGGTTTGGTTTATTTCTCTCACACTATTCTTATTTTGTCTGTGCTGTCCATCCATTTACTTTTTTGTTTTTACTTTCCTCTGAGCGCTTATAATAGATCTTGGTAAGAGAAATATAAAATGTTGCACAAGTAAATATTTAGGGGCTGTTAAGAGCACAAATGTGGAAGTGCTGACTTGTAAACATTTTTTAATAGCAGTGATCTCATGTAACATGTCTCAAGGCCGACTATCACCTGAAACAGGTCCCTAGTCTCCAACAACCCCCATAGCATGTTTGCAGCGTCTGACCACCTCTAGTTGTATGTCTTCTGTCTCTGACAGCTTTGTGTAGCACTACATTCATTGAAAATTATGTGTGACCCTTTGTAGATGACCGGGGCTCACTTGAGGCAAGTAAGTTGACACCATTGTTTCATGGGCTCATTGCTTCCATGTAGAATGGGAAAGTCCTTCTTCCAGAGAGATAAGAAAATTTCTGAATGACCTCAGATGCTTATATTATTGAATAGCCATTAAAGAGATAATGATGGAGTGCCACCACAATACCACAATTATTAATATACTGCAGGAGTTATCATCCCTGGATATGAAAATGTTTATAGTATAGGCATTAATGGGACTTTATGTACAGTGCCTTGAAAAAGTATTTGTTCCCTTTGAGATTTTCCACATTTTGTCATGTTACAACCAAAAATGTAAATGGATTTGAATGGGATTTTCTGTGATAGACCAACACAAAGCGGCACATAATTGTGAAGTGGAAGGCAAATGATAAATGGTTTTCAAAATGTTTTACAAATAAATATCTGAAAAGTGTGGCGTGCATTTGTATTCAGCCCTCTTTACTCTCATACCCCGAACTAAAATCTATTGGATCCAATTGCCTTCAGAAGTCACCTACCGTAATTAGTAAATAGAGTCTACCTGTGTGTAATTTAATCTCGGTATAAATACAGCTGTTCTGTGAAGCCCTCAGAGGTTTGTTAGAAAACCTTAGTGAACAAACAGCTTGTAACGCCGAGCGCTCCGGGTGCCCCATCCATCCCGGAGCGCCCACGGCGTCCTCTCTCCTGCAGCGCCCTGGTCAGCGCCGCTGACCGCAGGCGCTGCTCGGTCTCCAGGATGCGATCCTCGTGGCGGCCTCGGTCCGCCCGGGGATCGCATCTCTCTCTCTCCTCACCTCTCCCCTGCTGTTCCTCCCGGCGCGCGCGCGCACACTGCTGTCTTTCTTAAAGGGCCAGCGCACTATTGATTGGTGCCTGGCCCAAATCACTGGCCACTTGCTTCCTATAAATTTACACTCCCCCTTCCTGCCCTCGCCGGATATTGTGTTGCCTTAGTGCCCAGTAAAAAGCGTTAGTGTTTTGCTCCTGCCGTGTATCCTGATATCTGCTGTTGCCCCTGACTACGAACCATTTTCCGCCTGCCTTGACCTTTTGCTACGTTTGACCTCGCCTCTGCCTTGTCCTTGTGTACCTCGCCTATCTCAGCTGTCAGTGTGGTCGAGTTGCTATTGGAAGACACGACCTGGTTGCTACCGCCGTTGCAAGTCCATCCCGCCTTGCGGCGGGCTCTGGTGAAAACCAGTAGCAACATTAGAACCGGTCCTCCAATACAACCCGTGCTATCGCCTCACTGGCATAGGGGGTCCACCTCCTGTTTCCCGCCATACCCGGAGTGTGACTCAGCTTCATGAAGGCCAAGGAACACAGCAGACAGGTCAGGGATAAAGTTGTGGAGAAGTTTAAAGCAGGGTTAGGTTATAAAAAAAAAATTCCAAGCTTTGATCATCTGATGAAGCACTGTTCAATCCATCATATGAAAATGGAAAGAGTAGAAGAGTATGGCACTGCAAACCTACCAAGACATGGGCATCCACCTAAACTGACAGGCCAGGCAAGGAGAGTATTAATCATAGAAGCAGCCAAGAGGCCCATGGTAACTCTGGAGAAGCTGCAGAGATCCACAGCTCAGGTGGGAGAATCTGTCCACAGGACAACTATTAGTCATGCACTTCACAAATATGGCCTTTATGGAAGAGTGGCAAGAAGAAAGCCATTATTTAAAGAAAGCCATAAGAAGTCCTGTTTGCAGTTTGTGAGAAGCCATGTGGGGGACACAGCAAACATGTGGAAGAAGGTGCTCTGGTCAGATGAGACCAAAATTGTACACACATCACTAAACACTGCACATCACCCTGAAACACACCATCCCCACCATTAAACATGGTGGCGACAGCATCATGTTGTGGGGATGCTTTTCTTCAGTAGGGACAGGGAAGCTGGTCAGAGTTGATGGGAAGATGGATGGAGCCAAATACAGGCTAATCTTAAATGAAAACCTGCTAGAGTCAGCTAAAGACTTGAGACTGGGGTGGAGGTTCACCTTCCAGCAGGACAACGAGCCTAAACATACAGCCAGGGTTACAATAGAATGGTTTAGATCAAAGCATATTCATGTGTTAGAATGGCCCAGTCAAAATCCAGACCTAAATCCAATTGAGAATCTGTGGCAAGACTTAAAAATTACTGTTCACAGACGTTCCCCATCCAATCTGACAGAGCTTGAGCTATCTTGCAAAGAAGAGTGGGCAAAAATGTCACTCTCTAGATGGGCAAAGCTGGTAGAGACATCCCCAAAAAGACTTGCAGCTGTAATTGCAATGAAAGGTGGTTTTACAAAGTATTGACTCAGGGGGGCTGGATACAAATGCACGCCACACTTTTCAGTATTTATTTGTAAATGTTTTTTAAAACCTATCATTAAAACCTCTATCATTTTCCTTCCACGTCCCAATTATGTGCCACTATGTGTTGGTCTATCACATAAATTAGATTTGTGTTAAGATTAAACTCAAACGTGAAATGTGAAAGGTTTGAAAGAAATCAAGTAGCGCTGAAAACTATATGTGAAATATACAAAATATTGCAAAACTATCATAAAACAATATATAACACCACGTGAAAGTGTTTGAATGAAAAAAAGTCCTTTTGATAACTGTAATGAAAAAAAGGTATATGAAGTGATCTGTCCAATGCTGATCAATCTTCAAAATACTCCTTTGTGAACTTCCACCACACCAAAGTGTCTCGTGATCCCTCTCCCAATAGATCCGCACTCACCAGATGGTGTTGCCCGCCACTCTCGTGGTTGGCAAAAACGCTGTTTAACCACACCTGGGTTAGTGATCCAATTGATCCAAGGCTTTAAACATCCATATGTGAAAATAAAACATAAACAGTGCTCCACATAGCGTGATTCTGTTTGTAACACTATTTATTCAAACAAATCTTGCACACACCCTTCAATGATTAAACTCACATGTTCCAAATGATAAACCAGCAAAAACACAGCAAAAAATGTTCCACAGCACTCTGCATCAATGGAAAACTTGGCGGTTCGCACAAAATGGTCGTATGGGATACCAAAATGTACTATTTCAGAGCTCACCCACTCCTTTAAACGCTGCCCAGGATACAGTCTGCGATAGAATGGATTCTGAATGGCAAACAGCAGGAGCGATGAAATAGAGCCGATCTCTGTCTTTGAAATTCTTTTGATAAAGTTTGGTGCTCTCAGAGATCGGCTCTATTTCATCGCTCCTGCTGTTTGCCATTCAGAATCCATTCTATCGCAGACTGTATCCTGGGCAGCGTTTAAAGGAGTGGGTGAGCTCTGAAATAGTACATTTTGGTATCCCATACGACCATTTTGTGCGAACCGCCAAGTTTTCCATTGATGCAGAGTGCTGTGGAACATTTTTTGCTGTGTTTTTGCTGGTTTATCATTTGGAACATGTGAGTTTAATCATTGAAGGGTGTGTGCAAGACTTGTTTGAATAAATAGTGTTACAAACAGAATCACGCTATGTGGAGCACTGTTTATGTTTTATTTTCACATATGGATGTTTAAAGCCTTGGATCAATTGGATCACTAACCCAGGTGTGGTTAAAGAGCGTTTTTGCCAACCACGAGAGTGGCGGGCAACACCATCTGGTGAGTGCGGACCTATTGGGAGAGGGATCACGAGACACTTTGGTGTGGTGGAAGTTCACAAAGGAGTATTTTGAAGATTGATCAGCATTGGACAGATCGCTTCATATACCTTTTTTTCATTACAGTTATCAAAAGGACTTTTTTTCATTCAAACACTTTCACGTGGTGTTATATATTGTTTTATAATAGTTTTGCAATATTTTGTATATTTCACATATAGTTTTCAGCGCTACTTGATTTCTTTCAAACATTTCACATTTCACGTTTGAGTTTAATCTTAACACAAATCTGGTTTTATATATTTAAAGTGGCAGCTAGGGTCATTTCACTGATTTATTGTATATAATATTCATATATATATATATATATATATATACACATTTATTATTATTTTTGTAATTTTTTGAATAATTGGCGCAGTGAGGGTACGAGTTTGCAGCGTGTGGATATACTTTGTACCATCAGATCACAATCACTATCACATAAATTCCCAATAAAATACTCTTATGTTTTTGGTTGTAACATGAAAAAATGTGGAAAATTTCAAGGGGTATTAATACTTTTTTCAAGGCACTGTATGCCTCCAACAGTCAAAAAAAATAAATACAATAAAGATTAAAAATATCTCTTATTTGAAAAAGTGTCTTAAAAAGGACACTAAAACATAATGTACAATGGCAAACATATAAAAAAGCCATAACATGGTACATAATTAACGCATTAAATTCCTTTGAAGAGAACCATATAAGGTAAGTTGAAACATTGGTCTCAGTCAACGCTTTCAGGGGAAGGAACCCGCTTCTTCAGGACTCGTAGATACCTCAACTTAACATTGGCTTACATAAACCATGAAAGGTAGAGTGTGTCAATATAATAAACAAAACATATGATACTGACCTCAGAGAAAGAAAAAAAATAAGGGGGGGGGGGGTAAAAGTAAAGATAATAATTACATACATGTATTTCCTATCTATCTTGGTCCCAGGAACCAGAAACCGATCTGACCTGAATGGCAATGACCCCCACATATAGTGAACCCCAAAAAAGAAGCAAAATAGAACAAGGCATGAATCATATCGCTTTATCCTGTCTACTCATACAAATACGGTTCAATCATATAGCCTCAAAGCCCAAAGGGAGGAGAAAACAGAAAGGAAGGCTGTGATTGACTCGGAGTGCGGATCGCTCAATAAAAATTTTATACATTTATTAATAAAAAATTATAATAAAAATCACGTTGCTGCCCAGCAGCTACAGGTGTAAAATCTGCTAGACAATGCAAGGTAATGCACGATAGCTGTGTCAAAGACAGAAAACCCCAAACAGTACAATACAAATAACTAAAAACAAAAAACACACGCAAGACCGTCCGGACAGCAAGTCAATTGGCACATCCACACCTCCATGGCAAATGCTGTATGTCTTGTGCACTATGTGTCTAGGAGGTGTGTCAGTGTGTCAACCCCTTGGAGGCTCGAGCTGTGGGGGGCCCAGGAGGGAATGGAGAGATAGTCCAATTGATCCCTGTTGAGCATGGATTAATGTAATGACTATTGATTAAAGGGAAAAAATGTATGTCTTCATCTTGGAACTCTGCCAAAAAAGACAATTGTTCGACACTTCCAAGCAATGTTTCATATTACTATTTCTCGCATCAAATATCTGTGTGCTAAGTATACCTTTTTTTTATTCACATAGGGGAGAAAAGACTCGGGACATCTGAGGACACCAGGGACCCCCCATCTCCTAAAGAAAAGGAAATCCCCACACCACAACCAGAAGATGTGGAGGAAGGAGAGGTTTATGAAGTGGGCGAAATAATCACCACAACAGGTGAGTGTCAGGTAATAGATGGATGCCTGCATATTTAAAAAACATGGTGTTTTTTTATTTTAGGTGATGTGGATGTTGTGGAAGAAGAATCTAATTTCACAAGTGCAAGTGCACACGTCCTCATCAGGGAGATCTTGGTGTGCAATCGTGATTTACAGAAGATCAAGGAAGACATCAATGATGGAAAAAAGACTCAAAAACACCATTGATGTTTTAGGCAGAATATTAAACACCCCAAAAAATCTTCTAGTTTGTTTGTATTTTTATTATTTTCACACATTTTAAATATTTTTTAGAAAGCCAAATATGGAAGATGCACACAGTGTGTCAACATGTGCTATCTGCCAACATGGGATATCAAGGTTCGCGTTTTGGGGGATGCACCAAGTACCGCAACGTGGCGACTAGCCCCTGCTCTGGAGTGATGGCTGGCTTGCCACATGCATGTGTCCTGCTTGGTAATATAAGGGTACAGCAAAGCCAACAGACGGTGAAAAACGGGGTCCGTCATCCGGAGACAATTCCTGAAATCATCAGGATTATTCTCACGGATCTCCCGCAACAAAGGCATATGAGAGAATTGGTCACGCTGGAGTAACCAATTCTTGGTCCATAAACTCCTCCTCACCCTGTTCATGGACTGGACTTGGGTCAAAGTAATAACCCCAACACCAAGCTCCTGCACAGCACGAACTCTACAATGAGTACGTACCCGCAACATGGCTTCAAAACAGTCGGCTGGTCAGAACGAACTTACAGAACACACTGAAATTCAGAAAGGCCTGAGAAGAGAACTGAAAATCAGAAACGAGCGGACAAGAATGCACTGAAGATCAAATACGTACTATAATAATACGCACTGAAAAACAAATGCGAACTGATTACACGCACTGAAAACCAGATACAAACTCACAAGCACAAACTGAAGAGCAGTAACGATCGGAAAAGCACGAGGCTGAAAAGCGCAAATCATCTCTCACCAAACTTCTACTAACACGAGATTTGCAGAAGGAGCCCAAAGGGTGGCACACTGGCTATTGAACTTCCCTTTTCTAGTGCCGTTGTACGTCACTGCATTCTTGACGTTCCGACCAGATTTGTGTGACCGTGTGTATGCAAGCTAAGTTTGAGCCAACATCCGTCGGAAAAAAAAAAAAAAAACATGGATTTTGTTGTCGGAATGTGCTTTCCTCCACTAGCAGCATGGCTTTTGTCAACATATGAACTGATTGGCTCCGTGTTCTACTACTTTTTCTTACACTTTAGTTCTGCTATACAGAAAATGCAAAGGGTTGATACCAGGTCAAATTCTGGTACTTACCTCTTGCATTTAAAAAATACAATTAATGATGTTTTAGTGTGCATACTTGCATTCATTTATGTCGTTCATATCTACCTAGAGATTGACTTTAAGGTAATGTGACAGCTAAATTCAGTCCATGCTTTTATTATATATAAATTAGACTGAGAACACATAACAAATAGAGATAAAACAGGGCACATACATGTAGATTCTTTTTTTCCAAAAAGCATGTGGACACAACATATACCAGGTGACAGTTGGCACTGTGCAAGTATTGCTTAGTGATTGCAGTCACTTAGAAAAATCACTGAAGGAACCATCTACTGTATACCCAACCTACAATAGGAGCACATGAGATACAATTCCTGACTTTGCCTTGATTCATGGCCTCATGGAAACAGAAGATTTCAGTAACCTTTAGTTGTTATGTATAATAAATAGCATGGGAATAAATTATTTAATTCATTCGTAAAAGCAACATTGAATGAAAGTCGGCAAATATGTCTCACACCTGAATAGACAGCCTAACTGATTAGAACTGTCCCTGGGAAACTTTATGTGAAGTGTCCAAGTAGATGCCTGCAGAATGGGTTAATGTAAGAGCAGCCTATTGAACACAGGAGAGTTATGCAACCTACTTTATATACAGTATGATACATTGGGATGCAATACATTAGGTGGAATATATACTGCTGAATTGTATAATCCTTAAATCATTGAATTTGTATGGTTAAACATAAATAGTATATTAAACAAAACACAAAAATGTAGCACTATACAAATTAGAACACACTATGCTATTCACAGTGTGCTATCTTAAAGTGCATACATTTGAACATGAATTTAGTCCATAATGAGTTGCAGAGAGATGCTGTGTTAATTGCACAAAGAGTGATGAGAGAGTCAAATGATCTTTCAAATTCCGTGAGATAAAGCTGCTGTCACCAACACCTCCTCACGTGTAGAGAAGCAGGGGGGTACAGATAACAGATAAAACTCTTACCAGAAATCACTGGAAAATGTGCATATACACCACAACTTTACACGGACACTCTATGTCGGGATATTTCCTCTCCAAGTCTCATTGATACCAGAAGATGGATCTCACAATAAAAGGATCATTCTGTACCAACCACAGGGGTCCTCACACTCGCAGCATGTCAGTCCTTGGCACTCTTTTCGGTGGCCTGTGTCCTGTGGCACCCCGTGTGAGTATAGTGAGGCCTCTAGCATGTGTCTGATGGCATCCTCACATAAATAATATATATTATACTGTATGTAATGTTAATTTAGCTTTTCATCACCGTTTTCAGAATAGTTTAAATACTTGACCTCTGGAAGGTTTTACCCCCTTCATACACAGGAATATTGTATAGATATGCTCATGTGCTCTCTGAGAAATGGGCAATTAAAACAGCTCTCTATAGTGGGGAGTCCATGCATGAGAGAGTTCAAATGCATCACGAGATGTGTTGGTGGCCACAGATGGGCTGACTCTGGTTGGCTGCCGGCTCATAACAAGCTAGAAGAGGCTCTGTAGACAGTAAAACATAAAAGAGAGCAGCACCATCTAAGTGCAGCTTTGTAGAAACATTTTAATATAGGACAGACAGATCGTAGAGATCGGAGCGCATGTAGGAAGGTATAAGAGGTATGGCTGACGGCAAGTGGTTAATAAAAAAGCTGCCTATAAAGCATGCATAAAATATTCTAAATATAAAATACACACACACACATTTTAATGTGTGACTGTGCATTTACATGCGCAATGCAAGTATAATCATCATCCCACCCTGAAGAGCTGTGCACCACAGCCTTGGGGGACCCTCTAGAAAGGCCACACCTGCCCAGACCGGGCCTGTGGTGGCATTTTGACGCCATTGTCCAGTTGAAGCCCATCTCCTTTAGGGGGAATGGGACTTCCCCTATTATTAAGTAGGGTATTTATACAACACCCTTCCCCCATATCAGCCGCTGCTTGTTTGCATGCTTAATGCAAGTACACAGACTCCAACTTACTCCAAGGTAATACCATCTCCTACCTGACTAATACTCTTGGCCCTACGAGATTTAACACATTTAAAGCTTATAAACCCCTTTCTACTCTCTCTGGTTTTGATCCTATTCTTTTATTTATTAGTGATCATGATTATGAGACTCCTATATTACTGTTTTTTACTTTCAGAGATTCATCTTTGCTGGCTGGCTAGGACCGGGGCCAATTTGCACCATTAGGGGTCCTTGTGTATGCACGTCCAGCCATTTTGCGGATCCTTTCCTGTCCCTATGTGGCCATCCCTTCAAGCAGGAATTTATGTGATTTTACTATTCGCATGTGTCTCTATCATTGACTTCTATAAGTATCAATAGCAGCCTGTGTTACGCAAGATACAATACGATATATGTATAATTAAGCTATTTTTCCTATATAACTAATGTTCATTATGTATCTAGAATTTAGAAGCAAAAATACCCAGTATATCCCTGAGGAAGTACTACAAGTCTGAAAAATGTTGGGTTTCATCACAACTGTTCATTGGAGCTGACCTGGAGTGGCATACGGGTAGCCATGGGGTTGTGTCAGATATGTGCAGGTATTATAGATATCATTTCATGATGATATGTCAATAGATGTATGCTTATTTGCTGTAATGGGCTTTTATCAGGACTTATGCCCTTTTTTATGAATTTGCCTGAATAAAACAATGTATTTTCAATTCAGTTTCATACATTAGTTTGCCTCCAAAGTCCATGAGGGTTTTTTGGTGCACTACGTGCACATAGCGTTTTTGTCTGTCCATTAGACATGGTTGCATTGGGGTTGTGGCACGACCCTATTCACCTCCATGGGGAGTGTTGGAGACAAGTTCGCCCATCAAATGCAAAGCAGGGCTTAGCAGCCACAACAATGTGGATAGAGCCATCTGGCAAACTTTGCCAGGTGACTGAGGCATGTTAAAAACACACCTCAACCACCTTGATTTACAGCATCAACATGTCCATGTGAAAGAGACCAAAAGTGAGTAACTCATTGCAAAACATGTTCTACTATTTTTTACATAAATAGTGATAAGCATAAGTGTTATGATTTGCAGTTTCTTATTAAATAGTAATTTCGCTGTATCTAATTAAAAAAGCATACTGTGTGTACATGTAGTTAACACATTTGCCATTTCACACTTGGTGACTTGATTTACCTTTTCATACAGTTAAAATTGTTAGTTTAATAAATTAATATATTACATTTTTTACAATCCCACACTCACTTTGGAAATGTTTCTTTATTTCTTAGGCTAGAATTAGCCTAGTTGACTTCTACATTATAGTTACTGCACTTTGCTTGTATCTTACCTTGATCAGTAAGAATGTACTGTATATATTTTGTTAATTTGTCTATAAATGCTATTATATAAAGATAAGTGAAAAGATAACATAAAAACATGGGGACATTCCCCTAGTGAAGGTCTGCACATCTGTGAACACATTTGTGTTTGATTTGCCAAACGTGAAATGGTGATATGCTATGTCAGCAACAAGTCTATGCTGCACAAACTGACATAATAAGGCCTAGCAACAGAAAATAAAATAAATTTACACCCCCCCCCCCCCCCCAAAAATAAAAAAACACAATCCAAATATGCAGTACTGTGAAAAAGTTTTAGGCAGGTGTAAAAAAATTTGTAAGTTAAGAATGCTTTCAGAAATATAAGTATTAATAGTTTACTTTTTATCAATTAACGAAATGGAAAATAAATGAACAGAAGATAAATCCAAATCAATAATTGGTGTGATCATCCTTTGTCTTCGAAACAACATAAATTCTGCTAGGTACACTTGTATTTGTTTTTGAAGGAACTTGGCAGGTAGGTTGTTTAAAAAATCTTAGAGAACTAAACACAGATCTTCTGTGGATGTAGGCTGCCTCAAATCCTTCTGTTTTTTCATGTAATCCCAGACAGACTTGATGTTGTTGAGATCAGGGCTCTGTGGAGGCCCAAACCATCACTTCCAGAACTCCTTGTTCTTCTTTAAGCTAAAGATAGTTCGTAATGACATTGTCTGTATGTTTGGGGTCATCGTTCTGCTGCAGAACAGAGCACCCGCTGCCATTTTTCTTCAACCCATTTCCTATGTTTTTGTGCGTAGTTGAGTCACTTAGCCTTGTTTCCATGTAGGAGGCATGGCTTTTTGGTCACAATTCTTCCATTAAGACCACTTCTGGCCAGATTTCTTTGGACATTACATGGGTGTACCTGGGTCCCACTGGTTTCCACCAGTTCTGCCCTGATGACACTGCTAGACACCTACCGACGATGAAGGGAAATAAGAATTATATGTCTTTCTTCTGCTGCATTAAGTTTCCTTGGCTGACCACTGCGTTGACCGTTCTCAAAGTTGCCATTGATTTGTGCCTCTTCAAATGAACTTGAACAGCGCATTCTGAAACCCCAGACTGCTTTGAAATCTGTTCCTGGGAAAGACTTTACTAATGATAACTATCTTGGTTCTTGTTGCTGTGCTCAGTCTTGCCATGGTTTATGACCTGTGACACAAGACTCTCTTTCATAACCTCACCTTAGTATCAGAGTTTGGCTGCTCCTCACCCAGTTTTAAAGTGTTACTAAACCCTTAACCCTGCATTCACTATATCTGGTCTCTTGCAGTATGCAGAACATGAAAATGCAATAATTTTTGTAAATATAAACTGCTAAAACCTTTTCTCATCAGCAGTATATAGCAATCTTGTGACTTCTATCAGTGTCCAGTTGAGCACTGGTTAAAGCTTGTAGGAGGAGTTTTCATTCTCCCCTGATTGTCTTATGAGGCTGCAGGACCCCCGGCCCTCTGTGTGGACAGTGCTGATTGACCCTGTGCTGATCACATGCACCCTCCCAAGAAAAAAAAACTCTCTAGCAATACACACCAAACTGAGCATGTGCAGAATTCCCCCAAGGCTCTGTTCTATCAGAAGATGGATTGGGGACAGGATCAAAAGCCTTTTTACACAATTCACAGGATTAATCCCTTAGGTTGCACAATGAGTATAACAAGCATACTTTACTGCATATACAGACTGATTTTAATGTCGTGGGTTTAGTAACACTTTACGTCTTGTACACAGCTGTTTCTGTTTCAGTTAATAACTGTGTTTCAGCCTTCATATGAAATTGATGATCATTTGCACCTGCTTGGTATAATTGTTTAATTATACATCTGACTCTAATCCTACAAAATCCCTGACTTTGTGCAAGCGTACATAAGTGTAAGAATTGATGCTGGTTTGAAGCCAAAGGATAGTCAAACCAAATATTGATTTGATTTAGATTTTTCTTCTGTTAGCGTACTTTGCATTTTGTAAATTGATACAAATAAGCAATCATCAGATACAGTATATGTTTTACTGAAGGCATTCAAACTTTACAGCATTTCTTCACACCTGCATAAACCTCTTGCACAGTAACGTATATAAAAATATCCCCACCCCCAAAAAGTATTTATTTATATTTGGGTTGTGTGTGTGTGTGTGTGTGTTACATTTTATTCTATTCTACTTTTTTGTTGCTAGGCCTTTTTTTTTTTTTATTTCAGGTTGTGCAGTAACCCTCAACACAAATTGACCAATGGCCACTGGGAACCCATCCTTTAATAGTGAGGAGGTCTGTACATAACAAAACTCCCATTATTGGACATTCTAGTCCTGCTAACCACAGTTGAAGTCAGGCAGGACCTTATGTGTCCTTTAAAATTTGGTCTGAGGAATTTCACAATAAATTCGCTAGTACAGCAAACTTCAACTCCCTGGATTTGTTTCTGATAAGCAAGCAAATATATTTGCATATAAACTAACAACTGACCTAACCCTCAACTTTCCATCCATCAAAGTAGAAATGTATCTTTGTAAGATAGGTAAACTCTCCAATATTGCTTATTTTAAATAAAAAATAAAATCCAGTAATGTGTTTTAAATACTAAGACTGAAATGTAATGTGTTTTGGGTAATTATTAAGTGTTTCTAAGGCTAAATCACGTGCAAATGAGATAAACTCCGGTAAAAAAGTAAGGCTTTAGAGGATATGAGGTTGTCACTGAAGTGAGCACACAATCTGTATGGTTAAAGAATTGAAGTTATTATTGTACAAACATGATTAAAATCGTATATAGAAGAATAAAAACATATCACAATGTGTAAACAATAGCAGAAAGCTAGAGTTGATGATTAATACTTATTTCCAGCAAGGGTATAAATTGAGTTCATTGACACAGAGTAATCCTCCACCTCTTCAGGGAAACTTAGTTTATATCTAGTCATTGTTAGATTGAAAGAAAAACATTACAAACACAACAATCTATGTATATGTTCATCTTAATCAAAAAGATCAATGGTACATACAAAGAATAAACCATTAGAAACTTCACCAACTTCAAAATATGACTGTGTATGTTTCTATGGATGCAAGGCACCAGGACTGCAAGTTGGCCAAGTAGTCCATCAGGAGCAATTTTGAGAAATTCTTGCCTGAAACTGTAATTTCCTAGCTGAAGACAGTACCATCTCCAAATATGTTAACAACCGGCCTGAGGTAGTGTTTCTCAGAGCCCAGTCGGTTAGGGATAGTTTGGTTTACAGACACTATTTACCCCCCAGACCGCGTTGAAGGTTGTGGTGCTACCGTTGTGGTGGCTGTGACCAACTCCCCTGAGTTAGGGAGGGGAATACACTCCCACTCCCAAGGGGTGGAATACTTAAATCAAAGTTGTATGCGGACTGTCAAACAGTAGGAGTAATATATATACAGTAGCATTGTGTACTTGTGGAGCATTTTACATTGGTAAAACCAAACGCACCTTTGGAAGACGTATACAGGATTACATAAACTACGTTGATGTAGGTCTCCTGTATACACCCATTTGCTAACATGTGGGACTGAGACATAGCTACGACCCATCAGTGATCTTCTTTGTCCTTCAAATTCTCAAACAGGAGGCCAAATGGATATTTAACCAAAAGGCAACCTCACCTCCTGGGTTAAATACAGCGTTCAGCTTTAAGTAGTTTATTTAGTTGGAACTTTGCCCATTAGGGGGTAATTTTTCCCCATTTGGGATTTCTGTGTACTGACCGAAATAACATTATTCTCCAGTTAGAGTGTAGATTTGCTTCTAGATTATTTGATATTGATGTTTTATTTTAATGATTGTGAAGAATTAATGCAAAAATTCTACTACAAAATGTGTATGTTTGTTCTGTGAGATGACGGACCTATTAACTGCTATAGTTGGTTTTTGGTCATTTGGCAGACACTCGGGTGCCCCTAATGGACGATGGGCTACAGTCTGTGCTCTTCCATTCTATACCTTGCTGGAATGACTCTGTGTATGGATCAATACAGCCCCAGATGCTGTGTTTGCTCTATGGACTGTGGGGATCACTGCGCACACGCCCTAGTAAGGGCATCCACACTGGACGTGACGTTAGTGGGCCGGGATCTGCCCAGCCGTGTCCGGTGGGATCGCGCATATACAGTGCCTTGCAAAGGTATTCACCCCCCTTAGCTTTTTACCTATTTTGTTACATTACAGCCTTTAGTTCAATGGTTTTTTAATCTGAATTATAAATGATGGATCAGAACACAATAGTCTAAGTTGGTGAAGTAAAATTGGAAAAATATATGCATAAAACTATTTTTCAGAAATAAAAAAATGATAATTGGCATGTGCGTATGTATTCAACCCCTTTATTATGAAGCTCATAAAAAGCTCTGGTGCAACCAATTACCTTCAGAAGTCACATAATTAGTGAAATGATGTCCACCTGTGTGCAATCTAAGTGTCACATAATCTGTCATTACATATACACACCTTTTTGAAAGGCCCCAGAGGCTGCAACACCTAAGAGGCACTACTAACCAAACACTGCCATGAAGACCAAGGAACTCTCCAAACAAGTAAGGGACAATGTTGTTGAGAAATACAAGTCAGGGTTAGGTTATAAAAAAAATATCCAAATCTTTGATAATCCCTAGGAGCACCATCAAATCTATCATAACCAACTGGAAAGAACATGCTACAACAGCAAACTTGCCAAGAGACGGCCGCACACCAAAACTCACGGACCAGGCTAGTAGGGCATTAATCAGAGAGGCAGCACAGAGACCTAAGGTAACCCTGGAGGAGCTGCAGAGTTCCACAGCAAAGACTGGAGTATCTGTACATAGGACGACAATAAGCCGTACGCTCCATAGAGTTGGGCTTTATGGCAGAGTGACCAGAAGAAAGCCAATACTTTTAGCAAAAAACAAAATGGCACGTTTTGAGTTTGCGAAAAGGCATGTGGGAGGCTCCCAAAATGTATGAAGGAAGGTGCTCTGGTCTTATGAGACTAAAATTTTACTTTTTGGCCATCAAAGAAAAAGCTATGTCTGGTGCAAACCCAACACATCACATCACCCAAAGAACACCATCTCCACAGTGAAACATGGTGGTGGCAGCATCATGCTGTGGGGATGTTTTTCAGCAGTCGGGACTTGGAAACTGGTCAGAGTTAAGGGAAAGATGGATGGTGCTAAATACAGGGATATGCTTGAGCAAAACCTGTACCACTCTGTGTGTGATTTAAAGCTAGGATGGAGGGTCACCTTCCAGCAAGACAATGACCCCAAACACACTGCTAAACCAACACTTGAGTGGTTTAAGGGGAAACATGTAAATGTGTTAGAATGGCCTAGTCAAAGCCCAAACCTCAATCCAATAGAAAATCTGTGGTCAGACTTAAAGATTGCTGCTCAACTTGAAGGAGCTGGAGCAGTTTTGCAAGGAGGAATGGGCAAAAATCCTGGTGGTAAGATGTGGAAAGCTCATAGACTTATCCAAAGCGTCTTGGAGCTGTGATAGCCACAAAAGGTGGCTCTACAAAGTATTGACTTTAGGAGGGTAAATAGTTATGCACATTGACTTTTTCTGTTATTTTGTCCTATTTGTTGTTTGCTTCACAAAAAAAAAAAAACATCTACAAAGTTGTGGACGTTCTGTATATTAAATGAGGCAAATCCTCAAACAATCCATGTTAATTCCAAGTTGTGAGGCAACAAAACACAGAAAAAAATGCCAAGGGGGTAAATACTTTTGCAAGGCACTGTATATCGTGGTGGTGGCGTCACTAGCCAGGCTAAATTCTGGCAGTGGACATCACCCACGAGGCTAGTAAAAAGTAAAAAAAAAAATTTAGTTTTTTTTTTAATTGTTGGTCTTTTTTTGTTTATAGCGCAAAAAATATATTAACCACTTGACCACTGGGCACTTAAACCCCCTTAATAACCAGACCAATTTTCAGCTTTCGGTGCTCTCACACTTTGAATGACAATTACTCAGTCATACAGCACTGTACCTATTTGAAATTTTTCTCCTTTTTTTCACACAAATAGAGCTTTCTTTTGGTGGTATTTAATCACCGCTGGGTTTTTTTTTTTTTTGCGCTAAAAAAGAAAAAAGACCGAAAATTCTGTAAAAAAAATGCATTTTTCTTTTGTTTGTGTTATAAAATTTTGCAAATTAGTAATTTTTCTTCATATATTTTGGCCAAAATTTATACCCCTACATATCTTTGGTAAAAATAACCCAAATCGGTGTATATTATTTGGTCTTTGTGAAAGTTATAGAGTCCACAAGCTATGGTGCCAATCTCTGAAAATTGATCACACCTGAAGTACTGACGGCCTGTCTCATTTCTTGATACCCTAACAAGCCAGGAAAGTACAAATACCCCCCCAAATGACCCCTTTTTGGAAAGTAGACATTCCAAGGTATTTAGTAAGATGGATGTTGAGTTTTTTGAAGTTGTAATTTTTTCCCACAATTCTTTGCAAAATTAAGATTTTCTTTTCTTTTTTCTTTTTTTTCACAAAATTGTTATATTAGCAGGTTATTTCTCACACACAGCATATGCATAGCACAACTTACACCCCAAAACACATTCTACTACTCCTCCTGAGTATGGCGATACCACATGTGTGAGACTTTTACACAGCGTGGCCAAATACAGAGGCCCAACATGCAGGGAGTGCCATCAGGCATTCTTAGAGCATAAATTACACATATAATTTCTTGACAGGAAAATGTCCTGGTCAAGGAATTTCTTGACCAGGACAATGGAAACGCCCCAAAAATGACCCCATTTTGGAAAGAAAACAACCCAATGTATAATCTATGAGGCATATCGAGTCTTTTGAACATGTAATTTTTTTGGAAAATGTGTAAAGAAAATTAAACCACATTTTCTTTTTTTACACAACGTTGTCCATTTACACAATATTTCGAACACATAACATGTACATGGCAAAAATTACACCCCAAAATAGATTCTCCTACTTCTCCTGAGTATGGCGATACAACATGTGTGAGACTTTTCCACAGCGTGGCTACATACAGAGGACCAACATGCAGGGAGCGCCGTCAGGTGTTCTAGGGACATAAGTTTCAAATCTACAGGCACTACAGGCACTGTAGTGGCATGGATGAGCATGAATGGGGATAGATGAGCCATGGATGGCTGAGCATGAATAAGTATGGCTAATTATGGATGGGGTGGATGGGATGGCTGAGCATGGATGGATGGATGAGTACTACTGAGGATGGATGGATGAGTATGCCGAGTATGGATGAGGATGGATGGATGGGTATGCAGAGTATGGATAGATGGGTATGCAGAGTATGGATGTCTGGGTATGCAGGGTATGGCTGGGTATGCAGGGTATGGCTGGGTATGCAGAGTATGGACGGGTATGCAGAGTATGGATGGGTATGCAGAGTATGGACGGGTATGCAGAGCATGAAGAGTATGGCTGGGTTTGCAGAGTATGGACGGGTATGCAGAGCATGCAGAGCATGGACGGGTATGCAGAGCATGGACGGGTATGCAGAATATGGGCGGGTATGCAGAGTATGGGCGGGTATGCAGAGTATGGACGGGTATGCAGAGCATGCAGAGTATGGACGGGTGTGCAGAGTATGGGCGGGTATGCAGAGTATGGGCGGGTATGCAGAGTATGGACGGGTATGCAGAGCATGGATGGGTATGCAAAGCATGGACGGGTATGCAGAGCATGGGCGGGTATGCAGAGCATGCAGAGTATGGACGGGTATACAGAGCATGGGCGGGTATGCAGAGCATGGACGGGTATGCAGAGCATGCAGAGTATGGACGGGTATGCAGAGTATGGACGGGTATGCAGAGTATGGCTGGGTATGCAGAGTATGGCTGGGTATGGCTGGGTATGCAGAGTATGGCTGGGTATGGCTGGGTATGCAGAGTATGGCTGGGTATGCAGAGTATTGCTGGGTATGCAGAGTATTGCTGGGTATGCAGAGTATGCAGAGTATTGCTGGGTATGCAGAGTATGGCCGAGTATGCAGAGTATGGCTGGGTATGCAGAGTATGGCTGGGTATGGCTGGGTATGCAGAGTATGGCTGGGTATGCAGAGTATTGCTGGGTATGGCTGGGTATGCAGAGTATGGCTGGGTATGCAGAGTATTGCTGGATATGGCTGGGTATGCAGAGTATTGCTGGGTATGGCTGGGTATGCAGAGTATTGCTGGGTATTGCTGGGTATGCAGAGTATTGCTGGGTATGCAGAGTATGCAGGGTATGGCTGGGTATGCAGAGTATGGCTGGGTATGCAGAGTATTGCTGGGTATGCAGAGTATTGCTGGGTAGGCAGAGTATGCAGAGTATTGCTGGGTATGCAGAGTATTGCTGGGTATGGCTGGGTATGCAGAGTATTGCTGGGTATGGCTGGGTATGCAGAGTATTGCTGGGTATGCAGAGTATGCAGAGTATTGCTGGGTACGCAGAGTATTGCTGGGTATGGCTGGGTATGCAGAGTATTGCTGGGTATGGCTGGGTATGCAGAGTATTGCTGGGTATGGCTGGGTATGCAGAGTATTGCTGGGTATGCAGAGCAGGGATGGATGGATTGATCTGTCACTGGAGCAGGCTGTGGGCACTACACATGCAGCCCACAGCGCTGCTGCCACCGATCTCTCCCCTCTCCGCTCACACTGGACGGAGAGGGGAGGGAGGAACCGGAACTCACGCCGGTCTGTTGACATGTGATCGCGCTGTCATTTGACGGCGCGATCACGTGGTAAACGACCGCGATCAGTGGCCGTTCACCGTAATCCACGATGCGCCGGGTCCTCTGGACCTGGCGGTCACGGAAGTTATCGGATGCGCGCCCCAGGGGGCGCGCGAGAGCGGAATTCTGGGAGGACGTCATTGTACGCCCTCCCAGAGTTAACAAACCGCCCTGTAGCCGTTTTTCGGCTATGGGCCGGTTGTAAACTGGTTAAAAATAAAAAGAGGTGATCAAATGCCACCAAAAGAAAGCTCTATTTGTGGGAAAAAATTACATACATTTTATTGCATGACTGCGCAATTCAGTTAAAGTCAGCTAAAGTAACGCATTGCAGTAAAAAATGGCTTGGTTATGAAGCGGGGAAAATCCGGAGGTCAAGTGGTTAAGATCAACTTGTCTATGAGCACTTCTACTCATGAATAATGAATAATCACTGAGAATATTTAGCAGACTTTAAACCTAAAGTCATATACTTTAGTCTGTCTGCTCACACCATTTACTATAGAAAGAGGTTTGGGGACAAAACCTGAAGGTTACTGACATTTGAAGTGATCAAGACAACTTCTTTTGTGATGCTGTTTGCTAAACTAAATACAAAAGGCCTGTGTATAGATCTTTCGCAAGAGGTCTGTATAATGCCATACAGCGTCTGTCTCTTGTCTCTTTATGAAATTGTTCCATTTTTATGTGCCCATGGATTTTCTCTTAAATACAATTGCACCCCAAGAATCTGACATTTAGCAAGTTTTAATATTATTCTTTCACACATAATAAAATAAAAGTTGAAAAAAGCAGGATCTCTGCTAACATAACAAAGGAGAGTTGTGGATTTTCTGTAAGCTTTTAATACCATAAGAATCTCAGCAATATCATTTACCCATTGGCTTAACAAATAACAATAATTTAACCACCTCAAATCCGGCAACTTTCACCTCCTTCCAGTCTAGCCCAATTTTCAATTTTAGCACAGTCATGTAAATGAAAAAAGACTGAAAAGTTTGAAAAAAAACATGTTTTTCTTAGTTTCTGTTATAACATTGTGCAAATAAATAATTATTTTTTTTCATAAATTTAGGCCAAAATGTAATCTGCTACATTTCTTTGGTAAAAATAACCCAAATCAGTGTACATTATTTAGTCTGTGTAAAAGTTATAGAGTTTACAAACTATGGTGTATATATACATTATATTACCAAAAGTATTGTGATGCCTGCCTTTACACGCACATGAACTTTAATGGCATCCCAGTCTTAGTCCGTAGGGTTCAATATTGAATTGGCCCACCCTT
Organism: Lithobates sylvaticus; assembly: GCA_028564925.1. Lineage (NCBI taxonomy): Eukaryota > Metazoa > Chordata > Amphibia > Anura > Ranidae > Lithobates > Lithobates sylvaticus. Next base: position 412,878,139 of record CM053030.1, read on the forward strand.
TGCAGCTATAACAGCGTCAACTGTTTTGGGAAGGCTGTCCACAAGGTTTAGGAGTGTGTGTATGGGAATGTTTGACCATTCTTCCAGAAGCAAATTTGTGAGGTCAGGCACTGATGTTGGTTGAAAAGGCCTGGCTTGCAGTCTCCCCTCTAATTCATCCCAAAGGTGTTCTATTGGGTTAAGGTCAGGACTTTGTGCAGGCCAGTCAAGTTCCTCCACCACAAACTCACTCATCCATGTCTTTATGGACCTTGCTTTGTGCACTTATGTTCACTCATGTTGGAACAGAAAGGAGCCATCCCCAAACTGTTCCCACAAAGTTGAGAGCATGAAATTGTCCAAAATGCCTTGGTATACTGATGCCGTATTAAGGTAACTTAATACAGACTCTGGCTGCCGGGCAAGTACAAGGATTTATCGGCCTTTTGGTCGGTCTATCGATAAGTCAGGGGATAAATATGTCTGAAATCTCGCCATACGAAGCGATACACAGCTATAAATCAAAAAGCACAGAGTATGAAAAATCCCCTCTCACAGGACGCCCTGATCAGCTTACGGGGCCAAGTAATGACTACCCTCCATGATGTTCATGTAGGTTATTGATTACACAAAAAGGGACAAGAAAAACCAATAAGTAAGCCCTGGGTTACAGCTTTGACAAACCCTCACCAGAGGTGTAAGACTATATCTTTTCAGGTATATACTGGGATAAAAATCCTTGGGCAAGCAGAGCCATTGGTGAATCAGATACGGCCCTCTCCTTTTTTTTTCTTTTGGGTTAGTTTGTTTTTCTCTCTCCCATTTTCTCAAGAAGGAGACCAGAAGAAGAATTCTTATAAAACAGCAGTTTAATGCTGGAAAATCCAAAAGGTACCGCAATTTTTGCGGGTACATTAGCTGCCGAAATATTCATATTTATTGAGCTCCCACAGGCGAGGAGCCTCAGCAAGTGAGAGTGAGTTGGGCGAGTTAACCTCTCTTAGCCCACCTCGCTCTATACTTAGTGGTTCCTCCCTCCTGGTTATGGTTGTATAAGGACACTCTGGTTTACTGAATCGAGGACTATAAGTTTAGGAGGATGCCTGCATTGAAGCTCTTAACTTATATTGGAAAGTGAAATTTACTTACTATTGGGAATCACGGGTTTAATGCCTAGCCAGAGACCAGAGGTTTTTTCCTCCAGTTGGGAGAGAAAGGTGGTGGACAAGATACGGCCCGACTGAATAAGAAGGTGCTCAATACGATAACAATATCCCAATAGAAATTAAATCTGGAAAAACGGAAAGCTTGAGGTATCCCTGTGTTCGTACCAACTGTGGAAATACTTATTAGCCTCTGGCCCATACAGACTGGTAAAACCTAAAAGCCATATAGCGATAACCTTGTCTCGCCCAATACAATCTTCTCTCATCGGCTCCCTCTCCTGGACGGAGGGACCCTGTGGGAGGGGTAGATAAGTGAGACTCCAACGTACCCGATCCTGGAATTTAACGGCAGAGGCATACAGGGAGGGGGAAGGGTGCTCGCTAGAATAATAAATACGCCACGAGAAAGGCGGACGCGGTTTCGGGATCCTACAAAATATAAGAGGGAACCAACATACTATGCAGGAGCCCTGAGAAGTCGATGACAAACTCCAAACGCTCAGTGCAGCCTCTAAAAATCTCTTTTTTTTTTCTCTCTTGGTCTTTTCTCAGTCCAATAGGGGTCCCTATATAACATACAGCCCCCGATATTTGAGTACCCCTCAAAAAGAAGCGAGCTAAGGAAAAATTCAGCCCAAATTCCAAAGAAAAGTGGAAGATAAAGGCCCCAGTAGGGCAACGAGGGCAGCGAGAGCCCAGAGCGATAATAAACTGGGTAAAAGAATAAGAGGCACCAAAAAGGACCTCATGAGCAAAGATATAACTAAATCGTCAAAGAAGGGATCCACAAAAGGGTCAAAAGGGGAGACTAGCACGATTAAACACTACCTCAGACAAGGTGCTAGTCCGAAAACTGCTGGGCCCGAGCCCCAAGCAGGGACCAACATGGAGAGAAGTAGGGGGGCAGAAGGAGGTAATGACCAGTCAAGAGCAGACTACACAACCGAAAGTGAAATCGATATGAGCCGGACCGAGGACCAACAGGCAGGTGCACATATCCCCACTAAAACCGAAATGGAGGCGATGCTACTGCAACTGGAAAATGCTATTAAATCAGAAATTAACACTCTCAGAGTGGATATGGGCCACCTACTGACCAGGGTGGAGGCGGTGGAAGGGAGAGCAGACAACACAGATCAGGAAATCTCCAAATTAAAAATCCAACTGCAAAAGTCTCAACTACATCAGAGAGATACATCATATAAGATCGAAGAACAAGAGAATAGGGACAGAAGGCAAAATCTGAGGTTACGAGCGGTCCCGGAAAAAAGGGGGGAAGAACTGGAGAAAAAAATCTGGATGATTCTGGGACCAATAAGTGGCAAAAACGAAGATCAGTTTCCCGCAATTGAAAGGACACATCGAGTAGGAAGGTTGGAGCGGTCTGACTCCGACAGACCACGCGGAATTATAATCAGATTTCGCCATTTCAAAGAAAAAGAGGAGCTCTGGGCAAAAATCAGAGGCAATACACCTCTGAGGTATGAGGATACAGAAATTCAAGTCTACGCCGACTTGTCCGCACGCACCCTGGAAAGAAGAAGACTACAAAGACCCTTATTGGACATCCTTCGAAAAGAAAACATTAAATATAACTGGGGCTTTCCATCTTGCCTGATGGGCGCTCGGCTAGGTTCAGATTCCCGGAGGAGCTACAGGGCTTCTGTGCAAAACTGGACATTCCAGTACCGGAGTTACCGGGTTGGAATGAAAAAGAGGGCTTAGGAGAATTCACTTAAAAAGGTGGTGGAATAGGAATAGGGAATGCAGTCACTGTGCCCACCCCTCCCCTTCCCTCCTCCTGCCCAATTACAGAGTGTTTTGTATTATGTGAACCCATTCACAAAATATAAAGCTTTCTGTGAATGAACAGAAGAGGGAAGGAGTGGGAAGAGATGCTGTGTATGAGAAGATAGCCCCACTCTTTTCGAGAGCGCTGGGGGTGTAGTGATGGCTGTACTCCCCTCACTCAGTAAACTTGTCAGTTGTAAATAACAGACATAAGTCCATGAAATGGCATGCACTCATAGTAAGTCTGTGGATTTTACAAAGTAGCTGAACACCTGGAGTTTCGTTTTAAGGAATAACTAAAATCTAGAAGCACAACCCAAAAAAGGCAAGCAGAGGGCAAGGCACTGGGAATAAGAAGAACACTGTATTGCGGTGCAGAAAACCTTAAGTCATCTGAATATTAACAATTACAATGTTAACAAACCTGACACTGCATGGCCCAATGTCAATAAAAGTCACTCAAAAGCCTCATACACACGATAGGACTTTGTACAAACTTTCCAGTGGATTTTTGTACAACGGGCGTTGGCCGTGAACTTGTATTGCATACACACGGCAGGACTTTGGTCAACTTCTGTATTGTTGTCTGATCTTTTGCATTGGTTCTGAGCATGCGTGTTTGTACTTTGTACAAAAGTCCTATGGTTTTCTGTACACACGATCGGACTTTGCTCCATCTGACTTTTGTTGCTGGAAAGTTTGTCTGTTCGCACAGCCAACAAAAGTCTGATGAAAACCGAAAAAGTTTGTCTGATGGAGCGTACACACTGTTGGATGTTGCCTCAAAACAGCTGATTTGCATGTTTGATGACAAAAAGTCTGATTGTGTGTATGGGCCTTTAGATAGTTGGCTTGCTGCTCCTCTAGAGCCCAGAGACAGGGTGAGCCCTCCGGATATAAAACGAATGAAAGAAGAAAACGGAGGAAGTGTCCATCTAAAGCCTCGTACACACAATCAGATTTTCGGAATTGTGTAATGACAGACTTTTGCCTAAAATCCGACTGTTAGTATGCTCCATCAGACAATTGTTGGCCAACTTTCTGCCCAACAAATGTTGGATGGCAGGCTAGTACATTTTGGCGGACAACAATCTTTGTCAGATTTTCCTATTGTGTATACACAAGTCCGTCACACAAAAGTCCAAAGTACAAAGACGCATGCTCGGAATCAATACTCACCAAACATGACATTAGCAGAAGGTGCCCAAAGGGTGGCGCTCAAGAGCTGAAATTCCACGTAGTACGTCACTACGTTCGTGTTTGTTGGCCGACAATTGTGTTCCGTTTGTATGCAAGACAAGTTCACGGCACACGCCCTTCGGAGAAAAGTCTGGTGCTTTGTCTACCAACAATTCGATCGTGTGTACAAGGCTTAAGTGTTTTATTCACAAAAAGTTAAAAGGATAACATTTGCTTAAAATTTGGAAAATGCACATCATCATCTGCATTACCAGGGAAACCCCAGATATAGAAGCAAGGCATGCTATGAATACGGCTTGGTAGTGCAGTCCACTTCTGGGAGAGCGGGCAATGTCAGACGTTAGGGACTGAGCACTGACAGGCTGACCCCCCACCCCTTCAACCTCTGCAGCAATGCTGGCAGCACTCATACATGTATTTTCCAAAGATAACCTCTGGATATGATGCTGAGCACGTGCACTGAACTTCTTTGGTCGACCATGGCGAGGCCTGTTCTGATTGGAACCTGTTAAACCACTGTATGGTCTTGGCCACCATGCTGCGGCTCAGTTTCAGGGTCTTGGAAATCTTCTTATAGCCTAGGCCATCTTTATGTAGAACAACAATTCCTTTTTTTCAGATGCTCAGAGAGTTCTTTGCCATGAGGTGCCAAGTTGAACTTCCAGTGACCAGTATGAGAGAGTGAGAGTGATAACACCAAATTATGGCCCAATTTGGCCATTTTCACTTAGGGGTGTACTCACTTTGGTTGCCAGCGGCATAGAGATTATTGGCTGTTTGTTGAGTTATTTTGAGGGGACAGCAAATTTATACCATTGTGCAAGCTGTACACTCACTACTTTACATTGTAGCAAAGTGTAATTTTTTCAGTGTTGTCACATGAAAAGATATAATAAAAATATTTACAAAAATGTGAGAGGTGTACTCACTTTTGTGAGATACTGTATGTGTATGCGTTTCTTTATATGTGTGTATGTATGTGTGTACATGTGTGTTTACATGCGTGTGTATATATTCACATTACTTTTAATCCTGACCCCCTATTTGTGTAGGACCAGAACTGATTTGTTTTATGGCTTGCTCATAATGCTAGCAAAAACAGGCAGTTCCTTTAAAAAGTGATCCATACTCAGATTTCTTTTCAGAGGCATTTGACAGGCAGTGAAGAGGCAATATGTTTCCTCCTCACCTCCTGTTTTTATCCCCCTCTATTATTATGCCCTAGCCCTTTAGCCAATCATCTTCACACTTAAGATAAATAAATTAGCACATATAAGTATTAATAAGTATATGCTTTATATCTGGGTCTATATTTAGGTCTTAGACATGGATTATTTTTTGTCTTCTGTAAAATTTGTTTCTCTTAGTATTGAATCAACCAGCTCTTAGTATACTTCAGCACAGATGTCTATAAACTCTGTAGCTTTTTAATTTAATGCACAGTTTGAAGCCCCTCTTTCCTTTAACATCTTTCTTAGAGTGCCTAAGCAAGGTAGTACACTGCTTTCTGTTTTCAGAAAATGTATTCTACAGTCAGGTCCATAAATATTGGGACTTCGACACAATTTTAATCTTTTTGGCTCTATATACCACCACAATGGATTTGAAATGAAACAAACAAGATGTGCTTTAACTGCAGACTTTCAGCTTTAATTTGAGGGTATTTACATTAAAATCAGGTGAATGGTGTAGGAATTACAACAGTTTGTATATGTGCCTCACACTTTTTAAGGGACCAAAAGTAATGGGACAGATTAACAATCATCCATAAAACTTTCACTTTTTAATACTTGGTTGCAAATCCTTTGCAGTCAATTACAGCCTGAAGTCTGGAACGCATAGACATCACCAGATGTTGGGTTTCATCCCTGGTGATGCTCTGCCAGGCCTCTACTGCAACTGTCTTCAGTTCCTGCTTGTTCTTGGGGCATTTTTTCTTCTGTTTTGTCTTCAATAAGTGAAATGCATGCTCAACCGGATTCAGGTCAGGTGATTGACTTGGCCATTGCATAACATTCCACTTCTTTCCCTTAAAAAACTATTTGGTTGATTTCACAGTATGCTTCGGGTCATTGTCCATCTGCACTGTGAAGCGCCGTCCAATGAGTTCTGAAGCATTTTGCTGAATATGAGCAGATAATATTGCCCGAAACACTTCAGAATTCATCCTGCTGCTTTTGTCAGCAGTCACATTATCAAGAAATACAAGAGAACTAGTTCCATTGGCAGCCATGACACTACCACCACCATGCTTCACTGATGAGGTGGTATGCTTTGGATCATGAGCAGTTCCTTTCCTTCTTCATACTCTTCTCTTCCCATCACTCTGGTACAAGTTGATCTTGGTCTCACCTGTTCATAGGATGTTGTTCCAGAACTGTGAAGGCTTTTTTAGATGTTGTTTGGCAAACTCTAATCTGGCCTTCTTGTTTTTGAGTCTCACCAATGGTTTACATCTTGTGGTGAACCCTCTGTATTCACTCTGGTGAAGTCTTCTCTTGATTGTTAACTTTGACACACATACACCTACCTCCTGGAGAGTGTTCTTGATCTGGTCAACTGTTGTGAAGGGTGTTTTCTTCACCAGGGAAAGAATTCTTCGGTCATCCACCACAGATGTTTTCCGTGGTCTACCGGGTCTTTTGGTGTTGCCGAGCTCACCGATGCGTTCTTTTTTTTAAGGATGTTCCAAACAGTTTAGCCACACCTAATATTTTTGCTATCTCTCTGATGGGTTTGTTTTGTTTTTTCAGCCTAATGATGGCTTGCTTCACTGATAGTGACAGCTCTTTGGATCTCATATTGAGATTTGACAGCAACAGATTCCAAATGCAAATAGCACACTTGAAATTAACTCTGGACCATTTATCTGCTCCTTGTAAATGGGATAATGAGGGAATAACACACAACTGGCCATGGAACAGCTGAGCAGCCAATTGTCCCTTTACTTTTGGTCCCTTAAAAAGTGGAAGGCACATATACAAACTGTTGTAATTCCTACACCGTTCACCTGATTTGGATGTACATACCCTCAAATTAAATCTGAAAGTCTGCAGTTAAAGCACATCTTTTTCTTTTCATTTCAAATCCATTGTGGTGGTGTATATAGCCACAAATATTAGAATTGTGTCGATGTCCCAATATTTATGGACCTGACTTTAAATCCTTCACATTTCATTTTGTGTCTAAAAAAATACCATGAGAGACTATAGTCCATCAACAAAATATAATAATTTGTTAATAGGTTGAATTTTCCTTAATTTCATGTATTTCTTATACATGCACGTGGCTTCATTTAAAAAAGTATATCATATATTTCTGTAAATGATGTAGAGGAGGCCATCTTGTAAAATTATATTATATTTCTAGCTGGTATAGCTTGTTAGCATATTGAAGCAATGTAGTTTTTACGAAAAATTGTTTACTTGTGACATTAATAGCTCATTTATTGAGATGACTTGAGAAGTCCTAAAAAGATTGTAATAAAGTGTTTGGTTTCCTATTTTGGAGAAGAAAAAATTGTATGGATGAGCTGTATTCATTATGACAACTAGGTATTAGATCTGAGTTTGCTGCTGCCATGACCTTGTGGTAAATCTTGCATTTTAGTGGTTCACGGCCCATAGTAACCCTAATACACAGCCTTCCCTTTGGACTTAGGTCACCTGGCTTAGAAGGACCAGTAAGGAAGCTTTCAGATAACTCAGTCCTTCACTATAAAAGGGCCGAGCAGTCATATAGGCAATGTTCTTTGGCTACAATAGGGAAATCATAGGGGGATGGTTTCTAATAAAGTGCTTAGGAAGAAATTAGTAAGCACTGGCGAGTCTATTCAAGTAGGTAAAAACCTTTATTGAATGTCATATAGTTAGCAAAATGCTGTCTATTTTGGAGAATTTGGTGGTGGGAGAGGGAAGGGTTTTTTAACCTTTTTTCATCTTTTGTTACATCTCAATACCGCTGTTGTCCTGCAGCCTCTTTACAGCCTGTCCCTGTCCAAAGGCAATTTAAAAATACAGCTTGCCATGGCTTCCAAAGCTTCAGGAAGGCTTGGGTGATGTCACTGTGCCTCACTGCTGCATCTTGGGATAGCTGCTTGCTTTTTTATCCCACAAGAATACTCCCCTATAATAGGATGGAATGCATTTTAGCTAAAGGAAGAGTAACTTAAACTGAACCTCCTGGAAGCGTTGGAAGCCAGGTCAAGATAGATATTTTTTTCAGATTTGTTTTACCTAAGTTAAAGCAAAGGTCCGCTATTTTTTTTTTAAAGTCAGCAGCTACAAATACTGCAGCTGCTGACTTTTAAAATATGGACACTTACCGGTCCAGGGCACCCGCGATGTCGGCACCCGAAGCCGATCTGTCATTTGGCTCTCAGGTGCTGCTGCCGCCATCTTTGGTAAGGGAATCAGGAAGTGAAGCCTTGCGGCTTCACTTCCCGGTTCGCTACTGCGCATGTGCGAGTCGCCCTGCGCAATCTGGATGGTCCCTGCTGTCTCTGGGACCCGTGTGTTTCCCAGCAGACATCGGGGGGGGGGGGAAGAGGTGTAGACTCCCGTGGGTGTCTATGCCCGGAAATGGGCGCAAATACCTGTATTATACAGGTATCTGCACCCCCTCCCCCCTGAAAGGTGCCAAATGTGACACCGGAGGGGGGAGGGTTCCGAAAAGCAGAGGTTCCATTTTTGTGTGTTCCTTGGCAATAAAACGTGTCGGAAGGAGCCTAGTCGTGATGTCATCATGCTATTTTCTGTGTCTTATACATTGTGAGTACCCTATTGTAAACAAATAAATTGTTTTATTTGTGGTATTGTATGATGTGACTTGGCGTTTCTATCTTCATGGCGGTAACTTTGGGATTGTTGTTGTGAAAGAGTGCGGGTCACTTTTGGATGTACCGGAGCTGGGGTCAGTGGAGAGCATTGATTTATGACATCATATGTATAAATGACCTCCTATAATTTAGAGGCCTATTGCTTCTGGTAAGACTCCTGTGAATTTTAAGGTGTCGGAGCATTTGGTGGAACACCAGTTTGGTCACAGTGCCACTTTGTCTGTTTGGCCTGAACTCTTTGGCATCAAATTTTACTTTTTTAATTCATTAATTATTTAATTCATTATATATGCACTATTGATTCATTTATCTGTGTATTTATTTTTTATGCACTTCCATTTATTTATCACTTGATATTGATTATGTACTTGACCATTATCATGCACATAATTTGATATTTATTTTTGCACTGGGTTGTGAGTATTTAAAAGGATAGTGCACCTATTTTGTGTTTATGTTTTTTGTTTTTTTTATCTTGTATTCAGCACTACTGTTCTGATACACAATTTTATTCACACTGAGCACAAGATTTTTAATTATTTTACATATTTAAGGTTTGTTGCTGCCCGTTCTCCCAGAATGCTAAATGTGGTAGCTCCACAAAATCTAATTGGGTCCCACCTTGCCATGTTCTTCCAAGCTGTCAATATTTTTTACCTGGTTTGCATTGGTCAAGTTCACTTTTTACATAAACTGATTCATGCAGACAAGTGGCCCCAGTCATATAAAATACACTGTGCTGTTTGTAAAAATGTTGTTTAATGCATACTCCCTGTGTTTACTTTCCTACATTGTGGCTTATTTCCAGGACATAAGCTACAACAAAATTGCAGCTGGGTCTTCTTCTTTGAGGACAACTAAAATTATAATATCCTTAGTTCTCTTCAAAGAAGAAGGTTTGGTGGCCATTTTGTTGTAGTCCAGAGTATGGGAGGGAAATAAGCTACAGCAGCATGAGAATCCTAGTTGAGATGTGCAATTGCAGAGACTTTTCTGTGAAAGGAGAGAGCACACTGTGCAGCTTTTGAACCAGTAAGCATGCTTACTCATGCAATGCTGGAGGTGAGCACCCAACAAGTGTTGTGTTCTGTAAATAAGCCAAGATATAGGCATGGAAACATTTAGAGTATTTCAGCCATGCTCCATGGGTGACAGAAAAGGACTACAGGTATAGCATTTGCATTAACTAATGTATTTGAAATTATGGAGACACTTGTCTGCATGGGCCAAATTATATAAATAGTGAACTTATCCTTTAATTACATTGTCACTGCTGGTTCTCCTTTTGAGAACAAAATCATGGTTGAACATCCAACAATACAAAAATGAAAAGTTGAACAGGTATGTTAGGACAGATAAGTTAAGATAGATAGATATTATAGAAAGAGATCAAGAAGAGATCAAGGACAGCCAGAAACAAAATGCTCATACAATTCCACCAGAGAGGGAATAGAGAGGGAATAGACCAAAACATATTAAGTATTTTAGGGCTACTACTTTTGCCAGTAAAGCCACCTGAAAAAGCCTATTTTAAACTGATTTCACTGCCAAAGTGCACTTTCTCATTAAGATTTTTATTTTCACAAAGTAAAATCATTACAGAAGAATTCACAGTAAATCTAACAAATGTGACTAGTTAACATACCAATGAGACATTGAGAATTTAACAAAGTAAGAAATAAATATGTAACTTTAGCTGTGACAACTCATTTGTATGCTATATCCCAGAACACTCCAAGAAGGGTAGGAACTCCGCGTCCCCTCCGACACCCCAACCGGGATCAAGCTGTGTCCAAGGAGGTGCAGATATCCCCCCCCCCCCCCCCCTCGAACAAATAGAATTTACTATATAACTTCTGAGAAGCCTGATATAATACTATTAACTTTTCGAGTTGCCCAGACAAAATAAAATTGTAGATTCTAACATGGATACAACATCATGTTCTCACTGGATTAAGCCCAGGAAAAAATCCTATATTTAGTAAGACATACGAATGTAAAAAACCTGTCAATTCCTAGGTAATTCAAGGAAAGATATTCTAGTCAAAAAAAAAATAAAAAATATCTATATATATATATATATATATATAATAAAAATAATAATAATAATAATAATATCCAAAATAAAAATAAAAAGGAAAGACTAAAAACTGAGAAGAGAGAGAAAAGAGATAGAAAGAAGAAGAGATGATGCCTTTATGTCCTATAAAAGATCCAAAGATCAGCGATTAATATTGCTATCTGTGCCTGACCTCAGTGAAATACCCAGATACTGAGCCCAGGGATCCCATATGATTTCAAATTGTGTGGTCTTATCCAATAGGGAGCTGACCATTTTCTCTTGTTCCATTATCCATGAAATTTTCCTTTTCATGGACAATACAGATACCGAGGGCTTCTTCAAATTTTTTGCAATGGTTAATTTGGCTCCCGTTAATATAAATAGAATCAGTCTTCTAGTGTTTTTAGGCACGTGCGGCACTAATCCATTGAGCAAGGCAATCGCTGGTGTTTGGGGGACAGCATAACCTGTAACTTTTCTAATAATATGGAAGACCCTATTCCAAAATCCCCGGAGTTTGGGACATTCCCACCAAATATGTATCATAGAGCCCAGTCCTTGGCAACCTCTAAAGCATAGAGGTGAAGTGGAAGGATACATTGCCGCTAATTTTGTAGGAACTAAGTACCATCTTGTAAATATTTTGATGTTAGCCTCAATGAGAGAGGTATTGTAAATGCCTTTGATCGATCGAGAATAGTTCTCATACCAGTCTACCAGTTCCCAGTCAGTATGTAGATCCTTCTCCCAGGCCAGCATGTATGGTAGTTTATCAGAGTTAGACGCTAGAGACTCATAGATCACAGAAATCCCCCCTTCCGCCCCATGGCTTGTTCACACCAGCTTTCATAAGCTGTAATTCTCAAGGGATTCAATTTACTTTTCCATATGGAGTGGATGAAACTGTAGATCTGATGAAATCTACTCCTTTCCGAAGAAGGGAGCTCCAGGTTTTCCACAAATTGTTTAAAAGGTAGAGGGCCCGTGCAAGATATAAAGTGTCCTAAGCGATATATCCCCTTGTCTAGCCACCATTTGAAGTCATCAATGTCCATGCCATGATTGTACAGGGGATTTCGGAACAAATTAGCCAATGGTTGTAGTTCAGAGACCAGGGAAGGAAGCCTCCTAAGTGAATCCCACATAGAGAGAGATTGAGAGAGAGTTGGAGATAGAATGGGGGGTCTACTCTTGGGAGGACACCATAATAAATCTTCCAAAGTAAATGTAGGAGCTGCTTGACTTTCAATTTTTATCCAGTCCGGTTGTTCAGTTTTAAGGTATATAGCTGAGAGCTGTGCTAACCGAGCCGCTTGGTAGTACCAAAGAAGGTTTGGTAGGCCTAGCCCCCCTTGTTTGGGAAGATTAAACAGGGTACGGTGTGAAAGGCGTGGTCCTTTTTTATTCCATATAAATTTGGTAAGTTTGCCTTGAAAGGTTTTTAGATGGTCCCTTCTGATCGGGCTTGGAAGGGATCTAAACAGATATAGGAGTCTAGGTAGGAGAGTCATCTTAATTGAATTAATTCTGCCCATCCAGGCTATATTATGTGACTCCCAGTTCCTAAGGTCAGCTTCTAGTTTTTGGTACATTGGGGGATAGTTTGCTTGGTAGAGATTTTCAATCTTGGGAGTAATATTAATTCCCAAATATTTAATGGAGGACATGCTCCAACTGAATTCATATTTCTTCTGTAGTTGAGAAACTAAAGGGTCTGGGAGAGAGACATTAAGAGCCTGAGATTTAGACATGTTCACCTTAAGACCTGATATTAACCCAAATTTATTGAGCAATGTACATATTTCTGGTAAGGAGGAAGTTGGGGATGTTACAAAAAGCAATAGATCATCTGCAAACAGTGCGCATTTATGAGTTGCTAGACCACAACGGACCCCCTTGATGTTTGGGTCATTACGAATGGCTATCGCCAAAGATTCAATCATTATTGCAAATATCAGGGGAGATAGGGGACATCCCTGATGAGTGCCCCTGGCTATCTCTATGGGGTCAGAGAAAAGTCCCTGAAGTCTGATTCTAGCCTTAGGTGTAGAATATAGGGCTTCCAGTATACCTAAAATATTCGGCCCAAATCCCCAGCGTCTAAGAACCGCAAAGAGATATGGCCATTAAACGGAATCAAAGGCCTTCCGAAGATCCAATGATAATAGCATGCCTTCTTGTTTATGACCTCCCTCCCATTGCGATTGCATAACTGTTATCAGATCCACCGCTCTTCTCACTTGATCAGGACCCTGCCTACCAGGGATAAACCCTACCTGATCTTTATGGATATAACTGCCTATAAAGGACGCTAATCGGTTTGCTAATATTTTGGTCAATATTTTTAGGTCATTATTAATTAGGGAAATAGGTCTGTAGTTCTCTATCTGACTGATATCTTTATCTGGTTTAGGGATTACTGTTATATATGCCATATTGAGTTGGTTACCTAACGGAGTGCCCTTAGTCATGTCATTGAAACATCTAGTAAGGTATGGAAGTAGTATTTCAGAAAAAGTTTTATAATAGGGTGAGGAAAATCCATCAGGACCCGGTGCTGTACCTCCCTTTAATGTTTTGATAACTTCTGACACCTCCTCTATAGAGAAAGGCGCTTCCATCTCAGCTCTATGAGAGTCCGTCAGTGTTGGTAAATGCAAATTATCCAGAAATTCTCCTACTTTAGTGGGGTTAGAATTTTTATCTGCTTTATATAAATCAGCATAAAATTCCTGGAAAGTCTTCACTATTCGTTGTGGATTCAGGGTAAAGGTGCCATCCTTTTGTTTAATTTTGGGTAGGGCATGAGAACGAAACCTGGGGGACAATTTGTGTGCAAGCATGGGACCAATTCTATCTTTTGTCTGATAAAACTTGGCCCCAGTCCACCTAATAGATTTATCAGCTTTCGCTGTGAGAGACAAATTTAGAGCCACTCGAGCAGCATCTAGAGTAGAACTAGAAACTTTGGAGGGATCACTTTTATGTGATTTGCTCAGAGAAGTAAAGTCTCTCTCCATTCTTTCTATGTCTCTCATCCTCTCTTTCTTACGTCTTGCTGCAATTTGAATTAGTTTACCCCTAATGGTCACCTTATGTGCAGCCCATAGAGTCTCTGCCGAAACATCTTCCACATCGTTAAGGCGAAAGTATTCCCGCAGAGCCTCCTGTATTTCCGATACCATGCCGGGATCTCTTAAAATAGACTGATTGAGAGTCCAATGAGAGGCTTGTTGTCCATGATTATCTTTACCCAAAACCAATAGAACCATGGAATGATCTGACCAGGAAACTTCTAAAATAGATGATGAAATAGCCAATGGAATGTGGTGCGTTGAGAGCAGGATATGATCTATACGTGAATAAGATAAATGTGGGTTTGAGAAGTGTGTAAAATCTCGTGCAGTTGGATTTAGTTCCAAATGTCCGTTAGTCTCGATTGAAAGATCAATCGTGCAATTTGTACACTAGATTTCCTAGGACTAATTGATTGAGCTTTAACCACTTCAATACAGGGCTTTTAAACACCCTTCCTTACCAGAGCACTTTTTGCGATTCGGCACTGCGTCGCTTTAACTGACAATTGCGCGGTTGTGTGACGTTACACCCAAACAAAATTGACGTCCTTTTTTCCCACAAATAGAGCTTTCTTTTGGTGGTATTTGATCGCCCCTGCGGTTTTTATTTTTTGCGCTATAAACAAAAGAAGAGCGACAATTTTGAAAAAAAACACAATATTTTTTACTTTTTGCTATAATAAATATCCCATTTTTTAAAAAAAAACTATTTTTTTCCTCAGTTTAGGCCGATTCGTATTCTTCTACATATTTTTGGTAAAAAAAATCGCAATAAGCGTATATTGATCGGTTTGCGCAGAAGTTATAGCGTCTACAAAATAGGGGATAGATTTATTGAATTTTTTTTTTTACTAGTAATGGCAGCGATCTGCGATTTTTTTTTTCGTGACTGCGACATTGCGGCGGACACTTCGGACACTTTTGACACAAATTTTGGAACCATTCACATTTACACAGCGATCGTTGCTATAAAATTGCAATGATTACTGTGTAAATGTGACTGGCAAGGGGTTAACACTAGGGGGCGCTGCAGGGGTTAATGTGTTCCCTAATAGAAGTGATTCTAACTGTGGGGGGAGGAGACTCAAGGGGAGGAGACCGATCATGTGTTCCTCCGTACTGGGATCACATGATCGGTCTCCTCCTCGCTGACAGGACGTGGAGCTGTGTGTTTACACACTCAGCTCCACGGTCCCGCCTGGTCCCGTTGTTTTAACGGGCAATCGCGGGTGCCCGGCGGACATCGCGGCCGCCGGGCACTCGCACCGGGTCCCAAATGATGCCGCGGGCATCCAAATGATGCCACCGGGTCCCAAATGATGCCGCGCCCCCCAGGCGGCCGGGAATGCGAGGACGTCATATGACGCCCACCCAGGATGGTAGATCCACCTTGTGGGCGTCATATGACTATAGCGCGGTATTGAAGAGGTTAAGTGGTTTAGATTTATCTAGACTAGTATCAAAGGCTGTATTAGAGTCACTCCCCATAATTATGACACCTTCCATAAATGGGTCAAGGATGTTGAACATCTGTCGGAAGAACTGTAGCTGTCCTCTATTAGGAGCATAGTAAGAAATAAATGTATATATTTTATCCTCAATCATACCTTTAACTAGTAGGAACCTTCCCTCTGGGTCTCTGTGTTCCATTTTAAAGTGAAATTTGCAGTGTTTGGAAAATAGAATCGCCACCCCCTTTGATTTGTTTTTGCCAAATAAAATGTGGGAAAGTGTGCATGTAAAAACGAGGGGGTAAATTGCTGAGGAAAATGAGTCTCCTGAAGGAGGACCACATCAATACGACGAGTACGGTAGACTTGAAAGGCCTTCCTTCTTTTGACTGGGGAATTTAACCCCTGAGTGTTATGAGATATTATGCGTAAGGGAGAACAAGTAGAATTATTATTAGCCATGGAGCAAAAGGGAGAGAGCGATGACCAACCTATATCCACTTCCCTCAGTACATAAAGGAGTAACTAAATACATAATAGGATCATCCCCTATTATAAGGGTCAATATATCCGAGAACATCCTGAAGCAACATCTCATTGACAGGCAGGCTAGGAGAAAAAGGAAGATAGAAAGGTAAGAGAAGAAGAAAAAAACAAAAAAATAAAATATCAGCAGTTTGCTTAATACCATAAGGCCATAACCCTGGCCCGGAATGAGGTGAGGGGGAAGACTCCCTCCCCTCATTCATAACAAAAATAATTGCATAGCCCATACAGAGGGCTATATCCCCACCACACAGAGCAGAAAAAAACTGCCTGAGTAGTAGGTGGGAGCGCAATGCATCAGCTCCAGCCAGTGACAGCACATAAAAAAAAAACCCTAGAACATTCAAATGTGCAGAAATCGCAGTAACATCTTTTATATAGCATTCTAAAAGAACAAACTGGGGTAAACAAAGTAAATAGGGGTGAGGCCAAACTGACAAGGTTATTGAGTATCAAGTGCACTCTTGGTATAGAAACATTGTGCAGACCTCTAAACTAAACTCCATCAACTGTCATGTGTGATAAGAAAAAGTCAGTACAAATTCAAGATTGAAGATCAAACAACATTTTCTGCCTAAGTAACAAGGCAAAGAAAAGAAGATTTAAGTACAGGTGTGTTATACGTCCCCACATCAGGGAGGGGAGTTATCCTTGACTTTCTTGTGTTTTGCCTTGTTCCATAGTTGAGAGGTTGGGCTTAGTGGAGATTGGCGTTTAGCAGATCCCTGCTGTGCGGTAGATGTATCCATCTCTGAATCGTGGGTAATGATCTTCAGATCCAGTAACAGGCGCTCTCCCTCTGGAAAACTGCGGAATGTCTGTTGTTTACCGTTATAAGTAAATTTCAGAGCGAATGGAAAGGCCCAGCGATATTTAATGTCCTTCTTGGTGAGGGCTGTCAAAAGGGGTTTCAAGGATCGTCTTTTTTGGATGGTGTTTGGGGAAATGTCAGCAAAAATTTGTATGACTTTCCCTTGGTACTTTATCTGGTCCTGTTGGCGGGAACGTTTCATTACTTCTTCTTTTATTGAGTAAAAGTGCGGTTTTACTATAATATCCCTCGGAGATCCATCTTTCCTGAGAGGGACTAGGGATCTGTGTGCCCTATCCAACTCCAATTTATGTACCGGGACCGAAGGTATCAGGGATTTGATAACTTCTTGAACTGCAGCCTGTACGTCAGAAACAGTTTCTGGTATCCCTCTAATCCGAAAATTGTCCCTTCTCAGGCGATTTTCGAGGTCGTCGATCCGAGTCTGGGCTGTGTCAAGCTGTTCTTGCATAAAATGCAACTGGTCAGAATGTTGGTTTGCCCTAGAAATGGTAACATCCAACTTGTGTTCTATATGATCAATCCTGGTTCCCAGATTTTGGAAATCTGCCCTGATTTCCCCTGTGATCCTTTCAGCATTCAGGGTTAAACCTTTATCCAACAATTCAGAAAGTTTAAAAAACAGGTCAGGAACATTGAAGGGAACATCAAGAGCCTGTGCTGCTTGTGTAGAAGCAAAGTCTGGGTGAGTAAGGGATACTGTGTTTTCAGGCAATGAAGTGTTGAGAGAGGTAGCTGCACTCTGTAACTGAGGTAAATATGTGAGGGTCGCAGGGAGAACAACTTGCCTGGCTGCTGTGGAGATTTCAGCTGCAGTCTGTGCACCTGTCTGAGGTAATGCCGCCATTTTAGATATGTCCCGCTTTTCAAAAAGCTCAAACTCAGGACCCGGGGTTCCTCTGGAATGTCTTCCCGGCATAAGAAGAAGCCCTGTGATATCTGCTGTCTACTCCTGATATTTAGGGAAATCCTGTCAGCCTCTTCCCGCTGCTTATTAAAGCTGTATGGCTAGTGCTGTGTGGAGCTCCAGGCTTACACAGCCATCCCGGGAGCCTCCACGCATGCCAAAGTGCACTTTAATCAAGAATGTTCTTTGAAACCACCCTGGTTCAGAAATACAATGTACAGAGTTGCATTAAAAGAACACCTTCTCTGCTGTACAGTATTTCTTACAAATTTTTTTGCTACATGAAAAATGCCTCATGGTAGTACCAAGAACCCAATGCCCTTTGTTGACGAAAGCTTGCTTGTTTTTCTTGAGCAAGTCAAAGACGTCTTCTGATCTAGTGAAGAGCAGAAGAATGAAGTTTGAAATACCATAGCCAGTGTCCTCCCTACTCTAGTATGTAGGCAACTAGGATGTTAAAGTTTTTTTTTTTTTCCTGCTTCTAGGGTCAAATACATTGGCAAAGGGTTTTGGGTATCCTATAAAAAAAGTTTTGTATTTTCAGTACCTAGAGAGGATACCTTAATATAGAGAGCTTGGAGGATTTTTAAAAGAGAGTCCCAAGATCCAGCTCTAGATCTAGATCAAGCTAAAATATGTGTCATTAGGGATGATTTACAATATAATTCCAGATGCGGAAGTCTCACACCTCTTGTACTTTTTCATCTAATCAAGATGCCATATTTCAGATGAGAGGGTTGTCCACTTCAGATATATTGGAGTGAGGCAGATTGAAGTTGTTTGATGAAGGTTCGGGGAATAAAGACAGAGGCTGTTTGAAAAGATAAAGGAATCGATGCAGGATTGTCATTTTAAACAATGCCATCCTGACAAACCAGGAAGGACAGGGAAGGGCCCACTTTTTGCAGTCTGTTCTAAAATGGGTAAATAATTTAGAGTATATAGTCATGTAAGGTCCCTAGTGATCTGAATTATTAAATATGGGATCTTGCCAGTGGAAAAACTGATTTCTGTTGCAGGGACCTTGATTCTTCTACATTTTTAGAGATATTTAATAATTCAGCTTTATAGTAATGCATTTTAAATTTACTCAGGTTTGAAATATATAGCAATATGTCATCTGCATAAAGAGTGAGTTTGTGATATGTTGACCCTATGAATGATTCTATGGATGAATCTATGAATTTCTGAATTTTTGCAAATGATGTGAAATCCTTATTGAAGACATTTTCTAGTGCTTCTATGACTGACCCCTGATGAAGTGACGTGATGCGTGATGTAACATGTAGGGTGAAGCATTAGGGATCACGGACTGGAAGTGACATCATACTGGGAAGAGTTTTATCCCATAATGCTAAGAGTGGTGTTTTATGTATTATGTAAGCATAATTACAAATACATAGTTATTGTATGGTTTTACATTATTGGGGGAATCCTCTGTATTCCAACATGAGACAAAAATAACTAACATCTCATTGGTAAGGTGCTTTTAAAGGGACCAGCTTCCGCATCATCCCAGAGGTATAACCGGACCCTTTATCTGGACATCATCTGGAAACAACTAGTTGGATATGATTACACATGCACTGCATCATATCACTAAAGTGATAGCACTGTGAGCACATAGGTGTACAGGAAGTGGTCATAGAAGCACTGGAAAATTTCTTCAATAAGGATTTCACATCACTTTTATTTGATGAACTGTCACTCAATTTGTATAATTATATGAACTGGCACAATTGACTATGCAGTGAATATGTCAATATAAGTTCATAATTTATTTATTTTTTATCTTTTGCACTTTAATATTGTTTGCTGGAATGCTCACTTTCTTAAGGTTTATGATATTAACAAGTGTCTTATATAGAGATTGGTAGCACGGCACTGATTTTAATCAGAGAAGCAGCCAAGAGGCCCATGGTAGCTCTTTAGGAGCTGCAGAGATCCACAGATCAGGTGGGAGAATCTGTCCACAGGACAACTATTAGTTATGCACTTCACAAATCTGTCTTTTATGGAAGAGTGGCAAGAAGAAAGCCATAAGAAGTCCTGTTCGCGAGAAGCCATGTTTGCAGGAACAGGGAAGCTGGTCAGAGTTGATGGGAAGATGGATGGAGCCAATCACAGGGCAATCTTAGAAAGAAAACCTGTAGAGTCTGCAAATAACTTAAGACTAGGGCGGAGGTTCACCTTCCAGCAGGTCAATGACCCTAAACATACAGCCAGAACCAAAATGGAATGGTTTAGATCAAAGAATATTCATGTGTTAGAATGGCCCGGTCAAAGTCAGACCTAAATCCAATCCAGAGAATCTGAGGCAAGACTTGAAAATTGCTGTTCACAGATGCTCTCCATACAATCTTACAGAGTTTGAACTATTTTGCAAAGAAGAATGGGCAAAAATTTCACTCTAGATGTGCCAAGCTAGTAGAGACATACCTAAAAAGACTTGCAGATAGACATGTGCAGAACGAAAAAATGTGTTTAGTTTGATTTTGATTTGTTAATTACATAAATTTGTTTAATTAAATTTGTTTAATTTGTTTTCGAAATTTGTTTGGTTTATTCGTATTACAATATCGATTCAAATTTTTGAATTCGAATTGTATTTGAATAGTTTTCTAATTTGATGAGTTTTCAAATTTGATGAGTTTTCAAATTCGAATCGTATTTCAATAGTTTTCGAATTCGAATAGTTTTTTAATTCGAATAGTTTTTAAATTCGAATAATTTTCTAATTCAAATAGTTTTCAAATTTGAAAAGTTTTCGATTAGTTTTCGAATTCGAATAGATTTCCAATTTTCAAAGAGAATAAAATAGAATAGAAAATAAAGAAATAGAACAGAAAAAAATATAATAGAAAAGAATATAACAGAAAATAAAAGAATAGAATATAATAGAGTAAAATAGGATAGAAAATAAAATAACAGAATAGAATGGAATAGAATAGAAAGTAATAGAATAGAATAAAAAATAATAGAATTAAATAGAAAGATTATAACCATCTTCTGAAATTTGAATAGAATAGAAAAGAATAGAATTAAAAAACAATAGAATAGAATATAAATATGATAACCATTTTCCAAAATTCAAATAAAATCTATTTAAATAGAATAGAAAAGAATAGAGTAGAATAGAATAGAAAATAACACAATAGTATAGAAAAAAATCAACAGAATAGAAAAGAATGAATATAACCATCTTCCTATTTTAATCTATTCTTTTCTATTCTATTCAAATTCGAATTGATTGATTAGAATTTTGGAAAATGGTTATATTATTTATATTCTATTCTATTGTTTTTTTAATTCTATTCTTTTTCTATTTGTTTATTCTTTTCTATTCTAGTCTATTCTATTCAAATTCAAATTGATTCTATTTGAATTTTGGGAAATGTTTTCTTTTCTATTCTATTCTATTGTTTTTTTTATTTATTTTTTCTATTCTATCATAGTCTATTCTATTTTTTTCTATTCTATTCTTTTCTATTCTCTTCTTTTCTTATGTATTCAAATTCAAAATGTTTCTATTTGAAATTTTGAATTTCAGAAGATGGTCATATTCCTTCTATGTTATTCTATTCTATTTGTTTCTATTATATTATATTCTTTTCTGTTCTTTCATTTTCTATTCTATTTTGTTCTGTTTTACTCTATTATATTATATTCTTTTATTACCTGTTGTAGTCTTTTCTATTAAATTATTTTTGTATTCTATACCTTTATTTTCTAATCTATGTTATTCTCTTTGGAAATTTGAAAACTATTTGAATTTGAAAACTATTCGAATTTAAAAACTTTTCAAATTCGAAAAGTATTTGAAAAGTATTAGAAAACGATTCAAATTTGAATTTTGTCCAAATTTTTGTTTCGTTATATCGGATTTGTTTAATATCAGTACTATTGTAATTCAAAAATTCGGATAGATCCAAATTTCCAAAAAACTAAAATTAGTCAGAATTTCCATTTCGGAAGGAAACGAACCGCACATGCCATGCCGCATACTTGCAGCTGTAATTGCAGCGAAAGGTGGTTCTAAGAAATATTGACAAGGGGGGAGGTGAATAGAAATGCACGCCACACTTTTCAGATATTTAT
The DNA here is from genome assembly GCA_028564925.1 of Lithobates sylvaticus. Classification (NCBI taxonomy): domain Eukaryota; kingdom Metazoa; phylum Chordata; class Amphibia; order Anura; family Ranidae; genus Lithobates; species Lithobates sylvaticus. Next base: position 412,900,085 of record CM053030.1, read on the forward strand.
TTGTAAAAAAAATTGAAAACTATTTATTATTTTCCTTCCACTTCACAATTATGCGCCACTTTGTGTTGGTTTATCACATAAAATCCCAATAAAATACATTTACGTTTTTGGTTGTAACATGACAAAATGTGGAAAATTGCAAGGGGTATGAATACTTTTTCAAGCCACTGTAACTTAACTTATAATTAAGTTAACCTGAGAGAGGGGGATATGGACTTGCAGGTGAGTGAATCATTGCCTGGGTAAAGGACCAGGTTGAGGTCTCCATTAAAAATTTGAAACCCATCTGCAAATGTCTCTAATTTAGAAAAAATAGAGAGGACTGTTGATAAAGGATTGTGGTTTAACAAGTATACATTCATGAGGGTAACGCAATGCATGTCAGATCCTGGTGCCCTCAGGCCTTTAAAGGAGTGACTGTGGCACACAGACATTGCTGACTAGTCTTCAGCATCCTGCTTCCTGTTCCCGTGCCTTGCTTATGCTTCTGATTACCCCTTACTGACTCGACTTGCTCTTATGCTGCGTACACACGGTCGGAATTTCCGATGGGAACAGTCTGATGGGAGCTTTTCATCTGATTTTCCGACCGTGTGTATGCCCATCGGTCTTTTTCTGTTGGCATTTCCGACGGACTTTAGATTGAGAGCCTGTTCTTAATTTTTCCTAAGGAAAACCTTTCTATCAGATTTTCCGATTGTGTGTATGCAATTCCGACGCATGCTCGGAAACAATTCGACGCATGCTCAGAAGCATTAAACTACCCTTTTATAGTTCGGTCGAATGTGTTGTATGTCGCGGTGTTATTGACCATCGGAATTTGGTGTGATCGTGTGTAGGCAAGACAGTTTGAGCGAAATTCCGTCGGAATTCTGATGGGAAAACAATCAGAGCTTTTTCCGACCAGAATTCCGATCGTGTGTACGCGGCATTAGATTTCTTTTGTCTCTCTCCCAGCTCTGACCTCAGATTGTCCATGGATCTGCTCTTGTCTCCTGTCCTGTGTATGACCTTGGCTTGCCTGACCACATCTGTGATATCCGATCTGCTGACCACTGGCTTACTGACCTCTGCTACAGTCCCTGACTATGCCTTCTATTATACCCTGTCTGTTATGATCCAGCTTGGTGCCTGCCTGCTGTACCCAGCATGCTGAACCTACCTGCAGTACTCACCTGTTGCACCAGCTTGCAGTACTTATCTACTGTATCCAGCCTGCTACACTTACCTCTGCAACCTGTTTCCTACTGCTCACCTCATCTGGTATCCAACTACAGAGAGATCTCCACATCTACATCTCTAATCTGTGGCACAGCTGGCAATCCCTGCTTCTTTGGGCTTCGTGTTCTCTATTATCACCTTCAGGGACACTGAGTACTCACCTGCAAGGAGAGCCCTCATTTCAGCTTTGGGAACAGGTGCAAGACAATATACAATGTCAATGTCCCAACACTCCTTGCCTGAGACCTACTGGGGGGAGAGGGGGAAACAAAACTGGCATCTCTCCAGGAGCAGCCCGCCGGCCAATAACATGCATTCTAAATCCTTTAACCACTTCAGCCCCGGAAAACTGCATCGCTTTAACTGACAATTGCGCGGTCGTGCAACGCTGTACCCAAAAAAAATTGATGTCCTTTTTTCCCCACAAATAGAGATTTCTTTTGGTGGTATTTGATCACCTCTACTGTTTTTATTTTTTACGCTATAAAAAAGAGAAGAGCAAGTGCAAACTACAAGTGCAAAGTGTACTGATGCTGGGCATGTGGGTGACAGGGACTGTATTTTTTTCCCCGATGCAGCAGATGGGGCAGAGAAATTTGCTTGCTACAGTCTACAGCTGGTGGTGTGCTGCTGGCAGATAAGCTGCTAGGACCCGGGACACCCTGTGCTATACCATTATCCCTGTCAGTGGAGGCTGCTGAGAGGTAATGACTCGATATAGCAGGGGCACACTGAAGTGGGTAAGGAGGAGGAGGGACAGATTTGTGCCCCTTTTGTGTGGCTTTTAGGTACTCTTAGTGGTTGGACATTAAATGCCTTGTTAAGCATGTGGTACCCAAATGGCTGGTGTTTTTTTGCCACGTTTGATGTGCCTGAGACACAGTTTGCAGATAGCAACAGTGCGATCTGCTGCAGATGTGCTGAAAAAGGCCAAGACAGCTGAGCTTTGGGGAGTGGACCGGGAAATAACAGCTGCAGAATGTGATGGAATAAGGTGGCTGCTCTCTATTCTTTCTTGATGTCGGCCTCCTTGGGGTTGTGCCATCCCACCTTCCGTTTCCTCCTCTGCTCTATCTATCCTTTTGTCTCCTGCCATTGTACTCTACACATGTGAGTGGTCTCTGCATCCTCAGCTGGATGAACCGGGGGGCTGCAACCTGGTTACTGCTTGCTGCATTCACACCATCAGGGCCCCTGGTAAAGAAGCAGGCTGGGGTTTAGACTCTGCACCCTGGGGAACCCCAAGCTGGTGATCTTCAAGGACTCACTTTCACAGACCCCAAACCTATAATGCGCAAGGAATCCTGAGTCATGTGTGTATCCTGCAAAACATATGTATTTATGAATCAAACATATTTATAGTTAAAAAAGCAGATGTAAAACATTTGTTTAAAATTATAAGCCCTAGGTACTTTAGTAGAGAGCTGAATTAGCATTTTACTTCCATGAACATTTTTAATATGCCCAAAGCAAAGCTTTCTGTTGGATCTGTGCACCCGATTCTTTGAAAACAGTAATTCCATATACTGAATTATTGCCTGTTGAACTTATTTTCATAATAGACATCCATTAATAATTCAATTGTTAGCTATATTCTCTGAAAATAGAAAATGTAAAATCTTTAATATATTCACTATATTGTCAAAAGTATTGTGACACCTGCCTTTACATGTACATGAACTTTAACGGCATCCCGGTCTTAGCCCGTAGGGTTCAATATTGAGTTTGCCCACCCTTTGGAGCTATAACAGCTTCAACTATTTTGGGAAGGCTGTCCACAAGGTTTAGGAGTGTGTCTATGGGAATGTTTGACCATTCTTCCAGAAGCGCATTTATGAGGTCAGGCATTGTTGATGGATGAAAAGGCCTGGCTCACATTTTCCACTCAAATTTATCCCAAAGGTGTTCTATCGGGTTGAGGCCAGGGCGCTTTGCAGGCCAGGCAAGTTCCTTCACCCCTAACTCACTCATCCATGTCTTTATGGATCTTGCTTTGTGCACTGGTCCAGATCATTCGGTGGAGGGGGATCAAGGTGTGGGGTAGTTTTTCAGGGGTTTGGCTCGTCTCCTTAGTTTTAGTGAAAAAAAGGGAACTCTTAAGGCATCAGCATACTAAGCCCCCATACACACGCGCAGATTATCCGAGGACCAGGTCGGCCGGATCCTGTCCGTCGTACTTTGTCCGATGTTGGTTTTGCGTACACACGGTCGGACAACGTTGTCGGAATTTCCGGTCTGCAAGAACGTCGTGACGTAAGTCGTCTTCCACGAGACTAGAAAAGGGAAGTTCAGCACTACGTCAGGCACCCGTTGGGCTCCTTCTGCTGATCCCGTGTTTATCGCGAGTTAGTCGAAGTTTGGGGACTTACGATTTGCGCTTCTCAGTTTTCTGACTCAGATCGTTACTGCGCTTCAGTTTGTGCTTGTCGCGCGTATCTGTTTATTAGTGCGTGTAGTCAGTTCGCAGTTGTTGGTCATTGCGGCCTATATCTTGATATAGGACGCTTTGATTTGCACTGCTTATTGTCTGCTCGTTTCTGGTATTCATTTCGTTCTTTCAGGCCTTGCTGTTTATCGGTGCTTTCTGTTTGTCCGTTCTGACCAGCCGACCGTTTGTGAGCGATGTTTCCCGTACGTACTCGTCGCCGAGTTCGTGCTGTACGCGGAATTGGTGTCGGGCTTTTAGCTTTGAGCCAAGACCCGTCCATGAACAGAGTGACGAGGAGTATGTGGACCAAGAATTGGTTGCTTCAGCGTGATCAGTTCTCGCACATGCCTTTGCTTCGTGAGATCCGGGAGAATAATCCTGATGATTTCAGGAACTTTCTCCGGATGACGGACTTTCACCGTCTTTTGGCTTTGCTGACCCCTTTTATCAGCCGGCAGGATACCTGCATGAGACAAGCCATCACTCCGGAGCAGAGGCTTGTTGCTACGTTGAGGTACTTGGCGACAGGGAGAAGCCTTCAGGATTTGAAGTTCTCTTCAGGTATCTCTCCCCAGGCCCTGGGAATCATTATTCCAGAGACCTGTTCTGCCATCATCCAGGTCCTGCAGGAGGACTATATTAAGGTAACATTTCTACTTTACTATTCCCTTCTATGTATGCTCTGTTTGCTAATGTCTTCTATTTTTGACCTCCTTCCCTAATTACCATGATTGCAATATGCTCTAATATGCTGTGCCCCTTTTCTCCTTCATGCATTTTTCCCTTCACTTACCTCCCCAGCATGCTCTTCTGGCCCAATAGACACCTATGGCCTAGTCACTTAAGTAATGTATTTTGTCTGCTGCATAGTATTGTTTTCCCCCAAACACCCCCTAAAATATGCACAAATGTTTGCTATGTGTTTTACTTCATGTAGAGCCCCTTTTATTTTTTTATTTTTTGTGGGGGGGGGGGGGGGGGTGGCAAACTCATTAGGAACCCCCTCCCCCAACTGCTCTGTCAGATGGTACCAATCCTCTATCTGCTGTCTTTCCCAAGGTCAATACACACTATATACCTACCTCTTTATAGTGGGCATCTTTAGGGATGAATTCAGCAAAGCATGTAGTGCGAGGGGCTGGCTCCATACTTTCCAGTTCCTCTTTTTTTGTGTTCTTTCCCTCCTATTAGCTTGCTTGGTAATTTCATAATGTCACAATGTGCTTTTCTTTTTTTTGGGGGGGGGGGGGGGGGGGGGGGGTGTTTGAAATGTTATTTTATCTTTCCTGTGGGCTGCCAATAGTGTTAAGTACAGAGGGTCTGGCCAAACTAGCACACATTATTGAGCCATTTGGCAATCAATGAAGTGCAGAGGGTTACCTGTCCAACCCCCCCCCCCCCCCCCCCCAAAACCCTAGTTATTGCCAATGGCCCATCAGAAGTCGGGGGATTGATGGGGGGTGAGTCATCTGCGAAGGGGACCCTCTACTTTTCTGTGCAAATACTTTCCAGCCTAAAATGTTAAAGTATGCTCTTGTTCCAAGATGTTGATTGTCTAATCTGCTTGCAATGTTTATGTGCAAAGTGACTAATTATTTTTTCTTGTTTCACTCCACAGTTCCCTTCCACGCCACAGGAATGGCAGACTGTGGCCTCCCACTTTGCCAGCCGTTGGGACTTTCCTAACTGCGGAGGGGCAATTGATGGGAAACACGTCCGCATCGTCCCACCGCCCAACTCCGGGTCCTACTATTATAATTATAAGGGGTTTAATAGTGTAGTGATGTTGGCGGTGGTGTCGGCGACATACGAGTTTATGTATGTGGACATGGGGATGAACGGCCGGATCTCGGATGGTGGTGCCATTGTGCACACGGAGTTCTACTGGCGTCTCCAAAGTGGCAGTCTGTGCTTGCCACCTCCAGAGGAGAATGCTGAAGGACTCCCCTTCGTCTTTGTCGCAGATGAAGCATTTGCGTTGACTCCCCATCTGATGAGGCCCTTCCCGATGAGGACCCTCACCCCAGACCAGAGGGTCTTCAACTACAGGCTGTCCAGAGCCCGAAGAGTGGTGGAGAACACCTTTGGCATCCTGGCCAGCCGCTTCCGCCTGTTCTTGACGGCTATTAACTTGGCGGAATACAAACTGAACCACATAGTTCTTGCCTGTTGCATATTGCACAACTTTTTAAAATGACACAACAGCAACTACGTGGTGCCCGTTGGCCCAGATGTGGAGGACCCTCCAAATGCTGACCTCACAGCCCTTCAAGCGGCACGTCCAGGCTTTCCCCCTCTAAATGCCTGCGCGGTCCGCGAGCAATATATGGACTACTTTGTGGGTAGGGGGGCCATTGCTCAGCCTGACGATGTGTGAGAGGCATTTTTTAATAAATCTCTTTTTTAAACCAACCTAGGATTTCTTGTCATTTCCGTATTATTGCTTATTTGACCTTGACATTTTTGACCTTTATCTTCGACAGTGGGAATGCACTTTCTGGGCAAAAGGATGTAACAGTCTCTTCTTCCCAAAAAGAATCTTCGCATGTTGTGTGTTTGATACCAATTCTTTGGTCTAGAGAAGGTTTCTAGTGCATAACTGACACCCAAAATACTCCTTGTCATCACCATGACAGAAATGTGTGTATTACCCAAAATGGTGTGCTACGTGTTTTCCAACAAATCACTGTGGGTGTCATTTACATAAGTCAAATCCACTATGCTCTACAAGTGCAGTGCAAAAGTGCCCTGGAAAAGAAACTTGCAGTGCAAACTGGACTTGCCTTTAGTAAATAACACCCATTGCCCCCCAAATCATTTACATTTGACATACATAATGCTTTTTTGTTTTGGAAATAAGGAAGCCACACATTTAGAAAATTCAAAAAGTTTACTTGCAACACATTCACAAGTGCGTTTACAAACTTCTTGCCAAAACTGACAAGATCTGGTTTATTGACAACATTGTTTACAAACATTCCGCATTTGGTAAAACCAGGCATGGAGCAAAACAGAACATAGGAACTCGGAAAGATCAACTTTCTAAAGTGAAGACAAGATCAGACATGACTATATGTTCAAAGTGTGTTTGATCTTACCTTCATCACATGGGGGATCACCTCTGGAAACTGGAAATTTAGAACATGCACACAATTTGGTTATGAAAATGGTCATTCGATGGTAAAACACATGCCTAGAATCTTCAAAAGTGCCATTTTCCATCATGGGGATGAATGGACGTTTTTTTGGGGGTGCAACCCCTTCACCACAACCACTTTAGTAGTTCGTAAAGTAGTTGCACCCCCAAAAAAACGTTGTCATTCATCCACCATGATGGGAGCTAGCACATGTGAACACAATGTGTGCATGTTCCAAATTTCACACAGTTCTTAAGTTGAAAATGTGTTCAGAAGCAGCCACAAATGTGTGTTAATTACTTGGTGCGCTTTCATATTTTTCCTAAAACATCAATGATGTTCTTCAATTTTTGTTGAACATCATTGATGTTTTGCTTTATGTCATCTAGATCTCTATTGCAGACCATTATCTCCCCGATGAGTACGTGGGCACTCTCTGTGGTAAAGTGCGATTCTTCGTCCACAACATCCACGTCACCTAAAAACAACCAAAAAAAAAAAAATGTCTGGGAAATGAGGCAGGCATACATTGATTAGCTTACCAGTAGCTGTGTTCTCCCACACTTACCTGTTGTGGTGACAAGTTCTCCAATTTCTATAATCTCTCCTTCCTCCTCCTCTGCTTCTGGTCTTTCCCCTTCTTTGGGAGGTGTTGGTTTGGTGGTTTCCTCAGACGTCACGAGTTTTCGCTCCCCTATGAGAAGGTACAAAAGGAAGATTGAGCAACACAATCTATTGAGGGCAGAAATAGGAAATGTCAAACATTGCTTGAAAGTGAGGGACAATATTTTTGTTGGGACAGTTACAAATGACAACAACATGAATGTAGTCACTTTTTAAAGGTGCTTAACTTAGTAGCTTTTTGGTAGAAGTTTGTCTGATGGAGACCCCCCTCTAGTATCCACTGTAGCACATGTGTAGAAAAGCATAAGAAAAAGTGGGTTTGGGTGTCCCAGCACTAGTGCTCTAGAGTCCAGATGGGTAATCAGCTACTGGGTGACGTCTCCTTTACATCGAATTAATTGGCTTTACATTCTTGATGACATTTCTAGTGAGAACAAACTTCATTTCCCCCCCAAAAAAAACAAACATCGTATTATAAGTGGCCGAACGATCGAGGTTGAGTACGATCGAATGGACACACACGAACATGACAGTGGCAGAAAGATCGAGGTTGAGTACGATCGAATGCACAGACGAACATGAAAGTGGCCATTTTCTAATGTACAACTTTGTAAAAATCCAAACACATGGAGCAGTATGCAAGCAAGAAATCAAACACAAAACACAACTACTTACTTTTTTGAAGAACTCGCTTGATCTTTCTGTACTGATCGGGCTCCCTCAGTTTCAGGTCTGACCAGCGTTTTCTCAGTTGCTCCTTGGATCGTTGTACCCCAAAATGATTGTACAGCCTCCTCACAACTTTAGACATGATCCTGGCCTTGCGGACATTGGGGTTGAGGTAAGGCCCATACTTCCCATCATAGTCGCTCCTCTTTAATATGTCCACCATCTCCAACATTTCTCCAAATGACATATTGGAGGCCTTGAATTCCAGGCTCCGGGATCGGGACGTTTCTGCCTCCGGCCTTTCCGCGTCCTCCTCCTCGTTGCTGCAATATTTCGGGCGCACCTGCTGTGTCCCCCCCATGTGCTCTCCCCACTGCGCCGTAAAGAGAAGGGGTGGGGAATAGACGAGAAAGATCGTCAGGGGCGGGCGGAGTTTGACGCATGCGCACTGTATATAAAACGTCACACGCCTGTGTCGTAGCCACGATCTGTGAGACGAGGGGAGAGAAAGCTCACGCACGAGACGATCGCTATAACGAAGGTACAATTTGACGTTGGTACATAACTAGCCTAGACTGATTAGACCTTGAGGCTTCTTTATGGAGAAGATTAGGAGAGTTTTGCCTGACATTATTTATAGTGTTTTGTGTGGTGTTGTGTCTTGCAGAGATTATGGACGGCTTCAACCATGTGAGTTTTCTCCCCCTCTTCATTGATAAATATAGGGAAATGCCCCTATTATGGCAGGCAAAACACAGAGACTATAGCAACAGACCAAAGAGGTACGCAGCCATGCTGAAACTTGTGGCATTTGTAAAGCCAAGGTTCCCCACGACAACCGTGGAGATCTTAAGAATAAAAATTGCCAACCTGAGGAGTACCTATTTCCGGGAGCGCAATAAGGTCCGGAAGTCCCAAGCATCTGGAGCTGGAGCAGATGAGGTCTATGCCCTCACGCTCTGGTACTATGACAGGCTCCATTTTCTCAAAGACCAGGCTAATGTCAGGAAGTCACTCTCGACTCTTCCTTGCACGCGTCCTTCCATGCACACCACCCCTGATGAGGCTTCCGAGGAGCAACCTGGGCCTTCCAGTCTGGAAGAGGTGGAGGAGCCCAGCTTGAGCCAGGTATAGTAGTTTTGTACCCATTTTTGTTAAAAAGGAATGATGTTCACTTAATTCAGGATCCCCAATTGCTTAGTTCCTAACGTGTTTGACATATCAACTGACAGTAGTGTTGGAGACAGTTGGGCCAGGAATCTAAACTGCAGGGCTGAGAATTGTATGGTTTTCTATTTGTAAACATTTTGCAACAGTCACTAGATGAGAATTGTGTGTGTTTGATGAACAAATAACTGAAACTATGTCACTTTTTCATACACAGGAAGACCTCAGCCAGGAGGTGGCTGTGGAATGTGGCAGTCAGGAGGAGGCAGGGGTTAGTGGCAGCCAACAGGGGGGTAGGCGTAGGAGCCTGACTGTCTCCCAAGTCCCTCCCCTCCGCCTTCCCTACAGAAGGGCGAGAAGGATGGGGGAGGTGGGAGAGTCAGCGCTCAAGCTGATCCGAGATGCTTCAGCCTCCCTATATGCCACACCCACCTACGAGGAGGCCTTTGCCTCCTTGGTTGCCAATAAAATGATGGGTATGGAGGCGGGGCAACGCAGCATGTGTGAGGATGTCATCCTCAAGGTCCTAAATGAGGGGATGGCTGGGGGGATGACTCCCCTCTCACATGTTTGCGATAGTCACCTTGCTCCGCCTCCTCCTCCTCCTTCTGCCACCCCACCAGCACCACAGTGTGCAAGGAAGCGTGGAAGGAAGACCTGAGAGTGACGACCTGGATTCAGTCTGGTCTGAGAGAAGATGGAGCCTCTCGTAGGACCAGAGCCTGGGGACCTAGATGGCATCTGCTGCAGTTCCGGATGTTTTGGACTTCAGGACCAGATAGCACTCCCTTATTATTTAGATAGGTACTCCTCAGGCCCCCAATTTTAGAAGCTTCAAAAATGATGGTTGCCGTGGGGGTCCAAGGCTTTGCAAATTCCCCAAGTTTCTCCATCGCTGCGTTCCTCTTTGGTTTGTTGCTGAGACCTAAATAAAGGTATTTTTGATTTGAAATAATCATTGCCTATTGTGTTTTACTTTTCTACAATGACAGTTTAGTTGTGAGTAGGCAGGTACATTTCACTAATCATAAAGTATAATTAACAAGGGGCACCAACAACAAACAAACTCCTAGTAAATTTAAGCAACGAATAGCAATGTGAATAATGTTGTTTTGCTAAGTTGAGACACGTAACCCCCTAAAAAAAAAAAAAATACATCTCCTTAAAATATGTCTTCCAACAAAAAAAAAACAATGATAAATCATCCAAAAAATATAACAAAGATTCTTTTACGATCTGAGTAAAAATAAACATGTAGTGTAGAAATCGTGAAAACTAATAAAGAACTAAGTTTGGGAGAAGTGCGGGTGAAGAGGAGCAGCTAAAACATGTCATTCTTCTTGCATTGTAAAGAAAAAGAGAATGCGCTGCATTAAAGACATTTTAACATTGCAGCGTGACGAATGTGCTGTGTCGATTAGGAAAGGTAGTTTTACCTGACCGTGCGCTTCCGTCACAGAATTTCTTCTGAGCATGCGTAGCACTTTGTCCGTCGGACTACCATACACACGATCGGATTTGGTGTGATCGGACCTTGTTGTCGAAAAATCTATCCAGCAGGAGATAGGACTTTGTCCGTCGGACAATCCGACGTACACTGTCCGATGGTGCCTACACACGGTCGGATTTTTCGACAACATTGTCCGATAGGACAGAATCCATGCGAAAATCCGACCGTGTGTATGGGGCTTAAGACGTTTCAGACAATTTCTTGCTCCCAACTGTGTTGGAACAGTTTGTGGATGTCCCCTTCCTGTTCCAACATGACTGTGCGCCAGTGCACAAAGCAAGGTCCATAAATACAGTATATAAATAAATAAATACATTTATATACTGTATATACTGTATATTGTATAAGTATTTTTTTTTACAAAGCTTGTCCTTTGTGTAGTTTTGTGGTTGCAGAGTTCCAATTTTATTACTGGTTTAAAACTTTAAGCTTTAAATTCTCACTGGACATTTCTCATGATTTCTATAATTAAGCTGTGTTATCATTTTTAGACTTGAAACTTGGCACAATTACATTTGTACACAAGAAATACTGTGTTTAATTAACAGTAGACTTTAACAAATAATACAAGTAGTCAGAATTTAAATTAAGTCTCAGCAGGACATGTTGCATATTCTGTTGAATGAAAATAGTATTTATTGAATAAAATCAGAGTATAAGCCATCATTAAACAGAACAGAAAAATGTCTTGCAGGATACAGAAAATAATAACTTTGCAGGTGACAATTGGCTGCCTGGGTTTTCAGTAGAGTGTCCTATGCCATGTATTTTATTACAAGGATTTGTTTTTGAAATTCCAAATAATTAGAATCTATTTTAAAATAATACATCTATTTAAGTAAAAGTCATTTTTGTCAGATATAATATAGTGCAGCTTTTCTCAACTGTTTAAGCACAGGATACTCTTAAAATATTTTTCAGATGCTAAAACCAATTCCTTGAAGGTAGTAGAAAAAAATGCCCCCCCTCCCCCCTTACTGTGGTGATCAGAATGCCATACAGACAGCTTTATCATAGGTGTTATGCAGCTGACTCTACCAAGTGACAGTGACCCTGAAACTATGCAGGGACCATCAAATGGGAGGTCAATCAGTAATAGCTCAAGCAAACCCTAGCAACCTTCTGGTTTGATAATGCTTAGAATCTGAATTGCACACCATAGGGTTGATTTACTAAAGGAGTAGACGCTGTTCACTTAGAAAAGTGAATGATGACTTTAAAAAGTGAAAAAGAGTAAATAAGGTATATTTGTATTTACTTTAAATATCCAATCATGTGCAAGGGAAATACAAAATATTTTTTTTCTAGAACATGATTGGTTGGTTGAAGTGAGTACAGCTTAATTTTACTCAACAAACATTCACTTTGCAAAGTAAAGATCCTCTACTACTTAAGTAAATTAACTTCAACATATTGTTGCCCTATACTTACATTACGTCAGCGATGGGCTTAATATTGCTGGTGTGTATATGGTATGTAGGATATTTTCACTTCAATGGCAGAAACTGGATAGTGTAAAATGTTTTACGGTCAATCTAGGTAACCAAAAAAAAGAGATTCTGGGTCAAAATGCAGAAAAAAATATTTCTGTTTTCTGAAAATAAGATGATGTTTCATTATAACTCATGGTCACATTTTCCCAATTCTACACTAGGCAATTGTATTAAGGATATGCTGTATGCTAACTTCTAAAATGTGACACCATGTTATAAGGACTTTTGTCTGTCTTCCCTTGTTCAGCACTACTCTTTTTTGCTGACATATTTAAAATTTCTCTTTAGCAAATCCATACTGCTCATGAATTACACAATAGCTTCACTTGGTTGTGTCCACAGGACTTGTACTGAAGACTTGACACAAGTGGTGTAGTGTAATTGCTTGAGCCGTGAAGAATAAATTATTTTCATAAATTGTCTCATGATTACATTCATTTAATATTTAATATTACATAGATTAAGAAAGGAAAAAGGAGCAGTACGCATGAGAATATTTTGGAATACTTCAATGACAATATATTAAAAATTAACTTTCATGACAGTTGTAAGCATTTTTTCTGCTTGAAATTGGTTTGATTTGTGCACAGTCTTTAGGTAAGTTGCAAACTGAACTTGTCATCTAAGATTGATTGAAAAAAGTTATATCTTAGGTAGGAAAATGAGATCAAGTATAAAGTGCATCAGAATATATTTTCCACTGCCACGTTCTTATCTGAATGATCTATATTTAGGAACAGAAACCACAAAACCAAGAAAGCTCCCATAAATCATGGTTTGCTTCATGACTCTCCTTCAATACCTCTCCAACCTTCAGTAGCAAAAAAAGATTTAATGTGATAGCCAGGTTGATTCAACTGTCATGAATGAATGCTAACAGCATAAAAGATGTAAAGCATGGCTTTGTGAACTTGGGGCCTAACCAGGATAACTATTATGTAGTGTACTTTTTATCTGCTGTGTAAACATTGTAAAGTTTGATTAAGATCACATTACAGTGAGGCATGAATATATTCTGGAACTAGTACATGGATCAGGCTTCAAGGAAACACCACCACTTTCAACGTAAATCTGTGACCAGGCTATACACATTAAACTATTTAGATATTCTTAACAAGCAGTAAAAATGCTTTAAAACAAGTCATCACTGTCTTCCGTAGCTATGAGAATCCTGGAGTAATATAACCGAAACTCCAGCTATCCTAAAAATTCACCTTGCAGTGGGGTTCCTACCCCAAGTTATTGTGGATGTCAGCAGATATAATAAACTCTGTGGGGTTGATTTACTAAAGGCATACAGTATAGGCTGTTTGCTTGTTAAGAGAATTTTCCCCCAAGCTTAGTGAATGACCTGCCGAAACTTTAATAATTTTGCAAGCTAAAATACTGCTTTTTTTTCCCTGCACGATTAGACATTTTTGTAAAATTAATTCTCACCAGTGTAACAGCCTATTTGTCTTTAGTAAATCAATCCCTGTGTTTCATAACAGGATCCTAACACAAGGTGTACAGCTTTTGTTCCAGCAAGGAGAACAGTGAACATCACAGAGGAGAAATCTCAGAATCCCACTCCTAACTAACAGTGTCTTAGGTGATCTCATAGTGCAGATATACAGCTATGAAACACAGGACTGCTTGGACACAGGAAGTGTAGTGCTATATTCAAAGAAAAATTCAAGACAAAGACTATTTTTTTTTCGGTGCTGTTCAAGCAGAACCAAATTTTCTACATCTGGTAAGTAAAAAGGTTACACCTTTTTACTTTTTCTTTTTAATTAAGTTCACACTGGCATCATCCCATGTAGGTATATTGATAAGTTTGTGAAGAAAAAAAAATGGAGAATTTAAATATGCCAATGAGAACAGAACATGAATCTTTGATATATAAAAATTACAACATTTTTATTGTTTCACATAAAAAAAAGCACTCTTTACCACTTCAATACAGGGCACTTATACACCCTTCCTGCCCAGACCAATTTTTAGCTTTCAGCACTCTTGCACTTTGAATGCCAATTACTCAGTCATGCAGCACTGTACCCAAACAAAATTGTTATCATTTTTTCACACAAATAGAGCTTTCTTTTAATGGTATTTAATCACCCTTGGGTTTTTTATTTTTTGCGACATAAGTGAAAAAAAATGCGAAAATTTTGAATAAAAAAACACCTTTTTTTAGTTTTTATAATACTATTTTGCAAATAAGTAATATTTATTCATAAATTTGGGCCAAAATTTATACTGCTACACGTCTTTGGTAAAAAATAGCCCAGATAAGTGTATATTATTTGGTCTGTGTGAAAGTTATAGAGCCTACATGCTATGGTGAAAATTATTGAAAATTAATCACACCTGATGTACAGACTGATCTCATCTCTTGAGGCCCCCAAAATGTCAGGAAAGTACAAATACCCCCTAAGTTTTTAGTAAGGGGCATAGTGAGTTTTTTGAAGTTGCAATTTTCTCCCACAATTCTTGGGAAAATTAAGAAATTATTATTTATTTATTTTATATTTTATTTTATATTAACATTTTCATAATAACAAGTTATTTCTCACACACAGCATATGCATACTTTCAATTACACCCCAAAATACATTCAGCTACTCCTCCCGAGTATGGTGATACCACATATGTGGGACTTTATTTACAGCTTGGCCACATAGAGAGGTCCAACATGCAGGGAGCATAAATTGCACATAACATTTCATAACAACCTATCACACTTTTGAAGGCCCTGGAGCACCAGGGCAATGGAATTACCCACAAAATGACCCCATTTTGGAAAGCAAACACCCCAAGGTATAATCTATGAGGCATAATGAGTCTTTTGAATGGTTCATTTTTTTCCACAAGTCTTCAGAAAACATGGAAAGAAAATGAAAACTTTTTTTTTTTATAGAAAGTGGTCAATGTATAAGATATTTCTAGCACTCAGCATGTACATAGCAAAAATGACACCCCAAAATACATTCTGCTACTTGTCTCGAGTATGATGATAACATATTGGGTGGCACAGTGGTGTAGTGGTTAGCACTCTCACCTAGCAGTAAGAAGGGTCGCTGGTTCGAATCCCAACCACGACACTACCTGCCTGGAGTTTGCATATTCTCCCCGTGCATGTGTGGGTTTCCTCCAGGTACCCTGGTTTCCTCTCACAATCCAAAGACATGCAGGTAGGTTAATTGGCTTCTGACCAAAAATTGGCCCTAGTATATTAAATGAGACCTTGGATTGTGGGCTCCTTGAGGGTAGGGACCGATGTGAGTGTGCAATGTACAGAGTTAGGGACAGTTGTAGACACTCGCTCAAGTTGAACTGGATAGACTGGTGTCTTTATTCAACCTTACTAACTATGAAACATGTGTAAGAATTTTACACAGTCTGGCCACATAGAGAGGCACAACACGCAGGGAGCACCGTCAGGCACTTTAGGAGCATAAATTACACATAAAATTTCCTAACAACCTATTACACTTTTAAAGGCCCTGGAGCACCAGGACAATTGAATTACCCTCAAAATGACCCCATTTTGGAAAGCAAACACCCCAACGTACATTCTATGAGGCATAATGAGTCTTTTGAATGGTTAGTTTTTTTCCACAAGTCTTCGGAAAACGTAGAAAGAAAATTAAAACGTATTTTCTGTGACCAGCTGTGATTAGACACAGATGGCCACGTGGTAAAGAGACAATTTGATTCATCAGTGTGACAAGCCTTGTCCCCGATTGCCGCTCTGTGCGCCCCTAGGGGCACACACGAGCACCATGCATGAGGACAATGCATGTGACCGGCTGTGATTGGCCGCAGCCGGTCACATGGTAAAGAGACAATTTTTATTGGCTCTTTACACTGATCTGGGATGGGCTGTGTCCTGAGGGACACGTCTCATCCCTGATCGCCGCATTGCAGGCCTCCGGGGGGCCCGAAGGAGTGACGAGAAGCCCAGGGCGTCATATGACACCCGCCCGGAGGTTAAAAGACATTTTTACAAAAAAACTCCAAACAGTTCAGAGCTTCAAATTATTGTGAAATTCATAGATAGTCTACATGTAGAGTGCTGTTTTAAAACAATAAAAAATATTTAATTTTATATATCAAAGATTCATGTTGTCACATACCTGGTGGAGACTGAGCTGTAGAAAGGGCTTCTCTTGCACCTCCTGCCTAGCACCCCTGGTAGAGATGACAGGGAGTGAAAGACACAGAGCCGCACGAGGGCCAATGTAGCAGGTGGCTCAGGATGGGTCTTGGCAGGAACCCGATAGCTGCAGATCACCGGATGGGCACCGAGGACTGGAACTCTGTGTTGCTGGATCAGCAGGCAGAGTCGTGGTCGGGGACATAAGCTAGGAGGTCATCAACAGCCGAGCAGAGCAGGTACCGGAACGTGAGACAGAATCAAAGACAGGATACTGGCCAGGTTCGGTACACAGTCGGGCAGCACAGTACGGGAGCATGAAGCAGGAGCGAGGTCAAACACAAGCTGAGGTCACAGGAAGGCAGGCAGAAGTCAACGGGCAGGTTCAGGTACAAGCCGGGTCAAACACACAAATACTGGAACAGATCAGATACAGGTACTAGCTGAAAGAGCACTCAGCAAGGCTCATGTGTCAGTGTTTCATTTAAGTAAACTTACTTGGCGCCCAGACGTGCGCAGGTGCACGCACGTGTGCGCATTCGCACGCATTTGTGTGCGCGCATTGGCGAACATGTGTGTGCGCGTTGGCGCACACATGCGCCAATACACACTGGTGTGCCTGTGCTTTTCTTTGCGGGTGCACGTCTGTTAGCCAAACTTCCCTTACACATGTTCTCTTCTCATAGGCATATTTAAAGTCCCACATTTTTTTCTTCACAAACTTATCCACATACATTTTCTACATGTTCTCTATCACATAGCAAATGTTCACTTTTTGAGTCCAGGTCCACTTTAAGACATCATTACTCCAAGTCTCCAGAGGCAACATTCTAAAAAAGAGAAGTACAGTGGTGTGAAAAAGTGTTTGCCCCCTTCCTCATTTCCTGTTTCTTTGCATGTTTGTCACACTTAAGTGTTTCGGAACATCAAACCAATTTAAACAATAGTCAAGGACAACACAAGTAAACACAAAATGCAATTTGTAAATGAAGGTGTTTATTATTAAAGGGGAAAAAAAATCCAAACCATCATGGCCCTGTGTGAAAAAGTGATTGCCCCCTAAACCTAATAACTGGTTGGGCCACCCTTAGCAGCAACAACTGCAACCAAGCGTTTGCGATAACGTGCAATGAGGCTTTTACAGCGTCCTGGAGGAATTTTGGCCCACTCATCTTTGCAGAATTGTCCTAATTCAGTTACATTAGAGGGTTTTCGAGCATGAACGGCCTTTTTAAGGTCATACCACAACATCTCAATAGGATTCAGGTCAGGACTTTGGCTAGGCCACTCCAAAGTCTTCATTTTGTTTTTCTTCAGCCATTCGGTGGTGGACTTGCTGGTGTGTTTAGGATCATTGTCCTGCTGCAGAACCCAAGTTCGTTTCAGCTTGAGTACATGAACAGATGGTCGGACATTCTCCTTCAGGATCTCTTGGTAGACAGCAGAATTCATAGTTCCTTTTATCACTGCAAGTCTTCCAGGTCCTGAAGCAGCAAAACAGCCCCAGACCATCACACTACCACCACTACCACTACTTGGACACACACCCTCCAAAGAGTTCCACTTTTGTCTCATCGGTCCACAGAATGTTGTCCCAAAAGTCTTGGGGATCATCAAGATGTGTTGTGGAGATATTGAGACGAGCTTTGATGTTCTTTTTGCTCAGCAGTGGTTTTCTCCTTGGAACTCTGCCATGCAGGCCATTTTTGCCCAGTCTTTTCCTGATGGTGGAGGCATGAACGCTGACCTTAACTGAGGCAAGTGAGGCCTGCAGTTCCTTGGACGTTGTTGTGGGGTCTTTTGTGACCTCTTGGATGAGTCGTCGCTGCGCTCTTGGGGTAATTTTGGGCGGCCGGCCACTCCTGGGATGGTTCACTGGATAATGGCTCTCACTGTGGTTCGCTGGATTCCCAAAGCTTTGGAAATGGCTTTATAACCCTTTCCAGACTGATAGATCTCAATTACTTTCTTTCTCAATTGTTCCTGAATTTCTTTGGGTCTCGGCATGATGTGTGTCAAGCAGCTCCTATTTAAGTGATGCCTTGATTGTGAACAGGTGTGGCAATAATCAGGCCTGGGTGTGGCTAGAGAAATTGAACTCAGGTGTGGACAACCACAGTTATAGTATGTTTTAACAAGGGGGGCAATCACTTTTTCACACAGGGCCATGATGGTTTGGATTTTTTTTCACCTTTAATAATAAACACCTTCATTTACAAATTGCATTTTGTGTTTACTTGTGTTGTCCTTGACTATTGTTTAAATTGGTTTGATGTTCCGAAACACTTAAGTGTGACAAACATGCAAAGGAACAGGAAATGAGGAAGGGGGCAAACACTTTTTCACACCACTGTATATGGGTCTAATCAATAAAACTACCACAATGACATTGTACAAAGTGAAATTTTTAATGACAGCCAAGCAAAGATTATATTTTACTGATCTAAATGTGAAAAACTAGAATTTAACAAGCCTTTTTAGTTACTGCACTGCATATGATTACTGTACTCTGTACTGCTTTATTAAATAGGCTGGATGAATCATAGACGAACATTGACAGGGAGTTTAAAGGTCTCTTTTTTCCATTGCCATCATTCTTTAATTACAAGCAATATGCAGACTAATTGCATCACATAAAATATATATTTTTACCTATTATTTTGCAGTTATTTAATTGCTTTACTTGTCTGTATTGAGTAACTAGGTGATTAATGTGACCCTTCAGTATCTGCAGCATACCTCCTGTACACATCAACTTGCAGCTGCTATTTTTGCAGACCGGTAAGACCAGTGACCTGCAGATCCTGAGAACATGTCGGTGGTGTCATTTGGCAAGCAAAGCTTCTTATTTAATCACACAATATTGATCTGTCGGACACAAGTGAAACACCCAAATCAGACAAGTTTTCAGTGGATTTCAATATATAACCTCACAACAGCACAAATCGATGCTTCAGTTCCCAAAAGGCTATTTAAAGGTCTTTGTGATTGTATAGGATGTTACTGTGTAATCAAGTACATATAATCAATTTCTGTATATCCTTTATGTTAGCTAAAATGGTGTTATAAACTACCTTTATATGTCTTAAAAAATCTCTTTCAATTTCCAACTTTTTCATCATTTGGTTTAATTTTGTAGAAAGGGTGCATAGTATATGGAGATGACATTTAACATTGTGATACAAATACAAATGGTATTTTTTGTGGTAGGTATCTCTTGGGAGTTGCTATTTATAAAAGGAAACAAAACAGGGTTTCTAAGGATCACTACCCAGGTCTGATTTTGTACATTTTGTACAGCTTGTTACAGATAAGTTCCAAACAGATGACTGAGGTATTCCGTTTTTGTTTTCAGGGAATTATGTTAAAAATCACTACTACTACATTATTGCAATAATAGTTGTTTATATTTATTTGTAGATTATTGTGTTCCTCTTAAGGTGTAAGTAACGTGTAATTTTGGATTGAGTATGGAATAGTTAGGAACCCTGTCAAGTTTTTTTTTACCGGGAAGATTTTTTTCAACATAAAAATAAAGTTTTGGCTTTAGAGACACTTTTATTTGCCCATAGTAGCTTCTTATTGCTAAGAATCGCACAATGGCAACAGGTCATGTGACATCCAAATGCACTCACACTATCATCTGCTAATTTATGAGATTTGGAACGTGACATAAGGAGCAAACAATAGAAATGATGATGAAAGATCTACAGTGCCTTGAAAAAGTATTCATACCCCCTGACATTTTCCACATTTTGTCATGTTACAACCAAAAACGTAAATTTATTTTACTGGGATTTTATGTGATAGACCAACACAAAGTGGCACACAATTATGAAGTGGAAGAAAAATGATAAATGGTTTTCAAATATTTTTACAAATAAATATGTGAAAAGTGTGGCGTGCATTTGTATTTAGCCAATACTTTGTAGAACCATCTTTTGCTGCAATTACAGCTTATTTGGGTATGTTTCTATCTAGAGAGTGACATTTTTGCCCATTCTTCCTTGCAAAATAGCTTAAATTCTGTCAGATTGGATGGAGTACATCTGTGAACAGCAATTTTCAAGTCTTGCAACGGATTCTCAATTGGATTTACCTCTGGACTTTGACTGGACCATTCTAACACATGAATATGCTTTGATCTAAACTATTCCATTGTAGCTCTTTCTGTATGTTTAGGGTCGTTGTGCTGCTGGAAGCTGAACCTCCACCCCAGTCTCAAGTCTTTTGCAGACTTTAACAGGTTTACTTCTAAGATTGCCCTGTATTTCGCTCCATCCATTTTCCAATCAACTCTGACCAGCTTCCCTGTCATTGCTGAAGAAAAGTATCCCCACAATATGATTCTACCACCACCATTTTTCACAGTGGAGAGGGTGTGTTCAGGGTGAAGTGTAGTGTTAGTTTTCCACCACACATAGCATTTTGCTTTTAGGCCAAAAAGTTACATTTTGGTCTCATCTGACCAGAGCACCTTCTTCTACATGTTTGCTGTGTCCCCCACATGGCTTCTCGCAAACTGCAAACAGGACTTGTTATCTCTTTCTTTTAACAATGGCTTTCTTCTTAACACTCTTCCATAAAGGCCAGATTTGTGGAGTGCATGACTAATAATTGTCCTGTGGACAGATTCTCCCACCTGAGCTGTGGATCTCTGCAGCTCCTCCAGAGTTACCATGGGCCTCTTGGCTGCTTCTCTGATTAATGCTCTTCTTGCCCGGCCTGTCAGTTTAGGTGGACGGCCATGTCTTGGTGGGTTTGCAGTTGTGCCATACTCTTTCCATTTTCTGATGATGGATTAGACAGTACTCCGTAAGATGTTCAAAGCTTGGGATATTTTTTTATAACCTAACCCTATTTTAAACTTCTCCACAATGTTATCACTGTCTGGTGTGTTCCTTGGCCTTCATGATGCTGTTTGTTCACTAAGGTTCTCTAACAAACCTCTGAGGGCTTCACAGAACAGCTGCATTTATACTAAGATCAAATTACACAAAGGTGGACTCTATTTACTAATTAGGTGACTTCTGCAGACAATTGGTTCTACTAGATTTTAGTTTGGGGTATCAGAGTAAAGGGAGCTGAATACAAATGCACGCCACACTTTTCAGATATTTATTTGTAAAAAATTTGGAAAACCATTTATAATTTTCCTTCCACTTCACAATTATTTGCCACTTTGTGTTGGTCTATCACATAAAACCCCAATAAAATACATTTATATTTTTGGTTGTAACATGACAAAATGTGGAAAATGTCAAGGGGTATGAATACTTTTTCAAGGCACTGTAGTTGTTCTAATGAAATACAGTACAGGTGATGAATTACAGTTTAAAGCAGTGGTTCTCAACAGTCCTCAAGTACCCCCAACTGGCCATGTTTTCAGGTTTTCCTTTACTTTGCACAGCTGCATTAAATCAATATCAATGACATGGTATTGATAAGAGCTATTTTATCCAAGGAAAGTTCCCAAAACATGGCCCATTGGGGGTACTTGAGGACTGAGGGTGAGAACCACTGATTTACAGTACAGATGAAAGGGTACTGCTATACCCAATAGAGCCTCAATTGCAATAATAATATATTGAACCTAGGGATCCACTGCATATCTGTTGTTTATAGGACATCTTTACATTCCATGTTATAACCTGCTTTAAAAGACATAGTGAAAGTTAAAGGGATTGTGTCGAGAGAAACACAATATACCTTGGATTGACTTGGGTACAATCAGCCTGCCCAGAGATGGTTCAAATCTCATCTGGTCCCTGCTGAACCAGCCAAGATTCGAAATGTCTATGGCCAGGATTATTTCCAATATTTATGAGCCTTAAAACCCAAAAGTCTTAACACATGAAAAAAACATATTGAAGAAATGGATTCTGGACAGCCGCACTCCGATAAAAGCCTTTATTGTAATGAATAGTCAACGTTCATGTGACAACAGAAGCAAGACAAACAGCTGGCGCATTTCACAACATCATTGTTGCTTAGTCATAGCTAAATGAAATAAAAAAATTACATGGAAAAAACAACCAACATGAACATCATCTTACTGAAAAACGATATCAGATTTTATAAATCATTTTTATTATTTGGACACTGAAATATATCAGTCTCCACTAGAGTTTTACTGTTTATACTGTGAGAACGATCTGAAGCAGATATTATTTTGGATTTCTGCTGGGACATTGAAGATAATCAATTTTTTTATGACGTGTAGGTTGTATATCAGTGCTGGTAAAGTACCTGCTCTTTCTGGTACATAGCAGGCAGTGGCATCTAAAGAGAGCCTGCAAAGGAAGACAATTTTGGTTACACTTTGAATGCCTCTCCTTCCTTTACTGAAGGGTTTAAATCCATTAAATACAAGAGGCCAATAAAATCCAGACCACCAGACCAAATGTGTGTACTTCACTAAGCATTGGTAAATGTGACAATAAATAAATGTGTAAAACACATGCCTACCTAAATAAAGTTGACACAGTTTGAAGTGTATATATATATATATATATATATATATATATATATATATATATATATACTGAGACAGAGAAAAAGAGAGAGTCTGGAAGTTATGGTGAGTGATCCAGCGCAAAGTGTCATTTAAAAAACAATTTGAGATCTGACAGAATCAGAACAATCACCAAATAAAGGACAGCAACACTCACTGTATAAACACATACCAATACAAGAATGATCTAACAAAATAAATGCCTCCCGCTGTCTAAAAGTGCATAAACATACATATAATAATAATAAATATTCAAATCATGAATCACAATAAAATTTATATATATGTGAATAAATAAATAAAAAGTCCCAAAAGTTCATTAAAAGAGGTGGAGACATAATCCCATTAAAGTGCTGGAAAAATCCAAGTGCTGTATTTGTGTGCCTAGAAACAACAATGGAAACCCTTTGCCTCTACTCTAAACCAGTGTGTACTCCACCATGAGGGATATTGAAGCCTCTTACCAGAAATTTACACCTCTATACAAAAGGTCTAACCATGCTTAAAGTTGATGTAAACCCAATGAAATTTGATCTGGGCACATATATCGGCAGTGTTTTCTTATCACTCTTCAAAGCAAAGTCCTGTGTATTTCTCCTGCTCCATTCTTCTGTTATCAGCATGATAACCTCTGACAAGTTCTCTGCCAACTGTGATAAAACCAGCCTAAAATTTGTGTCAAGGGAGGTTGCTATAAATAGATTAGCAGAGAGCTAAACTATTCACAGAGCAGCTCTGAGAGTCTCTGCCTATGTGGAGTGGGGTGCGTGCCTTTCCTCCAATCAGTTGTCTTGGCTGTGTGTCCAGACTTCACTTCCAGTGCTGAACAGGAAGTGAAAATCTCTAACAGGATTTGAACTTTCTAAAGTATATAAAAAGCTGAAGACAGCAGATATACGAGGTAAAAATTGTGTAGGGAGATTTTTTTAATCTCTGTGTATCATCTGAGGATGTTCACTTCACTGGGTATATGTGAGGGTTTACATCCACTTTAAGGGAGAGAACCCTCACTGGATGGATGGATGGCATAGGCGTGTGCACAGGGTGTGCCGGGTGTGCCGGCGGTGCCCATTCCCCCTGCTTCCTGTCCCCCCCTGCAGTGCTGCCAATTTCCCTACTCTCCTTTCAGGAACAGGGAAGGAGCTGGTAAATATTTCATTACTGGCCCCTTCCTTTTCTGATCTGTACTGATCACTCCTGTCTTCATTCTTAACTGAAGAATAGCAAACTATGTTTACTGCAGGCTGTAGAGAAAGGGACTGGTGAATCTCTGTCTTCAGTTTGTTTCTCTGTCTCAAAAGAGAGACATCAGGTGTCTGTTTAGGCCCTTGATATTTTACCAAGGCCCCATAACGGGGCTCCTACAAAAAATTTGTAAATGAATTATATTGTAAAAATAATGCAAAAACAAAAATTGTAAAAAAATAATAAAAACATAATACATATATAAAAACTACTGACACGGTCCACTGCCCTACTGACACCAATCTTTGCTCTACTGACACCACCCACTGCTCTGCTGATGCACACATGTGTGTTTCTGCTCTGGGGTGCACACCCTAATGCAATAGGCTGAGCACACCACTTATGGATGGATTAATGGGTCACCACTCAGCTTCAATCAGAAATAGACCAGACTAGATGGCTACAAATACCATCATTCGACAATATTCAGGTCGACAGCTCGCACCAAAAGATGAATCACAAAACTCCCATCAGAGTTCAATCCTGATAATTACATGCAAAAAGAAGGGGATCGCTCATCGTGAAACAGTAAAAAGCAAGCATATATATTAATTTTATTGTGATTCATGATTTGAATATTTATTATTATAATTATATGTATGTATTTATTTGGTTAATGCACTTTTAGCGCAACGCATTTATTTTGTTAGATCATGATCACATAATTAGGAAGCGCTATTTCCAAGTGCTAGTTTGAGACCAGCACAACATGGTATCATAACTAGCATCAAGCACAGGTATCTACTGCTGGGCCACAAGTGGAATGTAAATTACTGCCCTCTCAGCAGAGTAAACTATATTTATAGATTGAAGCTATGTACAGTAGTACTTACATCTATTCACTCTGACCACCAGCAAGTAATGTGTCACAAGTTAGCCTGCAATTTTTCTGCTTGTGTATTCTTACCTCCTTGCTGCAGTGCTTTCTCTACCCTGATTCCTTTCACATGTGTGGTCTGGCTGTGTTCACCTATTGGCATCACCTACTATTCAGTGGGCTTTTATTTCCTTCCTGTCCATCTATTCCTGGCCCGCCTCCTAGTCTGCTTGCCTATATAAGACATGCTCAGTATAGCCCACATTTAGAGTTGAGTGGACACCTGGATGTTCGGGTTCGGCGGGTTCGGCCGAACTTTGGAAAAAAGTCCGGGTTCGGGACCGAACTTGACCCGAACTCCGAACCCCATTGAAGTCAATGGGAACCCAAACTTTTCAAGACTAAAATGGCTGTAAAAAAGTCATGGAAAGGGCTAGAGGGCTGCAAACGGCAACAAAATGTTGTTAAGAGCATGGCAAGTGCTCTGCAAACGAATGTGGATAGGGAAATAACTTAAAATAACATAAAAAAATAAAAATAAAATGCTGGAGGCCCCCTTCTCAGCAGAAGAGGTACAGGAAGTCATTAAGAACCTTAAGAAACTCAACGGCCCGATGCCGCACATATGGTGGGAATACCCCAGAATACGCACTTTCTGGAAAAATTTATTAAATTTAATGGATAAGATAGTGGGAAAATAAAATACTTGGAAATTAAAAAAATTAAAAAATTATAATCTTGACCTAGGAGGACGAGGTCCATATGGAGTAGGAGGTTGAGGTGGCGGTGGATGTGGCGGTGTAGGTGGTTCAAAAATACAACAATGGCTGGGTAAGGCAAGTGGTGAATGATGTGTCGAATTCTGTCCCCCGTCGCATAGTGTCCGCCCCGTTACTGCGCTTGCTCAGTACGTAGGACAAGGGGATTTCGAAACTCTCCGAAGACGATGCACAGTGACTCCAGGTTCAAGCCACATCATCCGAGGTTGAAGCCTAGCCAAGCGAGCCCGTGAGGGGCCCTGTTACTATGTGCTACTGTATGTCCACTTGGATGGTGGGGCTTGAACCTGCACTCACTGCGCAGGCGACGTTCATCTTTGGAGATTTTGTGAATCTCCTTGTCCTCCGTACTGCGCAAGCACTGCGCCTGCGCAGTAAGTGGCCGGACACTATCCGATGGCCAGACAGTTTTTGTCAGAACACCGGTATACGTGTCTATTCTGCACAAGTTACGGACAAGTCCTGTGGGATCCATGCCTGGTTCATTTTAATGAACGTGAGCTTGTCCACATTGGCTCTGGACAGGCGGCTGCGCTTGTCTGTGATAACGCCCCCTGCCGTGCTAAATACACGTTCAGATAATACACTGGCTGCAGGGCAGGCCAGCACCTCCAAGGCGTAAAGGGCAAGCTCAGGCCATGTGCCCAATTTGGAGACCCAGAAGTTGAAGGGGGCAGACCCGTCATTCAGTACGTGTAGGCGTGTGCACACATACTGCTCCACCATGTTGGTGAAATGCTGCCTCCTGCTAAGACGTTCCATCTCAGCTGGTGGTGCGGGGCCACGTCCCCTTTTTGATGATCTCCTCGTATTTTCAAAATTTATGATCTCGCCCTAAATGGGTGTTTTTGCAATAGGAGAAGACACCCACAGTATGTAAAGCGTGTATCTCAAAAACTGCTAAACTGCAGAAAATGCTATTGGAAAAAAAAATGTCACTACAATTTTTTTTGGGATAGCACAATAGAAGAAATATCGATCGATTGTATGTCACACTCCTGCACACATGCACAAAGCACTGAAATATTTTATTTGTTGGCAATAGCAGAATACAAGCACAGTGTCTAAAGGGTGTATGAACATGCAGAAAATGCTATTGGAAAAAAAAATGTCGCTACAATTTTTTTTTTGGGATAGCACAATAGAAGAAATATCAATCGATTGTAAGTCACACTCCTGCACACATGCACAAAGCACTGAAATATTATTTTTTTTGGCAATAGCAGAATACACGCACAGTTTCTAAAGCGTGTATGAACATGCAGAAAATGTATTGGAAAAAAAAATTTCGCTACAATTTTTTTTTTTTGGGATAGCACAATAGAAGAAATATAGATTGATTGTATGTCACACTTCTGCACACATGCACAAAGCACTGAAAGATTTTATTTTTTGGCAATAGCAGAATACACGCACAGTGTCTAAAGCGTGTATGAACATGCAGAAAATGCTATTGGAAAAAAAAATGTCGCTACAATTTTTTTTTTGGGATAGCACAATAGAAGAAATATCAATCGATTGTATGTCACACTCCTGCACACATGCACAAAGCACTGAAAGATTTTATTTTTTGTCAATAGCAGAATACACGCACAGTGTCTAAAGCATGTATGAACATGCAGAAAATGCTATTGGAAAAAAAATGTCGCTACAATTTTTTTTTGGGGATAGCACAATAGAAGAAATATCGATCGATTGTATGTCACACTTCTGCACACATGCACAAAGCACTGCAAGATTTTATTTTTTGGCAATAGCAGAATACACGCACAGTGTCTAAAGCGTGTATGAACATGCAGAAAATGCTATTGGAAAAGAAAAATTTCGCTACAGTTTTTCTTTTTGGGATAGCACAATAGAAGAAATATCGATCGATTGTATGTCACACTCCTGCACACATGCACAAAGCACTGAAAGATTTTATTTTTTGGCAATAGCAGAATACACGCACAGTGTCTAAAGTGTGTATGAACATGCAGAAAATGCTATTGGAAAAAAAATTTTTGCTACAATTTTTCTTTTTGGGATAGCACAATAGAAGAAATATCGATCGATTGTATGTCACACTCCTGCACACATGCACAAAGCACTGAAAGATTTTATTTTTTGGCAATAGCAGAATACACGCACAGTGTCTAAAGCGTGTATGAACATGCAGAAAATGCTATTGGAAAAAAAAATGTTGCTACATTTTTTTTTTTGGGATAGCACAATAGAAGAAATATCGATCGATTGTATGTCACACTCCTACACACATGCACAAAGCACTGAAATATTTTATTTTTTGGCAATAGCAGAATACACGCACAGTGTCTAAAGCGTGTATGAACATGCAGAAAATGCTATTGGAAAAAAAAAATGTCGCTACAATTTTTTTTTTTGGGATAGCACAATAGAAGAAATATAGATCGATTGTATGTCACACTTCTGCACACATGCACAAAGCACTGAAATATTTTATTTTTTGGCAATAGCAGAATACACGCACAGTGTCTAAAGGGTGTATGAACATGCAGATAATGCTATTGGAAAAAAAAATGTTGCTACAATTTTTTTTTTGGGATAGCACAATAGAAGAAATATCGATCGATTGTATGTCACACTCCTGCACACATGCACAAAGCACTGAAATATTACATTTTTTGGCAATAGCAGAATACACGCACAGTGTCTAAAGCGTGTATGAACATGCAGAAAATGTATTGGAAAAAAAAAATGTCGCTACAATTTTTTTTTGGGATAGCACAATAGAATAAATATAGATTGATTGTATGTCACACTTCTGCACACATGCACAAAGCACTGAAAGATTTTATTTTTTGGCAATAGCAGAATACACGCACAGTGTCTAAAGGGTGTATGAACATGCAGAAAATGCTATTGGAAAAAAAAATGTTGCTACAATTTTTTTTTTTGGGATAGCACAATAGAAGAAATATCGATCGATTGTATGTCACACTTCTGCACACATGCACAAAGCACTGAAATATTTTATTTTTTGGCAATAGCAGAATACATGCACAGTGTCTAAAGCGCGTATGAATATGCAGAAAATGCTATTGGAAAAAAAAATGTCGCTACAATTTATTTTTTTGGGATAGCACAATAGAAGAAATATCGATCGATTGTATGTCACACTCCTGCACACATGCACAAAGCACTGAAAGATTTTATTTTTTGGCAATAGCAGAATACACGCACAGTGTCTAAACCGTGTATGAACATGCAGAAAATGCTATTGGAAAAAAAAAACATGCACAAATCACAGCAAAATTACATTTTTTTGTAATGTTTTTGCAATAGCAGAATACACACAGAGTATGGTGTATCTCTTAGTAAAATATGCAGTGCAGTGATGCTGCACTGAGCTTGCAGGTAAAAGTTATATTTTGTCTGGCACTGGCCTCATGGCACTGTTAAAAGACTGTGCACTGCACCCCAGCCAGGGTACAATTAATTTAGGAATCTCTTGAATAATTCTCTCTGCCTCTTTCTTTTCCTTAATAAAGACACTCTCTAGTCTCTACTCTAGCTATGTAGATCGCTCACTGATATAACTAATTTGAAGAAAATTTAAGGAATGTGGACTGACTGACTGTATCAGACTAACTCCTAATGAAATCCTCTCTTAGCAGCACAGGAACCTGTCTATAGCAGAGTGAGGTGCTGTGTGCCTGTACCTTATATAGAGGCTGGGTCACATGCTGCACTGGCCAATCACAGCCATGCCATTAGTAGGCATGGCTTTGATGGCTTTTAAGGGCACACTGGTGAAACTAGCGTGGATTGGCTGCCCTGCAGCTTGTAAAAGGTGCCAATACATCGCCGAACACCGGACCCGAACATACAGTCAATAGTTCGGGTTCTGGTCTGGGACCCGGACACCCAAAAGTCCGGTACGGACCCAAACTTTACAGTTCGGGTTCGCTCAACCCTACCCACATTGCCTGAGCAACTTCACAGTTCTCTGAGTGCCCATTCACTTGTTACTTGTGTACCCTGTGCCTGACTACCCATGTACCGACCTGGGCTTCATTTACTGTCTGTTCTTGTTTTCTTCCCATCCTGACCTTGGCTTGTCTCCTGGAGTTCCTGTTGTCTCCTGCTGTTTGTACTCCACATATACGGGTGGTCTCTGCATCCTCAGCTGGGCATACCTGGAAGCTGCAACCTGGTTCCAGCTTGCTGCAAGTCCATCCCCACCATCAGGGGCTCTGGTAAAGAAGCAGGATGGGGCTTAGACTCCGCACCCTGGGGAACCCCTGCTTACAAGGGCTCACTACCACAGATGTTTGACAGTTTGCTCAGGCCATGAGCTCCTTGGAGTTACCGCAACATCTTCTGGAACAACTTCAGTGTTGGGCGCAGAGAGTTGATGTCCATTAGGTATATCAAAAATGGATTATACAAATTATGGATTATACTGTTTTGATCAGCTGCAGGTTGTGTCCACTTCTCACACCCCATTCTGGCTCCCGTTCCAGTTCCTTCTGCTCGCTGTCCCTCCAGTGGAGGGCAGTCCTTCAAAACTCCATCTGCCTCCATCACTTGGCTTTTCTGGTGATCCTAAAGCTTGTCGGAGCTTCATCAATAAGTGCTTGATTCACTTTGAACTAGCGGGCCATCATTTTCCTACTGATCATTCCAAGGCGGCATACATGATATCACTCCATTCTGGAGATGCCCTGGCTTGGGCCTCGACACTGTGGGAGCATCAAGTTTCTACTGTTTCCAGTCTCACTGCCTTCCTGCAAGCATTTTGCAAAACCTTCGATGTGCCTAACAGGGCCGCAACATCTGTCACTTTCCCTCGGTTTATCATACCTGTCTCCATTTTTTGGGCCCTGAACTGATATTAAGTTTCTGCATATGGAGCAGCCGGGAACTTAATTGAGCAGTCCTTGGCTGCTGAATTGGGCATTCCTCTCATTCTCTTGGGATAGATGCCTCTATCAGTATCTTCAGTTGATGGCTCTACCTTGACCTGAAGACCCCTACGGTTCCGAACTACCTCCATAACTATGCATGTCAGTGTTCTTCATCGTGAGGAAATCTCCTTCCTCAGTCTTCTGGTTCCATCAATCTTGGATTTCCATGGTTGCAGAAACACTCACCCTATCTGGATTGGAACTCTGGCCAAGTTTTGTCTTGGTGGTCGCAATGCTATCAGACTTGTCTCCCTAAGGTGCACCCACCTCTCTGATGCTCCTTCGGCATTATCAGGCCTTCCAAGACGTTTTTTGCATAAAGCTGATGACAGTTTGCCTTCTCATAGTCTCTATGACCTCCAAACTGGGACTACTTTGCTCCGAGGTCGAGTCCGCCCTCTCTCCATCCATGGGACTCAAGCCATGTCTGAGTATGTCCAGGAAAATCTGCAGAAATCACCGTAAGTCCAATTTTCCTGCTGTGGCTGGATTCTTCTTTGTAGAGGAAAAAGATGGTATGCTCCGGCCCTAATTTGATTGTAGATGTCTCAATGCCATCACCATTAAGAATCGGTACCCACTACCCTTGACATGCAGAAAGAAATTACACCATCGGGAATCGGGAACTTCTGGCTATCAAACTGGCACTGCAAGAATGGCGACATCTACTGGAGGGATCTCCACATCGTATCCTGATTTATAACGATCATAAGAACCTCCATATCTGCAACCTGCTCAGCATTTAAATACCAGACAAGCGTGATGGGCTCTCTTCTTTGCCAGGTTTAACGTTGACATCACCTTCTGGCCCGGTTATAAAAATGTCCATGCTGATGTCTTGTCTGGATCATTTGACATTGCTGACTCTGAGTGTCATGTTTAACTGGAACCTATTAATCCTGCCAATTGAACTTGTGTAACCTGTGCCTGACCACCAGTGTACTGCCCCCATCTTCGTTCACCATCTGTGCTTGTTTGCTGGTTTATAGTAGCCATCTCAAAAAAAGTGAATTTGTGTGACATTTACAAGCCACTAGAAGGAGCATTGTGATTTAAACCAGTAAAGCTGGATGTATTTGCTCTTCTGTTTGGTGTACTAAACTTTGCTGTTTTGACAACAAAAAATGTTGTTTCTAATAAAAGTTCAAATAAAGTTGTTAAGAAATAAGATCTTGGAGCCCAGTTGGCCTTATGAACTATAGGTTATGTACATTTGATCGGAACCACAGATAAGAAGGTTCTATTACTCTAGGAGAAAGTCTCAATTAGATTCCGGCTCTTTAAAGTTAATGCAACCTTGCCTGTGGCCAGGCTATAGTCATGAATATATTCACATATACTTTTTAATTAGTAAATGAGCTTTAAAACAAACCATCACGGACCTTTGCAGCTGCAGGTACTTTGCCACCTTTGCAATTCACAGTAGGAGCCCAGAAGCCCTCTTAAGCTGGCCATAGACGGTTCAAATCTCGGCTGGATTAGCAGGGACCAGCCGAGATTCGAACCATGTATAGGCAAGCTGATTGTACCCAAGTTAATCAATCGATCAACGTGGGTAAAACCAGCCAGTCAGATTTTGCATGTGATTATTGCCAGTGGCTATAGCCGCTAGCAAACATTATTGTGTGTCTATGAGACACACAGAGTTCTGCTCGGCCCCACCCCCACTCCCTCCTCACTGGCTGCGATTGACAGCAGAGAGAGCTAATGGCTCTCTCTGCTGAGTCTCATCTAATGACGAGGCAGAGATCCAGGAGAGCTTCTGCTCTCTTGCAAATCGCTGGATTGGGATTGGGATCGGGCTCAGGCGAGTAAAAGGGGGACAGCAGGGAGAAGCTGCACACTGAGGGTTTTTTACCTTCATACATAGAATGCATGAAGGTAAACAACCTTTAGCCTTTAGAACCACTTTATTTTCTAATGTAAACCCAGAACAGGTGTTTACAGTAGCAGAGTTTGTGGCGCTGATGAGGGAGCCATCTTGAAAGTATTCTGAACTTTATCAGTGTTTCTGCTGTACTTTTTGATTATTTTCTCCACTGTGGCTGCAGCTACAGGGGTCATTGAAAACTTGTTTCAAAGATAACTTATTGCGTATGATAAATATTACAATATTTGAGTATCTGTTAAAGTGTTACTAAACAGAGGGTCAGGGGTCTTGCAGCTTCATAGAACAATCAGAGGAGAATGAAAATTCCTCATACAAGCTTTAGCCAGACACTGATAGAAGTCACAAGACTGCTATATACTGCTGATGAGAAAAGGTATTTAGCAGTTTATATTTACTAAAATAATTGCATTTCCATGTTCTGTGTACTGTGGGTGACCAGACAGAGTGACTGCAGGGTCCTGGGCTTAGTAACACTTTAAGTTCTCCTAGGTTGGATAGGCAACTTTTTAGTTTTTTGATAGAATGTGGAAGTGTTGGAACTTCTAGTTTTTATTGCTGTATGTGACCCTGCTGCGGAGATCAACCCTTATTATTGGTCCTGGTAACCATTGTTAATGATAGTCCAGGTAATGACTGGAAAGCCAACATTTTTTAATTGCCAAAGAACAAATCTTTTATTGGGGACACCTGTTCTGATGACAACTGTTTAAGAAGGCATATCCATCTCTTTGGAGATAGCCCCTCCTACTTTTTAGTGTGTCTCTGGCACAGGACGTGAAGTGAAATCTCCCCAACAAGACAAATACAGAAAAAAGAACTAACGGGAATTTTAACCAACCCCTAATCTATTCAAAACTAGAAAAACTAGATAACCAAGTTTTTGGCAAAGGAGTGGTACAAAACAAATGTTTGGGAAACAATAACTCTTATTATTGAAATGAATGTACCATTAAATGCAGTTGCATCTTGCAATTAGGAACACTTTTAAGTCTGAATCAAATCAGCAATCACTTTTACAGGAGAAGCAGCAAAGTGATTAGCTCATCTCTCTGTCACTGAGCTTTTTCTTCCTATTAGAATGCTTCTTGTACTTCTTCGTCTCACACTACCGCAAGAGGCTGAATGCTGATACAGAGTCAAGTTCAGGTACTTACACTGCTTGCATTTAAAAAATAAATTTAATGATGTATTATTGATTACAGAGCTGTGTTAATTTGAGTCATTTTATATTTGCTTAGAGTGCAATTTTATTATGACCTTTACCTTTAGTCAATAGATAGAATAAGAGTGCATTGGGCTTGATGTCAGATATAATCATTAGCATGTTAAACTAATACATTTACAATTTAAAATTGTGAATTTATTTGTTAAATTAGTTAAAGGTTAAGTATACTTTTTGCATAAAAATGCTTTAAAATGAGACAATTGATCTCAAATTAAAATTTTAATTGCCTTTATCACTTAGCAAGCCTAAAATTCCTTTTAGTTTAGCCCTTAGCCAAAATTTAGCACAGCAGTGACAGCTGTACATTTTCATGGAATAAATGAATATCTACATTCTCCCTGGAGAATTTAGCCAAGTTGGCTTTTGGCTATCTATAAGAAACAGATATTATTCGAGGCTAAAACTGGCTATTATTTCAACAAAATAAACGTTGCAGCATCAGCTTTGAATTTCCTATAATGATTAAAGTCATTATTCCTAAACTTCATATATTAATCAATTCTTTCTCGGCCTATTGCTGGATCTTTTTCAAAGTAGGAAAATTATAATTTTGAGACCATTTTCCTTCCATTTTTCAGCTTGTGTCACAAGGGATTAGGAAGGATGCTGGATTTTTCTGCTTTCCTTCTTTGAGGTGTCTAGAAATACATCTAATATTCAATGGTTTGCAAGTTTGTGGATTTATTTTTAGCTTAAATTCAAATGTTATATTAATAGTGTAGTGTTTTTATTTATCCTGTGGACCAGCGCATATAATCTGTGCATATTTGCAATATGGAGTTTATAGGTGGTGATTGTTAATATATGTATTCTTTGATTTTGGATATTTTCTTGTTATCTGGAAGCATCTAAAGGCTGTCAAATAAAAAAAAAAAAAGGAGAGAACACTAGAGGTTTTCAATTATCTCATTAGTTTTTATTAGTTTAAAAAAACTTTGCAATCATAAATAAATCCCTTTATAACAAGATGTCACTCTAAATGAAATGAGAGTCTTTAAGTCTATGTTGCTATGGATATTTTTGTGTTATTTTTATAGCATAAACATATGTGAATAGTTCGATTTTTCAGATCATGTGCTGTTTTTGAAGCTAAGCCTCCCCTATTGATATGTTAATGAACCCGTTCAGTTAGTTTTTGTGAAGTCAAGCTGCAGGCTATGATGTAACAGAAAGTTAGGGAAGGAGAGGATTTTTGAACAGGCCATGTGCTATGACAAAGGACAGAGTTGTTCTGGAATACAGTGAGGCAAGACTTGTTCTGGAGACTTGGAAGGAAACAGATGTTTTGTGCCGGACTCTAATGCCGCGTACAGACAAGCGTATTTTCCGTCGGAAAAAACTTGGATGATTTTTCCGACGGAATTCCGCTCAAGCTTGGCTTGCATACACACGGTCACACGAAAATTTGCTGAACTTTTGACAGTTAAGAACACGGTGACGTACAACACTATGAATAAAGTTCAATGCTTCCGAGCATGCGTCAAATTGTTTCCGAGCATGCGTAGGAATTTTGCACGTCGGAATTGCTACAGACGATAGGAATTTCCGATCGGAACTTTTTCCAACCGAAAAATTGAGAACCTGCTCTCAATCTTTTGCTGGCGGGAATTCGGCCAGCAAAAGTCCGATGGAGCATACACACGGTCGCATTTTCCGACCAAAAGCTCTCATCGGTCTTTTGCTGACCGAATTTCCGATCGTGTGTACCCGGCATTAGAAGCAAGGAGAAGATTTCATCACTAGGAAAGTTAAGTAGCTGATTATATATATATATATAGCATGGTGGTGGGAGTGTCATAGTCTGGGGCTGCATGACTGCTGCCGGCACTGGAGAGCTACAGTTCATTGGGAGAACCATGAATGCCAACATGTACTGTGACATACTGAAGCAGAGCATAATCCCCTCCCTTTGGAGAATGGGCCGCTGGGCAGTATTCCAACATGATAACAACCCCAAACACACCTCCAAGACGACCACTGCCTTGCTAAAGAAGCTGAGGGTAAAGGTGATGGACTGGCCAAGCATGTCTCCAGACCTAAACTCTATTGAGCATCTGTGGGGCATCCTCAAACTGAAAGTGGAGGAACGCAAAGGTCTCTAACATCCACCAGCTCCGTGATGTCGTCATGGAGGAGTGGAAGAGGACTCCAGTGGCAACATGTGAAGCTCTGGTGAACTCCATGCCCAAGAGGGTTAAGGCAGTGCTGGAAAATAATGGTGGCCACAAAAAATATTGACACTTTGGGCCCAATTGGGACATTTTCACCTAGGGGTGTAAGTGTCCTTTCTTTAGTGCTGTCACATGAAAAGATATAATAAAATATTTACAAAACTGTGAGGGGTGTACTCACTTTTGTGAGATACCGTATATGCATCATCGTCAAATACAATTATCAGAGACACTGCTTGTATTAGAGAACTTTGATGTGAATGTGTGTACTCTGTCTAGAGGCCCCCATCTTAGATAAAATTCTTACCTAGCTACAGGGGAGGAACAGCTAACCACCCCCCCACACACACACACATACACATACGCACACTAAGGGAGTCACACTGTAGAAAACACAAACATAACAGAAGTTCATCTATGTGCCCTCTTAGTGCATTGAAAGGTTGATAAGCTGTAATGCCCCTTACACACGATCGGAAATTCTGCCAGCAAAAGTCCGATGAGAGCTTTTGGTCGGAAATTCCGACCGTGTGTATGCTTCCTTTTCTCGACTCGTCGTAGTGTTGTATGTCACTGCGTTCTTGACAGTCGAAAGTTCATAGAAATTTTGTGTGACCGTGTGTATGCAAGCCAAGCTTGAGCGGAATTCCACTTGTGTGTAGGGGGCATAAGGCTGATTATAGTGAACAGCAGGGCCTTAAACCTTACCAAGCTGTATCTCTTAATTTAATGAGATTTTAAGGAACACTGTATTAAAATAGTAATTCTAGATATTTGGCAAAATGACCTTTTGCTCTAATAGAATATATGGACAAACAGCATCATTATTAGGAGTATTTATCATGCATATAAATGGCTCACAAAATGCAACATCTGTGAGCACTGAAGTATTTTGTGACTCATATACACCATAATTATGATAAGAAAAGTTATCTTTCTTGACAGTGACCTGCAGTCCATTTTGTAGGCAGGTAAAAAGTTCATCTTAACAAGTTAAAAAAAATCAAAACTGTTTTGCGGTTATTGTTTTTTGTCGAATAGCAGGTTAGGTGGTTTCTGATTTTCTGAAGACAAGTGCAAGCATGAAGATGGAAAAGAAAAAGAAAGGAAGGGGAAGAGAACATAAGGGTGTAGGGATACAGTTGCCTGTACAGTGCATATTTTTGAGGGTCCATTCTGAGTCATAGGCACATAAATACAGCTGTGAGATTAATCAAGTTTGGGTTTGAGGAAGTCTCTATAACCATTTGATTAGGTAAAACCAATACAGTAGTGTTATGTTTTTCTAATGATCTGAGATTGACTTTTCAGAGGTTGGGTTAGTTCTTCTGCAAGCATTATACTGTTAATCATGGAAAGCCAATGCCCAATCCTAAAGAACATAAACTGCTTTTAAAGAAACAGGATACATAACTTAGCATCACTGGTAAGAGTCATTAAATCTACTTTTTGTTTGTTTTCTTAGAAACATCCTAATCACAATGTTGAAGGAAAAAAGCAGGGTCCTAGTTACAGTACATGCTACCTACAGTACCTGTCAGGCACATGCTGGCCATAGCAAAGTGAAGCTCTGAGGCACACATGAATGCACAGGGTTATCGTACTATTGTGTGCAGGCGCGCGCATATGCACACACATATGCACATGCACACACAAGAGCACGCATTGGCTAATTTTGGCAGCCATTTGCCTATATAAGTGCAGTAGCTGCGCTAGTGATTTGCTGTCTGACCTGCAGCTATTCCTGAGTTCCTGTATCTGCTTCTGTGTTGGATTCCTGTGATTGATCCAGCTTGCCCTGACCTTGCTTGAATGCTATCTGCCCTGACCTTGGCTTGTCTCTAGATTTTGCTCTGCCTCCTGCTCATCTGCCTGATTCTACATTGTTGAACTCTGCTCATGTCTTGACAATTCTCTGTCTGCCATCCAGGCCTGTACCTGACCATCTGCTGCAGACCTGGCTCGTCTGACCTTGCATTCAGTTATCTACCTGTCCTGCTCTGCATGCTACCTTTTCCCTGCTAGTCTTTACCTGCTTAGTGCTGCCAGTCCTTCCCGCACCTGCTACCTGTCAGCTGCCTGTCAAGCACCTGTCGCCTGCTGTCTCCCCAGTCCTGGGTCTGCTGTCTCTGCTGCCATCTGCTGATCCAGTGATCTGACCTGTCTCTGGCGACGCACCTGCTGCCCACCGCCACGGCTGATGGATCATCTGACAGGCACTCGAACCTCAACGCACTCTTGCGGCCACTGTCACAACATCAGTGATCCTTGAGTCTGGGCTGTAAGAGAGGCCTTCCTCTACATGTCAGGCTTTGCCACAAGGTATTTGACACTATCTTTTTTGATAATGGCTCTGACTGAGGAGCTAAAGATGGTGAGTTTGTGAACCACTTTTTGATACTCATTCATATAATGGTTTGCAAAATAAAGATTTAATTCTGGCTATTTGGTATATGGACTTTTCAGTCCAGACACAAATCTGTGGAAGGATGGGTTTGTTTGAAAGAACTCAATATTGATGAAAGCTTTAGTTTTTTTCATATTGGTAAAGGTATGTATATGTGTATGTGTGTGGGAGGAGTGTGTGTGTGTGTGTGTGTGTGTGGGGGGGGGGGGGGGTCAGGTTAGACAGCTAATGCAGGAGAGATGTTATGCTTAGAAAATAATGCCCTGAAGCATGAGGATTCAATGTAGTACACTGGAATTATATAAGAATGATACTATAATGCTTATGACTCTCCTTATTTAAACAAGTAAAAGAACAGGTTTTTTTTTTTAATCCTAGTGGTTCTCAAAATCCAGGCGTATTTTAGGAAAAACAGACCACATGGGTCTGAGGAAATGGTAGTGTATGATTATGGGTACCATAAGATCTAGGTGTCTGGATAATATATTAATTATTAGGATGTTTCTGCATCCAAACCATATTGGCTCTTGGGAGTATTTCCCTCCACACATGATTTATATTTAATGAGCTGGAGCATTGACTGGTGGTGGGAGGAGAAGCGAACAAGGTCAGTTTGGAAATGTGAGAAGCCAGTCTTATCTATTATAATCACTTAGTGGAGCCCTTGCGTTTCTGATGCCTATGGGAAAGCTATATTTAACAGACCATTTAACCGCTTTGAGCTAGTGGTCATATGTTTTGGTAAGCAGATATGTTCACCTGAGTGCAGAGTGCTGTCGGAACACTGCTGGAATTGGATACCTTCTTATCACTTTATGGACACTTGTGAACTTTTTGGAGTTACTTTTTGTTTGCTTATGTTTGGATTTATACGGTCACAGAGTGTCTTTTATATATACCTCTATAGGGTAGATGTGGATTAATTGGCCTGCATTCATATTCACATTATGTTTGCACTAGATGTCCATATTGTCTAGTACAGGCATGTCCAAAGTCCGGCCCGCGGGACAATCGCGGCCCGCGGTCCGATTTTGAACGGCCCGCCTGGTTATCTAAAGCAGCCTCTCACAACCAGTGTGCTGCGGGATCAGGGCTGTCAGATGAGCCCGATCCCCTGCCGAACATCGG
This sequence comes from Lithobates sylvaticus, assembly GCA_028564925.1. Lineage (NCBI taxonomy): Eukaryota > Metazoa > Chordata > Amphibia > Anura > Ranidae > Lithobates > Lithobates sylvaticus. Next base: position 412,939,580 of record CM053030.1, read on the forward strand.
CACTGTGTGAGAAGCTCCGTCAGCCTCAAAAGTGAAAGTAAAGTGCAGGGGAGTGTGCTGTGCTCTCTGCTTCCCCCTACAGTGCAGTACCCGGCTGAATGAGGAAGATGGAAAGGTAAAGTACTGTGCTAGAAGCTAGATTAGTTTTAAAATGGCTTTATTCATGTGTATGTTTGTATGTATGTCTGTATGTATGTATGTATGTGTATGCATGTGTCTGTATGTGTGTGCATGTACATGTGTCTGTCTGTGTGTTCGAGTGCATGTGTCTGTATGTGTGTGTCTGTGTGTATGTATGTATGTGTGTATGTTACTTTTAATCCGGACCCCCCCCCCCCATTTCTGTACTATTAGAACTGCTTTTGTAGGTCTTGTTTGTGATATCAGCCAGCACTGCTGCTCCTCTGAAAAGCAATCCATGCACAGATCGCTTTTCAGAGGCATTTGACAGGCGGTAAAGAGGCATTATGTTGCCTCCTCACCACCTGTTTTAAGCCTGTAAAATCCAGCATCACTATACCGCAACTGTGCAATCCACAGAGTTGCGGGGTAGTTGCAGTGCAGCCCCATTCAGCCTGGGTATACCTCCAGCTGCAGCCACAGCATGTTTACACCCCAGCTGCTCCCTCTGCAGCTAAAGGGGGAGAAGTTGGGGGTGGTAAAAAACAGCTTAACCATGTGGTTTTACTGCCCCTCCAACCTGACATGTGAACAAGCCCTTGGTTAACATCTGTGTGGCTGCGTGTAGGGCAGCCCATTCATTTCAATGGGCTTCCCTACCCACAAAAACGCAGGGAAAGAAGTCCCCAAACGTTTTATTTATTTATTTTTGCACTGCACCAAAAGCACCTCAAGTTTTCCAATGTGTGGGGTACCATTAATAATTAACAGTACCCCTAAAGAGCAGAGCATTCTTCTGTGTATCGGGAACGAGTGCAACAAAGGCAAGAGAATTCTTTTTGGGCAGTGTATTAGTGCTCGAACGAACACACAGACCGAATTTTATTAGTTTAAAGAATGTCAGGCAAAATGGTCGGCCCTCACGCATGTTCACTTCATCAAATCCGGCCCTATTTGAAAAAAGTTTGGACATCCCTGGTCTAGTATTATGTTTCTCTAGCAGTGTGATTTAATCTATTTAGCGCAACAATGTTGAATTTGAATGCATACATATACAGATACTCTTCGTTTAACGACTTACCTGTTTATCCACCACTCGGACTTACGACCAGCTCTCCCCACCCGAATGATGCACTATACATAATTGTATTTTAATTTGTGTTCTGTACTTATGCAAATTAAAACAATGTTTTTGAGCTGGAGTTTTGTTTAGACCATTTTTTCACAATACAATATAGTACAGTAGATAAGAATGCTTAAAATATTGATTACTTGTGGCTCCTCGTTTAACAACCAATTCATTTAACGACCTGGTCATTGGAACGGAACCTGGTCATTAAGTGAGGAGTACTTGTATTTGGCGTTTAGCAGCTTTCCACTATGATTTTGTAGGTCCTGATTTTCATTTTTATTCTTTTCAAGCTATCACATTTACCTTTTGCCCACACAAAGCTGAGAATGCAGTGCCATGCTCACCAGAACAAAAAGAATATTCCCCCTTAAATAGGACATTAAATGCCACAGACACTGAGGTGCGTAGAAAAAGATTTATTACATGAAAAAGAATGATACCAGATCAAAACAAATAATCAAACATAAAAAGAGACGCCTAGCGTCTAAGTACATGTGACAAACATAACAAACAGCAAAATATAACAGTACATAAAAATGACACTAGTACTCTCCAGTGGATGGTAATCCCTGGTATCCAACGTGTTTCCAGTTTAACACCTTCGTCAGGGGTAGAGAGTAAGGATAAATACGGTCATACATAATTTAGCTCTAAAATTATAATAAAAGACACATATCAGAGAGAACAGCAAATAAAATATGGGACTTGTGCAGTAGTTATCAGGTTCATTAATACCAACAGGCTGATCTAGGTACTACATACCAAAACAAAGTAATTCCATGTAACGAGCAGATGAGCAAACTGTCAGGATGGGGGTGCAGATAAACGCCAGCCTAGGCCTAGGTTTCTTATTGGCAGCAACATGTAGAAGCATTAATTTCTTTAATTATTGTTATATCTAATACAGGGCGTATATATCAAAATAGGGATTATCTGGTGTTGCCCACTGATTTTGAAGCTTCATTGAAGACTCTGGCTTACTCCTATCCCTGATCTTCTACGGAGCATATATTGGTGATTAGATATATTTTATACCCTATTTTTGTTCCTTTACACACTAGTGCCTATGTACTTCTGTCCCTTCTAACAACCATGCATCGTAGTTTATTTAATGTTGGTAATGCTAGTTCACCCAGGGGTCTTTCCCTCTATCCACATATCTTTACATACCAGTGGGTGGTCCTTAGAGTTTTTATATCATGTCCTCCACACCTGTTATTCAATAGATTAGAAAATTATTATCCAAGTCCACATTCATCCTAGGCTGGCGTTTATCTGCACCCCCATCCTGATAGTTGCCTCATCTGCTCATTACATGGAAGTACTTTGTTTTGGTATGTAGTACCTAGATCAGCCTGTTGGTATTAATGAACCTAATAACTACTGCACAAGTCCCATATTTTATTTGCTGTTCTCTCTGATATGTCTCTTTTATTATCATTCATTCATCATAAAATCATCATATTATCTTTTATTATCATTTTAGAGCTAAATTATGTATGACCGTACTTATCCTTACTCTCTACCCCTGACAAAGGTGTTAAACTGGAAACGCATCGGGTACCAGGGATTACCATCCACTGGAGAGTACTAGTGTCATTTTTATGTACTGTTATAGTTTGCTGTTTGTTATGTTTGTCACATGTACTTAGACGCTAGGCGTCTCTTTTTATGTTTGATCATTTGTTTTGATCTGGTATAATTTTTTTCATGTAATAAATCTTTTTCTACGCACCTCAGTGTCTGTGGCCTTTAATGTCCTATTTAAGGGGGAATATCCTTTTTGTTCTACATACTCAGTGATGTGACCTATGAACTGACTTTTTGACATGGTGGGAACCTCTCTTCTCTTTCCATGCCCACCAGAACATTCAGGCACCAGGAGGTTACAAATGAACTTTGATAGTTCTCTTCTTCTTTTTACTCTACTTACTCTACCAAGGAGATGTTTTACAATAGTACCCACTGAGCCCAGTTTAGCCAATGGCCTTTACACTAAAGTGCTACGATATCGAAACTATTTTCACCTCTCCTATTTTTTTATCAACAAATTAATTTTACCAACAAATGCAAAGACGTGTGGAACTAGAGGCCTGAATGCACAGTTGGTGGATGCCAGATATTCTTTATGATTGTCTGATCATTTGTATAAATCATTGATGCAAGTTTAGAAATGATGGTAGACAAAATGTACTGTAATCAGTTTGCTTTATAAATTCAGTATATATACTGTATATATATATATATATATATATATATATATATATATATATATATATACAGTATATTGCAAATATTTCTATTTTGTGTACTCTGAACAAGTAAAAAATTTAAATAATGAATGAAAATATGTAGCATGTGACCAGACTAAAACCTGCGTGTATTTGTCGGTCATTATATCTATTTAAATCTCACATAAGGTTTACAGAAAGAAACTCATTGGCTGAACTAATAAGCACTACAACATTTGGGTTCTTGACACTTCATGCTCTTGGCTCGTTACAGTGACAGTGATGCGATACATACAAGTTTTTAGATATGTGTATTTTTCACAAGAGAATATAATTTACTGTTCAGTATGTTGTTCCCAAACCAACATCTATTATTAGCCTACGCTACTGTCAGGAGAGGGGGATGACTTACAATTATTTTTTTCAGCTCATCAGCTATAAGAAACAAACTTAAAGATGTGACTTTTGAACAATGAATATTCCTGTCATTGACTTCAGGCATAAATCATCAAACAGGGAGAAATATTTGCCTTGTCAGGCAAAGACATTGAGGCATCTGAAAGACAGAGTCATTCTTTTTCTTTAATGGATACATGTTATTATAATTATTGTTCAATGCACAGAACTGGAGTCTCAAGGTACAACAGTACCATTTGTGCATCGTACAAAGACAAAAAGAATGGAAAAAGTGGCAAGCAACCAAACTAAAGCGACAAAATATACATCCAGTTGGTCTGAAACGGCTATGCACGCAACGTGCAACCTTTAATTAAAAAAAAATAAGTAGCTCCTTGCAGATTCACAAACTTCAGAGGAAGGCAAAACATCTTTATAAACCATGGCATTATTTGTCATAATGGTTAAAAAACCCTTTAAAAAAAATCTAAGAAAAGGAATACCTAATAAGATCTTTTATACCTTAGCTGTAAAATCCTAATTTGAAATGTTATTTTCTTGGGATGATGTAGTTCTATAATAGAAGACTTCTCAATGTAGGTCATTTGCAAGCATTTTAAAATTGGTGTTTCATCATATCCTTGGGTTTTATATGTACTTTATAGATAAAGCACAGGTTCACTTTGGCAGAGTACACCATAAAAAAAACTATGGTGTACTGTTCAAGTCTACTATGGTTTTTGAATTGCATCTGTGTTATAAGCAGCTATGGACAAAGAATTTCAGGAACTATTGTCTTACTCCTGGACTGCACAATCTAAGGCAGGGGTAGGCAACATTTGAGAGGGGGAGAGTGGAGACATACCTGAAAGCCTGGAAAAAAAATCAAAGATCACAATGGTGCTGTGCTTTTTGGAGACAACTTTAAAAAAATAATAAAAAGGGCACTTTAAGGTTTTCCATACAATATACAATTTTCTTGTTCAATTTCCTTTAAATTTACCTTATACAGTCTCATGGATTTTTACCCTAATGCATTCTACGCCTAAAGGTAAAAACACCTTCTGCTTCACAGGCTTGCCTCCACACCCCCCTTATACTTACCTGAACCCCACCACCATCCAGCGCTGTTCATGAGAGCTGCGGCTCTCCTGGCTTTGTCCTTCCTTCCTGGGTAGATTGATAGCAGCAGGAGCCATTGGCTTCCATTCCTGTCAATCAAGTCCAGTGACGATGGAGTGGGGCTGAGTCCCGCTGTCTTTGTCAATGGACGCAGCAGCGGGGCTCGGGAGTGAGCCCTCACAAGTGCCCCATGGGAATCAGTTTCCTATTGGGGACACCAGCAAGTGTGGAGGAGCCAGAAGTGCCGGCGGGAGACCCGAGAAGAGGAGGTTCAGGGCCGCTCTGTGCTCTTTTGAACAGAGCAGGTAAGTATAGACATGTTTGTTATTTAAAAAAAAAATATTCCTTTACAACTACTTTAAATTATGTAGTGCAAGGGCTTGGAATTGCATACAAATTAATAGTGTTTAGGTTTGACCTCATATTATTGTTTTGGTAAATCTAAAAGACAATTGTACAAGAAAATTGTATAATTTATGGCCAGCCTAAGGGTCCATGTACACTAGGTGGCTGAAAAAATACCAACATTTTGGCATAAAAAACACTCATAGTCAGGGGCGTAAAAAATTAACTAATGCCATTGAACAACAGATTACCACACTCATGTGGCACAGTACCCAGGCAACAGCTTATATTAATTTCAAACAAAAAAACAAAAATTTAAATAACCATATAATAAATAAAATACAAAATTCAAAGCATTGTGTGTACTACTTTTACTCTTTTATACTTACGTTTTGTAAAGGGCAAACAAGGCAAACTGAACCAGTTTAAAAGGGAATATCAACAGGATGACAACCTTGTAAGGTAAGGAATAAATTAGGTCTCACATTCTATGCACTTTAACTTGGCATAAAATTCTTAATTTTTGAGTTTACACCTACTTGCAACATAGATTTGGTCAGATTAGAGGTAAAACACCCATTTGTATTGGCACCACATCCCAAAGATAGACAATAAATGGGAATATGCATCTACAAATACTCAGCAGAAACCCTTCAGAGACTAAGAAACATCACCTCAACGTTGCCAACGCCCATTCAAAAAATACTACAAAAAGAGCAACTACTAAGGATCAACCCACAACCAACCACCAATCAATGGAAGACCCCAAATCAGCCGCAACACTTAACATGCGCCCTGATCAACACCAGATCGGCAGTCAAGCACAGACAAGAAGTCCACGACTTCATCACCCAAAACAACTTAGATTGTCTCTTCATCACAGAAAGCTGGCTAACACCCGACTGCAACACCATCCTAACCGAATTGGTCCCTGAAAAATACAGGATCCTAACGGAGCATAGAATAGGAAAAAAAGGAGGAGGCCTAGCAGTGATCTTCAAATCTCACCTTACGCTTGTCAAACCTACGCTACAGAACCCAGTGCCTTTTATGGAAACACTTTCTCTACAGCTGCAAACAACACCCCAAAACAGCATTCATATACTGCTATGCTACAGACCACCAGGACCAAAGACAAATCTCCTGATACCCTTCACCGAATTTATCTCAATGCACACCCTGAAAACTAAAAACGTTCTGGTACTTGGAGACTTCAATCTCTGGGCAAACAACACCGAAGACCCCATCGCCTCTGCCTGCATAAACCAACTGGAAGAACTAGGTTTTCAGCAACTGATAAATGCTCCAACGCATGGTTCAGGACACACTCTGGACCTCATCTTTAAACAAAACATCGACATCAACATACTCAACAACTCGCCGCTACCATGGACTGACCATCAAGCCATCAAATTCAAAATCACCACCAACAACACCCTCCAGAAACCGAACCACTCAACAACATACTGGACCAGATCTCAGAAGAAACTACACTTGGAACTCTTCAAAACCACACTATCCAACAAAATAACAATTCTAAATTTAAACCACTCGACGGAAAAAACACTCAGCACCTTAAACAAAGCGTTACTACAAACAGCAAACGCAGAACACTCATCCGCAACAGAAATTCTGGATGGTTTAATGGAACTCTTACTCTACTGAAGCAGGAACGCAGAAGAGCTGAAAGAGCCTAGAGAAGAAACTCTTCAAAGGAAAACCACACAAACTACAATACTCTCACAATAAAATATTACAAAGCTATCTTCAAAGCTAAAAAAGAACACTTCTCAAACACCATCACAAAAGCCCTAAACCGCCCTCGTGAACTATTCAAACTAGTCGCCCAGACTATGAACCCTACCTGCTTAGAGCCCCCTACTAACAAAACTCAAGAATTTTGCAACGAGTTATCGGATTTTTTTATCGACAAAATCGACAGCATTCGGGAAAAAATCCAACAGGAAAATACAATCGACCACACCCAAAAAGAGGAAACCGATTCAAACAACATTCAACATTCAAAACCACTGACCTTTTCGCTGACCCCGATCGCCATAGACACCACAAAAAACATCATCAGAAGCCTCCGGGACAGCACATCACCCAATGATATCATCCCCACAAAACTTCTGAAAGAATGCTCTGACATCTTGGCACCTACTATAACGCTACTCATAAATCAGTCATTCAAAGAAGGAATTGTTCCTAACTCCCTCAAACAAGGCATAGTCAAACCCCTCCTAAAGAAACCCAACTTGGATCCAAGAAACCCTAACCACCGAAGACCGATAACTAGCCTGAGCACCATCTCCAAGATTATGGAGAAAGTAGTGGTACAACAGCTACAACTCCATCTGGACACACACAATCTCCTGGACCCTCTGCAATCAGGCTTCCGCCCGGGCCATGGCACAGAAACAGCACTCCTCAAAATATGGGACGATGCCTTGGAAGCAGCAGATGACGGAGAATCATGTCTCCTGGTACTCCTGGACCTTAGTGCAGCGTTTGACACACTGGATCACAGCACTTTACTCAGCCGCCTCAAAGAAGTAGCAGGAGTCACAGACTCAGACTTACTATGGTTCACTTCCTTCTTAAGAAATCGGTCACAGACAGTGAAACTTGGAGCCTTCACCAGTGAATCTCGCGCAGTCTCCTATGGAGTCCCTCAAGGATCACCTTTATCACCCGTGCTCTTCAACATTTACATCCGTCCACTTCTTAAAATCATCAGAAAATCTGACTTATGCTTCCACTCATACGCAGATGATACTCAACTCTACCTTCGGATCCCCGGACAAAAAGACCAATATCAGGAATTGGAAAAATGCCTCGCATCAATAGACGACTGGATGTCCACAAGCTCCCTCAAACTTAACGGAACCAAAACAGAACTCCTTCTCCTAAATGCAAACAGGAAAACTAATTCTACAACACCATGGACTCCGCCCACCATCCTTGGACAGACCATCCCCCTAAGCCTAAAAGCCAAAAGTCTCGGAGTCACTTTCGATTCAGAAATGTCAATGGATGCACAAATAGGATCAGTAGTCAGCGGATCCTACCATCTTCTACGCCTGCTACGTAGACTCATCCCCTTCATTCCAGAAAAGGACAAAGCCATAGTGGTAGGAACAATCATCAACTCTCGACTCGACTATGCAAACTCCCTCTACATAGGACTACCTAAATTCCAGATTGCACGACTACAAGTCGTTCAAAACACGGCAGCAAGACTAGTCACAGGAAAAAAAACATGGGAATCGATCTCCCCCTCCCTGAGGACCCTCCATTGGCTAACTGTAAAGGATCGTATAACATTCAAGACCCTCTGCCTGACCCACAAATGCACACAAGGAGATGCTCCTCTATACTTACCTTTCAATAGATTTTTATTGAGTTTTTTAGGAACAAAGAATGAAGAATGTAATTCCAATACATGTATCAGTATCACAAAATAACAACAGGGATATCAAAAACGATCAATAAGTAATGTGTTATAAACTAGGTGTGTAATATACGGTCTGCAAAACAGATCCAGGATGAGCCAAAAAAATATAAGAGAGGACACCTCCGCAGCTCGGCACCCCGAATGGGAACTAACTGTGCCGAGCTACGGAAAGCGCCCCCCCCCCCAAATGGGGTCCTGTTATCCTGAACTATTCATGAAGTGCAGAAATTGCGTCAAACAAGCTATATATAGCAACTAAAGCTAAAAAATAGCAGATAAAGGAGGAATTCTAATAAACCTTCTATCAATGCAGTAAGCTTGAAAATCATACTCCTAGTTTAAGTGTTAAAGATCAAATGATATCGTACCTAGACATTTGTGATAGAGATAGAAAAAAAAAAAAAAAAACACACTCGATATGGAGCAATAGTTCTGAGTGATAAAATAATAAGAAAAGAAAAAGGAAAATAAAAGAATTAAATAATAATAGGTGGGCTAACGGATCAACCTGTGGGAAGCATCGACATTTATGTATGTAAAATAAAGCATATGTAACATTCCCGCACCTTGTGAAATCAAGTCCTGTATGTTAGACCCAAGGAAAAATCTGTAAAAGGGATAGAGAGAGAAAGAGAGAAGATGGAGAAGAAGAAGGAGAAGGAGGAGCTAAAGAATAACAGAGCGAATCTCGTTCACCAGCGGCACCCAGTGTAGATTCAATCAATGGTTGGTATAGATAAATATCTAGTCCAGGGAGACCAAATAGCATCATGTTTGGCGGTGGAGTCAAGAAGAATACTAGCTGTTTTTTCCTGAGTCATGATCGAAGAGATCTTCCTTTTAACCATAAAAAGAGAGACAGTTGGTGTTTTCCATGCCCTTGCTATCGTGAGTTTAGCACCGAGAAGCATGAACTGAATGAGTTGTTGGGACAATTTGGGAGCATCAGAGCAAGGGAAATTTAACAGGGCTATGTGAGGCAATTGTTGGATAGGAACCCCAGTAATTTTCCTAATGATGTGGAATATTTTATTCCATAAACTCCTGATCTTGGGACAATCCCACCATACATGTAACATAGATCCCACATGTCCGCAGTTGCGGAAACATAAAGGAGAAGCATCAGGGTATATTTTGGAGAGTCGTAGTGGGACCATATACCATCGCATGAGTGTTTTCAGATTAGCTTCCATCAAAGTGACATTCAGAATTCCCTTTGAGGCTGTCAAAGAAGCTCTATGCCATTCTGCTATACTCCAAGTATGCTGCAGATCATTTTCCCATTCCCTCATATAGAGTGTTTTGGTGTCAGCATGGGCAAGTGATTGGTAAATTACAGTAATGCCACCCCTCTGCTCCTCAATTTGACCACACCATCTTTCATAATCCGTGACTGCGAGAGTATTGGAACCAGGAGGAAGAAGAGACCGGATAAAATGGGCAATTTGTCTGTATCGGAAACGTTCCACATTTGGCATGTCAAGTTTACTAACGCAATGGGCCATGGTGAGAGGGCCCGTGGTGTTAGTGAAGTGTCCTATCCTATACATCCCTTTGTCCAGCCACCATTGAAAAGCTTTAATGTCCATTCCAGGAGGAAATATAGGATTGTGGAACAGGTGGGACAACGGTTTCCAATGTGAAACTAACCGTGGGTTGAATTTGAGCGAGTCCCACAAAGTGAGCGAGTGGGATAGTGTGGGGACCATGACGGCAGGTCTAGATTTGGCAGAGGCCCATAGGATATAATCTAGAGTGTGTTGAGGGATAGCTTGGCGCTCCATATGAACCCAATCCGGATGTTCATATTTGGAGTATATAGTGGACAATTGTGCAAGTTGCGCCGCCTGGTAATACCAAAGAAGGTTGGGAACTCCCAAACCTCCCTGATTCCTGTGTCTATGTAGGGTGCTTTTAGCCAGTCTATGTCCCTTTTTGCCCCATATGAATTTAATAAGTTTGGACTGAAACTTCCGTAGATGATCTTTTAGTATGGGAATAGGTAGGGATCGAAAAAAATAAAGGATACGGGGAAGGATGGTCATTTTTATTGAGTTAATTCTACCTAGCCAGGAGAGTCCAAGTGTATCCCAGTTCTTTAAGTCCGCTTCTAGTTTAAGATATAGAGGGGGAAAGTTTGCCTTATAGAGAGTGTCAATGGATGACGTGAGGTTGATCCCCAGGTAAGGTATCATAGCTGTCCCCCAACTGAATCTAAAATTGTCCCTGAGTTGCAACATAAGGGGGTCCGGTAAATTCACGTTCAGAGCCATAGACTTTGAGAAGTTTACTTTAAGCCCCGAGACTTTGCCAAAGTCATCAAGAACCCTGCACAAGTTAGGTAGTGAGACTAAAGGAGAAGTGATGAAAAGAAGTACGTCGTCAGCGAAAAGCGCGCATTTGTGGGTTTGCGGGCCACAACTCACCCCATGTATATCGGGATTGTCCCGTATGGCGATAGCAAGTGTCTCGATGACCATGGCAAAGATCAAGGGGGATAGGGGACATCCCTGCCTAGTGCCCCTGGAGATTTGAAAAGGCTGAGAGTAATGACCTTGCATTTTGATTTGCGCACTTGGTGAGGAGTATAACGCTTTTATCAAATTGAGGAAGGAATTGCCAAATCCCCATTTTTGAAGAATTGGGAACAGGAAGGACCAGGAGACAGAGTCAAATGCCTTCATTAGATCCAACGAGAGTAGAAAGCCCTGTTGTAATGGTCCTTTGTCCCAGCCTGATTGTAGGAGCGATATTACATCAACGGCTCTTCTGATCTGGTCTGGACCCTGTCTCCCGGGAATAAAACCCACTTGGTCCTTGTGAATATATAAGCCAATAAATGAGGATATTCTGTTTGCGAGGATTTTCGTTAAAATTTTAAGGTCATTATTTATTAATGATATTGGGCGATAGTTAGAGGTACAGCTGGTGTCTTTGCCAGGTTTCGGTATTATCGTGACAAAAGCTGAGTTAATAGAAGAGTCTAGAGGGGTGCCTTCGCGAAGCAGGTTAAAGAATCTGGCTAGATAGGGAGAAAGTAAAGGGGTGAAGGATTTATAATATGGGACGGAAAAGCCATCCGGCCCTGGGGCAGAGTTATTTTTAAGATTGCGAACCACTTGAGCTATTTCCTCCGTTGTGATCGGGTCCTCGAGACTGACCCTATGGTGTACTTTGAGTTTGGGGATACGTAGTGAGTTGAGGTAGGAGTCTATAAAGGAAGGAGAGGGTTCTGAGGTGCGTTCACCATATAAAGATCGGAAGAAGTCATGAAAGGTTTCCATAATCTTCTGTGGGTTTTGTGTTAGAGATCCGTTGTGAAGGCGTATTTTGGGAAAGGTGCGTGTTCTCACCTTGGGAGTGAGTCTACGTGCCAGCATGGTCCCTAATTTATCCGTTTGGTGATAGAATCTCCCATCATCCCAGCGGATGCTTTTCTCAGCTAATGCTGTTAGAGACAAATTGAGGGCCGTGCGAGCAGTTTCAAGTTTTGTTTTGGAACTAGGAGATGGGTTGAGCTTGTGTTGTCTGCTGAGAAAGTGAAACTCTTTTTCTAACCTAGCTATGTCTAGTTTGCGTGCTTTGCGTATCCTTGAGGATATTTGTATAAGTTTGCCACGTATATAGGTTTTGTGAGCTGCCCACAAAGTCGAAGCCGAGATATTATCGACATCGTTAAGAGTAAAATATTCTCTGAGATCCTTTTCAATCTCATTAATATGAGTGGGATTACTGAGGATGGAGGCATTCAGTCTCCAATGAAAAGTACGTTGGTGAGAAGATGATTTGTGAAGGATTAAGAGAAGGAAAGAGTGATCCGACCAGGCAGAGTCTCTGATGACTACTTTCTGTATCAACGGGACGTGTTTTTGCAAAATAAAGAAGTGGTCAATTCTAGCGAACGTGTTGTGGGGGTTCGAGTAATGTGTGTAATCCCGAGTCCCAGGGTTAGATTCCCTCCAGGCGTCAATTAATCCCTGTTGGAATAACTGTCTGGCAACATCTAGACTCTGCCTGGTGGGACGCACACCATCCTTACCTGGGGGTCTAGACTTATCCTTCCCCGTGTCAAATGCTATATTGGAGTCACCTCCATAAAGTACTGTGCCTTCCAATAGGGGGGCGAGAGTGCGAAAGAGAGATTGAAAAAATTTGGACTGGCCGCGATTAGGCGCGTAGTAGGATATCAGGGAATAGAGTTGATCATCAATGATTCCTTTAACCAAAATAAACCTGCCGTCAGGGTCCTTGTATTCCGAAATCATTGAGAATTGGGTATTCCGGGAGAAAAATATGCCCACTCCTTTGGTCTTAGTATCGGAATTAGCAAGATAAAATGTAGGGAATTTTGCGTGTATGAAAGAGGGGACATAGGATTTCGGGAAATGTGTTTCCTGTAAGAACAACACGTCTATTTTTTTGTCATGGTAGAATTGAAATATCTTCCGGCGCTTTACAGGGGAATTAATTCCCTGTACATTGTGGGAAGCAAAACGCAGCTTCTGTGGGGAAGTGGTGTGGTCAGCCATAGGATAAGAGAGGGTGAGATGCCAGCAATTCACAATCACTTACCTTAGATCGGGAAGAAGGTCCACTAAGGTCCGGTCTTGGATAGCTTGAAGCATTAAGGTACCGGGAGCCGCCGGTGAAGGAGACCGCATCTGTCACTGAAAGAATAGTAATCATAGAAAGGGGTGAGAAAGAGAGAGAGAGGACAGAAGAGAGAGAACAAAAAATCAAAAAGATCCAGGAGTATGGTGAAAAAGTGTACACCATATTCCGAGGCGTCAAAAATGGTCCCCCCAACCAGTGGGGGAGATCCTAACCAGAAGCAGGGAAAAAATGAGTTTTCCCGGCTTCAAGCGTAGGATGGGGCGCAAGGTCACCGCTCCAAATACGGCGCCCTTTACTGTAGTGTCATAATAGAAAAAATGGTAGTGGTTGGAGACCAACTTCCTTCCCCCCCAGGAACAGCGAATGAGGGAATTAAAAAAAAAAAAGGGGGGTTACTAGTGGAAACACTTGGTAAAGCATTACCCAGGACGGTGGACCTAAAGGAAATAGTAACGAACCCAGGATACCCTGCATTAAGATTGACCAGAATATACTTAAAATAAAAAAAAAAAAAAAAAGAGAAAAGAAAAAAAAAAAAAAAAAGGGGGGGGGGTAAAAATATGCAAAATAGACTTAGGGTATATAGGGGTTCAGCTAGTCAAGCAAATGGGGACAAAAGCAACGTGAAAGGCATTGGAGCCTACGGGTTAGTCATGCCCTGAAATCCCGGACAGGGTGAGAAACAAGAGAACAAAAATTATGCATAGTCTGCAGTTCATGTAGCAGCGGATTCCTTGCTTTTCTTGTATTTCGGTTTTTGCCACGCAGGGGTGAGAGGGCTCTGAGGAGGAGGTCTTTTGGACATGTTGAAGGAGGTTGTTTGCATCGGTGAGGTTGGTTCAGAAGGTATCAGACCCAGTGTCTTCAGCAAATGTTCTCCTTCCGCCATCGTGGCGAATCTGTATTGTTTGCCATTAAAGTCAAATTTCAGACTCAGAGGGAATAGCCACCAGTATTTGATGTTTTTCTGTTGTAAAACAGCAAGGAGGGGTTTGAGTGCCCGCCGTCGTTGTATGGTGAAGGGAGAAATGTCGGCGTAGATCTGAACCGAATGACCCAGAAGTTGTATTTGTGGTATTGTGCGAGCTCTCCGCATGACTTCTTCCTTCACATTGTAGAAATGGGGTTTCACCACTATATCGCGGGGTAGGCCATCAGAGCGCTGGGGTCCCAGGGCTCTATGAGCTCGGTCCAGTTCCAATTTGTGTGCACCAATATCCGGAATCAGGTCCTTGATTAGGGTGTGTACTGCACCCGGGATGTCTACGATATCCTCCGGAAGTCCCCTGATCCGAAAGTTCAGTCTTCTGGACCTATTTTCAAGGTCGTCAATTTTGGCCATTGCTCCTTCTAGCTGCCCGTGTAACTCTTGGAATCGATCAGTGTTCTGATTGACACGATCGATAGTGGCATCCAATTTGTCTTCAATATGCTCAATGCGTGAGCCTAACATGTGAAGATCCGATTTTATGTCAGAGGTGATGTCTGAGGTGATTTTGGCAGCTGTGTGAGCGAGTCCTCTGTCAAGCATTTCTGCGAATCTGTCAAATAGAAGATTAATGTCCTGGGGATGTGAGGAGAACAAACTCGTGCCTTGTTGTAGAAGTGAGGGCTGTGTGGGTAGGCCTGTGGGGGGTAAATTCATATCTTCCAGTGTCTGATTAATGAGTGAGACAGTAGAGGCAGGAGAATGTGGGTCCCTGAGTGGGGGGGGTGATTGTGCTGAACCACATACCTCCTCCTGAAGAGCAATCCACCAGGGAGAGGAGGCCGCCTTGCCTGAGGAGATCTGAGGGGATTTATCCGCCGCCATTTTGTCCATCCCTGCTTCTCCCTGCAGGGAATTGTAACTGCCCTTGTGTGGCTTAGTAGCCCTCTAGTAACGACCCCTGGGGTGCCTGGGGGTGTGCGGGTAAGGTATATCTTGGTCCTGGGTCAGTGGGGGTAAAACAGCTACTGCTGAAAGGTCCGGTGTATGGCGCTGCGTTATACAGCGGCCTTTGCCGCTTACTGCGCCTGCGCTGTTTCCCCGGCGTTAATAACGGCCCGTGGGGCCAAAAAAAGGGGTGCTCACAGTGTCCCTTTAGTGCCTGGGGATGTCCGGAGTGTTCCGGCCCTAGTCTCCGTTCCGGGGGGGAAGGAATCCTCCGCTGTCGGCGCCGGTGTTGTGGAGCGGGACGGAGCTCTGAGATCAGGCAGCCATCACAGAGCTCCGCGCATGCGCGAGTGGCTCCTCTATACTTATGCGAAAAAATACAACACTACACTCCCAATCGCAACCTCGATCTAATGACCAAAATCTCCTCCTCATCCCCAAGTCCCGGTACAAATCAAGGGGAGAACGAAGATTTGCACTCCAAGGACCATGGCTATGGAACGCTCTACCTACGAACATCTGCTTAGAAAAAGACCATCGGGCCTTCAGGAAAAAACTCAAGACCTACCTCTTCTAAGAAGGAATCAACCCAGGTCGGATCCTAGCGCCTTGAGGCGATTCAGTTCGCAGTTGCAGCGCTATACAAATCTTTCTAGGACTAGGGATTAGGGATTTTAACGGTGCAAATAGTAAGATTCTAACTGAAGAAAATAAATAATTTGTTTTATAATTTTTATTAAATTCAAAGTTATAAACATTTACACAAAATGTTTACAGTGGTTCACAGATATGGTGGTCTGAACAGGCAGGTTAGCTTGAGAAAATATTGTTGCACATTAACCCCACATGATTCGCTGAAATGCTTCTTCAGGGTATGTGCAAACTGTCACATGAGTATTAAGAGAAAATGTATATATATAAAGCACTCTTACCCCGCAGCCGTGTCCACCCAATGACAACCACTGCCTGAGCCCTCAAACTAGCACAGATACCCAAAGAAAAGGCATTTCCTTTGCGGCCACTAGGGGGCGCGCGCACGCCGTGGGTGGTGCACACGCACCCGTCGCGTCGCTGTGGACCCATTGTTAATCAATGCATTTTTATAGCACGGAGAGCTGTATAAATGTGAATAGTCCCAAAAATGTGTCAAAAGTGTCCGATATGTCCGCTGCAATATCGCAGTCACGATATCGCAGATCGCCGCCATTACTAGTAAAAAAAATAATAAAAATGCTATAAATCTATCCCCTATTTTGTAGACGCTATAACTTGCGCAAACCAATCAATATACGCTTATTGCGTTTTTTTTTAACCAAAATTATGTAGAAGAATAAATATCGGCCTAAACTGAGGAAAAAATTTGTTTTTAAAAAAAAAATTTAAATTGGATATTTATTATAGCAAAAAGTAAAAAAAAATATTTTTTTCAAACTTGTCCCTCTTTTTTTGTTTATAGCGCAAGAAATAAAAAACGCAGAGGTGACCACCAAAAGAAAGCTCTATTTGTGGGGAAAAAATGATAAAAAATGTATTTGGGTACAGCGTTGCATGACCCTGCAATTGTCATTCAAAATGCGACAGCACTAAAAGCTGAAAAATGGCTTGGTCAGGAAGGGGGTGTTCGTGCCTGGTAGGCAAGTGGTAAAGGACATAATAACAAAGCATGGGATGGAAGGTGACTCGAGATAGCCTGCTGGATTTTACTCGCAGGATATCGATCTAATGGTAAACAAAAAATGAAAAGGAAAGAAGGAAAAACCAAGGAGAGTAGAAGATACTGTGATATTTAATTGGTAAAGAATGAAAAAAGTTAGAAAATGTTTGAAAATAAAACATAAAAATAATATTGAGTGCCTCTGAAAAGGAGGTATAAGGGAACTGTGTCTCCAAAGAAATATACAGCAGTATATAAAAGGGGAACGGAATAATAGAGGTAGGAAGAAGTTAAATAAGATTGAGATGCATAAGGCTATAAAGTTAATAAGCTAAAAGCTTGGTAAAGAAGACGCAGTAAATAAGAAAGCTTACCAATAGATACGATGGTTTAGGAGAGGTCGTACCCTCCGGCTCTGGCAGCTAAACTGACAAATTGGCCGGCTTTATCTGCCCTCCATTGAGTCGGCATCTGACGGAAGTGAGAACGCCAGTGCGCATGCTCAGGGGACCTGGATAGCCCCATGGACTACACAACCCAGAGGGCCCTGCGGCAGTGGGAGGGTTCTAGACAGGACACGGATATCAATGGATATCGCGGTCGGAGCAGGAACAACCCTAACATACCGCAGGCCAATGGGGAGTAGGCAGAATGTTGGTAAACACAGCAGATAAAATTGTTGTGGGAAAGAGACACTAGAAAGCGTAACCAAGGGGCACAGGGTCCCTGGTATGCGCAGCGCTGATCGGGCACAAGGTGAACGAATCACAGAAATGCAAGCTCTTTAGTAGACAGTTACCTTTATCCCCATGTAACATCGTTGTTTTCCTATGTCAAGGACACTATTGATTTATTAAAAACGATTGAAGGTATTTCCCTTCCTCCTAATACCTGGCTGGTAGTCCTTGCTATAGAGAGCCTTTATAACGCTATTCCTCATGATAAGGGTATTGAGGTGATACAAACTCATTTAAACGAAAGGGGGCCCTCTTTTTTCTAGATAAAGTTAATTTGTTCTTGAGCTACTTGGCTACATTTTAAAGCATAATGTTTTCTTTTTGACTCTTCCCACTACCTCCAGGTACTGGGGGTTGCGATGGGGACTAAATGTGCCCCTTCGTATGCCAACCTGTACCTGGGGGGGGGGGGGGGGGAAGGATGTTTTTTCAAGAGATGATTTAGCCTATCTTTTGGACAAGGTCATCTCATGGCATCGATGTTCTTATCTTTTGGTCGGAAACTGAACCAGAACTAAATCAATTTCTAAGCTTGATTTCTATCAATGATTTCAACTTGAAATTTACCATGCATTGTATTCAAACAAATATACATTTCTTAGATTTGGTTATCTCAATTGATGCCAATGGAAAGTTGGATTCCTCATTGTATAGGAAGCCCTCTGCGGGCAATAATATCCTCCATGCCAGAAGCTCCCACCCAGACTCACTCTTGAAGAGCATCCCATACAGCCAATACCTGCGGCTCAAGCGCAATTGCAGTAAGGATTCGGATTTTCAAATTGATGCCAAGGATCTCTATTGTAGACTAAAAATTTGAGGCTACAGTCATGTATGTCTTAAAAAGGCTTACAATTGTGTTAATGCCAAAGACATAAATTCTCTGATCTTTTCTTCAAAACGCTCAAGCAAAACTGACACAGTGAGAGTTATCATTTGTTATTCCAACCAACATATGGAGATTAAAAAGATTTTGAATAGATTTTGGCCACTTTTGTCAGCAGATCCCATTGCGAGGAAATACATCAGAGTATTTCCAGAAATCACTTTTAGACGAGTTTCATCGTTAAAAGATCACCTTGTCTATAGCCACTTTGATAATACTTTGCTATCAAATAGTCAGGCCAACACTGGTACCTTACCATGTGGTCATTGTGACATCTGCCAATTTGTTGACCATAAATCCCAATTTAAACTACCAAATGGTAAATGGCACTCTACCAAATTTAGAATCACCTGCCAAACACCTGGAGTCATGTTTTTGGCCCGATGTTTATGCGGTGGCTTCTACATTGGGAAGACCAATCGACAGTTCTTCAAACGGATAAAAGATCACATTAATCCCATTAGGAAAAAAAAAGATGGTTACTGCTATCAGTAGACATGTTGGCATATATCATGAATTCAATCCTAACGTTATCAAAATCTTGGCATTGGAACACGTTCCTTTGGACTCAAGGGGGGTCAGTGCCAATAAGACTCTGCTCCACTTGAAGCCCAATGGATCTATGACCTTAGGGCCACTGCTTTTCCAGGATTTAACGAAAGCCTGAGTTTCAAGCCCTTTTAATTTTTGCTATTCTGAGTTTACCTTCTCTTTTCCCCTTTCCCCCTTTTTGGTTTACATGCTAGTCCTAATGTTTTCCCTTCCCTGTCTCCCCATTTGTTTACCACGTGAGCTTAGTTCATGTTGATATCTAACATGTTCTCTGTTATATTTTTTTGGACCTAGTTTGACTGTATACTTTTAGACCCGATGACAAAAAATGTTATGTCTATCTGTGCAACTATTATATTTTCTTTCTGCTGTGTTTTTTTTTGAGGAGCACAGTATCTGTGGGACACCCCTACAGGTTATGGGTGGTCCACTATGCCATGCCTGGTTCGCAGCCACGCTGATATGCCTGCTCCTCCCTGATCCACCCCTGTCCCTGCCTGCTTCCCTATCCCCGAAGATCTGTCTCCAGCAGTCATACGGACACCCAGGGCACTCTGTGATTCGTTTACCTTGTGCCCGATCAGCGCCGCACATACCACGGATCCTGTGCCCCTTGGTTATGCTTTCTAGTGTCTTCCTCACAGCAATTCTATCTGCTGTATTTACCAACAATCTTCCTACTCCCCATTGGCCTGCGGTATGTTAGGGTTGTTCCCACTCCGGCCGCAATATCCATTGATATCTGTGTCCTGTCAGGAACCCTCCCACTGCTGCAGGGCCCTCTGGGTTGTGTAGTCCATGAGGCTATCCAGGTCCCCTGAGCATGCGCACTGGCGTTCTCATGTCCGCATCGAGTCGGTGACGTCTGACGCCAACTCAATGGAGGGCAGATAAAGCCAGGCCAATTCGGCAGTTTAGCTGCCAGAGCCGGAGGGTATGACCTCGCTGTCATGGTTATGCAGTAATCTTCCCCTGTTTGCTTACCTCTCCTCATGCGTTCAGACTAAGAGGCCAGCCACTCTCACCTGGTGGTTTTTATAACCTCTCCTCTAAGCATGGCTCCACCCCAGGCCCTATCAGGGAAACCTATATTAACCTGTGCACTGCAAGCCAGTGGTGCTGATCAACCATTGTGTATCCATTGTGTGTTCAGCTTCCTGGTTCCTGCCTGTCGCGTGCTCTATGTTTGTCTCTGTTACCGACCTTGGCGTGTTCTCAACTATTCCTCTCTGCTTGTGACCTTGACCCTTTGGCATGTCCCCGACCATCCCTGTCTGCCTGTGACCCTGAACCTTTGGCGTGTACTCTGTTATTCCTGTCTGCTAGTTGCCCTGACCTCTGCCTTATCCCCTTACTATCCTTGTCGTTCCAGCCTGCTGCTTCCTTCTCCTGTAGTCTACTGTGAGCGTGAGCTGTGAGACCCTGGGGGCGCGACCTGGAGCCAGACTGCAGCGAAGTCCATCCTCACCACTAGAGGCTCTGGCGAACACCTGCTGGCTCTTAGACTCCGCGCCCTGGGGAATCTATGCTCTAGCTCCCACTGGGATCTGTGTTAGTGATCCAGTAGACCTGTGTCCTGAATCTTCCTGGGTACAATCCGCAGCAGTCAGTCCTAAGGTCCACTACCTAGCGGTGCACTTCTGACTCCTACTGGGTGCACCTGTCACCTGGTCTCAGGTGACCTGACAGTTTGATCAGCCATGGACCCGGCTGACGTGCCGCTACCCGCAGATGATCCATTGCAGGGCTTAGTTCGCAGACTTGAGACCCAAGAATCGCATCAGACCCAGGTGATGCGATTCCTTCAAGATCTGGCTTCCCGCTTCGAGCAGTTGCAGGCTTCCTTGGGAGCCCCGAACCCGCAGCCCCAAGTACAGCCAGCAGCTGCACCAGTCGCACCAGTCGCATCCACGCATTCATATGTACTGCCAGCTCCGTCCTGTTTCTCTGGGGACTCCAAGGCCTGCAGGGGCTTCCTCAGCCAATGCACCATTCATTTTGAGCTCCAGCCTCAAAACTTTCTGTCTGATCGGGCAAAGGTTGCTTATATCATATCCCTCCTGTCAGGCGAGGCGCTAGCTTGGGCTGCCCCTCTGTGGGAACTGAATGATCCAGTGGTTTCTAGCCTGTCTGATTTTTTGAAACTTTTTCGGAATATCTTCGAGGAACCGGGTCGTGTCTCCTCAGCGGCTAGGGCTCTTTTACGTCTCCGTCAAGAGTCCGCTTCTGTGGGACAGTATGCTCTTCAGTTCCGTATCCTCACAGCTGAATTAAGCTGGAATAATGAGGCCCTAGTTGCAACCTTTTTACATGGCCTCTCTGATAGAGTGAAGGACGAATTAGCAGGAAGATCCCTTCCTGCTGATCTGGACAGTGTCATCACCTTGTGTAACCAGATCGATATTCGCTTTCAGGAGAGGGCCCTGGAAAAAAGACTCCAGCACTCCCCGTTCTTTAGTCAGCCTGAGCTCCCAGTCCCCTCTCTTCGATCCGATGAGCCCCCCCTGCCTGCTGAGAAACCTACGCAGTTGGGCTGGACCAAGTTATCTCCCGAAGAACGCGCTAGGCGCAGAACTCTGGGCTTATGCCTCTATTGTGGGGCCAAAGGTCATTTCCGTGACACTTGTTCTCTTCATCCGGAAAAACGCTCAGGGCTAATACATCTGGAAGGTGGAGTATAAGACCCTGAAATATCACCTTCTCGTCTTCTCCTTTCTGTGTTGCTTCATGTCGGCACTTCCTCTCGTCGGTCTCAGCACATCTGGATTCCAGAGCCGCTGCCAATTTCATGGATTGGGAAACTGCATCCTCCATGAGACTTACCCTTTTGCCCCTTACAACGCCATTGATGGTCTTGGCGATTGATGGCACTGTTCTCCCAGGGGGCCCTATCCGTTTCCAGACCCTTCCTGTCAAGATGTCAGTAGGGACACTCCACCAGGAGTGGATATCCTTCCTTGTCTTACCTAAGGCTTCATCTCCTATCATATTAGGTCTTTCTTGGTTATGGCTCCATTCCCCACACATTGGCTGGACTGCTGGACTGTGTAGTCTAGTATTTGTATATGTTCATACACCTCAATCATTGTAGTAGTATGGACATATACATATCTAGATCTGAGAGATTTTGTACAAAAGAGGTAGTTCAATCTGCAATACACATTTATTGATAGGGTTACATAATATATATACAAATTACACACCAGACAGAATTTACAACACAATGTACAGTGTAGGTCCCCTGGATGATATTTACATATTACTCACAGAACCATATTTACAATACAATATATAAGGTGCAAGTATAGAGTTATATTACCTGTTAACTTCAGTTCAGCCCATGATGACTGCTGTGTGTTCCCACACCAGAAAAAAAGAATCATTAGCTTTCTCACAAAGCATTATATCCCCCCCTACTTCCTGTAGTGTGGCTAATATAATTCTCCCTAATTGGTCACCTAGTACATGTCTATAGGGCACAGCCTGATTGGATGAATCAAAGAAGGCTGTTGTTTACTACCCAGGTGAGATGTTATCAGGGAAAACAAAAGGCCAAGCTTTGAAGTTGAACTAATTACAGTAACACCAACACAACCCTCAATACTTTAAATATATATATTTCCCTCTAACTGAAATATATTTCTAATTACAATATTGTACAGATATTAATGTAGATTCCACATAAGCGCATAAGGCAACAGATGGCCCCTTGTGGCCAGTTGAGTATATGAGACTCGGCCACACATAGAATAATGGTTTATGTGCAATCTTCTTTAATATTTGGAACTTTTCAGCTTTGCCCTCTGAAATGAAATAAAACTCTTTGAGAAGAGAAAAAAAAAAAAAAACCTCTTAAACTCTCCATCTCTACAGTTCACATTTCTGGATCCCAGTATCGGTAGTCATCACTTGTTCTGGATGTAATAAGTCCATAATAATAAAAGAAAAATCATATGATAAATAAAGAGAAAAATAAAAACACACCCCAAAAAAAAAAATGAAGGGGAAAAAAATAAATAAATAATAATAAAAACATGAGGATCCTTGTTCTCAACTGTCCAATAATAATAGTGCGGAAGTCCATAATGTCAATCTGGTCATGTTGCCCTTGCTTCTGGGACAGCCTTCCATGGTGATTCCAGTTGGATACAGCATACAGTAATGGCCTTTGCAACAGCTATCCGGGCTTTCTAAGATTATACTTTATTAATGTGGACAGAGGTAGAGAAAGATACACAAGTACATTTGGGACATATGTATTCAACTGAATGCTTGTCTGGTAAGTCTGAGCAGTAAGGACCTTTTAATTGCCCTAGATATACTGCAACATAAAGTGAGACCCTTTTCCCAGTGACATGTGTAACAATTTTAGGTTTAGGTTTTAGGTTTACGTCCTTATGCCAGGTTTCTGATTTCACCCCTCATCTTTCTTCCTCCATTGTCATATGCCTGCAAGTAACTCTGCTCCACCTTCTGCTGAATACCACTGTGTGTGTGTGTGTGACACTTTAAGTGTCCAGGGTGGTCTTGTTGCCATCGCAACTCACCACTAGCTCCTTTTACTGCAGCTATGTTCAGTGCTGGTGCCAAACATTTGGGCATATAGCTCCGTCCTTGGCTACCATGGGTAGCTACTGTACCGTCCGGCCTTTAGCAGGCTACAGAAGAGGTCACCACTATGAGAGTTTTATGTGCAGATTAGGCAGTGTCATCTACGCAGACAAAAATAACTTGATTTCAGAATATGGATAAGTGGGATGTCACCAGTCAATAGTGGCTTCAGGAACAATCAAACTAAAATATTTTTAAGTACAATTGTACTATACTCCCTGCTATTTGCCAATCACTATGAGTCTCACCAGTCCCAGTATATCTATATTATATTCACGCAATGCTCTTTGACTTATTATGGCACACAAAGGAAAACCTGACCAACAAAAAAAAAACAATATCAATGACCACATCTGATGACTGCCCTATATTAGAACTGTAGAGAGGATTGTATGTCACATTTACACAGAAAATAGTCACATGACTGTAGTTAAACCCTAATATTACTAGTGTCATGATAAATAGCTACCATAAATAGCTACCTAAATTCATATAAAACGATTATCCCATGTCATAAGAGGAAACTAACACCTGTTGGAACTTG
The DNA here is from genome assembly GCA_028564925.1 of Lithobates sylvaticus. Taxonomy (NCBI): domain Eukaryota; kingdom Metazoa; phylum Chordata; class Amphibia; order Anura; family Ranidae; genus Lithobates; species Lithobates sylvaticus. The sequence goes on from CM053030.1 coordinate 412,963,857, forward strand.
GCCCATCCCCAAAATGCTACAGGGAAGCCTTAATATTCTATATCAACATTTCTAATCGCTTTAAATGTTCTCCATGTAGTGTTCCCCATACTCACTCCCCTCTTTTTTTTTTTTATTTGACCATAGTCACGCAAAACTGAAGAATCACCAACAAAAAAAAAAAAAATAAGGTGATATAGGAAAGAAATAAAAAAAAAAAACAACAAAAAGAAATAAAAATCCTTTCCCTTAAGAGAACGAAAGAAAAAAAAATAGATAAAAAAAATAAATAAATAAAAATTAAAAATTACAATTAAAATAATAAAAAAAAATAATAAAAAAAAATTAAAATAAAAAATACAACCAAAATAATAAAACCATACAGATAGAATGCTGGCCCAAACTTTAACTTTGTTGAAGAGGCTTAAATATGTGTCTTGTTAATCCAAAAAAACATTTGAAAAACTGCCTTTAGCATTGTAGCTATACTAAAGGCAACCCCCTCTCCCGGTGGTGATTAACATATTAATTGACTCTCAGTGCAAACCCATTTGCAAGTCAAAAAGGCCACAAAAGTTGTTTTTAGCGAGGGTAGGACGTCTGTTTATTGAAACAGACTGCCCCAAACCAGTGTTTAGAATTTAGCTAGGCCTGTAATTAATTATATTTAAGGCTTCTCCTAAGAACATACAAAAAAAAAAAATTATGTTCTTTAAGGTCCTTATGTGTATTTGGGTACACATCTGGGTCCAATCATCCGTCCTTGTTTGTGCATTTATCCTATAATACAAAACTTAAAAATCATTAATAACATCTCACTGTACCTCTCTGAGAGGTTCATACTGGCCTAACTAGTAGTGGATGCTTGGAACCGCCTTCCAGCAGAGGTAATGAATCCATCAACCGTAAGTAAAGTCAAAAATGTACAGGACCCACCCCATATCTAAACTCTGATAGCCAAAAATTATAGGAAAAATCTGTAGGGTTTATAAATACTTACATTCTAAGAATACAACATGTAGGCCTATAATCTTCACATGAGTGAATTTGGAAGGGAAAACAACACGCAACACAAGACCTACTGAATGCCTAAGATGCCACAATGTGCAAAGTAATGTATCATGTAGTTTCCAAGTGTCAGAGTGAATGAACTTTCACTCTAAGCCCCCAGAAAGGACATAAAAAAAAAAAATTCATATCTGTGCACAGGTTATTTATTCGGGAATACATTTAAACTTGTAAAACCAAAAGTTATAAATTTAAACTGGTACCAGTATTGAGCTCATTATAAACGGGAAAAAAAACAAATATTTATAAAATAATCATAAACAGTACAACGCATGCGCATTAGTGTGATCACACTTATTGATGGCCATAAAACAATGTTGGGTGCACCACTTATCAAAAAAAAACAAATCTTGGTTTACACATGGACAGTTCCTACCCATGCATTCCATCACGTACACATTCATTTCAACTGCATCCCATACCTTCTGGATAACGCTTTGGTAATTGCAAATTAATTGTTAGGCGTTTCTGTAAACGGGAGAAAGGAAAAAAAAAAAAAAAAAAAAAAAAAAAAACAACCAAGAACACCAACCAGAAACAAAAAATAAATACAATGAAGCGAGAGTAAGCTTTTGTACTAAGCAATACTTGTACCCTATACCTTTGAATATTTATGACAGTCTTCTGATCCTTTGGGGAAGATAAACACCTGTTAGTAATAATAACCATGTTTGAATACCTAGCCTAATATACATTACCTTAGGTGTATATATTTATGTATATACATCTATATTAATACACCTGCTTAATATGTAAATACTTTTTCATGAGCTCCCTGCACCTGGAAAATAAAACTTAGACAAAAGTTATTATCCTTTTCCCTTTCTTTGACACAAAGAAAGCAAACACTGCCACATTGTTACATTTACATAGGTATATGTTCACTGACATTCACACTTGGATCTGGTGAAAATAAATTACTCAGATCATAGACATCTGAATGACACATTAGATCTGGTATTTCTTTCGCTGTTTCTACATTGCTAATATTTAAGTTTTGTTCCCCGTAAGGGGAAGTCCTAGCAGATAATATAGATAGGTTGGCCCTCCGTCCTTTATTTTGTGTTTGAATGGAACAGACGGTTTTCTGTGGGACCTTAACAATTTGATCAAAAGATTGTTTTATTTCTTTCAGTTCTTTATTACACTGTCTCAAATCTGCATGGCATTCTTCATATTTTACCTTAAGAGCATGTTGTGATGTTTCCATTATTTTATTGGTATTTTCCCAATCATGAATATGTGACTTCAGTAGTTCAATCTCATTTTCAAGAGAGGTAATTGTGGTTATCAACTTAAGTTCTTTTAGAACTGATTTCCTGTGCTGTAATCTGAGATCGCTTTCCATGGGATTTACATTCAAAGGGGAGCATGTGGCTATTTGCCTTTGACTAGTAACTAGTGGCCATGCCTACAGATCTTATCTTTGGAGGCATTGTAATTGTAATGGTGCCTCATTCTGTTTGAAAAGGTGGGCAAGTCTCCTGTAGTGTGACTTGCTAAACAGGTATTGTTTGTACTCTTGTGATGTATTTTTGATTTCACAGATTTAGACTTTCTTGCTACATGAAAAAAATTATGCATACAGTCCATGATACATTGATATGAATCTTTAAGAGGATTTATAAAAAATCCACATTGACTTTTAAATTTTGGATGGGCATTAGATATTAGGATGGTTTTGTACTCTGGGTCTTCTCTGTGTACGTTTCTCCGTTTGCCTACATAGTAAGCTGACCATAGCCTGTTTGCATAAAGAAGTGGATTCTCATTATTTTCCTGTTTTGTTCTAAATGCTGCTATTAAGCCTAGGTCAAAGGGATATAATATTTTTAGCAATTCATCTACAGTTTCATTGTAATCTGCTCTTCCTTCTTTAACATGGTCTGGTAGGGAAGACCATGTGTCTAAGTTAACTGTTAATAGTAAAACTTTAACCTGATCTCTGGAGTTGGCAACTCCCAGCAATTTACATCGTTGCAAGACATTATCTGCATGAAATGTTATGTGCACTCCTGGCAATAGTTTGCCAATATTGTTAGCTACAAGTAGCACATTTTCTAAAGACTGTCTGTTCTCCCTATCCATCTTTTGTGCTGTGTTTTCAATTCCTGTTGATGGGCATACATGCATTTCATCCCCTGCAGGAAAACATCTTTCAAACATTTTTAAATAGACTGAATCCCCATGCATAACATTGGGCAACAGCTCTTTTCATCTCCTTCTAATGCATCTGGACTCTTCATGTACAAATTCTATATTATATTTAGCTTTTATCCTAAGTTATGTGTTCCTTAGTATACTAACAGTAGGCTCCCTAATGATTACACACTGTACAACACAGCTATTTCTTATAGCCCATTTCTATATTGAGCACATAGAGCACCAATGTTCATTTTTAGCATTCAAATGAAAAATCCTTTCATAGTGTGCTTTTTGTAGATATTTGCAAACCCGTGAGATATTGCTGAAAGAGACCACCAAATTTTTCTGTCCCTTCGTGGTAGCCATTTGTTGTCTAGTATTTGTATATGTTCATACACCTCAATCATTGTAGTAGTATAGACATATACATATCTAGATCTGAGAGATTTTGTACAAAAGAGGTAGTTCAATCCGCAATACACATTTATTGATAGGGTTACATAATATATATACAAATTACACACCAGACAGAATTTACAACACAATGTACAGTGTAGGTCCCCTGGATTACATGATATTTACATATTACTCACAGAACCATATTTACAATACAATATATAAGGTGCAAGTATAGAGTTATATTACCTGTTAACTTCAGTTCAGCCCATGATGACTGCTGTGTGTTCCCACACCAGAAAAAAGGAACCATTAGCTTTCTCACAAAGCATTATATCCCCCCCTACTTCCTGTAGTGTGGCTAATATAATTCTCCCTAATTGGTCACCTAGTACATGTCTATTGGGCACAGCCTGTTTGGATGAATCAAAGAAGGCTGTTGTTTACTACCCAGGTGAGATGTTATCAGGGAAAACAAAAGGCCAAGCTTTGAAGTTGAACTAATTACAGTAACACCAACACAACCCTCAATACTTTAAATATATATATTTCCCTCTAACTGAAATATATTTCTAATTACAATATTGTACAGATATTAATGTAGATTTCACATAAGCGCATAAGGCAACAACTGTATGCAACACCAGTGTCAGACTAAATCCGTCGGACCAAATCCGATGGATTTGGTGGTCGGATTTTCCGACCATGTGTATGGGGCTTAAGAGGCCAGCCACTCTCACCTGGTGGTTTTTATAACCTCTCCTCTAAGCATGGCTCCACCCCAGGCCCTATCAGGGAAACCTATATTAACCTGTGCACTGCAAGCCAGTGGTGCTGATCAACCATTGTGTATCCATTGTGTGTTCAGCTTCCTGGTTCCTGCCTGTCGCGTGCTCTATGTTTGTCTCTGTTACCGACCTTGGCGTGTTCTCAACTATTCCTCTCTGCTTGTGACCTTGACCCTTTGGCATGTCCCCGACCATCCCTGTCTGCCTGTGACCCTGAACCTTTGGCGTGTACTCTGTTGTTCCTGTCTGCTAGTTGCCCTGACCTCTGCCTTATCCCCTTACTATCCTTGTCGTTCCAGCCTGCTGCTTCCTTCTCCTGTAGTCTACTGTGAGCGTGAGCTGTGAGACCCTGGGGGCCGCGACCTGGAGCCAGACTGCAGCAAAGTCCATCCTCACCACTAGAGGCTCTGGCGAACACCTGCTGGCTCTTAGACTCCGCGCCCTGGGGAATCTATGCTCTAGCTCCCACTGGGATCTGTGTTAGTGATCCAGTAGACCTGTGTCCTGAGTCTCCCTGGGTACAATCCGCAGCAGTCAGTCCTAAGGTCCACTACCTAGCGGTGCACTTCTGACTCCTACTGAGTGCACCTGTCACCTGGTCTCAGGTGACCTGACACTCGCCTAAACCATCGTATCTATTTGTAAGCTTTCTTAATTACTGCGTCTTCTTTACCAAGCTCTTAGCTTATTAACTTTATAGCCTTATGCATCTCAATCTTATTTAACTTCTTCCTATCTCTATTATTCCGTACCCCTTTTATATACTGCTGTATATTTCTTTGGAGACACGGTTCCCTTACACCTCCTTTTCAGAGGCACTCAGTATTATTTTTATGTTTTATTTTCAAACATTTTCTAACTTTTTTCATTCTTTACCAATTAAATATCACAGTATCTCATACTGCCCTTGGTTTTTCCTTCTTTCTTTCTCATTTTTTTTTAATTTCCATTAGATCGATATCCTGCAAGTAAAATCCAGCAGGCTATCTCGAGTCACCCTCCATCCCATGCTTTGTTATTATGTCCTTTAAGTAAGTATATATAAAAATTTATAAAAAATGTTTATAAAAAAAAACATTAATTATTTTTGTTCCTTGCTGTTTTATTTTTACAGCTGGATTTTCTATTACAGGGGGTCCCCTACTTACAAACATCCGACTTACAAATGACTCCTACTTACAAACGGAGGGAGACAACAGGAAGTGAGAGGAAATCCACCCCTAGGAAGAGAAATTCACTCCTGTAAGAGTTAATATGGGAAAAAGGTGTCTCCACTGATGCTTTATCACCAGTCCATGTTTCCCTAACAACCCAAAATTTTCAAAATCCAATTGTCATTGGGACAGAAGGTGAGGTGAAATGTTCTGAACAGGGGCACAGACAGCAACACAAATATTACAGGGGTGATAACCCTTCCCTATGTTCTCCAAAAAGCTTAAAAATAGATTTTTTGGCTGGAGCTACACTTAAAAAATGTACCTGTTCCGACTTACAAACAGATTCACCTTAAGAACAAATCTACAGTCCCTATCTCGTTTGTAACCCGGGGACCCCCTGTACAAATACTTCATTTTTTTTGCCCTCTGTGATTGCACCGAGATGCCATTTCTTTGGGTAACTGTGCTAGTTTGAGGGCTCAGGCAGTGGTTGTCCTTGGGAGGACACGGCTGCGAGGTAAGCATGCTTTATGTGGTGTCCTGCATATACTGTGTTATTCTAATAATTTATTAGTCTATAAATACATTTTTTCTGTTCATTTATTTATTGTTTTTTGTTTCTATATATATATATATATATATATATATATACATATATAAATACAGTTTCTCTTGATACGCATGTGACAGTTTTCACATCCCCTGAAGAAGCATTTCAGCGAAACATGTCGGGTTAATGTGCAACAATATTTTCTCAAGCTAACCTGCCTGTTCAGACCACCATATCTGTGTAAATGTTTTTAACTTTGAATATAATAAAAATTATAAAACAAATTATTTATTTTCTTCAATTAGAATCTTACTATTTGCACCTTTAAAATCCCTAGTCCCTCTATATTCCCATTTATTTACACCTACTTGATTTAGACCTTGATGCTTAACGTGCATATTTTCAACATGTCTTTAAAAATAACCAAAGAAAAAAGAAGCCATGGTTTCAACATCCAATAGCCAAAAACAAGCCAAATGTAAGGCAACAGAACATTAGAAAAAGTCAACCTGAAAAAGAGTGAATCTTGATCTTAAATATGTAGATAAGATGATGATAAATTAACAATATCTTACTACATTTCTTTTATTTGATTTTATCCATTTCTCTCCAAAGCTGTTTTCCAGCCAAACAGGCAGTGCAGAAGCCAAAACCTGCCATCCTTTGATTTAATTGACTAGAAAGGTGTAATTTGTCATCAAATAGGAAGATTTAGATGGGTAAATAGGCAAGGTCTACACACACTTTACAAAAGAGTGTATGCAGAAAACAAATTTTGACTTGATTAAAAAAAAAAGAAAAGATTCACATAGGATGACATTTTGCCTGATTTACAATGCTCAAAGAGGGCACATGGGGCAGCTGTGGACAGGTATGTAAAAAGAAATGTATCGGTTAACCAGCCAATTCAACAACTGAGGCTAGTTAAACAAGTAAAGTGGAACTCTAGCCAACACAACAGGGTACAAAGCTGACATACATATAAGCATTCAGACAAAATATTTGCCAAATACTTGTAATTCAGTTCAGCCAGTTTTCTGTTTAACACATCAAAGTGATCTTAGAAAGCCAGTCAGGTTTGCACCATTGTACCTTTGCCCCCTTCTAAGTCTGCTCACTCAAACATAAGCTGCCAATTCTACCATGTATTTATTCAAATATTTGCCTAAAGTTTATTATTTGCCAAACTGGGACCAAAGGGTTCTATTTATAACATATTTCCCATGCTCCTCAGCTTCATCTAATAGTCAAAATACAATATTACATTGCATGAGTTTGACCTGAAAAAACAAAAAAACAAAGAACAGATCTTTTTGTGGCAAGTGGCAAAAAATTATTTTTTTTACACTTTCAGAGGGTGAATGGCTCTACGAATAGGTTATAAATAGACCCTATGCCAGAATATTATCTATCTTTCATTAAACTCATCAATATGCACGCGGATTCAGGAATCTAATTATAAATTACTGACACAATGGTATTACACCCTGGCAAGGCTAAGTAAATTTTCTCCAGAGGCCTCAGACCGTTGTTGGGGGACACTTTTACACATATTTTGGTCCTGTCCTAAGATTAGACAATATTGGCTGTAGGTACAGAGTATATCTCAAAAGTTTACAGCCTTTCCAATACCAGATGACCCTGCCTTTTTTCTGCTTCATTGTTCACAAATCCCCTGGCAGGTATATAAAAAATCAGTGATATGTCATATGGTTAATGCAGCTAAAGCCTGTATTACTCTTTGCTGGAGGGATCCCAAACCTCCTTCTATTGCTCAGTGGCTAAAAAGGGTAAGAAATATAGACCCCATGGTTTAACCCAAATAAGAAATGCTATGGCAACAAAATCAAACATGAACTTTGAAAACCCTTCCAACTTGTATACTCACAAAACACCACATCTTAGAAAACACATCTGCGTGCCTTCAATTCTGAAAAAGTGTCCATAATGTGGTTTATGTCCAGCTATTTTGCTCTAGCATTTTCAAAGCTTAGGATAGCAAGCCCAGAAAGCCTTTGCTCAGACATAGTGCTTCTGAGATAATTCTTTATTAGTTTTAGTTTTGAGAAGGATCTTTCTGCTGAGGCCACAATCACAAGGTAGTGTTGGGAATAAAAGCAACACTATGCACACATCTGGCAGATTTGATGGAAGAGCACTATTCTCAACTAAGAGCAAACGTGGTTCACATAGGACAATTTCTGAATGTCCTCTTTAAGTGCTGATCTAAAACTTAGGAGGTGACCAGCGAAAGTTGACGAGAGGTCTTTTTCTTACTTTTGTTGCAGATTTGATGCAGCTTTAAACAAATCATCATCCAATGCTGATGCTAGAACTGCAGGTTGAATTATTTCAAACCACTGAACAACCTGATTAACCACTTTCAGACCGGACCAATTTGCAGCCAAAGGACCAGGCCCCTTTTTGCGATTCGGCACTGCGTCGCTTTAACTGACAATTGCGCGGCCGTGCGACGTGGCTCCCAAACAAAATTGACGTCCTTTTTTTCCCACAAATAGAGCTTTCTTTTGGTGGTATTTGATCGCCCCTGCGGTTTTTATTTTTTGCGCTATAAACAAAAAAGAGCGACAATTTTGAAAAAAAACGCATTCTTTTTTATTTTTTGCTATAATAAATATCCCCCAAAAATATATAAAAAAAATTTTTTTTCCTCAGTTTAGGCCGATACGTATTCTTCTACATATTTTTGGTAAAAAAAATCGCAATAAGCGATTATTGATTGGTTTGCGCAGAAGTTATAGCATTTACAAGATAGGGGATAGTTTTTATAGCATTTTTATTAATACATTTTTTTTATTAGTAATGGCGGCGATCAGCGATTTTTATTGTGACTGTGACATTATGGCGGACACATCGGACATTTTTGACACATTTTTGGGACCATTGTCATTTATACAGCAATCAATGCTATTTAAATGCATTGATTCCTGTATAAATGACACTGGCAGTGAAGGAGTTAACCACAAGGGGGCAGTGTAGGGGTTAAGTATGCCTAGGGGTGTGTTTCTTACTGTGGGGGGGGGGCGTGGCTGTCAGCTAGTGAATGCTGATCTCTGCTCCAATCACAGGGAGCAGAGATCGGCGTCACTAGTTGCTAGGCAGAACGGGGAGATGCTGTGTATTTCCGCATCTCCCCGTTCAGCCTTCCCGTGAGACGATCACGGGTGTCCCCGTGGAGTTCGAGTCCGCGGGATCCGTGACCGGCCTCACGGGGGTCCCGACCGACGTGGGAGCGTGCCGCTCCCGGCGCGCTCCCGATGAAATGGACGGCATTAGGGAGGGACTTATATATACGCCCTCCTGCCTGTCCGTGCCATTCTGCCAACATATATCGTCGTGCGCCGGTCGGGAACCGGTTAAAGAGGAGGGCCCACAAATTTTTTTTTTTTTAAAAGTCAGCAGCTGCAGTATTTGTAGCTGCTGACTTTAATCAGACACTTACCTTTCCCAGGGTCCAGCGATGCGGGGGAATGAGGCCCCCCTCGTTCCCTGCTCCACTCGCGACGCCGGCATTCTTAATGTGGGCACCCGGCTGTGGCTTCACAGCCGGACACCCACTGCGCATGCGCGAGCGGCGCCGTGCGCCATGATTCGACGCTCACTCATCTGGGACACGTGACAGGTCCCAGATGACTGTGCGGCACCTAGTGGAAGTGATGTCAGTACCCGGGCACTGAAGGTGGGAGACTACGAGGGACCCCCTTGCAACATTCATTTAGAGGTGAGTAAAACATTTTTTTTTTCCAATTATTTTTTTTTTATTTTTTTTATGATTTTTAAGCCGATTTTTTTTTTTTGGTGGCAACACCACTTTAAGTCCCTGGAACCTGTTTGACAACTGGTTTACTATTTTGTCTGAGCACCTATAGAAAACGTTGATTTTGAAACGTTCTTCAAGGTCCTCTAATCTCTCATCAACACACAATTCCTCAAAATGCTTTCTGACAGTGCAAACTCGATTTGCTTCAAATCTGGGGGTAATATTCAATTTTTGTGCAAGCAATGCTGCATTATTTCTGGCATTTTCCTGCAGGGAACCACACAAAAAAAGAGACATTCCTAAGTGTACTGCGGTGATCTAAGAGCTATTCATTTAAACTTATTCAAAATGTTGGGTGGGGGTACCTGTACATATAATTCTGGCACAATCCCCTATAAGTGCATATTGGAAGGGAAAAAGTTTCCCATATATCTCCTAAAATCAAGGGGGGTTCATGAGAGAAGGGGATTGCCCAGATACTGAAAATTATTCCAAGTTATTTTTTTTATCTAAATTCAATGCATTTTATTTATAGAAAACTTTAAAAACAATAAAGGTCCAAAAGCTCTGAAAAGCACATCATGTTATACATGTGCACATACAGTACATAGGTTACATTTGGGGAATCTCAGAAGGTGTATGGATGGATGCATTTCGCCCAAATTGCGGGCTTCTTCAGGATTTGTTTTTCGAAAATATATTTTTTATAAACAAGCAGAAATGTCTGGTAAACAATATAAATAAGATATTAATGCAAAAATCGTATATATATATGTAATGAGAAAATAGTCACATATAGTTTTCTATATACAAAATGAGGAGTGAAGAGGGAAAAAAACAGCACAAAATATATTGTATGATATTAAAGAAGAGAGTGAAAAGGGGGTGTAGTGTGGGGGGGGGGTAAGGAAACATCAGAGCCTTCAAATCGCTGCGCATCCTCCAGCAGCATGTACCCGACACTGTGGTTGAATAATTCTGGGGACTCCTTTGTGTATGATAGTGGGGCTACGGAAGGAGTGACTGTGGACAAGGAGCCGTTTGGTGGAATAGGCCGCTTTGGCAGCTGTGTTGGAAGGCAAACTATACTGAGCCTGGGTGACAGAGGATGAGGAGGATGAGGACAGCTTTGTTATGCCCTCCACCAACTCTTCTGCATGTTGTGGCTCAATAACACGGCTAGCAGCAGAAGGGATGCACCATGTCCATGACCACCACCGTTGACACAGAGGCTGCTTGCCCTCTTCTAGTGGCCTGTGAGCATCTGCCTCTCCTTAGTGGCCTTCCGGACATGATGTATTTTTTGTTTTGCAACACCACACTACACTGTATTAGATACTGTGTACACCGCCTGAAGTGTATTAGAAACTGTACACACTGTATTAGATACTGTGTACACTGCCTGCACTGTATTAGCAACTGTACACATCTGTACTGTATTGTATACCGTGTATACCACCATAAGTGTAGTAGAAACTGTACACACTGTATTAGATACTGTGTACACCACCTTCACTGCATTAGAAACTGTACTATAGCTGCACTGTATTGTGTACTGTGAACACCACCAGATGTGTAGTAGAAACTGTACACACTGTATTAGATACTGTGTGCACCGCCTGCACTGTATCAGAAACTGTACAAAGGCTGCACTGTATTGTATATTGTGTACACCACCTGAAGTATATTAGAAACAGTACATCACCAAATACTCTGTAGATATAGGCTACACTGGATGCAGAGTATATATATATATATATATATATATATATATATATATATATATATATATTAATACACCACCTGAAGTGTATTAGAAACAGTACAACACAGAATGCACTGTAAATATAGGCTACACTGGATGCAGAATATATATATATATATATATATATACGTGACTGTATACATATATATATATTTATACACTGCCTGCACTGACTGAATATCGAGTAAACACTAAATATATAGTCTATGCTAAATGCAGAGTATTGTATTGTATAGTTTTTGGCTCCATCTACTGATATGCAATGGAAAAAGACTTGTTTTAACTTTCACATAACAGCTAAGCAGGAAGTGACTTAATTGTTTACTTGTTTACTTTATGAAAGGACTCACCTACCCACAATAACCACTCACCTACCCATGAACACTGAGTGGTTAAACTGCATGCTGGGTAGGTAATAAAAGGCCCAGCTTGGCCATTTTCTGTCTTTTCCTGCTGGGACGAGTTGCCTGCCTACAGGGATCTGTGTGGGTGCCTGGAAGAGCGGCGGCCTACATCTTGCAGAGCGCAGCATCAACCACTGACAAGTCTTGCCACAGTGTGCTGGAGAAGCGCTGTGATTCGACCGGAGGATCCAGAGTGCCTGACGGAACCAGACGGAGGACCCGGTCATCTTGCGGAGCGGTGCAGGGTGACGGAGCTGACTGGCAGCAGGACTGAGACTATCGGAGTGGAGGCATCCATTCATCCAGACCTGGTGTGGTGAGAGGGCTGTTGCCCAGAAGTTATACACTATATACAGAGGTTACACACTTAGACTAATCGCATAGTATTGCTGGGACCTGCAGTCCCACGGAAAAGTTCAGTCCAGTTGGATTGCACCCACATTTCAGTAACAATTGACTGACGTTGGGAGTACATTCCCAAGAAAGGACTTCATAAGTCTATTGCACGATCAAAGATTACTGTTGCATACTGTTTTACCCTACATTACCGTTTGGAAACCTGATGGAATACAAATACTGCAGTATAATGGCTAGCTGAAGAAAAGAAGACAAGAGACTATAGCCTCTCCTGTAAAGCCTTACAGTGTTGCTACTACATCCTAGAAACTGCAGGGGGAGCTTTGAGTAATTATACTGCATTATATCATCTTGTTAAATACTGTGTAGGATATTACAGATCTTATAGTGTCTGCACGGCTGTGCTGGAAGTGGGAAGGTGTCCAGTGCTGAGATCTTATTGCCTGAGCATTAGTCCCACTTGGAGACACGCCTGCAGGAGCAATCCAGGTAACCCTTGTGTGATAGCCTTTCACAACTATTTGTTTCATTATTGTGTCAGAATTGTATGGCATTACGGTTCTTATGTTTAATGTTCAAACCTGTTTCAGTAAACGTATATTTTGGTTTAACACAATCTATTGTGAGGTTTGTTCATTCTCCAGACAGGTGTAGCAGTGCATACTCGGGTGACAACACAGGTAAAGTGCATGTAATCTGTGATTATTCAATTGCCCTTTTATTATTGGATTTCGCACCAACACTGTTACACAGCTGTGTCAAGCGGGTTGAGCCAAATCATTGGACTGATAGGCTGCATTGGTGAGCACTGATAGGCGGCACTGATGAGGAGGCACTGATAGGTGGCATTGATGAGCACTGATAGGCTGCATTGATGAGCACTGATAGGCGGCACTGATGGGCATTGAGCACTAATAGGCAGCATCGATTGGCACTGATAAGCTGCACTGGTAGGCGGCATTGATGAGCATGTATGTTAGCCCAACATTAAAAGAACAATTACACTCTTTAAATCTAAGTGGCCGCCTGCAGCTGCAATCTTCGGCTAACATCTATCTTTCTAACAATACCTCTGGAGTGCATTCTATTCTTGAAATAAAAAAAATAATATATATATATATATATATATATATATATATATATATATATATATATATATATATATATATAAATTGCGTTTTATAGTCGGCCCCCCTACTTTTGTCCCTGTCCCCCCATGTGCCCCCCCCCCTAAATATGAAAGCTGGAGACGCCACTGTACTTTAATGAGCCCCAGAAATTACTTTTCTGTAGTCATTGTCATGCATTGTATAAATTAGGAAACGCATAAAAGATAAATAAACAACAATTACCTCTAAGGCCCCTTTCACACTGGGGCGGTTTTCAGGCGGTACGGCGCTAAAAATAGCGCCTGTGTACCGCCTGAAAAAACCGGCCCCATTCACTCCAGTGTGAAAGCCGGCGGGCTTTCACACTGGAGCGGTGCGCTAGCAGGACCGCAACAAAAGTCCTGCTAGCAGCATCTTTGGAGCGGTGAAGGAGCGGTGTATTCACCGCTCCTATACCGCTCCTTCCCATTGAAATCAATGGGAAACCGCGGGGATACCGCCCGCAAACCGCCGCTGCAGCGGCGCTTTGCGGAGGTTTTTAACCCTTTTGCGGCCGCTAGCGGGGGTTAAAACCACCCCGCTAGCGGCCGCATACCGCGGGTAAAACGATGGTAAAGCAGCGCTAAATATAGCGCTGCTTTACCGTCGCCGCCCCGCACCGCCCCAGTGTGAAGCCAGCCTTAGCAAAATATGGTTTGTCTGTAGTTCACTCTTCAACCTTTACATTAACAAGTCCTTTTCTTATGTTTAAAAAGTGATATATTGATGTTTAGACAATGCATGTACTGAAAAATGTTAGGGTCAGGCAGCTAAATTAACCTGGAAGCTGTGTTGATTAACTATACCTTCATATTTAATAACTATACCTATTTATCATTTTTTTTTCTAAAATAATGTCAGATTGTCCTAGGATTTTCATGGTACACCATAATCACATTATTATACATAAATACATTTTTGAAAGCGATATTACACATCATAATTACACACAGTGGGTAGCAAAATAAAAAAGACATAAGCAAAAAGGGAATCCTAAATATGAAAGGCATTTTTAAAGTTTAAAAATGTAATTTTTTTTTATTTGGCCAAAGATAAAAAAAAAAAGGCATGCTTCCAAACATCAAGTACTTCCACTACTTTTCTGTGTATGTGCTGTTTTCTAATGCCGTGTACACACAGTCGGAATTCTCGTCGGAAAAAGCTCTGATGGTTTTCCCATCAGAATTCCGACGGAATTTCGCTCAAACTGTCTTGCCTACACACGGTCACACCAAATTCCGACGGTCAATAACACCACGGCATACAACACGTTCGACTGCACTAAAAAAGGGAAGTTTAATGCTTCTGAGCATGCGTCAAATTGTTTCCGAGCATGCGTCGGAATTTTGCATGTCAGAATTGCATACACACGATCGGATAATCCGATAGAAAGGTTTTCCGTCAGAAAAATTAAGAACAGGTTCTCAATCCAAAGTCCGTCGGAAATTCCGACAGAAAAAGACCGATGGGCATACACACGGTCGGAAAATCCGATGAAAAGCTCCCAGCACTAAACAGCTATTACATTTGTGAAATTCCTTACCATTGAAGAGAAAAGTCTAATTGAATTTCCAGGAAGCCCTCTCCGTAGTTCAAAAAATGCACCATGTATTCTGCCAATGAAGAGCTGTTAGAACAGTGATTACATCATATCCTCTGCTCTCTCTTACACTATAATCAAACTACATTTCCCATCATGCTTCAGGAATTGGAGAGAATGTGGGCGGGTACACTAGGCCTGTACATGTTAAATCTGAACAAGCCCACTTCAACATAAATCACACCCCTCATTCTGCAGCCAGCAAGCCATACTACTCATTAACACACAGCAGGATAGGTAGATATAAATATAAAGCATGTTTGTGCTCTCCTTCCATTCACAACAGGAGATAAACATTACCCTTACTGGCTTTATATAATCATTACTGAACTGTAGACACATGCCCATAATTATATATTATATACACTACAATACATCAATTCGCGTCTCGACTACGCAAACTCCCTCTACATAGGATTACCGAATTACCAGATTGCGCGCCTTCAAATTGTCCAAAACACAGCAGCAAGATTAGTCACCGGAAAGAAACCCTGGGAATCCATCTCCCCATCCCTAAGGATGCTTTATTGGCTCAAGGTAAAAGAGAGGATCACATTCAAGACCCTCTGCCTCACCCACAAATGTACACAAGGAAATGCGCCTCAATACCTTTGTGAGAAAATAGAAAAATACATACCAAATCGCAGCCTTCGATCAACAAACCAAAATCGCCTTCTCATCCCCAAAGCCTGCTACAAATCGAGGGGAGAACGAAGATTCGCAGTACAGGGACCCCGGCTATGCAATGCTCTACCGAACAACATCCGCATGGAAGAAAACCATCAGGCCTTCAGGAAAAAACTCAAGACCCACCTCTTCTAAACATGGCATCCCAACAAGAGCAGTCAAGCGCCTCGAGGCGATTCAGTTCA
This sequence comes from Lithobates sylvaticus, assembly GCA_028564925.1. Lineage (NCBI taxonomy): Eukaryota > Metazoa > Chordata > Amphibia > Anura > Ranidae > Lithobates > Lithobates sylvaticus. The sequence goes on from CM053030.1 coordinate 412,979,867, forward strand.
CAGTTGCAGCGCTATACAAATCATTCATTCATTCATTCATTCATTCACACTGTACTCTGCTGTAATTCAGTATTAGAAATATTCCTCCTCCTGCTGTAGCTTTAAGATCTTTCTAACAGCAATCAGTGCCTGTATGGTGTATATGAGAACCTTGCCAGCCGCACTACAGAGAGAGCCGGGACATGCTGCTCAGTAAAGTAAAGTAAATGTCGGCATAAGAAAAATCAAAAAAAGTGCAGCGCTAACTTACTAATCAATACCACAATAATGGTAGAATCCTGTAATGTATGGAAATCTCAATAAACTTCAATATCAGTGCGGTCTCATCGGAGCCCATAAGTTTGGTCCCACCTGTGCCCATAAGTGCGGCCCTATCTGTGCCCATAATGCAGTCTCATCTTTGCCCATAAGTGCGGTCTCATCAGAACCCATAAGTGCAGTCCCATCTATGCCCATAAGTGTGGTCTCATCTGTGCCCATAAGTGCGGTCTCATCTATGCTTATAAGTGCGGTCTCATCTATGCGGTCTCATCTGTGCCAATAAGTGCAGTCCCATCTGTGCCCATAAGTGCGGTCTCATCTGTGCCCATAAGTGCAGTCTCATCTATGCCCATAAGTGCAGTCTTAACAGAGCTCATAAGTGCGGTCCCATCTGTGCCCATAATTAAGGTCCCATCTGTGTCCATACAGTAAATGCGGTCTCATGAAAGCCCATAAGTGCAGTCCCATCTATGCCCATAAGTGCGGTCTCATCAGAGCTCATAAGTCCGGTCTCATCTGTGCCCATAAGTGCGGTCCTATCTTTGGCCATAAGTGCGGTCCCATCTGTGCCCCTAAGTGCAGTTTTAACAGAGCTCATAAGTGCGGTCCCATCTGTGCCCATAAGTGCGGTCTCATCTGTGCCCATAAGTGCAGTCTCATCTATGCCCATAAGTGCAGTCTTAACAGAGCTCATAAGTGCGGTCCCATCTGTGCCAATAATTGCGGTCTCATCTATGCCCATAAGTGCGGTCTCATCTGTGCCCATAAGTGCGGTCTCATCTATGCCCATAAGTGCAGTCTCAACAGAGCTCATAAGTGCAGTCCCATCTGTGCCCATAAGTGCGGTCTCATCTATGCCCATAAGTGCGGTCTCATCTGTGCCCATAAGTGCGGTCTCATCTGTGCCCATAAGTGCGGTCTCATCTGTGCCTATAAGTGCGGTCTCATCAGAGCTTATAAGAGCGGTCTTATCTGTGCCAATAAGTGCGGTCTCATCTATGCCCATAAGTGCGGTCTCATCTATGCCCATAAGTGCGGCCTCATCAGAGCCCATAAGTGTGGTCTCATCAGAGCCCATAAGTGCGGTCCAATATGTGCCCATAAGTGCGGTCCAATATGTGCCCATAAGTGCGGTCTCTTCTGTGCTCATAAGTGTGGTCTCATCAGAGCCCATAAGTACAGTCCCATCTGTGCCCATAAGTGCGGTCTCATCAGATTCCATAAGTTTGGTCCCAACTGTTCCCATAAATGCAGTCCTATCTGTGCCCATAATGCGGTCTCATCTGTGCCCCTAAGTGCGGTCCCCTCTGTGCCGATAAGTGTGGTCTCATCTATGCCCAAAAGTGTGGTCCCATATGTGCCCATAAGTGCAGTCTCATCAGAGCCCATAAGTGCGGTCTCATCAGAGCCCATAAGTGCAGTCCCATCTGGGCTCATAAGTGCGGTCTCATCAGAGCCCATAAGTATGCTCCCATCTGTGCCCATAAGTGCGATCTCATCAGATCCCATAAGTTTGGTCCTATCTGTGCCCATAATGCGGTCTCATCTGTGCCCATAAGTGCGGTCCCATCTGTGCCCATAAGTGTGGTCCCATCTGTGCCCATAAGTGCGGTTTCATCTGTGCTGATAAGTGCGGTCTCATCTATGCCCATAAGTGCGGTCTCATCTGTGCCCATAAGTGTGGTCTCATCAGAGCTCATAAGTTTGGTCCCACCTGTGCCCATAAGTGCAGTCCTATCTGTGCCCATAATGGCGGTCTCATCAGAGCCCATAAGTGTGGTCCTATCTGTGCCCATAAGTGGGGTCTCATCTGTGCCCATAAGTGCGGTCTCATCTGTGCCCATAAGTGTAGTCTCATCTATGCCTATAAGTGCTGTCCCATCTGTGCCCATAAGTGCGGTCTCATCAGAACCCATAAGTACAGTCCTATCTGTGCCCATAAGTGCGGTCCCATCTGTGCCCATAAGTGCGGTCTCATCAGAGCCCATAAGTGCGGTCCCGTCTGTGCCCATAAATGCGGTCCCATCTGTGCCCATAAGTGCAGTCCCATCTGTGCCCATAAGTGCGGTCCTATCTATGCCCATAATGCGGTCTCATCAGTGCCCATAAGTGCGTTCTCATCATAGTCCATAAGTGCGGTCCCATCTGTACCCATATGTGCAGTCCCACCTGTGCCCATAAGTGCGGTCCTATCTGTGCCCATAATGCGGCCTCATCTGTGCCCATAAGGGCGGTCTCATCAGAGCCCATAAGTGTGGTCCTATCTGTGCCCATAAGTGGGGTCCCATCTGTGCCCATAAGTGCGGTCTCATATGTGCCCATAAGTGCAGTCTCATCTATGCCTATAAGTGCTGTCCCATCTGTGCCCATAAGTGCGGTCTCATCAGAACCCATAAGTACAGTCCTATCTGTGCCCATAAGCGCGGTCTCATCGGAGCCCATAAGTGCGGTCTCATCAGAGCCCATAAGTGCGGTCCCGTCTGTGCCCATAAATGCGGTCCCATCTGTGCCCATAAGTGCAGTCCCATCTGTGCCTATAAGTGCGGTCCTATCTATGCCCATAATGCGGTCTCATCAGTGCCCATAAGTGCGTTCTCATCATAGCCCATAAGTGCGGTCCCATCTGTACCCATATGTGCAGTCCCACCTGTGCCCATAAGTGCGGTCCTATCTGTGCCCATAATGCGGTCTCATCTGTGCCCATAAGGGCGGTCTCATCAGAGCCCATAAGTGTGGTTCTATCTGTGCCCATAAGTGGGGTCCCATCTGTGCCCATAAGGGCGGTCTCATCAGAGCCCATAAGTGTGGTCCTATCTGTGCCCATAAGTGGGGTCCCATCTGTGCCCATAAGTGCGGTCTCATATGTGCCCATAAGTGCAGTCTCATCTATGCCTATAAGTGCTGTCCCATCTGTGCCCATAAGTGCGGTCTCATCAGAACCCATAAGTACAGTCCTATCTGTGCCCATAAGTGCGGTCTCATCGGAGCCCATAAGTGCAGTCTCATCAGAGCCCATAAGTGCGGTCCCGTCTGTGCCCATAAGTGCGGTCCCATCTATGCCCATAAGTGCAGTCCCATCGGTGCCCATAAGTGCGGTCCTATCTATGCCCATAATGCGGTCTCATCAGTGCCCATAAGTGCGTTCTCATCATAGCCCATAAGTGCGGTCCCATCTGTACCCATATGTGCAGTCCCATCTGTGCCCATAAGTGCGGTCTCATCTGTGCCCATAAGTGCAGTCTCATCAGAGCCCATTAGTGCAGTCCCATATGTGCCCATAAGTGCGGTCTCATCAGAGCCAATACATGCAGTCTCATCAGAGCCCATAAGTGCGGTCTCATCTGTGCCCATAAGTGCAGTCCTATCTATGGCCATAAGTGCGGTCCCATCTGTGCCAATAAGTGCGGTCTCATATGCGCCCATACGTGTGGTCTCATCTATGCCCATAAGTGCAGTCTCTTCACAGCTCCCATCTGTGCCCATAAGTGCGGTCTCATCTTTGCCCATAAGTGCGGTCTCATCTGTGCCCATAAGTGCGGTCTCATCATTGCTCATAAGTGCGGTCCCATCGCAAAAGTTATAGCGTCTACAAACTATGGAAAAGATTTATGGCATTTTTTATTATTAATATGTTTTCTACTAGTAATGGCGGTGATCTGCGATTTTTTGCGGTACTGCGACGTTGCAGCGGACATATCAGACACTTTTGACACATTTTTGGGACCATTGACATTTATACAGTGATGAGTGCTATAAAAATGCACTGATTACTGTGTAAATGTCACTGGCAGGGATGGGGTTAACACAATGGGTTAAATGTGTGTTCCCTAGGTGTGTTCTAACTGTGAGGGGGTAGGACTGACGGGGGGAGGAGACATATCGTTGTTCCTACTTAGTAGGAACAAACGGTATGTCTCTTCTCTTCTGACAGAGGGACAGTTCTAAGCACAGGAAACATGCCCCCCTTCACAGGCATACTATAGACACCCCCCAGATGTGATGTTTACACACAAATCCCTGTTCCTGCCCTTGTGCACGCGTTTGCGTGTGGCCGGCAGTGATCGCACCTGCCAGCCACGCGCATCGGGTTCGGGAATGAACCACTTTGCTACCGTATATTGGCGTGAGCCAGTCGGCAAGTGGTTACGTTTATTTTTATCTTTTAAAACAAAGAACATACAGAAACAAAACAAAAAGAAGGAACAAAAACTAACCACAAATCAAAAGAGAAAAGGTAAAGGTGCAAGAAAACAAATAAAAATAATCAATGTAATCAATGTATATATGTACTAATAATATAATAATAATATAAGTTAAACCTTATAGTTGCCATATAAAGATAAAAATTTTAACTCCATAAATAGTAAAAGGAGTATAATTTATCTAGCTGGGTGCTAATAACTGTATATACAGTCTAACATCACAGATCGCTAAATTTTAAAAAGTAATAAATTATAAACTGTCCTATCAATATTAAGTATTCATCAAAATTTTCAGTGAGATTGTATATTAATAAAAGAAAATGTATTAATTACAACCCAGTGTGGAAACTGGAAGGGCCAAGGGGAAAACAAGCTCTTTCATGGTAGGGACAGGTTTTTGTGTGCCTAAAAATTTGTGTCATGCATTGGGCCAATGCTGGTACATTAATCATTAGCCACGGAAAAGTTGGTGTGTGTTTCCAAAGGACAGGGTTTTGTGTGACACACATTTTTATATCTTCTTGCATCAGCTTTTGATCACATGCTATCTCAAAGTCACAAAGGAAGTTTGCGCTGAATGACTTCCCTTGGCCGAGCACAGTGATTGCAGTTCTGAACATCAAGCATATGTCACCGCTCTGCTCTGGAGTTTCTACAGTCAGGTTTACTCACTAAGGATAGCTTGCTAATTCTGGCCCAGGGGACCCCAGCCAAATCCTTCCATTGTACAAATATTAAAGTGTAAGTTGAAGGTGTACAATGGATGAGAAGATGTAATAAAAATAGTAAGTAATTACAAAATAGATAAAAGCACAAAGTTCTAACCCGTACATAGACAAAGCTGTATCTGTAGCAAACTCCAACTTCCCAACGCCAAGAGTAAAGCATGCCCAATAATAGACAACATAAAGTGCTCCTTTAAAAGAGACACTCTGCTAAAGTATCTTTTGCTTAGGACCATGAGCAGTATCAGGCAAGAGAACAACGGCACTGAAATTGTTTTGTGGTATCCAGCATTTTGAGTGAAAGAACTAAGCTGTAGAAGTTGGATAAATGGCTAAAAGAATTCCTTTGTCCAGCTTCTGACACAGATACAGTAAATTAGGAACAACATCAGAACCAACACGAGCTAAACAGTCAATTAAATCACCAGCATGCCTTAAAGTCTATGTACTCTAAGGACAAGAGTTTCAGATGCAGTATGCTATTAGTTTTGAGGTAAATATAGAATTGTATCTGAAGCCCCTTGTGAAAGTTAGTAAAAAAGTTACATAGTTGGTAAGGTTGAATAAATACACCAGTCCATCCAGTTCAACCTGTGTGGGTGTGTGTGTTCATGTCAAATATAATTTCCTATATCTTTGTATACTGTGTTTGCTAAGATGTCCACATCCTTACGGCTCTGACTGTGAAAAACTTCTCCTTCAATTTCATTGAGTGGCCTTGTGTCTTCTTACACTCCCTGAGACTGAATAGTTTGTTCCCTATGCTAGCATTACCATTGAGGTATTTGTATATTGCTATCATATCTCCTCTCAAGTGTCTCTTCTGCAGGTAGAATACATTTAATATTTGTAGTCTTTCCTCATAACTGAGGTCCTCCAGTCCCCTTATCAGCTTTGTTGCCCTTCTCTCGACTCTCCCCATTTCCAACACATCCTTCCTGAGGACTGGTGACCAGAACTGGATGCATACTCTAGATGTGGCTGAACCAGAGTTTTGTAAAGTTGTAGGGTTATAGTTTTATCTCTTAAAGTGGGGTTTTGCGGTCAAAAAAAAAAAAAGGGGCTTAAAAATCATAAAAAAAAAAAAAAAAATAATTGGAAAAATTTTTTTTTTTTTACTCACCTCCAAATGCCTGTTGCTATGGGGTCCCTCGTAGTCTGCCACCTTCATTGCCCGGGCAAAACGTCACTTCCCCCTCGGCGCCGCACAGTCATCTGGGACCTGTCACGTGTCCCAGATGACTGAGCATCAAATCACGGCGCACGCCGCCGCTCACGCATGCGCAGTGGGTGCCCGGCTGTGAAGCCACAGCCGGGTTCCCACATTAGGAATGCCGGTGCCGCGAGCGGCTCGTGGAACGAGGGGGGGCCTCGTTCCCCCGCATCGCTGGACCCTGGGACAGGTAAGTGTCCGATTTTTAAAAGTCAGCAGCTGCAGTATTTGTAGCTGCTGACTTTAAAAAAAAAAAAATTTTTTCCCCAGGATGGAGCTCCGCTTTAAGTAGATACCCTTTTTTATGCATGCTAATATTCTGCTACCTTCCTCGCTACAGCTTGGCATTGCATGCTTTTGCTGAGTCTGTGATCTACTAGGACCCCCAGATGTTTTTCCCTCCTCGAGTTCCCCAAGGGTTTAACCCTTAGTGAGTGACTTGCATTCATATTCTTAGCCCCCAAATGCATTACTTTACATTTTTCAATATTAAACCTCATTTGCCATGTAGTTGCCCACCCTATTATTTAATTGAGGTCTTCTTGTAAAGTTTCAGTATCCTGCATTTAAGTTATTGCCCTACATAGCTTTTAAGATTAATTCAATTTATATTTTATATTAAGGGATATGTATCAATATAAATGTATTTATGGGTAGTATTCATTTGTATAGTATGTTTTTTCTAATTATTATTAAATGAAACAGGAGGTGATGTTATCAGGGTGGAGGAAGTTGGCACTTGTACACCCTTCAAAATTGCTGCTTCTATTGGTTGATGAAAGAGGAGGTAACGCGCCTTGGATATAAATTTGAGCTTGTGTAGCCGGAGGAGGGGTGAAACGCATTGACGCATTTCTGGCTATTTTGAACCACTGACCTCACTTCCGCCCTCCGTGGAACACACCCCAACCAGCGGCAAACCCGGAGAAGTTGTTCTCTTTACTGATGCCTGTTTTTTTCCATAGTCTAGTAAGTGGCGCTTGTTATGCGCTTATTGTGTGACCCTGCAGTACTTCGCTATTAGCTTCTCTTTCTATTTTTGGGAGCCTGCTGGATTAGTTTTTTCTGACCATCCCCAAGAACCCTGTTTATATGGAGAGTTTCTGAGGAATTCATCCCATCTCAACAGATAAATAGATCACAAGCGTATATGACCCACAGACTGCAAAGCTGAGGGTCCATCATTTCTGGTGAGTGGGGTCACAAGAGGGGAGCGTGGCACACAGCACCTGGAATTATCATTGGAGCACTTAAGCTCTTTAGTTTGATTAGAGTACTTTTTTTTGGTATTTTTTTATTTTTTTGGTATTTATATGAATGTGTTACTGTATATGTAGCACTTTAGCAATATATTTCATGAGCACTTAAGCACTTTATATGAGCACATGTATTTCTGCAAGCGCTGTATAAATGTTTACTTATAACTTGGGATTTTAGCACTCTGTGGATAGCTGCTGCAGTTTTTTATTATTATTAGTCTGTGTCATCTAGCGCAAGTATTTAAGTTTTAGTAAACCCCTCATAATGAGCACAGTGAGGCTGCAATTGATGGGCACAGTTTTACCTAGCAGTAATGATACATAATCATCTTATAAATGGCTATTTACAGCCCTGCATTACTAACAGTTAAATTTTGCAGTTTGTTTGCGCCCCTCCCCCCCCAAAAAAAATTCTGAGCACCAGCCGCCACTATCTAGTAGATACATTCTCATTCAGAATGGTAATGCAAAAGCAATGTTTGGATTATTGTACCTATATATTTTAATGATATTGCCATTTTAACTTTTCTTTAAACGTTTCTGGATCATTTTAAAATGATTTTACATTTTTCAAAGATTACCAGGCAGTTGTATGTGCATGTTACCTCCAGAGTAACAGATTGCAGAGGTCAAGATATGCCTTTTTTTCTTCTACTTCTTGGGCTCCTTTTTCCAATTTCATGCTTTTTGAAGGTTATCCAAACCATGTCATTCCAAAAAAGAAGGAAAAAGTTAAAAATTCACTTTTTATATTAATGATGTGAATTGCCATCTGTTCACATTTGGGGAAATTACTTATATCATGCTGCTTCTGATTCCTTTCCATGTTTGACTGACAATTTACTACAAGATCTGTCTAGCTGCCTCCCAGCTTTTCATGAGACCGGCATACAGACATATATCCTGCTAAATAGTAAACATGCTAATATCCTCATTTATCAAAACCGTAGTCCATTACTTATACAAAATATATGCAGGGACAACTGGTATTCTACATCAACATTATGAATCATCACTATGGTTGTAGCACACATTGCCTCATGATAAATAAAAGTGTTACGATTACTTATATCTGAAAACATCTTTGCCTTTAACAATATTTTATTTTTCTTATCTAACACAAGAATCTTATTCAGTGAAGAATCCAAATTGTTTTTTAGATACTAGTTTAGCTGTGTTACAAATGAAATTTCCAAAAATTGAATTTTTTATTTAAAACATTAAAATCCATTTAAAACCAAATCTGCCTTTAAAGTGGATGTAAACCCGATTTTTTTTCCTAATTAAGGCTTGTACCTCATACAGTATAGGATTTCATGTCATCTGTGCCCAGTCTTGGCACAAAGAGTTAATCCAGCTCTGAGCAGTTCTCTTATCTTTTTTCAGTGAGATAACAAAGTTCAGACAGAGAAATAGATGTCTGTTTCTCCCCCTTGCTGTGAGTGACAGGGGATTTACATATCTCATGCACGAGTGTGAGAAAGGCATTCTGTGTACTTCCCATCCCCCCTCTTTTCTTCTAGATGTTAGGGATTAGAGATGGGCCCGGTGTTCGATTCAAACCCATGTTCGAATCGAACATCAGCCGTTTATCCGCTCGTCGAGGGCAGAACTCTGAGGGCCGTTCACATCAATTTCGTGTGATGCGAACGGTCCACAATGCACTGCGCCAGTCGCAATGAATTGCTGCCTGATGATTGGCCAAGCATGCACTGTGACCAGGCATGCTTTGCCAATCATAGAGCCAGCGGCGAGGAGAGCAATAATTATCCACAGGCAGGATGCCTGGGGCCAATTATAGCTCAGGGGGTTTAGTACATGCCCCACACTATATAAGGACGCCGCGCCGGCAGCCTCGTGTAGTGTGTTCCGGCTTGAGGAACAGTGACAGTGTACTGTACATGTACACACAATATGTGAATCATTTCTGTGTGGGGAAAGTGTAGGGAGAGAGGAAAAATAGGCAGGGATAGTGTATTCTTCTCAGCCTTTGCTTGTGGGGAAAGTGTAGGGATAGAGGAAAAATAGGCAGGGATAGTGTGTTCTTCTCAGTGCTGTTCTCTACCAATCCAGCCATCTGCAGGAGTTAGTGTGTGCTGTGTGAGTATAGCACAGCAGTTGCACACTAAACCACCTTACACTGTATCTGCCCTGTTGACACCTAAGACAGACATCTGCAGGAGTTAGTGGGTTTTGTGTGCCTCCAGCACAGTATACACCAACAGTCCATACATACATACATACATACAGTATATACCTACAGTCCCTGTCTTGTTTGCACCGCCTGTATACGGCGGTTCAGAGTGTATAGGGTTTTAGGTATAGGGTTTTATTTTGGGTGCAGGGTTCCCCTTAATATCCATACAAGACCCAAAGGGGCTGGTAATAGGCTGGGGGGGGGATGGGGTAGCCATGCCATTTTTCTCAAAGATTTTCATCCATATTGCCTGGACAAGACATGACATTAAAGCCGCAAGCAGTTTTAAATGGCTTATTTTTTTCCTTTACAAATGTAATTTTGTGCAGGGACAGTTCTAAAAACAGGAAACACATGTCACTTCACAGGCATACTTTAGAAACCCCCCAGGTACCATATTTAAAGGAATATTTCACTTTTTTTTTCACTTTATGCATCATTAAAATCACTGCTCCAGAAAAAATGTCCGTTTTTAAAACGTATTTTTGCATTGATACATGTCCCCTGGGGCAGGACCCGGGTCCCCAAACCTTTTTTATAACAATAACATGCATATTGGCCGTTATAATTAGCACTTTAGATTTCGAACGTTCGCGTCCATTGTAACTAATAGGGTTCTAACGTTTGTGCGAACTTTCGGTCCGTTTGCAGGTTCTGGTGCGAACCGAACCCGGGGGTGTTCGGCTCATCCCTATTAGTGATCATGGGGCATAATCCACAAGACCAGCAGAACTTCAGTGTAAGAAAAACAAAGAAGAAAATGCATATTGACAAGGGGAATGTAAAGGTGGGCGGGGAGTCTACTGTCATCAAGACTCCACCCACCGAGCTCCAGACAACAGACCCACCCACAGACTCTGCAGTTTTTCGGGTCTCATAACAGACAGAGGGGAGACATTTGACAGGTACATTAAGGATAAAGCAAAAAAGTTCCAAAGAAATAGGTTCTTTCCAGCTTAACCACTTAAGGACCTCCTCCTGCACATTTACGTCGGCAGAATGGCACGGCTGGGCACAAGCACGTACAGGTAGGTTGCTCTTTAAGAGCCCAGCCGTGGGTCGCCAGATCGGGTCACAGAGCTGAAGAACGGGGAGAGGTAACTGTAAACAAACCTCTAACTGTGCTTCCTAGTGAGGCTGTCACTGATCGTCTGTTCCCTGTCATAGGGAAAGACGATCAGTGATGTCACACGCCAAGCCACGCTACAGTAAAAAAAAAAAACATAGGTCATACTTAACCCCTACACTGCCCCCTAGTGGTTAACCCCTTCACTACCAGTGAAATGTTTACAGTAATCAATGCATTTTTAATCGCACTGATCGCTGTATTAATGCCAATGCTCCCAAAAATGTGTCAAAATTGTCCGACGTGTCCGCCATAATGTCGCAGTCACAATAAAAATCGCTGATCGCCGCCATTACTAGTAAAAAAAAATTATTAATAAAAATGCCGTAAAACAATCCCCTATTTTGTAGACGCTATAACTTTTTTGCAAACCAATCAATAAACGCTTATTGCAATTTTTTTTACCAAAAATATGTAGAAGAATATGTATCCGCCTAAACTGAGAAAAAAAAAAAACACATTTTTTATATATTTTTTGGGGATATTTATTATAGCAAAAATTTAAAAATACATTTTTTTTTTAAAGTTGTCGCTCTATTTTTGTTTATAGCGCAAAAAATAAAAAGCGCAGAGGTGATCAAATACCACCAAAAAAAGCTCTATTTGTGTGAAAAAAAGGACGCCAATTTTGTTTCGGAGCCACGTCGCACGACCGCACAATTGTCAGTTAAAGCGACGCAGTGCCGAATTGCAAAAAGGGGCCTGGTCCTTTAGCTGCAAATTGGTCCGGGGCTTAAGTGGTTAAGCAACGCACAAAAAAAACAAAAAACATAAAGTTAAAAAGTAAAATAAAAAATGCATAAGAGCAACCAGCACTCTAAAAATATAAAAATTGTGACAGTCCAGGTGTTGAGTAATTTCTCATGAGACAGTTCATATCATTGCAGAAATGTTCAGCCGTCACCACACCTTGTGATTCCACTCCCTATTAGACATGTGCACACTGAAATATTTTGTTTTCGGAATTTCGTTTTCGTCCGAAAAATACATTTATTTAGTTACTCCCGAAATTCGTTTTTATTTATTTCGTTTTTCGTTAAAAATTGCATTCGTCCAAAAATCCAAATGAATTAAGGTCGAATCTGTCATTGAAGGCTTAGGGTGTCTGTCGAATGTTCAAAGAAGATTTGACGGAGCAGCTAAACTGTATGACTCTGTATAGTTTAGCTGCAATTCCACCCAATTCCAGCGGCAATCTTTTCTTTCTACGTCAAATCTTTCCTCTCTATGTCGAATCTTTCCTCTCTACGTCGAATCTTTCCTCTCTACGTCGAATCTTTTCTTTTCTCTATGTAGAATAATCTTGGACTAATAGAGTTAAGGTTAGGCACATTCGACCACAGGTTCAATGGACACAGATTGTTATTGTCAGCATCGACTCTCCTATCTATATGGAACTGTTGTCACAACGAAAACGAAAATAAAGCATTTGTTTATGTTGGATCTTCCCTTTTTCGGATTCTGCACTTTCGTTATCGTTTGTTAAAACGATAACGAAAATACCTGAAATTCAGACTAAAATGCATTCGGACGAAAACGAATGCACATGTCTACTCCCTATAGAAATTGCACTCACCGGACTCCTAATTATCAATCACCTTAGTGAATCAATCCAGCTTTATCTCAGCAACTAAAGGACATCAAGGGAGGGGAGCCAGGAATTGAGCTTTAATAAACAATATTTTCTCATTATATAACCTTAACATGCCATTACAAGTTCTTGCACATACCTTTCTTTATGTAAAGAGAGCTCTAGCATGTTGTATAGAAATATTGAATATTCATATATTTCACATTCAAAGTGATCCATGCCATTTCTTTTTTTTTTTTTTAACCATAGATTTTTTATTGAAGTTTACAGTTTACATAGAAAATAAACGAGGATATTGTAAACATCAGAAATATGCATACAAAAGGGTTATAATGAACAGCTGTACAAAATCATTATGGTATAGTTCGTCTATGAGCTACTCATAGGTGAAAGTTAAACGGCCTCACATGAGGCAAAGCCAGTCACCCCTTTCGGGTACACACTGTGACAAGGCTCAGTTGTAAATAGGTCAATAAAGAAGCTCCCAGTGGACCTTAATGAGGGTCCCTGGAGAAATGGTAATGTACCAAGGATGGGCAATATAACCAACATTATGCAAACTTTGATAATAGTGAAGTGAACCATCAAACATTGATATAACTGTGTTGCTATTAGGTACAAGCTGTGTCTTCTTCTAGGAACGGTTGTAGATGATAGAGATTCTGCTCAATAGGGTACCATTCCTATTTTTACTAATTCTAGCCACTGGATGCGCCGAGAATTTCAACAGTTTTTAGTCAGGAGTCACAAATGTGGAGAGGCATATTTAGAAGAGCTCCAGTTTTCCCAATGTCTTTGGAAAACTGAGGCTCTCCTTTCCTTGTATGCAAGTAACTTTTCCATAAGGTATTGATTATTGACTCTGGAGATTACCACATCAATCTGAGGAGGCGTAGGTGAGCGCCATTGTTTCGCTAGGGATATACGGGAGGCAAATAGGATGTTTACCACCAAACTCCTATGTAGGGGAGGAAATTGTTCAATTCCAATACTGAGTAGTGCCAAAGCTGGTGTGAGTTGTACCTTGATATGAGTAATAATGGATATCATAGATTCTACTTCTTTCCAGAAGTTTGCTATAACTCCACAACTCCATAATGTGTGAAGTAAACTGCCAGTAGAGTGACAATTTCTCCAACATAGTGAAGGTATGGACGGGTCCATTTTATGGAGCCGCAGGGGCGTAAGATACCATCTGTGGAGAATTTTTTGGGCATTATCCCAGTGGTCTATGCAAGCTGAGGATTTGCTGTTGCTTTTTATTGCTGTATGCCATTGACTAAGCGAGAATTCAGTTTGAAGTTCCTTTTCCCATTTCAGCATATTGGGTAATTTAGCGTTTATATATAATGGATTTGCGAGCCTATAAAATAAGGAGATTCCCTTCTTTTGCCCCGAGTTTTTGTTGAGTAGGAATTCCCATAGTGTCTGAGGTATTTCCTGAGAAGTACTTGGGTTTTTGTTGGAGTAGTGCTTTATCTGAAACAGTTTGAAGGTATCTAATGGTTCTTGTTGTGCCATAAGTGGCGAAAGAAAATGCTCCCCCCTTTTCTTCCAGTGTTGGACTGACATGTGAGGGATTAGGTACTGAAAGGACGCTAATGGTATTTGTAGTCTGTACATAGGTACGTCAGTGAAGTGTTGGTGTATGAGGAAAGACCAAGCCTCTACGGAAGCCTGAATAGCAGGATATGGCGGAGAGCTAGGTTTATGATGCATACAGAATGCCATAGCTAAAGCAGGTAGGTCATGGCCCGGAGTGACAGCACATTCCATGTCCGACCATCTATTATCCGTTTGGCATGAAAACCAGTATTTCATTTGGTCTAACAGGGCCGCTCGGTAATATGTTTGTGCATTGGGAAGCCCCAGTTCCCCTAGGTGCTTAGGTTTGTAAAGCTGAGTTAGTGCTATCCTGGGTTTCTTTCCTACCCATATGAAGTTGTTTAGTTTGCTTGACAGTAGGTTGAAGAATTTTTGGGGGATGCGAATAGGGAGCGTTCTGAAGAAATAGAGTAGTTTAGGAAATATTTGCATTTGGTATGCAGCTATCCGTCCTATCCAAGAGAGATGCAATTTAGCTATGAGATTCATTTCTTCCTCAATCTTGTTCAGTAATGGAGGGAAGTTGCAGGTGTATATGTTTGAGGAGGACGCGGTTAGCTGTACTCCAAGATAAGTGATTGAGGGGGGGTCCCAGATGCATGGAAAAAGGTGTTGAAGAGCTTTACGCACCTCAAGCGTGGTATGTAGTGCCAAAGCAAAGCATTTTGAGGTATTGATTTTGTAGAAGGACACCTCACTGAAGTCATGTAGTATTTGTTGTATAGCTGTAAGTGAGGACTCTGGATCAGTGATAGTCAGTATTATATCATCTGCAAAAAGTCCTAGTTTATGGGTCCCGGAACCCACTGTTATTCCATGGACGGCATCAGAGGCTCTAATGCTTTCTGCTAGGGGTTCAATGGCTAGGGAGAAAATGATCGGGGAGAGAGGACATCCCTGATGAGTACCGTTCGACAGGTAAAAGGGGTCGGAAAGCAAACCAGATGTTAACACACGGGCTGAGGGTTGGGAGTAAAGGGCCATGATAGCTGAATGGATTGGGCCAGTTAGTCCAAATTTGAGTAGGGTCTTAGACAGGTAGGTCCAGTGTACCCTATCAAAAGCCTTTTCTGCGTCTAAGGCTATAAAAGCGCTAGGGAGATTGTTGAGTTCTGTGAATCTTAAAAGGTTAAGCATTCGTCTAGTTCCGTCAGGGGCTTGTCTACCTTTCACAAAACCTACCTGGTCTAAACCTAAGAGTGATGGAGTAATTTCCATCAGTCTGTTTGCTATCACCTTAGCATAAATTTTTAGGTCGGAATTTAGGAGAGAGATTGGCCTAAAATTTTGGGGGCGGTCGGCGTCTTTACCAGGCTTTGGGATTGTAACAATGATTGCCTGTAACATTTCTTTTGGGAAAGACTGTTTATCAGTAGCTGCATTGAAGACGTCTACTAATGTCGGCACCAGTAGGGGAGTAAATGCTTTATAGTATTCGGCCGAGAAGCCATCAGCGCCTGGCGATTTATGCATAGGTAGGGATTGAATAACATTGGTGATTTCTGCGCTGGTGATAGGGGAATTTAATCTATTAAGTGTAAGAGTGTCTACCATGGGCATATTAAGTCTTTGGTGAAATGTGTCTATTTCAGAGTCAGAGGGTTGATGAGTGTATGGGTCAGTATGGAGATTATAGAGGGATTCATAATAATCTTTAAAGGCGTTCGCTATATCTTTAGGGTTGTGGAGTGTGACATTGGATTTGTGGTGTTTGATGTGAGTCAGATTGGATTTGGCTTGTCTTTTTTTAAGTTGGGAGGCTAGAAGTTTACTTGCTTTGAGAATAAAAGGATAGTTTCATGCGTTTAAGGTAGACATCATAATCCGTTTTAAGCTCCAGCCGTAAGTCCTCACGGCACTGATTAAGACGTAGTAGGATGTCTGAGGAGGTAGTAGATGGATTTTTATGAAGGGTTTCTAGTTCAGCAATGGAGTTTTGGATCTGACATGCGTTGCAATTTTTTCTTTCTTTCCCTAGAAGCTATCTGTATAAGGATACCTCTGGCAACTGCTTTGTGCGCACACCATAACATTGCTGGGGAGCATTCCTCAGTAGTGTTCAGTTCAAAGTAGTCTTTCAATTTCTTGCCAATCTCATCCCTAATGTGGGGGTGAGACAGTAAGAAAGTGTTGTTACGCCATAGGGGTCTGCAGTGTTGTTTGTTAGTATCCAGTATATCAATTGTTACCGGAGCGTGATCCGACCAAGTGATATTATGGATCTCTGCTTTAACCACATTTTGTAAGGTATACATGTCTACAAGAAAAAAATCTATTCTAGAGTAGCTGTTGTGAACAGGAGAGTGGTAGGAGTAGTCCTTCTCAGTAGTTCGGGAGCAGCGCCAAGGATCAAAGAGCCGTTCTTCATGGCAAAAGGGCCCCAAGCATGGTCTCTGTCGTAGAGCTACTGAGGAGGAGTCAAGATCATTATTGAGTACAGTGTTAAAATCACCACAGACAATTAAGTTACCCTTCTGCAGAGATTTTGTCAATGCTACCACTTTCCGTACAAATTTCAGTGTGCGAACATTCGGAGCATACAGATTTACCAGTGTGTAGACAGTGTTATTAATCTCAGCAACTAGGATGATGAAGCGTCCGTGTTGATCAGTGCGTTCCTGTAAGAGAGAGAAGGTTACTGTGTCCCTAATGGCTATCATTACACCATTTTTTTTAATAGAGTTGTTGGCGTAGAAGATGTGTGGGTATTTGGCGTGCGTGCACTTTGGTGCGTTGTTGCTGGCAAAGTGAGTCTCTTGTACACATAGGATATCACAGTTCATAGTAAGAGCCGACTTCCAGAGAGTCCTGCGTTTAAAAGGGCTATTTAGCCCCCTCACATTGTGAGTCATCAGTTTAATGTTCATATTTTAAATAGAAAACGCCTTGCTGCCCTCCAGTGGTAGAAGTTAGAAATGTACCTTGCAAAAGATGAATTGTTGAAAAGTGAAAACAGTAGGGTGATAACTGTTGCTCATAGAACATTGAGCCCTCAGGAACAGATGTCGACCCTTTGGGGTCTAAGAATACCTTACACCACTCACGGTGTCCTAACCCGATCGCAGGATACATCCTGCAAGTGAAGAGGGGGGAAATAGTCACCGAACAACGGTCAGTTCGTGAACCTACACCTGGGTTCATGAGTTGATTGGGAGGCTCCAGGGGTTAGTGATCCAGAAATTAGTACTATACTTGTATAAGTACCATTAGCAGAAACAGACAAGGAGTATATTACTGTCTACTTGCCCCTCCTGTTATGACGATAGTTGCTGCTTCTCTCTGGTAAGGGATCAGGATCCGCCGCTTCTCCATTCATCGGTAGTAGTCGCCATTTTTTTAGGAGCTCCATGCCTTTTTCAAGGGAAGTAATTGCGTGCGATTCATTATTCATTTCCAGCAGCAGTTTGGCAGGGAATCCCCACTTGTAAAGAATCTTGTGGTTGCGCAATATTTTCGTTATAGGGACCAGGTTGTGTCTCGCCGTTAATGTGGCTTGTGATAAATCTGCATACAATGCGATTCCAGTGAATGGGTCAGGGAGTGTGGGGTGCTGTCTAGCAAATCGTATCAACTGGTCCTTTATATGGTAGAAGTGGATCCGCGCTATGACATCCCTTGGTGTTTGCTCAGATAGGAATGAAGGCTTAGGCAGCCTGTGGGCCCTGTCTATTGTTATTTCTGCAGGCCCCAGGGATGGGATGGCTGTGGTCATGAGTTTTTGGAGATATGCTGTGAGTTCTGCAGGTTTGACCGATTCAGGGATCCCCCTGAACTTAATATTGTTCCTGCGACTTCTGTCTTCAATGTCCGCCATCTTAAGTCGCATGGCCTTGATCTCGTCTTCTACCTCAAAATGGGCATCCACCAGCTCATTATGTGCCAAAGTGAATTCCTCCATCTTTTTTTCAACATAGACTACTCTGCTATGGACCGCTGACAGTTCAGTTTTGGTAGTGTGCATAAATGCAGACATGTCCTGTTGGAGGGCCCCCCTAAGGGTTAATAACATCTCCTTCATGGTTGTATCCATGATGGGTTGCCCGGAGGTAGGAAAAGCATCTAGTTGCTGGCCATAAGTGACAGATTCCTCCATAACTTCCCCCTCTGTCCCTGCTTCATCCTGCTTCTCCCCTTCCCCTCCAATCCTCCGTTTTTGTTTTACAGGGCTGTCAGAGGGTGAGGATGGTGGTGGATAGGTTGAGGGCCATTGCTCACCTGAGGATGCCGACTGATGGCTGCAGGGGTGTGCAGGGGATGCTGCTTCTCTGCTCTCAGAGCGGGCGCCATCTTGGAAATCTCGGCCGGCCGTGAGGGGGAAGAAATCGGTCAATTTCCTTGGTCCCTCTCTCGTTTTTCGTTTATTCATCGTTACCGCTGTGTTCCCCTAGATCTCCCCTTTCTGTGGATACTTGTATCTCCCTTGTAGGTTCGCTGTGAGCCGCGCTATTAGGTCCGTTGTGGCAGAGCTTTTACCTTACACCTCCATCAGCTCTGGCTGCCGGCCACGCCCCCCGATCCATGCCATTTCTTTTGCCATCACATCTAACAGTACCTGTACATAGAAGCTGTTGTAAGCTCTTTATTGTCCCCTTTCTTATGTCTTATTCTAGAAATGACTAGATAGCAGCTGTGAAAAATCTATGTCAAAATTGTCTTTACCTTCAGATGTCGGATCTGCCTAGTCTGAGTACAGCTAGCTGGTCCCGATACAATGTCATCATCCCTCCTTTCCTATTTGGCTGGAATGGTATTATTAGCATATATGCATAGATTCGATGGGATAGCACAAAGAATTGCTAGTTTTACTTTATTTATCTAAGAATTATCCTAATATTAAAAAATTCTAAGGATTTTTGGGTAAACAGAATGCTTGGAGGAAATCCAAACAAACACAGGGGGAACAGCAAGCATCATGCAGTTCGTGTATTGGAAAATCTATATTACCTTCTTGTTTTCTAACTATCTTTAATCAACTCTTTCTTGTTCTCATGTCGCAAAGCACAACACACAAGAGCAATTTGTCACTTGGCACTTTCCCCTGATAAATCCACTAAAGTGGTGAAACATGTTGGGTATGGGAGCACAACATTATCAGTATAACCAGGTGAGGCCAGCTAGTGCAGTAAAGTAAATATAAAGCAACATATGAATGGGGCTGAAAAAATAGCTGGAAAATAGTAGAAAATAAGGGAAGTTAAATAAATAAAATAATATCTTCATAAATGGAGATAGAGAAGAAAGAAAGAAACATTTTCTAGAAAGAAACATTTTCTAGAAAGAAACATTTTCTAGAAAGAAACATTTTCTAGAAAGAGAAATATAAGTCTTAAGAAAGAAGAGACTAAAGATAGGTTCCGTATTTAGATCCAAGAAAACTTCCAGTTCTGGCGCCGCATGGAGTAGCTGTCTCTCACAACAGCTCCCGCAGCACAACCCACAAAACGGGCCTAAAAATCTGCCCGAATCTCCACCACTGCCCGCAGCTCCTCCGGGTGACCCCCCGTGCATCCATGGACCATTTAGTTGAAAAAAACAGCCCACGATCACAAACAGACCAGACGTAAATCGAGGCCCCGGTCTCGGCCCTGCGAACACATGGCGGATGCACCAGAAATGGAGGTAAGCAGCTAAACAGCTCCCCCTCCACACACCATGGAGACAACAGTGCTGAGTGCATAGCCCAAGCAGTGGCAGTGCTTTTAACCCCCATGATAGCTGCCTCAGTGGAGAAGGTTGTCAATGCAGGCATGAGGCACATCAAAAAAAAACTGGGGGAACATGCAACCAGGCTAAATGAGGCAGAACATCGCCTCGCCAATATAGAAGGTGGGCTCTCTCAGGCACAAGCCACAGAGCAGGCACAGGACAAAACTGACCAATATGTACTCCAGGACTTGGACAATTTGGAAAATAGTTAGAGAAGGAGCAATCTGCGCTTTGTGGGCATCCCGGAGTCTCTGCAAGCGTCAACCCTCACTGAATTCTGCGCCTAGCACATCCCTGAAGCATTAGGCATTCCTGACCCCTGCACAGTAGAGCAGGCCCACCACATGGGAGCATTTGCCACTGAACGCAAATCTCCTCGCCCGATCATCGCTAAATACTTAAATTACTCAGACAAAGCCACTATTCTGAAAAAATTCAGGCAGTCCAGATTTCTTCAGATAGATGGAATCAAGCTTCTGATTTTTGTGGATTACTCCCTTAAATTTTCCAAAAAAAGGAAAGCTTTTCAGCACGTCTGCATGGAACTCCACCAGTGACAAATGAAATTCACCTTGGCCTTTCCTGCAATCCTTCACCTTAAAGCTCCCAATGGGGACCAGTTCTCCTTCCAGGATCCTTCAGAAGCGGAAGTCGCACTCCAACTCCTCATCCAGTGTTGCCCCAAATACTCGTCTTCTGGACCAAAGAAGCCCACAGAAAGACTCTCCAAGGCGTCTCAAGTACGTCTCAAGTACTCTGGATCTGACCACCGTTTTCACCTAGCTCAATCTGGAGCCACAAAAACCCGCTCCAACGGGTACCTGTAAGCTCCTTTGTTGATTATCTCCATCTACACAAATGTTTTCCTTTGTTAACACCTCTGATACACTAGCAGAGCTTTGTTTTATCTTTTACCTTACTCAGTCTCCTTTTCTCCAAAATGTTCTATGTGGCCTCACTGCATACAGCTACCTCCCTCAAAAACAAACCCGAGCTTGCTGCAATAGGTAACATTGACAATATAGGCAAGCCTCCACTACATCATATGGGTTAGTACTGGGAGTTGGCCCATACGGTGAACCCATGCGGACAAAAGTTCTCTCAATGTTTTGTATTATGTTTTTTTGTGCTTTTCCCCCCTCTAAGTCTTTACCCATCTCACGCACCTCAACCCTACACCACCAGTCACACACCAGACACTCAGGTTGCAGTTGACTCTCATAAGATAACAGCATCATTCTGCACTAACATTACAGTTCCTCTCATCAGGTCAAAATCCTACACTAAAGTAATACCCCCCTCAAAATTTTCACCCCATGAGAATCCCCTCTTGGAATGTGAAAGGGCTTAGGTCCCCTATTAAGAGACTTAAAATACTTTGCCATCTTAAGAGACTAAAAACTGAGATTGCCCTATTTCAGGAGTCCCACCTATCATCCCCTGACTTTCATTGCATGAAAAAACTTTGGGTGGGCACTGTCCTGGGATCCGATGCTGTTGGGCACAAAGCCGGGGTTCTCATCCTGATTCACAAAAACCTGGGAAGTCTTATCTGTAGAAACCGACAGCCAGGGTCGTTTCCTCACTGCACATATCTGATTAGGCAACAGAGATCTCATGATATCCAATATATACGCTCCCAATAGTCCCGGAAAACAATTCTTTGGCAAGATCTCCACTACGTTACTATAAACCCTGCACATTCCTCATGTAGTTGGTGGTGACTTCAACTCTACACTATACCTGACAGATGACAGATCCACACCCAAACGCCTTTGCAAACCACCCAAAACTTCCAACATAACATAGTTCACCTCGATAAAGGACTCTCTCCACTTCCATGACATTTGGCAACTCTTCCACCCAGCGGACAGGGAATTTACTTTTTACTCTACTCCCCATAACGTCTTCACCAGAATTGACTACCTTGTCCCAATGATCTCTAAAGCAGATTTTCATGACATAGACTTATCAAAACACGCCCCAAGTTCATTAATTCTTGACAACCCCGACCTCCATCCTAACCCTGGAATTTGGCGCTTCCCATCTTATCTCCACAAGTCTGACTTCCAATCATACATAGAGGAGGCATGGAAATAATTTTCTTCAGCCAACTCATCCCACGCTGACAACCCAAACCTATTTTGGGAAGCTGGCAAGGCCTTCCCCCGAGGTAGGATCATTTCATATGCCGCCTCTTACAGAAAACGCACCCTAGCACAACGTTATCTATATTCCCTAGACTCTCCTGAAAACAGAACAAAATGTCAGGCAGCAAAAAGAGCCTTTGACATCTGGGCAGACACACTTGAACTGACAAAAAGGGCTCATATGGACACCACTCTCCACAAATTTGGCAACAAAGCAGGCAAATTGCTGGCAAGGCTCTGTAAAGGCCCTTACCGCCCCACACATATTACCTCTCGATGAGACACCTCAGGCACCATTAAATCCTCGCAACAAGAGATCAATAAAGTCATGCTACAATATTATACATCCCTGTATGCCACTGACCCTATAGACAAGAAAGTTGCACAAACTTTCCTCAAAAAAATATCTCTACCAATGGTTACTCCTTCCCAACTTGAGACCTTAAATGCACCCATTTCCTTATCCAAAATATCTACGACCATTCAAAATCTAGCTCCCTCTAAAGCCCCGGGCCGAAATGAGTTCACAGGGGAATTCTACAAAACCCGACAAAAAATAACAGAGCCCACCCTCCTACCTACCTATGGGGAACCAAGCCATCATCAAATGACTTTCAAAGAAAGGTTTCCTATAGGCCCATATCACTTCTAAACCTAGAAGTCAAGATCCTCTCAAAAATAGTTGCCATCAGACTTGGTCAGGTTTCATAAAAGGGAGAACAGCAACGTTAAATATCCGAAAAGTAATGATGGTCCTAGAACATGCCAAGTGCAACCCAGGGGGACTTTGCCATCATCACTCTGGATGTGGAGAAAGCTTTCAATAATGTTAGCTTTGAAAGGCTTTCAATGGCCATCACAAAAATGGGCTTTACTGGCCCCTTTAACCATCTTGGGAACGCTATGCACACATCTCCCACAGCCAGACTGGTGGTGGCCGGCCTTCTCTCCGATGAGTTCCACCTCCACAAGGGCACAAAACAAGGCCCCTCCCCGCTGCTCTTCAATCTTGCGTTAGAACCCCTCTCTAGATATTTAACCGAAAAGGCTGTACTACACGGAATCAACGTTGGCGACCATGAACTATGCACCTCCCTCTTCACCAATGATGTTCTCATCTTCTCAGCGAACCCCTCCTCTGATGTCCACTATCAAAACAACATTTGATGTATTTAAACTATATTCGGGTCTCGCATAAACTACAATATAAGTGAAATCCTCCCCATAGGCTCTTTTTCAAATCCTCCTTGGGCCTCCTATTCGCCTTTCACAGTAGCCAAATCACACATAACTTACCTAGGCATCAAAATAGGAAAACTGAAAATTATCTTCCTCTGATAAAAAAAATCTCAAGAACTGGAGAACTGGATGGATCTGCCTCTTTCGCTTCTAGGAAGATGCCACTTAATAAAAATGGTCAGCTTTGCACGCTTATTGTATCCACTACAAACTATTCCACTACTCCTGAAACACAAGGATATTCAGCTAATAAACAAAGCTATCTCTAAATTTATCTGGCAGAAAAAGCGACCATGCATTGCACTTACAAAATTAAATCATCCCAGACGCGAAGGGGGTATTAGTCTTCCCAATGTTAGGGCCAACAGCCTAGCATGTCTTCTCCGAATAGGCCTAGATTGGATATCACAAACCTCCCGCTATTTAAACTATTCCATTGAATCACTGATGGCCCACCCTTACTCTTTAGTAGTCCTTCTTCACTGCAAGTGGAAATATATACCATCAACCATGCAACACAATCTCCTCCTACAGTGCACTGCCATAGCCTGGAGAGAAGTAAGAAAATGCCTGAAGCGATCCCCTTTTATGTCCAGACACCTTCCAATCCAGGGTAACCCGAATTTCCCACCATGGATGGAACACAAACCCTTCTCTATGTGGCAACAAAAAGGCCTCACAAAATTCTCTACCCTTTGTGACCCGGAAACGGGGCTACCCCATACCTTCACAGTCATTGATGAGAAATTCTCTCTTCCCCAGTCACACTTTCACTTTTGGCAATGTGTCAGCTTCACATTACACATTCACATTACAGATCATCTGCTCCAAGAAGGCTCCTTTACTATTTCTGACATCTACAAACCTCTCATTTAATAGATCACTCCTACTATAGCATCCTCATCAGCAACGAATTGGAGAAGAGACTTTCAAGACGCAGATATAGTAGAGCAACTCCTACTAGGCTACAACAAAATCTTGCAACTGATCCCCAACGAATCTTGGAGAGAAACCCAACTGAAAATTCTTCACCGTGCCTTTATACCTTTCCTCTTGGAAAAAAACAACCAGAACTCTGCCACCTGCCCTCTATGCCATCAGGCAAGACCTTCCTTGACCCACCGTTTCTGGTCCTGCACATACATCCCCACCTTCTGCGATCAAGTCATATCCTTCATATACATAATAACCCTGCTGAAACTACCAAAAGACCCCCTGCTCCTCATCTTTGGGTATTGGGACAAACAACTCCTAACTTGGTCCTCCAATGCTAACCCCCTACACAAAGACAAGATCCTGATCTGTCTCCTGGTCGCCCGATCCATTTTAAAGAAACTTTCCCCTACTGTCCAAAGATCTCACAGGTCAAACGGGAGCTGCTACAGTTATTAGACAAGGATAAACTCAACACTGACCTCAAACACATAGCCTCTAGCAAACGTCTCTACTCCAGATGGCAGGCTTTCATGAAATCGACACTATCTCAAGAGGAACATGATAAATTACTTCTCATACTATGAGGCTCTCCCAACACTACTTGGAAAAGAGGACACCTCCAGCAATTGACTCTCTCCTAGTAGGACTCACGGTCCTCAACGATATCCAGCTCGATCATCCTCCTTCTTCACCGGCATCACAATCGAGAGAACTCAGCTCATGACTATAGTCACAGTCCTAGTGTCATTCTAAAGTGTAGTTGGTATATGCCCCCCTCCATTCCTCCCTCTTGTTTTCCACCTTGTAGTTTAGGAACCCTCCATAGAGGATCCATCCAGTTATCTGCTGCTCAGAAGCTCTTATTTTATGATGTTGTTTATTATCCTGTTTTACAAACCACCCGTAAACAATGCCTAGTCAACATTGTATATGCCTTGCAAAATATGAAAATGCCTTATCATCATTATCATATCTTGTAATGCAATTTCTTTCAATAAAATCTATTGAAAAAAATTAAGATACAAGAAAAAAAATATAGATTTTGCTAGTTAAAAAAAGGAGTCATGTTTTGTGTAAAAAAAAAAAATGGGCAGAAATATTAAAGAGAAAGTTTAGGTATGGACTATTTTACATAGTTACATTGGTCAGAGAAAACTTTGCATTCATTGGGCAAATTTTTCTCAGAATGGCAGAATGGCTTGTGTTGAGCAACTGCCTACCTGTGTTCACTAAGCAGCAGGGCAAATAATTGGCATGGGACCCAGAAACTAGTGTTGATCACTGTAGCAGTGAATACTACAGATATTTCCAGCTTCCACGGGGATAAGTCAGTTATGGCACATGCATACTTACAAGTTACAAAGTAACTATGCTAAATAGTCCACACCTTAAATTCAACTTTAAAAAATATTTTATTGAAATAAATAAAGGCTGCTTTTATGCTAGATACATCTTAATTTTAAATACCATAAGGTCCCACACAGAGACAACCTTTATATATCCAGAAATATATCAAGGCTTTTCTATATACTTATAAAACGTTTAATAGCTAAATGTATTGTGCTTAGTATTTGTAACATACTATACATTACTTTTTGTTCTTTTATTAGGTTTGGTAAATTCCCTGGTTAATTTAACTAAAATTATTCCTTCTAAATGTCTAACTTTGTGTATCATCTTTTCCATCTGTGCCTGCTGTGTCATGCTGCCCTCTTTATCCAATTTTGGTGGTTTTCAGTCTCATATTTCATCCTAGACATGGCAAAGTACTACATTTGTCAGTGTCTTTTTAAAGTCTAATTTGCATTGATACTTTGCTTTTGGTCTGCATTTTATTTCACCTTAATTCCCCAGAGCTACTGTTTTGTTCCTATGTGAATTTCCTGGAACCTCTAAAATTCTGTGTTCCTTTGTTATTGTTATCATTATTATCCGCTATTATTGCATTTAGCAGATTCCAAATTAGCAGTATTATTGAGACCACTAAAGTGTTGTATGATTTGCTACTGAAAGGAAAACTATAGTCTTTTAAATATCTTTTAGAAACTGTACAAACGTGAAAGAAATGTGTTTATTTTTGCACCAGGTGTGCATAAATCACTTATAAGTTATGAAGAAGGTGAAATATAAGTGATCACCTGTTCTTAACTATCAATGCCCACCAATGTGAAGGAAGTAAAAAAAATACCACTTTATTGCCCACCAATGCGAAGAAGATGGGGGGTGGAGTTAAATAGCACTGATAATGAGGACAGTACAAGGGTTTTTATTGCTGGCACTGTAACTAATGCTTGAGTTATTATTGCAGTCACCGGGCCTAAATGCTGGGGATTATTTTTTGTGGCCACTGACACCAATGCTCGGCTTATATAATCACCCCAAGCCTTACAGCTCTCAAGCTGCCTGTTCCATTCTCCATTCTGTGCAACAGCTGGGTGCTGAATCCAAGGATCCTGCTTACACTTTAGCCACTCTTCAGTACAAACATAATGGGCTGCACACCATGTGTTTAGAATGTTTAGATGTTGAGATGCGTTACAGCCTATTCCTTTTGTTTTGACTGCATGACTTGTGCACCGCAATGCACAAAACATGCTGCTATTGTGTGGCCCTCTGTAAGTGTCTGGGATTGCACTTGAGGCTTTTTATAATTTTCAGGTTGGTATCTGTGTTTGGTGGAAGGAAGGAAGCTTACGCAATAGATGTGCTTTACAGGAGAGGAACGTTTCTTATCGGTTTAGTAAAGTACTTAACAATCTATTATACCATATATATATATATATATATATATATATATATATATATATATATATATATATATATATATATATATATATATATATATATATATATATAATAATAAATAACAGAAAACAAAGAAGAAAAACATTCTTTCATGAAACGTCAGTAAGTTTTTAGGAGATTTGATAGATTGTATATATATATGCTCCTTTCAGCTGTGTTACTTTCTAATTTTTTTGTTTGTTTGTACAAAATATTGCCATTTTCACAATAAAATTATTTGACAAATGCACACACAGCTTCATAATCTCCTAAACAGAAGGACACATTTGTTTCTTTGTTTGTTTGGAAATATCCCTTCCCCAAAGGCAATCATTTTGTGTCCTTTTCTATGAGCTGTTATTTAATTGCATACAGTGAGATTTTTCTCTTTGGTAATGGGAATGCAATTTCTTACAACTGGACAGTTAGCAAACCTGATAAACAGTGGGAGTTATGGTAGATATTAACAATTTTCAGTTGGACATTGTAAAAGGCATAGCATTTATCTCCTGTCAAAAAAATCTAATACAAGGTGTAGCAAAGACTAAAGGAATTGTAGCCCTTAGGGAAGAAGAGATAACAACTATATTTAGACTGATATGTTTGGGTGGCACAATTCTGAGTTTGGCTTAAAAATGCTTCTCTTTTCTTTGCCTTGCACCAACAGAAAGCTCATCTCACACAAAGAGATATAGACAAGGGGTTAGTTTACTAAAACTGGAGAGTGCAAAATATCATTAAGCTAAGCATGGTAGCCAATCAGCTTCTAACTTCAGCTTGTTCAATTAAGCTTTGACAAAAAACCTGGAAGCTGATTGGTTTCTATGCAGAGCTTCACCTGATTTTGAACTCTCCGGTTTTAGTAAATCAATTCCAAAGACTATACATGTCTATGTTAACGGATGGCCTTTCTGTGAAGAAAAAAAGAATGATCCACCTACCCTGAATGCACTGTTTTTGCCCTTTGGCTGAATTGGCATCATCATCCTGGAGGGTTTCAGGCGCTCCAGGAATTTGATTGAGGATGGGCAGGTGTCTAGGTTCCTTTGCATTGGTGAGACATCAGACTGTATTTGGCCAGCCTTACAAGATATGTTGTCATGTCTTTATACCTTTGCTATGTTTAATACATCTGCTTTACAGATACACATTGTCAGAAACCATGAATCAGACTGAGACAGAAGTACAGTTAAATCACACTTGTTTAATAATAATAATAAAAAGGTAAACAGAGTAAACGTAATCAAAACAAAGCCAGAATTCAGGACCCGGAATGGATAGTCAGATAAGCCAAAACTTCAGGGAGCCAGAGATGAGTGTAGTAGAACAGCAAGCAGGATCTAGAGCCAGAAGGAATGTCAGCCAGGCAAGTCTTTAACAGGAACACAGGAGAGCGTCTATAGAGATGTGACTAAGGCGAAGGCAGAGATATTCTGGACTGGACGGCTTAAGTAGGCAGGACTGATAAGCAGGATATCATCAACAGGTGAGTCACTGTGGAGAGATAGGAGCTGGCAATTAGCCGACAGCTGAGCGGCCAGCTTTGAGAAGGAAGGGCTGAGCCCAGCCCTGACACACATGTGGTCTAGACAAAAAGGATATACATTAGTGTAGCTTCAAACATAGAGCGGCTCTATAGTCCTAAACGTTTTTTTGCTATATGAATTCCCCCTAACATTTAAGCCTAACTTCTTGCACAATAAATGGAGTGATAACTGGGACAGGAAAGCAATGGCATTTTTCAAGGCTCTGTTCAGAGCTGGGTCACATGATAAATCCCAAGGCATAATATATCTTACATCGCAATCCTTCTATGAGCCTTGACATTGATCATGTGACATAGCACATGTTATATTACTATCCAACCAGCATAATATAAGAAAATATTAATTAATCAACTGAGAACCTATCCTGCTCATATAGCAGGGATTTGGGCTTCATACAAAAAAAATAATAATAAATAATAACTATAATATATAATAATAATAATATATATTAGCTTGCCAGTATTTAGATGCAGTGGCTGCATTCATTTTCTTATTTAATTATAAGAACAGTTTCTGCATGTACAGAAAAACACATGTTGATCCTTACCAAAATTCATTATCCTTGAAACTTCTTGCGTACTCAACTGAAATTGTGAGCAAAGCTATCTTTTGTGAACTACACAACCCTTCCTCACTATTAAATGGAGATGAGAAGAGGGGGAGGTGTTTGTAGTCTGAGGCGAGCAGCCTAGTGTGTCAAGGCTGCTCCTCCAAAGATACAGAATGGTAAGTAAGTATCAGGAACCATGAACCAGACTGAAACAAAAAATTCAGAAAAAATCACACCTTTTAATGTAATGGTAAATATGGTACAGATCAGTAAACGCAGTCAAAACATAAGCCAGAGCCAAAGCGGATAGTAAGACAAGCCAGTAATCAGGAAACCAGAGATCAGCGTGGTCGAAAGGCAGAAGAACAGGATCAGGAACCAGAAGGGACGTTAGCGGGGCAAAGTCTTTCATAGGAACACAGCAGAGAATATCCAGATATGTTGATGATCAGGCGAAGGCACGAAAGGAATGAACAAGGCTGGCTTTAGGCAGGACTGACAAGCAGGAAATGATCACCAGGTGAGCCACTGTGGGACGATGAGTGCAGACAATTATCTGACACCTAAGCAGCCTGAGCACAGAGAAGAGAGCTGCTGATAGCCCATCCCTGACAGTGAGACAGTGTTGTCAAACTAAAACAGGAAGTGTGTCACTGTCTGGATCACTAGGTGAAAATAAAGTACAAAAGCACTGACATATACAAAAAAAAAAAACCACGGTCAGTACCAATATTGCCCTTAAGGACACTGTCTACATTTAAAACACCGGGGGGACCTCGCCTGGGGGACTCATTAGCCTTGGCTTCTATTTTCTCGTTAGTTTCTTACTCTCCAGTGGTGCACAGTGAGTTTCTGAGCTTCACATGACAGGGGGCCCAGGCTACCCTGGAAGATTATATATTTTTTTATTTATTATTATTTATTCATTTTTTTGATAGTCTGTGTACACCAACCCGCCTAACTGTTTAACTACCCCTCAATGATACCCCCAGTTCACTCCAGTTGTTTGGCTCACGTTCCATTTGTTTACGATAATTACTCTAGATAATCGCTACTGATTTGCATGTTCTTTTGTTACCCTTCTCAGATTCCCCTGCGAGGGAATGATTCATGTTACATATCTGATTACTTAATAAAAACTAAAAAAAAAAAAAAAGAAATATACAAAAAAAAATGAATGCAACATACATTTAAAGCGGGGTTTCACCTTCAAAATTTTTTTTTTTAAAAGTCAGCAGCTAAAAAAAAAGTCGCTGCTGATCTTTAATAAGTACATTTACCCTCCCAGGGCGCACGCGATGTCGTTCGTGGAGGCCAAGATGTCCCTCGGCTATCCGGATCCAGCACCGCCATCCTCCGTAAGGGAAACGGCTTCACGCGGCCTACTGCGCATGCGCGAGTCGGCGCGCAGCCTACTGTGCATGCGTGAGTGTCATTTGTGAATGGGGAACGCGGTGTGTTGTGGGACACAGTTCCCATAACACACCGCGCCCCATTCACCTGAAGACGGAAGAAGAGAAGATCACCGCGGAGGAGGCAGATTAGGACGATCTGCCTAGCAACAGCCATTTCTGGTAAGTAAAAAAAATAATTTTTATTTTTTTTATTTTAAATTGTTACTAACATTTTTTCTAGTTTTCATTTTCAGGGTGTTCCACCACTTTAAGGACTGGTAAGCTGTAATATAATCAGTTTTTGTTTGACATACATTTAAAAAAATTGTCATCCAACACCCTTTTAGCAGTGATTGGCCACTGTAGGAAGTTAGATTTCCATTATTGCAGCAACATATTTTTTAACTATTTCCCAAATGTGTTTTTATATCATGCATTAGGAATTTTAATGTAACCGTACATTTATATTTTCTCAAGGGTCTGCTATAATAGTCAAAACTCATATCATTAAAATTGCCACTGTGGTATGCACTGAAGAATAGCTACAATTGCATATGTCACTTCATAGAACAAGTTCCATTACAGCCACCATTACCTGTACCTTTTTAAAGCCTTATCAATTTAAAATACTTTGTAAAAGTAAGTAATACACCAATTCTGTACAACTAATTTCCGTTTTTTTTTTATTCTATATGAAATTACTGATGTTTCTCATTAATGGCATCTCTCTTAATACTTTTATTCCAAAAACTGAAACCTTGCTTCTCATCTCTGATTCAATGTCATCTTGTGATACTGTAGCTGTTCTGTTTAATCTAGGATTACCTCATGTTGACAGGCTGTTAGTTTGTGACAAGTCATTATTATCTTGCTCTTCCTCTAGCTATAGATATGTCTGAGAATGTGAGCCTAATCAGATACTATTGTATGTGACCCGGAACCTCCTTTAACTCATATACTGCAGATCACAAGCTTTGTCATGTGAGGTGTGCTGCTTAAATAATGGTACATTCTGACACAAGATGCTGCTCTGTTATTGTTCAAACATGTATTGATCTCTTTTGTTTCTCTGCAAAGTTTTGTTAATTATTAATGTTTTCTTGCCTTTCACATATGATTTATTTTTTTTTGTCATTTTGTGTCAACTTGTAAACATAGGTTGTGTGACATATTTTTCCCAACACCTTTAAAATAAATCTGCACTGAATGGAGCAATACACAGACTTTAAAGTTGAATTCCAGGTATAGATTGTTTTACATAGTTACATTGGTATCTATGTGGAACAGTGGCAGCTGGTGCTCAATAATTTGGGGGGGGGGGGCAAACAAACCTGCCCCCTTCACTCACACATACCGCCACCACCACCCCCCTGCACAGGCCGGCCTCGGTACTCACACTGCTCCCTACACCGGCTTTCTTTGCTGCTACCATCCACTCCTGACCTGGGCTTCTGACTGGGAGGACCCACTCATTGGAGCTATAGGCTCTGCTAGGAGAATGGTGCCCAGTGGGAGCTGTGGAGCCGGAAAGGCATTGCTTCTCTTCCCGGCCAAACAGAAAGTGGTTTCTGGGACCCGATTGGCCAGGAGTCCTAAAACTTCCTGGCCAATCAGGTCTCAGGACCTGCTTCCTGATTAGCCGGGAGGAGAAGCAGAAAGACATCAGTGAATATTAAGTCACACAACTGGGTGGGCTCACGATGTAGTGCGATGCGCCCCGATCCCACCCTTTTTTGAAGCCAATTAGAGCCATTAAAATCTATGCATCCAGCTCCTTGCATGTAGATTAGGGGCATATTGCATGAAATGGTGCCCATCACTGCCGCCTCATCAGCGTACATCAATGAAGGACAAAAATTACCCATTTTACATTTTTATAACAAAATTAAAAATATATAAATATATATTTTTTTTAATTTGGACTTTTCAATTTTTTTACCAAAAAATAAAAATCGCAGAGGTGATCAAATACCACCAAAAGAAAGCTCTATTTGAGGCAAAAAAATGATAAAAATGTAATTTGGGTACAGTGTTGTATGACCGCGCAATTGTCAATCAAAGTGCGACAGCGCTGAAAGCTGAAAATTGGTCTGGATAGGAGGGGGGTTTAAGTGCCCAGTAAGCAAGTGGTTAAGAGAGGTATGGACTCCAGAGAGAGAGCTATCATTTTACCCCTGTACAAATCATTAGTAAGACCTCATCTGGATAATGCAGTTCAGTTTTGGGCACCAGTTCTAAAAAAGGATATCGGGGAACTGAAGAAAGTGCAGAGAAGGGCAACCAAACTGATAAGAGACATGGAGGAACTCCCTCCAGAGGTGGTTCTGGCCAGCTCAGTAGATTTCTATAAAAAAGGCCTGGATTCATTACTAAATGTACATAATATAACTGGGTATTAACATCTATAAGTAAAGTTGATCCAGGGAATATCCGATTGCCTCTCAGGGGACCAGGAAGGATTTTTTTCGCCTGCTGAAGCAAATTGTATAATGCTTTGCTGGGGTTTTTCACCTTCACCTCTGGATCAACTATGTGTATAGGATTATGTATATGGAATTGTATGATTATTTTTTTTTTTAACTAGATGGACTTGTGTCTTTTTTTAACCTAACTATGTAACTATGTAACCAGGGATGAGACGAAGTTCGACTCGAACATCGGGTGTTTGCCCGTTCGCCGAATTTAGAACATTATGGGACAATTGCGGGAAATTCGAGCGCCTGCAGAACTCCCCATAATGCACTGTGAGAACGTCAATGCACTGCAAGATCGCAGTGAATTGATGGCTGCTGATTGGCCAAAGCATGCTCTGCTGTGAGAGCCATGGCAGGGTGTCTTTGGCCAATCATGGCTCAGGGGGCTAAGGCCATGCCCCACACTATGTAAGGCTGCTTACACGGCAGCCGTACATAGTGTAATGAATGAGAGCAGCAAAATGAAATTTCTAGAGGAAAAAAATGTCATTTAAAACTGCTTACGGCTGTGGGCCTCCCCAACCTGCTCTGTTATTACCAAGCAGCAAAATTAGCCCAGATCTCAATCATCTACTCCTGCTGAGAATTGCCTGAATTGATCCACATCGAGAGACAGGCGGTCCCCTCTCACACCTTGGACTATCTCCTATGGTGCCAAAAGAAATTGAGACCCCCAATACTCTCCCCTTCGCTCTCACACTCGTTTTCCCTTTGGGACAACTTGAGACACCACTCCCAGCTAACCTCCAAACTAGAGCCTTATATGCATCTTTTCCGGGAACCCAGCATTCCTGCCTGGGATGGAAATCAAATCCTTCAGCTGGTGGCTCAACAGCCATTTCCTCCAACCTCTGGTCCCACTCCCCCCATATTGTAATAGCAAATGGACATGCACCCTCTGAACTCTTTTGTTTTACCCAAATCTCACTTCCTTCACAAGTTTTGGAAAAACAAGGGATCCCAAAATTTGGGCTCCTTCTGCTAATTTTGTGTAAGTAGAAGTTTGATGAGTGTTGATTCATGCTTTTTTTTCGTGTTTTTCATTTAGCGCTTTTTAGTTTGCGTTTTTAATTTCAGACCGTGGAGGCAGAGGGGGGAAAATCACAGTAATCTACAGGATACTGTCCTCGACTCACTGTAAAGCCCATACATACGGTCGGATTGTTGGCCAACAAAACTGTGCGCTGCATTTGGAGATTTCATAATTTGCGATGTCACAAATGTTAATTCTCCATTATGAATGCTAGTTTACAAGACTGACCGCTTCTGGCTCGTCCTTGCTTCCGAGCATGTGTGTTTGTACTTTGGACTTTTGTCCGACAGACTTGTGTACACACGCTCGGAAAATCCGACAAAAAACATTTGTCCTCAGAAAATGTGAAAACCTGCTAGCCAACATTTGTTAGCGGAAATTCCGACAACAATTATCCGATGGAGCATACACACGGTCAGATTTACCGCCAACAGATTTATCGTCGAACATTTCACCGCCAACAGATTTATTGTCGAACATTTCACATCGGAATGACTGATCGTGTGTACGAAGCTTAATTAGTCCTTTATGCTGGCCTGGGAAACCAACTTGGAACATGAACTTCTTTAAGTCCTACAAGAGGGTTCTTAAAGCGGTTCTACACCCATTTCATTTAGTAAATCTCTTTGCCTTCCAAATCAGGCAAAGAGTACTAAATGAAATTTTTTTTTTTTTTTTTTTTTTACTTACCTTGTAATTGAAGACTTCCGGTCTTCTCCCTCTGCGGCGGCGGGCGGGGTCTTGCGTCGATCGTCGTCACGCCGCACTGTCTCCTGGGATCTGGTGTCATTGATCCCAGGAGTCAGTGCGGGCATCTTCCGAAATCTCGCGAGATTTCGGCCACATCTTCCGAAATCTCCCGAGATTTCGGCCGCATCTGCCGAAATCTCGTGAGATCTCGGCAGATGAGCCGTTACTGCGCACGCGCGAGTAACGGCAGTGCATGGTGGGCCACGAAAACCGGCGGCGATCGAGATGGAAGATGGAACAGGTGAGTCCCCTAATAAAGGTAAGCACACTTTATATTACATCCTTAAAAAAAAAAAATTTTTTTCAGAGTGCAGAACCGCTTTAACACCACCCTAGCTGAAGCAAATATAAAAGTTTTATCTAGATGGTACCTGGTTCCAGCTAGACTAGCTAAGTTCTACCCTACATCTTCCCCACTATGCCTCAAGGGTTGCAATCTCAGAGGGGGATATGATTCATGTGTGGTGGAAATGTCTTAAAATAATTTTTTTTTGGAACAGAATTTTTGCCATTATCCGAAAGGTCTCCAGTATTCCAGTACAGAAATCTTTGCATATCGGCCCTTCTCAACTTCCCCGTCAAGTCAGCCTTCAAGAGTATGCAATGTCTTATCTTCTTCATTCTCTTGGGTGCCAAACTCACCTTAGCCAAATCTTGGAAAAAGCCAAATGTCTCTGTTCTGCTAGCAAAAAGGAAAATCTCATGGATCATGGCTCAAGAAAAGATAGCAGGTATACTCTTGGACCACACCGAGAAGTTTGACTCGAACTGGGAACCTTGGACAAGCTTCACAAATGTTTTGCTGTACACTACCTCTCCTATGAATGCACCCCTCTAGTCGGGCCATCTTCTCTAACCTTCTCCTATACCCTGACCTGATTGATGATCGGAAGCCGGTAATCGATCTCCAACGATGGCTTCTTAGAATTGGGGATGCATTGCCCTCTATTGCCGAGTCTGGCATTCGTGTCTATGGACGCAAATTCTGAACTCGGGAATGCGCCTGCAAGGTAACTTAACAAAGGTTAACTAATAAGAGGAGAAGCCGCGAGAGCTGCTAAAGGGACCCCAGAAGTCAGTGTTCGGGGCCACTCTGTGCAAAATGAGCTGCACAGTGGAGGTAAGTATAACATGTTTGTTAATTAAAAAAAAAAAGCACATACCTTTACAATCACTTTAAGGGGCTAAAACAGGTGGTCAGGAGGTAACTCTTTACCGGCTGTCAAATGCCTCTGAAAAGCGATCTGAGCATGGGTTGCTTTTCAGAGGAACAGCATTTTTTTGCTAGTACTTTGAACAAGCAAGAATAAAAAAAATCAGTTCTGATTGTACACATATAGGGGGTCAGGATTGAACGCGCATACATAAAATATGCATACATACATCTAAACAGTGAAACAAAAAAAATCATCAAATGCAGCCACTGTGCCCATCAAACGCTGCCACTGTGCCATCAAATTCTGCCACTGTGCTGCCACTAGCAGCCACTGTGTCCATCAAACGCTGCCACTGTGTCCATCAAACGCTGCCACTGTGTCCATCAAACGCTGCCATTGTGCCATCAATTGCAGTCACTGTGCCAAACACTGCCACTGTGCCCATTAAACGCTGCCACTGTGCATCAAACACTGCCACTGTGCCCATCAAACGCAGCCAATGTGCCAAACGCTTCCACTGTGCCCATTAATTGCAGTCACTGTGCCAAACACTCCCACTGTGCCCATCAAACGCTGCCACTGTGCCATCAAACGCTGCCACTGTGCCATCAAATGCTGCAACCGTGCTCATCAAATGCAGCCAATGTGCCAAAAGCTGCCACTGTGCCCATCAAATGCTGCAACTGTGCCCATCAAATGCAGCCAATGTGCCAAACGCTGCCAGTGTGCCCATCAAATGCTGCCAGTGTGCCCATCATATGCTGACATGTGCCCTTAAATTACCCCAGTGTGACCCCCGCCCGCTCGCCGTCTGCCCGGCACTTACCCTGTCTTGGTGGGGCAACGGGGGACGGCAACGAGCGGGGTCCTCCATGCGTTTACTGCCGTCCTCATCTCCTGATAGGCGTCCAATAGCGGCGCCTGTCTTTTCAGCCAATCAGGCAACAGGTAACAGACCTGAGAACCTGATTGGCACCTGATTGGTGGAGAGAGGCGAGTGGCGTCATCGCGGCTCCAACAACTCACAGCGCCGGAGCCTGCAAACTCGGAAGAAGCTCTGGGGAAAATGTCAGACATCTCAGTAGTGCGTGGGCGCCACTGGAAGGCTTCATTCTAAGGTAAGTATTTCATAATGAGCAAGTATGCAATGCATACTTGCTCACTATGCCTTTGTCATACAGGTTTTTTTTTTTTTATAGTTTACAACCTCTTTAAGATCAGTAAAAGAAGCATATTAATGTTCATATTTACCTTTGCAAAAGACAATTTTAATCTTAATTGAGAATATTTTATTTAACATTAATAGTATCACGGCTAACTTGATACTCTTTAAATGAATAAAGTGAATAGAACAGATGTCAAAGAATATTGCAGAGATAATGTGTATGTCTATTGTGAATAACTGTATTTAATTTTCATTTACATTAAATAATCATAATATCAAGTTCAGAGGCCTTTGGCGTTCCCCGTCTGACAAGCAATTTACTGGTAAAGGAACTAATTAGTGTATATTTCCAGTGCCAGTATAATCACAAAGTGTACGTTTGTCGTTGGTGCTAGAGATAATGTATGTAATAATGGCTCACCACCAACGGGGGTTTATGTAAATCTCTTGCATGCCAGAGACTAGATGAATACTTCACCTTCATCTTATCACTAAGCTAAGTGAACAATTTCTGTTTATTAAGGACTTTTGTCAATGAGCTTTTGCTTGCTTCAAATGGGTTTTGCATTCCTTTACACGTTTATTGGAATGTAAAACATGCTTGAAGCAAATCAAATACAGTTCAAAAGAGAGCAATTTCAGGTCAAATGCACCTGTCAAGGATTTCTAAATAATCTAAAAAAAGCACCTTAAACTGATGTAAAATTTATTAAAATTAAGTCCCAAACCCATCAACACAGGCCCTTAGTAAATCAACCCCACTGCAAAAATGTAATATAATCCAGATTACCAATCCTTAAATAAGGTGTCTGCATATATTTATTTATTTTTTACTTTTTTTTTTCACCTGGTGACCTGGACAGTGTGTGAGTGTGGGTGTTCATTCATTATCGCCAATGTGAATGAGCCCTTTTGGATATAAAAAATTACATAAATGAATGAAAGCTGACCATTGTAAATGCCCTTTTCTGTGTTAAACGATTTGTCTCAACCTTCTAACCAGGGCCGGTACAAGGGGTGGGCGGGAGGGGCGGCTGCCCTGGGCGGGGTGTGGGAGGAGTGTGGGAGGGGGCGCTGGGTTTCTGGCAGCAGCATGCAGAGGAATCTGGGCAGAGAATACTTATGTTTTGGCGCAACTCAATGCCACAGCCTGCCCAAAAAGTGGGCTGAGGATGCACCCATACATATTGCTTGCCTCCTCTCTACAGCAGCAACCACATCCTGGCACAGAGGGAGAAGAATTTACTCTCTCGGGCTTGATTTCTCATCAGTCTGGCTGGCTGGATAGTGCTGTGACACTGAGAGATCCTCTACAGGTGGGCGAAGCAAGAAGACAACACAACAGTGCAGTCCCGATCATTGCTTCCCGCCCCCTGCATACATCACACAGTTCTACCAACATGAAGATCTCACAGGGTGGATGTCAGTTTTCTTCCATGTGAGTCCCCACTGCTCTTCCTTCCAAACTGTACCTGGCTATGCTGTAAACCCGCCCTTTACTTTGCAGAGCAGGTTTACAAAAAGAGAAGAACAATTCTTATATATGTTGGGAATATACTGTGACTTTTCAGTTGTTAATGTAGTGCTTAACTAACTCCCCCCAGCTGTCTCCCATCCTGAACACAGGATATGTCTCACTAACAGCAGTGTACTTACTAGATTATTTGCCTGATATAAGCTGGGTGCAATGAAAAAAAAAAATACCTGTCCCAATTAGCCCAGTCTGATGTCAGTCTATTGAGCCCTCCCCTGCTATGTCAGCCCCACATTCCCAGCAAAGAGCTGAGGTGTTAGCACAGAGCTCTGTTCATGTGCAGACTGGGGATAAAGGCTGGGGAAACATTATTTCAGCAAGCTGCAAATGCCATAGACGTTGTTGGGAATCAGAGCCTCCTGTGTGTCAGAGCCCCCCCCCTGTGTGTCAGAGCCCCCCCTTCCTGTGTGTCAGAGCCCCCCTGTGTGTCAGAGCCCCCCAGTGTGTCAGAGCCTCCTGCTGTCAGAGCCTTCTGCATGTCAGAGCCCCCCTGTGATTCAGAGCCCCCCTGTGTGTCAGAGCCCCCCCCCGCATGTCAGAGCCCCCCTGTGTGTCAGAGCCTCCTCCTTGTCAGAGCCCCCCAGTGTGTCAGAGCCTCCTGCATGTCAGAGCCCCCCTGTGTGTCAGAGCCTTCTGTGTGTCAGAGCCCCCCTGTGTGTCAGAGCGTGTCCTCCTCATTCTCTTTCCTATGTTGACTTTAGACAGCAGAGCAGAATGTAGAGGAGCCCAGTGTGCTGAAGTGTGGAGACTGTGTGATCCTGTTTTCCAGGCTAGTGAGTTTGGCTTCAACTTGTTAGTGTTGCTAAATCTGCTAGTGTTTTCTAATGCCGCGTACACCGAAGGCTAGTGAGTTTGGCTTCAAAAGTCCGGCGGACTTTTTTTGTTTTAAGTTTTAGTGTTGCTAGCCTTCGTTTTGAAGCTATCACAATCGTCAATCTATATCTATATATATATATATATATATATATATATATATATATATATAGATATATATATATAGATATATATATAGATATATATATATATATATATATATATCTATTTGATATAGATAGATATATAGATATATAGATATATACGTATATATATATATATATCTCTATTTAGATATATTTTATTATTTGTTGGTTAGCAAAAGGATTTGGTATTACACATCTTTGCGCAGATGTTATTAGCATTCGTACGTGAAACTTGCGCAGATGTTATTAGCATTCGTACGTGAAACTTGCGCAGATGTTATTAGCATTCGTACGTGAAACTTGCGCAGATGTTATTAGCATTCGTACGTGAAACTTGCGCAGATGTTATTAGCATTCGTACGTGAAACTTGCGCAGATGTTATTAGCATTCGTACGTGAAACTTGCGCAGATGTTATTAGCATTCGTACGTGAAACTTGCGCAGATGTTATAAGCATTCGTACGTGAAACTTGCGCAGATGTTATTAGCATTCGTACGTGAAACTTGCACAGATGTTATTAGCATTCGTACGTGAAACTTGCGAAGACTTGATGAAAGTTCGTTTGTCTTGATAAAGTTGATTCAGTTTACCTGGCTTTGGGTTGTTGGAGTTGTAAGGTTGTTTATTATTGTCACTATCTATACTATTACTGCTGTAGTAAGGGTTTTATGGGTAACTTACACAGGGACTCCAGAAGAGGTTTTGGGGGGGGGGATAAATCTGTTAAGCAGGGTGTCAAGCTCCAAATTCAAAAAAAAATGCTCAGCATCTACAAATACTGTAGGTGATGACTTTTCTAAGAAGTACACTCACCTGTCCCTTGGATGCTGCAGCTACAATCTTTGATATTGTAATCATGAAATTAATCTTTGCGGCTTCACTTCCCGGGTCACTATTGGGCATGCGCCAGTTGCGCAATGCAATAGGACTGGTCCGCGCTAGCTCTGGGACCCCTGTGTGTCCCAGCAGACAGCACGGTGGGACGGGATGTGGCGTATACTTCTGTGGGAGTCTATGGCCGGATGTGTGTGCAAATACCTGCCTTACACAGGTATCTGCAACCCCTCCCCCCTAAAAGGTTCCAAATAAGACACCACAGGGGTGCAGGGATACAATGAGCGGAAGTTCAACTTTAGGGTTGAAGGGCGGTTTAAGTATTGGAGTTTCATTAGATAGAGATTTCAATTCTGTATTCAAGTAGGATCTTCTAACAAACTGCTAATAATTGGACAACACTTTTAAACAATGTTTACTAATCATATTTCGGCACTCAAATATCAGTGTGATTAAAAGTGTACCTTTGTGTTCCATTACCATAGGGGGCAAAAGACTCAGACGTCACTCAGAACATCCCAGGACCTCCCGGCCTCACCAGACTAATTGGGCAGTTAGCCCAAGCCCACGCGTGGATGTGGAGGAAGAGGTGCTTGAAGTGGAGCAAATCTGCACCCCACCAAGTGAGTGTCTGAGAACACAGATTGAGCTACTAAATTAAGGTCTGCATGTTTTTGACACTTTTTTTCTTGTGTTTTATCTACCCAACTTTTAGGTGATGATGATCTGGTTGTGGAAGGACAAGCTGCGGAGCCATTTTCCACAGACAGTGCCCACAGGCTTATTGGCCAGATCATGGCCTGGAATCTGCAGCTGGAAAACATGCAGAAGGAGATGGCCACCATGCAGCAGGGAATGAAGGACATGATTGATGTTTTGGGAGAATCTAAAGACCCCTTTTCCATTTCCTAACATCAATCATGTCCTTCATTCCCCTTTTGATCCGCTATTTTTTATAAAATTTTAGAGGCCAAATTTTTTATATGCACATGGTGTGTCAACATGTGCTATGTGCCATCAGGGGATCTCAATGGACGCATTTTGTGTTTGCAACCCCTAATGCTAGTAGGTGAGAGGGAAGGGGTTTCACACACAAAACACGTCCATTGATTCCCCATGATGGAACATAACACATGTTGACATTACCCATTTTCATGTTAAATTTGTGTGCATATTCTAAATTTGGCTTCTACTGTACATGGGTTACCTGTTGAACTTTGTAAGTTCCCTACTTTTACATTGTGTAAATATTTTAGAATGCTAACCAAAAAATGTTTACAATTTAAACCATGTTTAAAAAAATGTTGTGAGAAAAATACCAAAAAAATATTAAAATTAAAAAAAAAAAATAATCTGTTGTGAAAAAAAACAAAAAAAAATATTAACAAAAATGACAAAAAAAAAGAGAGGAAATCAACAAAAAAAAACAAATAAAAATAAAGGTTTGGATGTGCACTATAATAAAAAAAAAAATGTTTGCACAAATTAAACAATGTGTGGCTTCTTCTTTTTAAATACTACCAGTTTGACCAAAACATGTTGTGGTTCATTGACAAAGGGGCTTATTTACTAAACGCAAACCAAGTTTGCCACTATTAATAAGTGCACTAGGACAACATATAAAACAGGCAAAAATAAAAGCAAAACAATACGAAAAAACAAATCTTTCAAACATAAATAACTGTATTTATTCTTTCCAAATAAATGATGTTTTAAGGGTCTGCTGCCATTGCAATGGCCCCCCTACCATTAAAATAATTTAAATATCGGTCCCGCACTTGCTGTGCTGATTGTGGGGCCAAACCAAGACGGCGATTATCCAGCCCTGTCATCTCGCCTTCCACTCCGGCCTCAGGCCCTATAGGTAGTGTGTAGCTTCCAGAATGTTTCCGTAGATAATTGTGCATTACACAGCATGCAAGAATAATAGTATTGAGTTTGTACTCTGCCAGATGTATTGATGTTAACAGCAATCTAAAACGGTTGGCCATAATTCCAAAGGCATTTTCCACAACCCTTCTTGCTCTGGCCAACCTAAAATTAAAAATCCTCCTCTCAGGGGTGAGGGATCTTTGGGGAAATGGCCTCATCAGGTGGTCACCCAGACCGAACGCCTCGTCGGCTATGAAAACAAAGGGGAGTCCACCAGGCCACCAGTCTGGAGACGATGGCCGAACTCCGTCTGGTTGAAGACTCCTCCATCCGACATCCGGCCGTTTTTCCCACATCCACATAAAGAAAGTCATATTGTGCCGACACCACCGCCATCAACACTATACTATGGAACCCCTTATAATTCCAATAGTAAGACCCCGAATGGGGTGGGGGCACAATTCGGACATGTTTCCCGTCAATCGCCCCTCCGCAGTTGGGAAAGTCCCAACGGGCAGCAAACTGGGAAGCCACAGTCTGCCATTCCTGTGGCGTGGGAGGACACTGTGAAGTCAAACAGAAAGATACAATTCTAATTAAAAACAAGGCAAAACACCAAACTAAATCCAAGAAATTAACAAACAATTTGGAACAACATATGTATTTATTTTGTTAGTCCTTGAAATAAAGCAAAAAGATTAAGGATAAGGGACAAATCTCTGATTGATGACCCCTCTGATGGCCCAGAGAAGATAATAATGGGGATGTGGGTGGGGAGTAATTAATTGTAAGGTCACACAATACACATGCAAACAATTAAACAGTGTGTGTGTGGGGGGGGGGGTTAATTAGAAGCTGACCAAAACCACATGCAATTAATTAAACAGGGTGTGAGTGGGGGGGGGGGGGTTAATTAGAAGCTGACCAAAACCACATGCAATCAATTAAACAGGGTGTGTGTGTGGGGGGGGGGGTTAATTAGAAGCTGACCAAAACCACATGCAATTAATTAAACAGGGTGTGAGTGGGGGGGGTTAATTAGAAGCTGACCAAAACCACATGCAATCAATTAAACAGGTGTGTGTGTGTGGGGGGGGGGGGGGTTAATTAGAAGCTGACCAAAACCACATGCAATTAATTAAACAGGGTGTGAGTGGGGGGGGGGTTAATTAGAAGCTGACCAAAACCACATGCAATCAATTAAACAGGGTGTGTGTGTGTGGGGGGGGGTTAATTAGAAACTGACCAAAACCACATGCAATTAATTAAACAGGGTGTGAGTGGGGGGGGGGTTAATTAGAAGCTGATCAAAACCACATGCAATCAATTAAATAGGGTGTGTGTGTGTGGGGGGGGTTAATTACAAGCTGACCAAAACCACATGCAATCAATTAAACAGGGTGTGAGTGGGGGGGGGTTAATTACAAGCTGACCAAAACCACATGCAATCAATTTAAAAATGAGGGGCAAGGGGGGTGAAAGGGGTGAGGGGCAAGGGGGGTGACAGGGGGGGGGTGAGTAAAGCAGTACAATGGAGCTGGTAAGATACATTTTTAACCAAAGAAAGTGACTAGGCTAGGGGTGCTTAGGGGGCCAAGATTCCATGCTGGGGAGGTTGGTGCAAGGAAATATGCATGTGACCCACTAAATAATACTTTAAGCAATATATAAAAAAATACATATAAAAAACAAAAATAATAAAAAATACAGGAATAGGGGACATTCATAGAATAGTGCTATCATGGTAATTAGCTAATGATGACATTGATGCACTACATTAGCAAACATACAAGACATAGGTAATTTGAAAAGAGAAGACTTACCTTAATGT
Organism: Lithobates sylvaticus; assembly: GCA_028564925.1. NCBI lineage: Eukaryota > Metazoa > Chordata > Amphibia > Anura > Ranidae > Lithobates > Lithobates sylvaticus. The sequence continues at coordinate 413,023,962 of CM053030.1, forward strand.
ATTCCTCCTGCAGGACTACCCAGGTCCTGGAATAATCCCAGACTGATCATGAGGCTGCGTCGCCAATCGTGGCTAGTGCCTTCTGTGCTCTGCTTTAAGGGGACAGCGAAGCCAGATTGGGGTCTGGGTCATCTCTACGGATACAAAGGACATTGGTCACGTGGCGCCAACTGTCCATGCCATGGATCACCAGGCCCCTGCACAGCACGAACAGAGGGCTTCAAAAGATCAAACAAACAACTAAAATAAGCAACTAAAGCACGCCACCACATCTGAGAAATGAACTGATCCACACGCACTGTTAAGCTGCAATATATAACATCTGAGAAGGGTTTTATCAACTAACACGCGTCCTCTGAGTTCAGGGTGTCGTTTGGGATCTCACTAAAATATTGTAAATAGTTCTTTTTGTCCAGCGACAAGCACTAAAAGATTGTCCGTGGACTTAGGTCCGCCCTCGCACTACGCGGCATAACAAAAACTGATTAGATCGGCTGTGCCTTCTGTGCTCCTGATTGGGGGTACTCTAATACCCACTTTGAAAACAGAGGGGAAAAGCCTAAAATAAAACTAACAATCCTTAAATAAGCTGCAATATATAACATCTTGGGTTTTATACCAGTCCTCAGTTCATGCACACTAAAATATTGTAAATATTCTGAACAAGCACTAAAATAAGTGGACCCTCCCTACCCTAAAAAAACTTTAGATCTTCTGAACCCCATTTCCACAATCCTTAATAAGTCTTTTTTTTTCCATTCCTGAGCTCTGCATCACTTGCAACTGAACCCTTGCACTATAAATCTTTTTACACCATACTCAATAGTCGTCAAGTGAAAGCCACACCCAATTTTTTCCGCTCACCGCACTTTATCCTGTAGAAGCTGGGCCCAACTTATGATCCTGCACACAAACCCACTGCTTTTATAAATTACCTCTGATGCTGATTCCTATACTCTTTACATTATTTCTGCTCTTGACCCTTGCACTTTGTAATTTATCCAGTCCTGACTTTGCATTCTATAGTCAATTTGGTAAGTTCGCCCTGGGCGCTGTGTGACCTTGTCCCGGCACTGCTTCTAACTGCCACTTTTGCTGCACAGTTGAAAAATAACAGACATACAGGCCAGATCATCACATGGAAATAAAGGGAAAACACCTAATCAAAGAAACAAATGCAGCCACCACATCTAATAATTTGTAAGCTGCAATATATAGGGGGAGCCTGCTACTTTTGAAAACATCAGCCACCTGAATGTCATGCTAATTCTCTGACATCAGTTCATTTTTATCTCACACTGTCTTCACTTGACTTTAGTGACTTGAGATTACAAAGTACAGAAACCCACCAGTCCTTTGGTTGACATTGTTAATTATTGAATTAGGCACAGAAAAACATTCCATTTGTATTGTTTGCACTAGCATAACCCATCCCATTCCATTAATAAAATCTATGAGGGGGTGCTAATTTGAAACTTAAAGTGTAAAGTCAATAAGACTGCAATAAAACATTCAGTTCGACTTGTGATAATGTGAAAAGTCCTTGTAAATAAAGTTTATAATGAATCTTCTATATCTTTATATTCCGTTTTTCTTCAACATAAACCCCTGTTGTGAACCATCACCATCATTGCTTGTTCACCCAATAGTGCCCATAAAGATGTAAACTCACCAAATAGCCATGACCTCTTCATTTAAAAAGAAGGTCTAAAATCACCTGAATTGCCAAGCCTCTTTCAAGATTTTAGACCTTCTTTTTAATTAAAGAGGTTATGGCTATTTGGTTAGTTTACATCTTTATGGGCACTATTGGGTGAATAGGCAATGACGGTGATTGTTCAGAACAGTGATTTATGTTGAAGAAAAAAGGAATACAAACATATAGAAGATTCATTATGAATTTTATTTACAAGGACTTTTCACATTATCACAAGTTTAAATGTATGTTTTATTGCACTTTGCACTTTATTTTTCATATTATAACAGAATTTGTTTATGTGCCCCCTCATAGATTTTATTGATTCACAATATAAGTAACCCCTACACTATTGGGGAGCAGCTTATTTGTGTATAATTTCAATTAGTTAGTCACCTTTTATGAAGTATATTTTAGTAGTATCGCAAGGTATTCTTAACATCCCATTCCATTGCCTGTCTGCAATTGTATCCTCTTTTTTGACATAAAAGACAGGTACAACACTTTGACTAATTGCATTACTTCCCTGGTTTACTGCATGATCATAAAGCTTGTAACTGGGCTCCCTGGATATCTATCAGCCCATAGGCTCCTGCCTAGATTGGCTTGGGTATGATCCAGCTGTTGGAGTATGATATAAGTGGTGTGCACAGAAGGAATGCCTGAAGTAGCATAGTAGGGTATGGGTTCTTGAAGCATTGTGGGAAGATTGGCTTAATAAATGTAACAGCAGTGAGCATAGGGTGTAGAATGTGACAAGACCTGGAACCTAAGGCATAAAGGCTCCTATAAGCCCAATGTATTTAAATATCAGTATTAAGTATTGAAGTTGCCTTCAGGGCAAGTTCATATCTTAATGGCAGATGTGCAGAAGTACTTACATTTTTTGTCCTGGGGGTTTTATGCAATATCACCTATGTGGCCAAGATCTGAGAACCCCTTTCTGAACTTTCAAATGATGGAAAACATGATGCCCCATAATTCCAGTAGGGCTGTATCTGGAGCATAGAGTTATCCACGGTGAAAAATCACTAGCACTTCAGCAGATGTGCTAATAATCCTCTATGAAAATCAGAATTTAATATTGACTGGAGTTTACCTTTATGTACTTGTTGATTTATTTGTTTATCTTTTTAGTTTATGTCATTTATGTTCTTTGTTACATTTTTCCTGTTGGTTTAATCCATCAAAATAAGAATAACTGTATTGTGTTATCATTTTATTTTAAAAGCTAATTAGAACTCTGTTTTCCCTACACTCATCATCACACAGAAAACAACATTTATTCTTATTGCACTGATAAATGTCACCTAGCACAACAACAGAGGCATACTTTCTCTCTCTATATATGTATCTGAGCAAATAGTTTGACATAGCATTGATGTACTACATTGTAAACTTTTGGGCATTCAGTAAACTCTCATAAAACTGTAAGGCACTCTTCTTAGCCCTCATGAAGAATGACTTTATGCCAGCTATATACAATCAGGTCTTTTGGGAGAGAAGATAAAAATCCAACATCTTGCCATCCTTGATGTGATTATCAGGGCCAAGAGTTCAAATCTGACTTGAGCAATTCTCTTCTTATTTGCTGTTTCACAGATCATAAGAAGATTTTCAATCAAGGCATCTTAAGTGCTTATTATTTAAACATACAGTATATGTACTTAAAGTGATTGTAAAGTTTTGTTTATTTTTTCTATTAAAATGACAAACGTGATAATTACCTGATCTGTGCAGTGGTTTTCCACAAGGCAGACCGGATCCTCCTCTTCTCGGGTCCTTGGCTGGAGCTCCTGGCCCCTCTCCCCTATTGAGTGCCCCTACAGCAAGCAGGATGCTATGGGGGCACCCGAGCCAAGCTGCAGCTCCGTGTATCCATTCTGACACGGAGCTGTGGTTCGGCCCTGCCCCCCTCTCTCCTGATCGGCTAACTGATTAACAGCAGTGGGAGCAAATGGCGCCGCTGCTGTGTCTCAGCCAATTAAGAGAGAGAGTCCCAGAACAGCCAAGAAACTTGTGGATAGAGATGGGGCTCAGGAAAGTATTAGGGGGAGGGCTGCTGCACACAGATGGCTTTTTATCTTAATGCATAGAATGCATTAAGATAAAAAACCTCCTGCGTTTTCAATCACTTTAATTTTCTTTTCAATGTTTTGTAGATATTGATGAGGATTTTTTAGATGTAGAAGTCTAAAAGAGATTAGCTTGGACTAGATTTATCAATGTGTCTTCATCTTATAAATTATAAAAACATTATAATACCAATAGCAGAGATACACATTTTCTCACTATGCAAGTTGGGAGCTAGTTGGCTCATTCAGTGCAATACAGTACATGTGTGGCTGATACCTTATTTTGGCACTTGGTAAGCACAGATTGCAGTTAACCATAGAACACACCTATAGCGCATAATCTACAAATATCTATATGTTATACAATTAGAAAAAAGGGAGCAAGAAAAAACATTTCAAAGAAATATCACAAATTACTTTAACCACTTGAGTTCGGGAAGGTTTTACTTTCTTCATGACCAAGGCATTTTTTGCTATTTGCTGATGAACCAACCCTGACTGGAACACGTTTGGCGCTTTGACGTTTCCCTTCATAAGGAGATGTAACACGCGCATTTGACCATACTATATGATGGTTCACAGGATCTGGTAAGAGGCTTTAATACTTGGTGTTACCTGGTAATAGAAGCAGTACAAATTGTGATTACGGGGACACTGGTGGAGCAAGTGAATCGTGAATATGTTTCCTTTGGACTTTCTTGTTTCACATATATTTTTCCTTTTTAGCCCTTGTGAATGGGCTCTTATGGACACTTATTCACATATTTGGTATGATTTCTTTATACATGTTTTTTCCACCTAATAAGTTTGATGTCATTATATTGATTTATTTTTGGGTTTTCATAATATTGAGTTACATTTTTTAGCGCTGCTTTGTATATTTATCACAATTCTTGCATTCAGTGTCACTAATTTGTTTTAACATGGATATCCTATATGATCTTTTATGAAATAAACATACACACATTTTGTTAGTTAAAAAAAGTCCCAATATTTTTTATACAAACTCCTTGAATGTCTGGTCTACAACCGACTGAGCGACCACCCTGCTGAGAATAGTATTCTTGATCCCCTTCAGTCTGGATTTCGTCCCTAACACTCTGTGTAGGCAAGACAGTTTCAGCGGAACTCCGTCAGAAAAACTGTCAGAGTTTATTCCGACGGAAAAACCGGTTGTGTGTACGCGGCATTATGAATGTTAAGGAATATTACATTCACCCACGGAAAGGCAACAATTTGAAATGAAAAGCAACTCAAACTGTCACCACCGTCACAGAGGGACATATTGAGTTTCCTCCCGACTCGACCTTATCGATCTATCGGTAGCCATTACTCAAAATGAGGCAATATCCGTACGTTCTTGGGTCATGCAAAACTGTTTTCAAGATTTTCAAACTGTCACCACCGTCACAGAGGGACATATTGAGTTCCCCCTCATTACCATAGGACAAACAGTGAGCAAATCTAGTTTACAACTGATAATGAGATCTATTTACACTGTAGAGACATTGTTAATTATGACAAGCATGAACTCCCCAGGCCCCGCAAGACCTACTGTACATTGCAAATGAAAACTTCAATTTTGGAGTTTTCAGAAAAGAGAAAGCTAAATGTAAGCAGAAAATTTTGTTTATTTATTTATTTTCTGTGTGAATGAGAACATGTAACAAATATAAAGTAAAAGTGGAAATGCAATTTAAAGCCTTCTGACTGGCAGCACTGTAGACATAAAAATACCCTTTATCACAAAGTGATATATTACTTTCATAGAACACATGAATGGTTTTTGACATATACAATGTCAGCTGTAAAATTCTGTTTTAAAAATGAAAAAACAGTATTAGAAGGTAATTATTCTAGAGTCATTTGCTTTTCTCGAGTGCTTATTTACTTACTGAAAAAAAAAAAAAAACCTTTTGGCACTGCAGTTGTTTTCAGAAGAGATCTGCTGCTGAGTGCAGATTACTAAAACAGGCGGCAGCAGTTGGGGGTATCACAGCCACTGAGCTTTTCATGTCCCATTAGGAAGTCATTTGAAAGAAGCATATATTACAACCATATGGGACCAGTCAACAGTACAGAAGTCAGATGTGAAAGCAAAAACTAGCTGGGCATTTCTCAAGAAAAAATAAAATATTTGCTATGTAGTCCATTGTTATTTTTATAATCGTCACAGGAATAAATTATGTTTATGTTGCATGTTTAGATTGGATAAAATGGACTTTTATTTTTTATTATCCCCCAAAAAGTAACACTCCAAATAAAACTAAAATGTTAAATCTCAATTAGCAGTACAGATAGCTGTTTTACTGCATTTGCATGCTGTTTTTTGATTAACTGCTTGGTAGACTAGCTAATAATCCTTTATCAAGTTTTACATTGTAGCATACAACTACTTTTTTGTGACACAATGATTCTCTGTACATTCATGTCCACTCGTATGCCCCGTAAACATGATCGGACATTGATCCGACAATCCGACAACAAAATCCATTGATTTTTTCCGACGGATGTTGGCTCAAACTTGTCTTGCACAAATCTTGTCGGAAATTCCGAACGTCAAGACCACGGTGACTTACAACACGTATGACGAACTGAGAAGAATGAAGTTCAATAGCCAGTGTGGCTCTTCTGCTTGATTCCGAGCATGCGTGGCACTTTGTGCGTCAGAATTGTGTACACACGATCAGAATTTACGACAACGGATTTTGTTGTTGGAAAATTTGAGATCCAGATCTCAAATTTTGTGTGACGGAAATTCCGATGGAAAATGTCCGATGGAGCCTACACACGGTCAAAATATCCGACAACAAGCTCCCATCGAACATTTTTCATTGGAAAATCCGACCGTGTGTACGGGGCAGTACTGTCATAGCCTATGCATTCTGTGCAGAAAATAGATCTACCCACACTCAGCAGTTGCAATTTCGACAGTGTATCGAAACAGATCAGAGTTCTATGCCTAATGCCAACTCCAATTAGGCCTTTTTTTTTCGTTTTGATAGAACTGGGAAGAGTTAAGCTGGCCTTACATATTCAACTGGTTCAGCAGGGACCGGACGTGTTTTGATCCATGTATGGACAGGCTTATTGTACCTAAATTAATCCATCAATGACAAGCCTGTTGAATTTTTTACATTTGATTACTGCTGGTGACTATAGTCGCTAGCTGTAATCATTTGTATTCTGCTGGTCAGGAAGGCTCCCTGTGCCCTCCACCAGCAGAACAGAATAGCACTGCAGGTGACTTTCCCAACTGCATTGATGGGGGAATTGAACAGTTTTTCTTACTTCCAACTGTGGAAGGCTATTTCTTGCTGTGTCCCTGTTGGTGCGGTTCTGCCACTTCATATTCTGTTTTACCCCCTTTACCTGGTCAGAAAGTGAGGGGAAATATGCCACTGGAGACAATAAGCTTAATTATCTTGGTGAATTGATCAAAGATGAATTCCAGGTATAAACATTTTTACATAGTTACATTAATCCAGCTTGGACCAATGAAACTTTATAGGGCGTGATCTTACGGCGACCGGAAGTGACGCAATAGACGCATGCGTTCCAAGGTCCCAGCTTGACGGCCGGAAGGAGGAAGTGCAAAGCGGTGAGTTTACTGAGACCTTTCCCGCTGCACTTCTGGTATCGCCGGTTCCCCAGCTTGAGGAATAGATAGACTGGTATACCGACACCAATCTATACGATTAACTTGGACAAGGCATGTGAATTTTTTTTATATAAATATTGAATTTTAACGGATGAATACAATAAAAGGTCAAACTGAACTGTTCTATGTGGAGTATTCTTCCTATGTTCCTGGATTTCGTGATCCCTGAGACTTTTCAGTGTTCCCGGATTTCCTGGTCCCTGAGGCTCTCCAATGTGGATCGATCTGTGTATGGATCAAGATATCGATTTTGATTGAGGCTTGATTATTACATCGTGAGTTTAAACCCCAGCGGGGTGTGTGGAGCACAGTGTGGAGGAATTTGGTGAAAGGACTCTTCAACAGATTACTGATTAGGCCCACCAGCTTTATCCACTACGGACTGTCCAGCTATCATTATCTGCTAATTTTGTCTCTAATTGTTCAATATTTTATATTTAAGATTAGGGATGGGCCCGGTGCTCGATGCGAACCCACGTTCGCATCGAGCACCGGGCGTTCGCTCGCTCGGCGAGCCCAGAACTATTTTGGCCGCTCGCATCACGTTCGTGTGATGCGCCCGGCCCCGCACTGCATTGCGGCCGGCGCGGCCGGCGCAGTGCATTGCTGGCTGATGATTGGCCAAGCATGCACTGTGACCCCGCATGCTTGGCCAATCACAGCCCCGGAAACTCGAAGAGCCATAATTGGCTACAGGCAGGACGCCTGTAGCCAATTACAGCTCAGGGGCTGTAGTACACGCCCCCCCCTATAAAAGGCCGCCACGCCGTCTGCGCCGGTCACATGCTGTTCCGGCGCAGATTGAGCAGGCTGATTCTGTGACACTCTGCTGGATTTAGTTAGGTAGAGAGATTCACTTACAGAGATTGAGTTAGATAGATTCAGTTACAAAGATTGATTGAGAAAGAGGGGCTTGTAGTGTGTTCGTGGCAGGCAGGCAGAGCTCCTATATTTTGTTACCAGAAGCACCTATAGGACTTGTAGTGTGTTCGTGGCAGGCAGGCAGAGCTCCTATATTTTGTTACCAGAAGCACCTATAGGACTTGTAGTGTGTTCGTGGCAGGCAGGCAGAGCTCCTATATTTTGTTACCAGAAGCACCTATAGGACTTGTAGTGTGTTCGTGGCAGCAGGCAGAGCTCCTATATTTTGTTCCCAGAAGCACCTATAGGACTTGTAGTGTGTTCGTGGCAGGCAGGCAGAGCTCCTATATTTTGTTCCCAGAAGCACCTATAGGACTTGAAGTGTTTTAGTCCCATCACACACACAGAGCTATATTTTGTTCCCAGAAGCACCTATAGGACTTGAAGTGTGTTAGTCCCATCACACACACAGAGCTATATTTTGTTCCCAGAAGCACCTATAGGACTTGAAGTGTGTTAGTCCCATCACACACACAGAGCTATATTTTCTTCCCAGAAGCACCTATAGGACTTGAAGTGTGTTAGTCCCATCACACACACAGAGCTATATTTTCTTCCCAGAAGCACCTATAGGACTTGAAGTGTGTTAGTCCCATCACACACACAGAGCTATATTTTCTTCCCAGAAGCACCTATAGGACTTGAAGTGTGTTAGTCCCATCACACACACAGAGCTATATTTTGTTCCCAGAAGCACCTATAGGACTTGAAGTGTGTTAGTCCCATCACACACACAGAGCTATATTTTCTTCCCAGAAGCACCTATAGGACTTGAAGTGTGTTAGTCCCATCACACACACAGAGCTATATTTTCTTCCCAGAAGCACCTATAGGACTTGAAGTGTGTTAGTCCCATCACACACACAGAGCTATATTTTGTTCCCAGAGGCACCTATAGGACTTGAAGTGTGTTAGTCCCATTACACACACAGAGCTATATTTTCTTCCCAGAAGCACCTATAGGACTTGAAGTGTGTTAGTCCCATCACACACACAGAGCTATATTTTGTTCCCAGAAGCACCTATAGGACTTGAAGTGTGTTAGTCCCATCACACACACAGAGCTATATTTTCTTCCCAGAAGCACCTATAGGACTTGAAGTGTGTTAGTCCCATCACACAGACCTTTATTTCCTTCCCAGAAGCACCTATAGGACTTGAAGTGTGTTAGTCCCATCACACACACAGAGCTATATTTTGTTCCCAGAAGCACCTATAGGACTTGAAGTGTGTTAGTCCCATCACACACACAGAGCTATATTTTGTTCCCAGAAGCACCTATAGGACTTGAAGTGTGTTAGTCCCATCACACACACAGAGCTATATTTTCTTCCCAGAAGCACCTATAGGACTTGAAGTGTGTTAGTCCCATCACACACACAGAGCTATATTTTTGTTCCCAGAAGCACCTATAGGACTTGAAGTGTGTTAGTCCCATCACACACACAGAGCTATATTTTCTTCCCAGAAGCACCTATAGGACTTGAAGTGTGTTAGTCCCATCACACACACAGAGCTATATTTTGTTCCCAGAAGCACCTATAGGACTTGAAGTGTGTTAGTCCCATCACACACACAGAGCTATATTTTCTTCCCAGAAGCACCTATAGGACTTGAAGTGTGTTAGTCCCATCACACAGACCTTTATTTCCTTCCCAGAAGCACCTATAGGACTTGAAGTGTGTTAGTCCCATCACACACACAGAGCTATATTTTGTTCCCAGAAGCACCTATAGGACTTGAAGTGTGTTAGTCCCATCACACACACAGAGCTATATTTTTCTTCCCAGAAGCACCTATAGGACTTGAAGTGTGTTAGTCCCATCACACACACAGAGCTATATTTTCTTCCCAGAAGCACCTATAGGACTTGAAGTGTGTTAGTCCCATCACACACACAGAGCTATATTTTCTTCCCAGAAGCACCTATAGGACTTGAAGTGTGTTAGTCCCATCACACAGACCTTTATTTCCTTCCCAGAAGCACCTATAGGACTTGAAGTGTGTTAGTCCCATCACACACACAGAGCTATATTTTGTTCCCAGAAGCACCTATAGGACTTGAAGTGTGTTAGTCCCATCACACACACAGAGCTATATTTTGTTCCCAGAGGCACCTATAGGACTTGAAGTGTGTTAGTCCCATTACACACACAGAGCTATATTTTGTTCCCAGAAGCACCTATAGGACTTGAAGTGTGTTAGTCCCATCACACACACAGAGCTATATTTTGTTCCCAGAAGCACCTATAGGACTTGAAGTGTGTTAGTCCCATCAAACACACAGAGCTATATTTTCTTCCCAGAAGCACCTATAGGACTTGAAGTGTGTTAGTCCCATCACACACACAGAGCTATATTTTGTTCCCAGAAGCACCTATAGGACTTGAAGTGTGTTAGTCCCATCACACACACAGAGCTATATTTTCTTCCCAGAAGCACCTATAGGACTTGAAGTGTGTTAGTCCCATCACACACACAGAGCTATATTTTCTTCCCAGAAGCACCTATAGGACTTGAAGTGTGTTAGTCCCATCACACACACAGAGCTATATTTTGTTCCCAGAAGCACCTATAGGACTTGAAGTGTGTTAGTCCCATCACACACACAGAGCTATATTTTGTTCCCAGAAGCACCTATAGGACTTGAAGTGTGTTAGTCCCATCACACAGAGCTCCTCTATTTTCTTTGCAGAAGCACCCATAGGACTTCTAGTGTGTTAGTGGCATCACACAGAGCTCCTATATATTCTTCTCAGCAGCACCCACAGGACTTCTAGTGTGTTAGTGGCATCACACAGAGCTCCTCTATTTTCTTTGCAGAAGCACCCACAGGACTTCTAGTGTGTTAGTGGCATCACACAGAGCTCCTCTATTTTCTTTGCAGAAGCACCCATAGGACTTCTAGTGTGTTAGTGGCATCACACAGAGCTCCTATATATTCTTCTCAGCAGCACCCACAGGACTTCTAGTGTGTTAGTGGCATCACACAGAGCTCCTCTATTTTCTTTGCAGAAGCACCCATAGGACTTCTAGTGTGTTAGTGGCATCACACAGAGCTCCTATATATTCTTCTCAGCAGCACCCACAGGACTTCTAGTGTGTTAGTGGCATCACACAGAGCTCCTCTATTTTCTTTGCAGAAGCACCCATAGGACTTCTAGTGTGTTAGTGGCATCACACAGAGCTCCTATATATTCTTCTCAGCAGCACCCACAGGACTTCTAGTGTGTTAGTGGCATCACACAGAGCTCCTCTATTTTCTTTGCATAAGCACCCACAGGACTTCTAGTGTGTTAGTGGCATCACACAGAGCTCCTCTATTTTCTTTGCAGAAGCACCCATAGGACTTCTAGTGTGTTAGTGGCATCACACAGAGCTCCTATATATTCTTCTCAGCAGCACCCACAGGACTTCTAGTGTGTTAGTGGCATCACACAGAGCTCCTCTATTTTCTTTGCAGAAGCACCCACAGGACTTCTAGTGTGTTAGTGGCATCACACAGAGCTCCTCTATTTTCTTTGCAGAAGCACCCATAGGACTTCTAGTGTGTTAGTGGCATCACACAGAGCTCCTATATATTCTTCTCAGCAGCACCCACAGGACTTCTAGTGTGTTAGTGGCATCACACAGAGCTCCTCTATTTTCTTTGCAGAAGCACCCATAGGACTTCTAGTGTGTTAGTGGCATCACACAGAGCTCCTATATATTCTTCTCAGCAGCACCCACAGGACTTCTAGTGTGTTAGTGGCATCACACAGAGCTCCTCTATTTTCTTTGCAGAAGCACCCATAGGACTTCTAGTGTGTTAGTGGCATCACACAGAGCTCCTATATATTCTTCTCAGCAGCACCCACAGGACTTCTAGTGTGTTAGTGGCATCACACAGAGCTCCTCTATTTTCTTTGCATAAGCACCCACAGGACTTCTAGTGTGTTAGTGGCATCACACAGAGCTCCTCTATTTCCTTTGCAGAAGCACCCATAGGACTTCTAGTGTGTTAGTGGCATCACACAGAGCTCCTATATATTCTTCTCAGCAGCACCCACAGGACTTCTAGTGTGTTAGTGGCATCACACAGAGCTCCTCTATTTTCTTTGCAGAAGCACCCACAGGACTTCTAGTGTGTTAGTGGCATCACACAGAGCTCCTCTATTTTCTTTGCAGAAGCACCCATAGGACTTCTAGTGTGTTAGTGGCATCACACAGAGCTCCTATATATTCTTCTCAGCAGCACCCACAGGACTTCTAGTGTGTTAGTGGCATCACACAGAGCTCCTCTATTTTCTTTGCAGAAGCACCCATAGGACTTCTAGTGTGTTAGTGGCATCACACAGAGCTCCTATATATTCTTCTCAGCAGCACCCACAGGACTTCTAGTGTGTTAGTGGCATCACACAGAGCTCCTCTATTTTCTTTGCAGAAGCACCCATAGGACTTCTAGTGTGTTAGTGGCATCACACAGAGCTCCTATATATTCTTCTCAGCAGCACCCACAGGACTTCTAGTGTGTTAGTGGCATCACACAGAGCTCCTCTATTTTCTTTGCATAAGCACCCACAGGACTTCTAGTGTGTTAGTGGCATCACACAGAGCTCCTCTATTTTCTTTGCAGAAGCACCCATAGGACTTCTAGTGTGTTAGTGGCATCACACAGAGCTCCTATATATTCTTCTCAGCAGCACCCACAGGACTTCTAGTGTGTTAGTGGCATCACACAGAGCTCCTCTATTTTCTTTGCAGAAGCACCCATAGGACTTCTAGTGTGTTAGTGGCATCACACAGAGCTCCTATATATTCTTCTCAGCAGCACCCACAGGACTACCGACTACAATGGCTGGAAGACCGCCAAGGGGAGGCAGAGCGTGCAGAGCCAAGAACACAGGGCAGGCAGGCTCTGTTTCTAGTGGACGTGGCCGTGGACGTGGACGTGGTCGTGCATCGTCATCAGCACGTGGCCATGGGACACGCGCGTCTTTGTTTTCGGCAGCTGGACATGTGGAGCCGCATCATGCTGAAGGCTTGGTAGAATGGATGACCAAGCCCTCCTCATCCTCCTCATCCTCTCTCACCCAGGCTCAGGGTACTGACAGAGCATCATCAGCCACCCCTTCCCTAGACCCACCATGTCCTCCTGAGGAGTCCCCCGAACTCTTTGAGCACAGTGTTGGGTACATGCTCCAGGAGGATGCCAACGATTCGAAGGCTCGGATGACGATACCCAGCTTGAGGAATCTGGCAGTACTGTTCCACCAGCTGCAGCTTACTGCCAGGTTTGCTCTAGTGGTGAAGAGGGAGGGGATGATGAGGTCACTGACTCCACGTGGGTGCCTCAAGGGAGAGAGGATGAGGAGGAGGACGAGGAGGAGGAGGATGCGGCGTCACATGTCCAACGAGGCAGGATGCCCCCTGGAGGCCAGGTAGAGGCCAGCACAGCAACTGTACAACACCGCAGAGCTCCGCCTGTGCAGGGCGCTGCCTCTGCACGTTATCAGAAAAGTTCTTTGGTGTGGGCCTTTTTTGAGACGAGTGCAGCAGATCGCACCACTGCTATTTGCAATATTTGTCTCAAGCGTATCTCGCGTGGCCAAAACATCAGCCGCTTGGGCACGACAAGCATGACCAGACATATGGCGACCTGCCATGCAGCTCGTTGGCAGGCACACATAAAAGACCCACACCAAAGAACTAAGCGGACCTCTCCTTGCTCCTCCTCAGCTGGGATCTCCATCCCCACTACACCTTCAGTCCTCTCTGAAAGCTGCTCTGAGAGGACTGAAGGTGTAGAATTAGGTGTGTCACAACCAAGTACTTGCAGTACACCGACGTCCGATTGCAGCAGGCAAATTTCCCTGCCCCAGCTGCTGGACCGTAGAAAGAAGTACACTCCCAGCCATCCACATGCCCAGCGGTTGAATGCTAGCCTTGCTAAATTGCTAGCACTTCAACTGCTGCCTTTTCAGTTGGTAGACTCGGCCCCCTTCCGTGAGTTTGTTCAATGTGCGGTTCCTCAGTGGCAGGTTCCCAAACGCCACTTTTTCTCGCGGAAGGCGATTCCGTCTCTCTACCGGCATGTGGAGGGCAATGTCCATGCCTCGCTGGACAGGGCGGTCAGCGGTAAGGTGCATATTACCGCTGACCCATGGTCCAGCAGGCATGGACAGGGACGGTACCTTTCTTTCACGGCCCATTGGGTCACTCTATTGGCAGCTGGGAGGGATGCAGGACAAGGTGCAGTAGTGTTGGAGGTTGTTCCGCCACCACGCCTCCAAAACGCGACTACTGCTACTGGTTGTGACACACCTCTCTCCTCCACCCCCCTCCTCTTCTTCTTCCTCCAGTGCTCTGTCCTTGGAACCAGCGGTGCTCCGTAGGCGTACAAGGGGCTACGCAAGTACGCAGGCAAAAAGATGCCATGCCGTGCTTGCGCTGGTGTGTTTGGGGGACAGGAGCCACACTGGGCCAGAGGTTCTGGCAGCTCTGCAGGGGCAGGCCGAGAGGTGGTTGACGCCACGTCAGCTTAAGCCAGGAATGGTCGTTTCTGACAATGGCACCAACCTCCTCTCCGCCCTGCGACAGGGGCAGCTCACCCATGTGCCCTGCATGGCTCACGTCCTCAACCTGGTGGTGCAGCGGTTCTTGGGCAGGTTCCCAGGCTTACAGGATGTCCTGAGGCAGGCCAGGAAAGTCTGTGTGCATTTCCGCCGATCTTATAATGCCAGTGCTCGGCTGACTGAGCTGCAAAAGGAGCTGAACCTGCCCAAGAACCGCCTAATATGTGACATGCCCACCAGGTGGAACTCAACGTTGGCCATGCTGCAGCGACTGCACACGCAGCAGAGGGCCATCAATGAGTACCTTTGCGACTACGGCACCAGGACAGGGTCAGGGGAGCTTGGTTTTGCATGCACTGTCCTCTCACCATTTGAGGAGGCCACGAGGATGGTGAGCAGTGACAGTGCATGCATCAGTGACACTGTCCCTCTTGTCCACCTGTTGGAGCATACGCTGCGTGGGATAATGGACAGGGCACTTGAGGCAGAACAGAGGCAGGAAGAGGAGGACTTCCTTGCCTCTCAAGGCCCCCTTTATCCGGACAGTGTTCCTTCTGTCCCACCCATCACACAGGAAGAGGATGAGGAGGAGGAGGAGGAGGAGGAGGAGGAGGATTGTGTGAGCATGGAGGTGGAGCCTGGCACTCAGCATCAGCAGCAGCAGTCTTTTAGGGATGATGTACAGTCCCAACAAACCAGTGGACTTGTACGTGGCTGGCGATCATGTCATCCTCAGTGACCCAGAAGACTCCGGACCGAATGCCTCAGCTAACCTACTCTGCATGGCCTCCCTGATCCTGCAAAGCCTGCGGAAGGATCCTCGTGTTCTTCGGATCAAGGAGAGGGACCATTACTGGCTGGCCACTCTCCTTGATCCGCGGTACAAGGGTAAGGTTGCGGACCTTATCTTGCCGTCGCAGAGGGAGCAGAGGATGAGACATCTCAGGGAGGCCTTGCAGAAAGGTCTGTGCAACGCGTTCCCAGAAACTGGGAGGCTACAAACTCCTGGTCCTGGGCGACGAGTTGCTGAGGCTTCGGTCAGTGGCAGAAGGAGCGGTGGGGAAGGTGGACGTCTGATCGATGCGTTCAGACAATTTTTTAGTCCGCAGCCCCAAGGTATGATCGGTTCCAGCAACCATCGCCAGCGTCTGATATACATGGTGCAGGAATACCTTGGGGCAAGGTCAGACTTGGACACCTTTCCCACCGAAAATCCTCTGGCTTACTGGGTCCTGAGGATGGATCACTGGCCAGAGCTTGCACAGTATGCAATTGAGCTACTGGCCTGTCCTGCCTCCAGCGTTCTTTCCGAACGCACATTCAGTGCTGCTGGAGGATTTGTGACTGATCATAGGGTGCGCCTGTCCACCGCCTCGGTTGATCGACTGACATTCATCAAAATGAATCAGTCTTGGATCACCACCAGCTACCAGGCACCTGAGGCGGATATAACCGAATAATTTTTAATGTCACATCCCTTCAAGACTGCCTATGCTGATGCTGAGTGACTGTCCTCTTATGTTCACTGACTATCCTCTTCCTCCTCCTCAATGATCCATGCCACCACACCAGTGCCTAAGGCACAATTTTTCAGCCCCTGTTTAACAGGGGCGTGTACTTCCAATTTTTTAAAAAAATGCTTCGCAACACGTGTGACTGCTGTGCTCCAAGTACAGTATCTGTGAGGGCCGGGTTGCAGTGTTGTGGCACCAGCACCAGTGCCTAAGGCACAATTTTTCAGCCCCTGTTTAACAGGGGCGGGTACTTACAATTTTTTAAAAAAATGCTTCGCAACACGTGTGACTGCTGTGCTCCAAGTACAGTATCTGTGAGGGCCGGGTTGCAGTGTTGTGGCACCAGCACCAATGCCTAAGGCACAATTTTTCAGCCCCTGTTTAACAGGGGCGGGTACTTACAATTTTTTTAAAAAAATGCTTCGCAACACGTGTGACTGCTGTGCTCCAAGTACAGTATCTGTGAGGGCCGGGTTGCAGTGTTGTGGCACCAGCACCAGTGCCTAAGGCACAATTTTTCAGCCCCTGTTTAACAGGGGCGTGTACTTCCAATTTTTTAAAAAAATGCTTCGCAACACGTGTGACTGCTGTGCTCCAAGTACAGTCTCTGTGAGGGGTTGCAGTGTTGTGGCACCAGCACCAGTGCCTAAGGCACAATTTTTCAGCCCCTGTTTAACAGGGGCGGGTAATTACAAATCTTGATCTAATAGTTCACAGCAGGGCCCATTCCTGCGCCCACCAAGAGTAACTATGAGGGCCTGCAGTCTTGTGGCAACACCGTCCACCACCACCGCCAAAGGCCCAATTTTTCTGCCCTGTTCATCAGGTGCTTGCAATTACAAATCTTGATCTAATAACTCACAACAGGGCCCATTCCTGCGCCCACCAAGAGTAACTGTGAGGGCCTACAGTCTTGTGGCAACACCGTCCACCACCACCGCCAAAGGCCCAATTTTTCTGCCCTGTTCATCAGGTGCTTGCAATTACAAATCTTGATCTAATAACTCACAGCAGGGCCCATTCCTGCGCCCACCAAGAGTAACTGTGAGAGCTTACAGTCTTGTGGCAACACCGTCCACCACCACCACCACCCCCAATTTTTCTGCCCTGTTCAACAGGTGCATGCAATTACAAATCTTGATCTATTAACTCATAGCAGGGCCCATTCCTGTGCCCACCAGTCTTGTGGCTACACCAACATCTAATAGGGCAAATTTCTGCAGAGTATATACGCCAGGCCCCTACTTTCAAACATCCAACTTACAAACGACTCCTACTTGCAAATGGAAAGAGAAAACAGGAAGTGAGAGGAAATCTACCCCTAGGAAGGGAAATTCTATCCTGTTAGATTTAATTTGGGAAAAAGGTATCTCCTCTCTACTGATACTTTATCACCAATCCTTGTTTCAATTAAAACCCCACTTTTCCAAAAACATTTGTCATTGGGACGGAAAGTGAGGTGACATGTTCTGAACAGATGTGCAAAGACAGCAAATGTTACAGGGGTGATAACCCCTCCCTATGTTCTCCAAAAAGCTTAAAAATAGATTTTTTTGGGATGGAGCTACACTTCATAATGTACCTGTTCAGATTCTACTTAAGAACAAACCTAAAGCCGCAAGTGGTTTTAAATGGCTTCTTTTTTTCCTTTACAAATGTCATTTTGTGCAAGGACAGTTCTAAACACGGGAAACACATGCCACTTCACAGGCATACTTTAGACACCCCCCAGGTACCATATTTAAAGGAAAATTTCACTTTTTTTTTTTCACTTTATGCATCATTAAAATGACTGCTCCCGAAAAAACGTTAGTTTTTAAAAGTTCTTTTTTGCATTGATATATGTCCCCTGGGGCAGGACCCGGGTCCCCAAACCTGTTTTATGACATTAACATGCATATTGGCCGTTGTAATTAGCACTTTTGATTTCGAACGTTCGCGTCCATTATAACGTATAGGGTTCGAAAATTCGCGCGAACTTTCGGTCCGTTCGAAGGTTCTGGTTCGAACCGAACCCGGGGGTGTTCGGCTCATCCCTATTTAAGATCCGTATGTGTTATTTTACATATGCTAGCTAGTCAGAGTGATGTTTTGACAGGAGCGCCGCTTTGATGAATTTTTTATCTGATTGAACAGTCTGAAAGATTTGTCACATTTGAATGAAACTTTATACTGTATATACTATATCTGTGGGATCCCCTGGAGGCTAAAAATCACTGTAGTAGACACCGCTACTAGTGATCACCAATACCCCACTAGTGATCTCCATGAATTTCCAAGTTCCATGTCAAAAGGCTGCCCTGCTGCATAGTGAACACAGGACGTTGGCTGCTGGACATGGCCGCTATTTAGAGAATGCTTTGCACTTCTCAATGAATGGAAAGCATTTTCTGATTGGACAAGGTGGAGAGCGTGATGTCACTGCCCTGTCTCTCTGCCTCATCCAATGTTTGCACATGAATTCATATAATTTCACTCTAAACCATTAGGTCACATTGCTTTGAAGTTGGACTTGCACATGAATGCATGTCAGAAGTGTGTTTATTTTTATTACATTGTGATTGCGCTGCACTTTTCAAGGAATAATATTAACCACCTTAGACCCCCGCTATAGCCAAATGACGGCTACAGCGCGGATCTGATGTGCGGGGACGACGTCTATTGACGTCGTCCCGGCAACGAGCTGCCTGCGCGCCCCCTGAAGGGCGCGCGCTCTGTGATCCGCGAGTCTGTGAGACTCGCTGGATCACAGATCCGAGTAAGGAGTCGATCCCGACCCCTTACCACGTGATCAGCTGTCAGCCAATGACAGCTGATCATGTGAAAATAACCGAGCCGGTAATCAGCTTTTTTTCCTGCTCGCGCTGACAGCGCGAGGAGAAAAAAAAAAAGCTGATCAACGGCGGCAGTGAGAGGGACCAGTGCTTATCAGTGCCCCCTATCAGTGCCCATCAGTGCCACCTATCAGTGCCCATCAGTGCCATCTATCAGTGCCCATCAGTGCCATCTATCAGTGCCATCCATCAGTGCCCATCGGTGCCACCTATCTGTGCCAGCCATCCGTGCCACCCATCTGTGCCACTCATCCGTGCCCATCAGTGCCATCTTTGCTGTGCCCATCAGTACCGACTTATCTGTCCCCACCAGTGCAGCCTATCAGTGCCCACCAGTGCAGCCTATCAGTGCCCACCAGTGCAGCTTGTCAGTGCCCACCAGTGCAGCCTATCAGTGCCCACCAGTGCCGCCTCATCAGCGCATATCAATGAAGCAGAAAAATTACCTGT
Organism: Lithobates sylvaticus; assembly: GCA_028564925.1. Classification (NCBI taxonomy): domain Eukaryota; kingdom Metazoa; phylum Chordata; class Amphibia; order Anura; family Ranidae; genus Lithobates; species Lithobates sylvaticus. Next base: position 413,043,667 of record CM053030.1, read on the forward strand.
TTGCAAAATTTTATAACAAACTATTAAACATGATTTTATTTTTATTTTTAATTTTCCATCTTTTTTTATTTGTTTAGCAAAAAATAAAAACCCCAGCTGTGATTAAATACCACCAAAAGAAATCTTTATTTGTGGGAAAAAAATTGTAAAAATGTCATTTGGGTACAGTGTTGTATGTCCGCGCAATTGTCATTCCAAGTGCGTCAGCGCCAAAAGCTGAAAATTGGTCTGGTCACGAGGGGGGTTTAAGTGCAAAGTAATCAGGTGGTTAAAAATGCAAAATTACTTTAAATAATGCCTGAATATGGCTGTGAAGTGGTGCACCTGTATGATGTATACAACTTACTACAGCAACACCATAGAACTACACTACTACAATTCCAAACCTAAATAGTCTTGTATGAATAACGTGGGGCCCCCTCTGTTTACATTTTGCTGTTAGTCGAGATTCCCTGCATACTTCCTTTAAATGAATGCCTGAATCTGCCTGTGAAGTGGTGCATCTGTATGATGTATGTAAGTAACACTGACATTTACAAAGAAACAAAAATGACATTTAAATTGCCAGTGAATGATAGATTCCAGCTGCTTACTTCTGTTTGTAAATAAAATGGCCAGGGATTCCCTTCATCTGCACCACTTATACCATTAGGGTGTGGTATAGAGGTTAATGGGGGACCACACACAAATTACCTGACAGACGGCTACAGCACAGTCGTCCAATGGTCATCCAATGGTTGTCCAGCTGATCACAGATCGGGGTAAAGGGCCAATCACAGCTTCCCTTTACGATGTGATCCACTGTTTCCGATCACAGCTGATCACATGTAAACAGACTTGCTGGTTATTGGCAATCCTTTCCTCACACGCTGTGTCTGTTTGAGGAAAAGAGAGCCAATAACCAGCAAGGTTGTCGGTACATTGTTTACACTGATAATCAGGGCACTAATCAGTGCCCATAAGTGCAGATCAGTGCAGCATATCAGTGCCCATCAGTGCAGCCTATCAGTGCCCATCAGTGCAGTCTATCAGTGCAGCTCATCAGTGCTCCCTCATCAGTGCCCCCATCCAGTTTAGCTTATCAGTGCACATAAGTGCCGCCACATCAGTGCCGCCTCATCAGTGCCCATCAGTGAAGCCTCATCAGTGCCCTTCAGTGCTGCCTCATCAGTGCACATCAGTGTAGTCCCATGAGTACACATCAGTGCAGCCTATCAGTGCTCACCAGTGCAGCCTGAATAGCGCACCTCAGTGAGGAAACAAATTGCTTATTTGCAAAATTTGTATAACAGAATATAAGAAAAACTTTTTTGCCCCCTGGCAAAACACCTTGCCCACATGTTGATGAGGACAAGGGCCTCTGGCCGACAACTATTGCTTAGTGGTTGTAGGGGCCTGTGGGCAGGGTGCTTATTGTAAACTAGAAGCCCCCATTTAACAATAAGGAGGGCCCTAGATACTGACTCCCCTATGTGAATGGGTAAGTGGCACAAAGTAACCCTACCCATTCACAAAAAAGTAGACAGTAAATAAGCATGCTATAACTTTTTTACAAGTCCTGTAGTTGAAAAAAAAAAAAAAGAAAAGTCCCACAAAGTCATCCATCATCAATCATATTGTAAAGCAATGCAGATCTGCATCAGGCATGATGAATGATGCCTGGTACCCGGTGACAGAAAAAATACTGTATAGCTGAAATAATCCTCTCCTATAGGGTTCCCCTTAAAATGTATTCCAGACCTAAAGGAACTTGTATAAATAACGGTTGTTAGAACACTGGCAACTGCAACCAGTTGTCACATTTAGGAGCAGTAGTAATACTGCTGATAAATGTTTTACTTCCACTGCCACTGGAGATTCAATTTGACTAAACACCAATTTAGTTTGTCCTTTTGCCAAACCTCTGAACAAAAAAATGTGATCACAACCAGCAGCTCATCTTTAAATGTCAATTTGCCAATACAGAGCATAGAGACAATGGGGTTGATTTACTAAAACTGGAGAGTGCAAAGTCTGGTGCAGCAGTGCATGGTAGCCAATCAGCTTCTAACTTCAACTTGTTCAATTAAGCTTTAATAAAAAACCTATAAGCTGATTGGTTTCCATGCAGAGCTGCACCATTTAGTAAATCAACATCAATGTGTCTGCAAAGGGCATCCCCAGACCCCTTTCTACTTGCCTGACCTGTGCTCCCTTGTAGTTCCATGCTCATTCAAAGCTGTCGAGAATACCCATCACTTCAACAATTTAGGTTAACCACTTCCCGACCGGTGCACGACGATATACGTCGACAGAATGGCACGGACAGGCATAAGGGCGTACTTGTACGTCCCCTTTAAGATGCCGCCATACCATAGAAGAATACGTATCGGCCTAAACTGAGAAAAAAAAAAGTTTTTTTATATATTTTTGGGGGATATTTATTATAGCAAAAAATAAAAAAGAATGCGTTTTTTTCAAAATTGTCGCTCTTTTTGGTTTATAGCGCAAAAAATAAAAACCGCAGGGGCGATCAAATACCACCAAAAGAAAGCTCTATTTGTGTGAAAAAAAGGATGTCAATTTTGTTTGGGAGCCACGTCACACGACCGCGCAATTGTCAGTTAAAGCGACGCAGTGCCGAATCGCAAAAAGGGGCCTGGTCCTTTGGTTGCAAATTGGTCCGGTCTGAAAGTGGTTAAATTAAATTTAATTGATACAGTTGCAAATACATGTAAAGCCACACTACTGTATTAAGGCACCTCTGTAAAGTGTGGTCCATAAATCAAAATGATCTGTCCTCCCAGCTAGGGGACATGTGTATCATTGATTAATGAAGAGCAAGATTAACTCGAAGCAGCTATTGCTGTGCCTTTTATATGTGCATACTGTATTTCCCCTCTCTTAAAAGTGTGGCACAGCTCAAAGCAGCTGAAGACCCCCGGTATGTTTCTGCACCAAATCCAACAAAGCAAAAAACCCAATCAGATCTATTTAAAATTAGCAAAAATAGAAACTCTGGCTTTAAATATTGTTATGTATGTATGCTTTCCTCATTATACTAATAACTGAACACAGTATAAAGACTTTTAATAAAATATAAAACCTTAATTCTAAAAATTAAAATGCCCTTTAGCGTGTTAAAATTACGAATGATATGTGAAGCATACTAATGGCAAGCTCTTCTTTTTATGGTCCTAGAAATGTGATTTGAATTAGAGGCATCCATCCATTTGCTCGTTCATGAAAAAAATATGAAAGATGCCTATTCATCCAGAAACAAAAATACATGAATCATATGTTTTTCGTGTTTTTAGAGTTCTTATCTAAAATGCATTTTAAAATACTTCTGAATCATTAATACTCATAAGCAACATCATTAAGACATTATTTAGTCGCAGGCATACTTTTATCAATGGGTTTCAGCATATTTTAGCCTTAAATTTCTGTTGGCTACAGAATTTAACAAAGCCTTAAATATAGTGTTGTTCAATTCATAAAAAGGAAACATTTATAATTATATACTAACATTTATTCACCTTAAACTGTTCTCTGGGCACCCCTACCCTTCACTTCTCCAGCTAATCATCGTGTTAGTTAAAAAAAATGTAAAAGCTCAAAATACCATGTTCATGAGAGGTTACCCAAATTACTATCTTTCTGACATAGACAATTTCCATTTGCTGTCTAGGAGAAAGGTTTTCTCAAGCTCCAGAACTGTGAGAGGTGGGGACCTGTTAACATAGACACAAACTATAGAGCTGGGTGTCAGGGCTCTAGCCGCCCTGGACGGGCCAGCCTGCATGTGCGCAGGCGCACAGGTACCGCTGACCTCAATGGGCATCGCACGCGCCGGACATGTGCGCGTGCTCCCGTGCGTGATTAGCGGGCACGGGCGCCCCCGTGCACGTGCGCGATCGGCGCCGCTTTGGCGCCAGTGGCCCTATTTAAAGGGGACAGCTGCCTGCATGCGGCGCTGTCCGTCTCAGCTCCCTACCTGTACCCCACCTGAACCTGCCTGCTGACCTTATTTGTGACCCGGCCTGCCTGACCTCGCTGCCTTCTCCGTTCCTTGACCCCGGCTTGTTTGACCCTGCTCCTGTACTGTGTACCGCTGCTGAACCTCTGGCCTGCCTCCTGACTATTCCTTTGCCTGCCGTCTCTGCCTGATTATCTGCCTGTTGTGACCCGGCTTGCCTGACTATCCTTGCTTCCAAGTGTCCTTGCACAGGACCTGCTGCTGCTGCTGCTGCTGCTATTGCTGTTGTTCCTGTAACCGGTCTTCTTCCTGTGCACCTGCTTTCCTGCCTGGCCTTCTTCTGCAGTTCAACCATCCGGATGGACCAGCACCTACCCTGCATCAGCTGTCATCACCTACACGGACACTCCTACCCGCTGTGTTCATGGGCTCCGCTGTTCCCAGTCCAGCAGGCCCTGAACCAGAGCTGTAAGAGAGGTCTCCAACCGTCAAGTCAGGCTCACCACTACCAGGTACCTAACAGTACGGACAGCCCATAATGACTGAGCCTGCGGAAGGAGCCTCTGCCATGCAGGAGATCTGTACCCACCTTGCAGCTCTTACACAAGCGGTGAAATCCCTGCAGGAGGGATACGCCAAACTGGAAGGACAAGTGCAACACCTTTCCAGCCCCATGGCCTCTGCACCCTCTCCACCTCCAGCGCAACCTGTCTCCCAGCCTACAGTGGTGATGCTTCCTCCTGAGCCAAGGGTCCCTGTTCCGGAGAGATTCTCAGGTGACCGATCCAAGTTCCAGGCCTTCCGAGATGCTTGCCAGCTGTACTTTGCTCTGCAACCCAGGACTTTTTCTTTGGAGGCCACCAAGGTGGGATTCGTGGTGTCCCTACTGCAAGGGGAACCCCAATCTTGGGCCCACCGCCTTTTGGGTACAAACAGCATCATGACCCAGACTTTGGCCTCCTTCTTCCAGGCGATGGCACAGCTGTACGATGACCCCCAGCGTACGGCTACAGCTGAATCTGCCTTATCCGTGCTCCAGCAGGGTCGTAGGATGGCCGAGGACTATATCACGGACTTCAGACGTTGGAGCGCGGATACGCCATGGAACGACTCAGCCCTCAGACACCAGTTCCGCATGGGTTTATCTGAGGGTCTCAAGGATGAACTAGCCCGTGTGGGAATTCCAGAGGCTCTTGAGGACCTAATCACCCTCACGATACAGCTGGACCGCCGTCTTCGGGAACGCCGAGCTGAACGCTCCTCACAGCCAAATCGCCCCGGCCTGGATGGTCGCAAGAGCTCCTATCCCTGCCACTCGCTACTTACACGTTCCCTCCGCATCTCCGGTTGGGCCTGCTCCTGATGGCTCTGAACCAATGCAGATCAGACTTTTGCGTTCTCCTTTGACGACCGAGGAACGGGCCCGACGCCGTCAGCTGAACTTGAGTCTTTACTGCGGGGGCCCTGGACATTATGTGAACAACTGCCCTGCCAAGACACGTAAGTGCCTTTCATCTGTTTCTTCTTCTCCTGCATTCTGTCCAGCCAGTACAACCCACCTTGCTCTTCCTCTGTAATTGCAGTGCCGGGGAAGGATAATACTTACCAACGCCATCGTTGACTCTGGAGCGTGCAGTTGCTTTGTGGATGCCACCTTCGCCAATATGCACGCCCTGCCCCTCCAGAAGAAGATTCAAGGACTTTCCGTGTTCCTGGCTGATGGATCCCGCATTAAGTCAGGCCAGGTAACACAAGAGACTTTGCCATTACCTGCTACCATTCTCTCCCAACACCAGGAGCTCTTAACCTTGGATGTGATCTCCTCTCCCTTGTTCCCGGTGATCCTGGGCATACCTTGGCTCCAGGCCCATAACCCTCGGATCAACTGGTCCACTGGGGAAGTAGAGTTCCAGTCCCCCTACTGCCAAGAACATTGCCTACCCACGATCCCCGGAATACTGCCTACTTTGCTCTGCCTAGACTCAGACCAGGATCTGTGCCAGTCTGTACCCCAACCTTATCACGACCTCTTGGATGTGTTTAGCAAACGGGGGGCAGACTCCCTTCCGCCCCACCGTTCCTATGACTGTCCTATCGAGCTCCTTCCAGGGGCCGAGATCCAGTTTGGTCGCATATTCCCCCTATCCGAAAAGAAGAAGCGCTGAAGGTCTACATTTCCGAGAATCTGGAAAAGGGATTTATTCGCCACTCCACATCCCCCGCAGGCGCAGGAATATTTTTTGTCACCAAAAAAGATCGGACCTTGAGACCCTGCGTGGACTACCGGGAACTAAACAAGGTCACGGTCAAAAACCGGTACCCTCTGCCTCTGATACCAGAACTTTTTCAAAAACTAAGATCTGCAACGATCTTTACTAAGTTGGACCTAAGGGGAGCTTACAACCTGGTCCGCATCCGGGCCGGGGACGAGTGGAAGACAGCTTTCCGGACCCGCTTCGGGCACTACGAATAATTGTTCATGCCTTTCGGTCTCTGTAATGCCCCTGCCACTTTCCAGCATCTCATCAATGATGTGTTTAGAGATTTCTTGGACATTTTCGTGATTGTCTATTTGGATGACATTTTAATCTTCTCCCAATCCCTGGAACAGCATCGAGGGCATGTGGGCAAGGTGTTACTTCGCCTCCGGCAGCACGGCCTATATGCAAAGGCAGAAAAATGTAAATTTGAACAGCAGGACATCCAATTCTTGGGACTTGAAATTTCCCCAGCAGGCATCAGAATGGACCCTCAAAAAGTGCCCGCCGTACTTGACTGGCCAACACCTGTGGACAAGAAAGGCATCCAACAGTTCGTTGGGTTCGCAAACTTCTATAGGAAGTTCATTAAGGGGTTCTCTGCCATCATCACCCCTATCACCCAGCTGACCAAACAGGGCACACGCTTCCACTGGGGTCCAGAGGCCCAAGGGGCCTTCGACCAACTCAAGAGACTGTTTACTTCCGTCCCCATCCTCAGCCATCCCGACCCTGCCCTCCCGTACATCCTAGAGGTTGATGCTTCGGAGGTAGCGGTGGGTGCAGTAGTTTCGCAGCGGCAAAGTAGCAATGTTGCAATGCACCCTGTGGGGTTTTTCTCCCGGAAACTTTCTCCAGCCGAGAGAAATTATGATGTCGGGGACCGTGAACTCCTTGCCATTAAGACGGCTCTAAAGGAATGGAGGTACCTATTGGAGGGCGCAAGTCATCCAGTCCTTATTTATACTGATCACAAGAACCTTGAGTACCTGCGAACTGCTAAGTGACTCAAACCTCGACAGGCCCGCTGGGCCTTGTTCTTCTCAAGGTTCTGCTTCCACATCACGTATCGCCCTGGATCCAAGAATGTAAAACCCGACGCGCTCTCGCGCATGTTTGACAACCCCAAGGACTCTGCCGCCCCGGATACCATCCTGTCAACGGGCAATTTTCTACTAGTGCAACCAGACCTGCTTTCACAGATTAGAGAGGCATCCGCCAACTCCCCAGGACCCCCGGGGGTCACCCTAACATCCAGAGATGGATTTTTTTGGAGGGGAAGTCAAGTCTTTGTTCCTGAAGTGGTCAGAGTTAAAGTCCTGACCCTCCTGCATGACCATCCACTGGCAGGACACTTTGGGGCCCGCAAGACTGTGGAGCTGGTGCAACGCACCTTTTGGTGGCCAGGACTGAGGGAATTTTGCAAGACTTATGTCAACTCCTGTCCTGTCTGCACCCGCAGTAAGACCACAAGAAACCGAACCTGGGGCCTCCTGAAACCTCTTCCCGCACCTGACCGGCCTTGGAAGATGATAACTATGGACTTCATAGTCGAGCTCCCATGCTCCGAGGGTTGCACTGCCATCTTTGTGGTGGTGGACCGGTTGTCCAAGATGGCCCACTTCCTGCCTTTAAGGGGAACTCCATCCGCTGCTGAGACAGCTCACCTTTTTATTAAGGAGATAATTAGGTTACACGGGGTCCCGGCCAATATAGTCTCAGATAGGGGGGTTCAGTTCACTTCCCGTTTCTGGAGAGCCCTTTGTGAAATCCTGAAAATTGAGCTAGCACTATCTTCCGCCTATCACCCCCAAACCAATGGGCAGACAGAACGCACCAATCAAACTTTGGAGCAGTACATCAGGTGCTTAATGTCCTTTGTGCAGGACGACTGGGTGTCCCTGTTACCTTTAGCGGAATTTTCTTATAACAATGCCAGCCATTCTGCCACAGGGCAATCCCTGTTCTTTGCCAATTACGGTTTTCACCTGTCTTTTCTTCCCGACTTTCTCCCAGAATCTCCAGTCCCGGCAGTCCAGGATACAGCAACCTTCCTCAGTCGCAACAACCGGATACTACAGGAAGCGGTAGCCAAGGCCCAGGCAGACAGCAAGAAGATCTTCGATCGGAAGAGAAGGGGAGAACTGAACCTGCAAGTGGGTGACCAGGTATGGCTATCTACAACTAATCTTAAACTTGCCTGTCCTTCTAAGAAGCTCGCTCCCAAGTTCCTAGGACCCTTTCCGGTGAGGAGGAAGATCAATGAGGTTTCCTACGAACTGTCCCTTCCCGACTCTATGAGAATTCACCCGGTTTTTCACGTTTCCCTGTTGAAACCCTCTGTACCCGACCCCTTTCCGGATAGGGGAACTAGGCCACCCGGACCTGTTCTTGTCCAGGGTAATGAGGAATACGAAGTGGAGGCCATTCTTGACTGCAGGAGTCGGAGGTGGGAGAGACAGTGTGTGCGTGCACGTGCACAATCGGCGCCGCTTTGGCGCCAGTGGCCCTATTTAAAGGGGACAGCTGCCTGCATGTGGCGCTGTCCGTCTCAGCTCCCTACCCGTACCCCACCTGAACCTGCCTGCTGACCTTATTTGTGACCCGGCCTGCCTGACCTCGCTGCCTTCTCCGTTCCTTGACCCCGGCTTGTTTGACCCTGCTCCTGGACTGTGTACCGCTGCTGAACCTCTGGCCTGCCTCCTGACTATTCCTTTGCCTGCCGTCTCTGCCTGATTACCTGCCTGTTGTGACCCGGCTTGCCTGACTATCCTTGCTTCCAAGTGTCCTTGCACAGGTCCTGCTGCTGCTGCTGCTGCTATTGCTGTTGTTCCTGTAACCGGTCTTCTTCCTGTGCACCTGCTTTCCTGCCGGACCTTCTTCTGCAGTTTAACCATCCGGACAGACCAGCACCTACCCTGCATCAGCTGTCATCACCTACATGGACACTCCTACCCGCTGTGTTCACGGGCTCCGCTGTTCCCAGTCCAGCAGGCCCTGAACCAGAGCTGTAAGAGAGGTCTCCAACCGTCAAGTCAGGCTCACCACTACCAGGTACCTAACACTGGGTCACTGGTCTTCATGCCTGGAAAGAGGGCCAGGAAGGAACATGTGATGGTGAGTAAAAAGGGTTTTTAGTTATTTTTTTAAGGTAAAGGTGCCAAATGTGTTGGAGGTGAGTGTGCTGGAAGAATGGGATTTAGGTTTTAAGTTCATGTGGAGATTTTAAAACGTTTCTTTTACATTTTTGTTACCTATTCATGATTATGAATAGTGATACCTTTTTGGTTGTAACTGGTCCAGCAGAAAAGCAATACAGTATCATCAAAAAGAACTAGGGTCATAGTAACATTATAATAGGTGCCACAGCTGCTACTGGGGCACATCTTTTGTTACAATTCAAGAATGCCTGCTGCTCTCTATCACTGCATAAAACGGCTTTCTTCCTTACAAACTTACAGTGGAACTATACTTCATCTGAGCACCAACAAAAATGCTATTTAATTAATTTTTAATATTGAAAGCAAACTCCTCCATCCTTCCATGTCTCTGTTTTATTTTGTTGAGAAATCACTTTGAAAAACACTCCTAGCATTGCAGGCCATGGCCGGGTAAGGGCGGTAAGGGCAGATGATTCATGTAACATTTACTTCCTGGAAACCCACCTGCCCTTAGCTTAGGCATGCAAGCGGGAGAGGGTGTGCTTAGCTGAGAAAACCCCTTCTCCCCTGCTGAAGACACCTGGGATGTATGAAATCATTTGCCTAGGCATTAAAACCAGGAAGTAACTGAAGTAATTATAAATAAAGAAGTTTAAAACAAACAAATATGACATTGTTTCCTATCCATTTACTAATGCTAGCAGCATAAGGATTAAAACTATTCAATGTTCTTTGAGAGCGTGTTCTGCTTTAAATTACTCAATTAGTAATTTGTGTGTATGATAAACATGACTTATAATGAGGTGCCCTGGGCTTTAGATTAACTAATAAAAGAGCAGAGGCTCAAGGTTGTGACTTTCTGATATATACCAGTTAGAAGCAAAACTTCCCCTTGGTTTACAGTGAATAATAAGGCAGTGCAGTGTTTAATATATGGACTAGAGTGACTTAAACAATCCAAGCTCATATTTTAGTTACCAAAATGTCTAAATTTGACTACTTGCTGGGTGTAAATCTGGCAATAGGTGGATTGAAATGCAGCCAGTTAGGCAGAGACTGAGAGGATTTTGATCCATCTATAGTTGTTCCTGTTCATGAGAACTCGATAGAATGATCCCCTTCTCATGAATGGGCTTGTTCGAAAATGTTCTTTCAATCAGTCGGCTGCAACGCTGATCAGTGAATTCTTATAGCAGGGAGTCCCGCCGTAAGAATGCAATGATAGATCAGTGAGGATTCCCACATTTGCCTCGAATGTGTGGATGGCCAAAATAATTCAGTATTTTATCATTCAGGCTGCTGCCTGAATAAAAAAAACTTAGCTATGCATGGCTATCTTTATTCTGGGAGCTCCTGGGAAGTTTTTGATAGTGTGATCATGCTATTAAAATCTCCTGCGATAATTTGCTAACAATTGATACACATTTAATAGAAATTGACAGCATATGCTTGGAAGATTGTGGGATTATTAGCGAATAATTGCTATTGCATACTATACTTCATTGCTCCTTAATTGTAATGATTGACAGCTAACCACTAGTGATTTATTATTTTAGTATCGCTAACAGAAATTGCCCATGTGCACTCAGCCTTTTTGTGCTTTCTAAGTCATTATTGCCCCTTGCCATATTTTACTAACTTAGCTCAATAGGTCAGATGAAACAGAAAATTATTCTGAGAATAGAGCAATATTTTATTTATTAACCAGTTTTGTACCCTTATCGACCATGTGCCCTATTTGATATAGACAGATGTGAAAAGCGGACTAGGGATTTCTTGAAAATTTGTATTTTTAGGAGTGGTTATTACAGGCATACCCCACTTTTAAGTACACAATGCCTTAATATTCTTGGGACCCTCCAAGTTTTTGTATTTTTTCCCTCCTCTTGTGTAATTTAGCAAAATAAAAAATAATTAAAAAACTCTACTGAAGGAAGAAATGGGACCCCCTTGTTATAGCTACAGTAGGTTTGCTGATCTGAAAACTTGAGTTATGACAACTGGACGGCTAAGAGATATAATAAAGAATAGGTGGATTTAAATCTCCAGAACACCAGAATTGAAAATTCAATGTAACTTCCCTGGCGGTTTTCCCGAGTGTGGCTCAGGGTTAAATTTCAGTACCATTAGCAGTAACCCTGAGCCTCTGGATTGCATTGCAGGATCCTGGTGCAGGTTACTTACCTTGTCCCCAGGATCCTGCGATGTTCCCCCGCTGTGTCTGCGGGCTCTGTCCTCCGCCCCAATGTCCTGTGTGCCAGGCTCTGTTCCCTGCGAGCATTGTGACGCAGGGGTGTCAAATTCAAAAAATTGAAAATTCATAACACATACAGTACACTGTAATCTTATATATTGCATTACTGTATGAAATCATTTCACATCCCTTTTGTCCCTAGTGCTTTGTCCAATGCCCTGCATGCAGTTTTATATTATATATACTGTTCTTTCTGCCTGGAAACTTGAGATTGTCCATAGCAACTAAAAAGTGTCCCTTTACGTCAAAAGTGGTTTTAGACCAGCTAGAAAACAGCGATAGTAAATTAGAACATTTGCAGAATTGAGCGATAGTGAATCGTGGGGAAATTTATTTTATTATTATTATATTATTATTTTTTATAATTCTTTATAGTTATTTATTATATTATAATTTATAATTTTGTGTTTCAAACTTTATCATACCCGGGATATCTACTAGACTCTTGTTTGGACAGATTTAAGTGTGTTATTGCTAAGAATTACAGGCCTACAATATAAAACGCCAAATTTCTACGCAAAACAATTGTACCACTTTGAAACACAAAAATCGGACATAATCATACTGCCAGGGAGGTTAAGTCTTCTTACTATTAGTGGAAGATGATTTAAAAATATGAGTCATTGCTTTCTGTAAATGGGCACATATGTCAGAATAGCTCATCTGAGTTTGTATACTTAAGATAAATTCTCCACATCTAGAAAATATTTTAAATACTTCTTCAGCAGCAGAAAATGTCCGTTAAACCTTTTTTCTGTGAGCATATATTTAGTATATGATAATATGTAATTGTATAGTTTAAAGGTAGGCACTACTCCTTTCTTATGATTTATCTATTCATACAAAACAATAATAAATGACAGGAGTGTTCTATTCCTAAACCCAAAGTGATAATAATTAAATCATATATACACATTTCCACAAACATTACAGTACGTAATAAACAATTTAAAATATAAAAAGAATAGCTGCGCTGAAAATTATTGCACGTGAAAATCAGATAAAACATATAACAAATAGTGCTGATCGTGATCAAAATTAAATCAACATCAACTGAATTCAATCAGTAACCTACTGACCAATCAAAGTTAAATGTTGAACAACCCAAGTTGTGTACAAAAATGTACTTACATATAATATGTGACTATAAACCTGAGTTCAGTATAGTGACACCATATAAAACAAAAAGCAAAAACGCAACATATGAATAAAAATTAAGCATGCACAAAGTCCACAGTAGATGGTAGGAATCTGTTGTTAATGCTTCAATAGTGACGTTGCACTCGACACCCTCAGAAAAGTGATTAGATAGCCAGGTAAGAAGAAGGAAAGGATCCTCAACCAAATAAAAGTACTGCAGCTTACCAGCTGATCTGATCTCTGTGTCAATGAGATCAGAAAGGCCTGTGGCTTTATCACCCTGCCAGGGTCTCTATCCGGAATACTCCAAGCGGCACTCCCAAGGTACAGGTAAACATATAAATCCTGCCAGGATCCTCTTTAATCTCATCAATATTCGTTTATATAAAAGAAAGATAGATATCCATAGCGTGATACTGTTTTACCCTTTATTCTAAAAAAAAAAAAAACCTGGTACATATAGCACTTACATTTTAGATATAATATATAGGCATGTGAAAAAACAATCGAGCCGGCCGTCTCTCTCTCTCTCGCTACCCGTCGCTTCCTGGATGGACGGGGAATGGAGGTGACGTCAGCACGCCGCTCACCCTACGCCGTTTTGTCAAAGAATGACTTCTTCCTGGGGCACGGGTGGCGTGCTGACTCACCGCCTATTATGCACAATACACACCTTAAACCCGCCCATTTCTGAGCTCCCGGTCCGCCATATTGGAATAGGGCAAATGCCTTTAATCTCATTGATAGGCCTGATAGGAGTATGGGCGGTCTTTGTAACAAGCTAGATGTGCGGCCGCGATATTAAGGTAGGGCGAATGCCCTTAACCACAATAATAGGCCTCTTTAAAAGAGTGGGCGGATCTATTTGTCCCAACTTAGCATGCGGCCGTATGTGGGATGAACGGAATTACACTGGAGGCATCCAGCTCCCAGAGTTCCGTCCACCCACACCGATCCTCCATTGCCAAGCAGGGCAAAACGCCCACACTATTTGATTCTTCTCTATTTCAGCTCTCCCATTCGTGGCCTAACAGGAAGTCGAAATAATGAAAGTAAAATTAAAATTAATAATAACAGTGTATCCCTACTGAAGCGGGCCAGTGCTATATGTATAGGTAAAAGGTTTTAACATGTTATCGCCCACGAGTACATTAGCTCATAACTGCATGAGAATAGTGCATAGCGATAAGCTGCAACTAAAGGTCCTCATATAACTTTCAACCCTATAAAAGAAAAACATTTAAGAAAGAATACCATTTAAGAAAGAATTATTATTAATTTTAATTTTATTTTCATTATTTCGACTTCCTGTTAGGCCACGAATGGGAGAGCTGAAATATAGAAGAATCTAATAAGAATCTATCTTTCTTTTATATAAACGAATATTGATGAGATTAAAGAGGATCCTGGCAGGATTTATATGTGTACCTGTACCTTGGGAGTGCCGCTTGGAGTATCCTGGTAAAAGACCCTGGCAGGGTGATAAGCCACAGGCCTTTCTGATCTCTTTGACACAGAGATCAGATAAGCTGGTAAGCTGCATTACTTTTATTTGGTTGAGGATCCTTTCCTTCTTCTTACCTGGCTATCTAATCACTTTTCTGAGGGTGCCGAGTGCAATGTCACTATTGAAGCATTAACAACAGATTCCTACCATCTACTGTGGACTTTGTGCATGCTTAATTTTTATTCATATGTTGCGTTTTTGCTTTTTGTTTTATATGGTGTCACTATACTGAACTCAGGTTTATAGTCACATATTATATGTAAGTACATTTTTGTACACAACTTGGGTCATTCAACATTTAACTTTGATTGGTCAGTAGGTTACTGATTGAATTCAGTTGATGTTGATTTAATTTTGATCACGATCAGCACTATTTGTTATATGTTTGATCTGATTTTCACATGCAATAATTTTCAGCGCAGCTATTCTTTTTATATTGTATTCTTTGTGTGTATCTCACATTAAGTTGCAGCAGGAAATATCACTTATTCATCATTATTTTTTTGCACTTATACATAATTTGTCACTTTTTATGTATATTTTTTTATTTTTAGTTCACATTTACCAGACAGCGCTGTTACTCCAATATACATATTCTATGCACAGATACAAAATGACAGCAGCAGTCTTACACTTTCACTGTGTGTCAATTAAATTGACCTACATTAAGGAGGGTGTAGGTATATATTATTTATCTTTTAGCAATTATGGATATCTTTGAGTATAGAGAATCCAAAAAAGTCAATACGGAAGGGGTGTTCGAATTGTACAAAGAAAGTGATGGAGATTTGAGTGGATTATTTGTGAGACTCAAGAACTTAACTATCTCAGAAATCCATACACAATGGGACATCGCGTTTCTGGAAACTTATATCAAGCTCAAGATGGTTCCCAGAAGCTTGCGATGGGAAGTTTGCCCACAAAAGGGGGAGACGGAATTTGAGGAATGGTTCCGCTACTTTAATGAGGCGGGGGTCTGTTTCCTTCAATTCCTGGTTGCCCGTAAAAATAGTAAACTTGTAAGATTAAATGGTGAGATAAAGGCCCTCAAAGATAATCTACTTACACATAAGGACAAAGAAGAATATAGGGAAATATACAATAATCTTCTAAAAATCCTAGATAAAGAAGAAAAGGAACAGAAAATTAAAAAGAGGAAAAAATACAACAGAGACTTTGCAGACTATCAGGCGACCAATGTTTTTGAATGGCAAAAAAAAACGGATTCCAGACTGGAGGCTATAATTCAAGGGGATGAAACCCCAGGGGCCCCATTGGATGAAATCCAACAGCTACCTACAGGGACTCAACCCCCCAAAAAAACAAAAAAATGTCAACATAAATTGGGGAAAAAGGGTAAGAAAGTACCGTATCATTCACTACGAAGACCTTCGTTTTCTGGTAAGGTAGGGGAGTCAATGGTGAATCCAATCCAGGTTGGAGTCATCCACCGCAACAGAGATATACTGTTAACAATGATCAAGGCTATACATATCCTCATAGCCAATTACAATATTTTAACCAAAGGAGGGGTCCCCCTCATTCAAATCGGGGATCTGAGAGGATACAGCCAGGAAACCATGGGTATACTATACCATTTAACCAAGGTTCCCAATATGGTAATCAACCCTATTACTCTAGAGACACAGAGGACTATAATAATGGCGTTGATATGTACAACCGTTTTTTCCCCTTGAGAGATAGGGAGGGTCCCCCACTTGGGGGTTTTGGCGATTATGAAGTGGGTGGAAGAGAACTGGACCCTTGCGGGTCAGGTCCACCTAGAACCCCTACTGTTAGGCCTAATGCCGGTGGCCAAGAACAACAGTATTGGGGTTTTCCCAGGACCACTCAAGGGTTAAAAAGACCAGTAGAAAGCAAAGAGGAACTAGAGGGGGGGAGGAGAGCACAGTCACAAAAAGTCAAAGAAATAAGGGGGGGGTATTTTTAACCTCAGCTCCCAGACCCTTACTAAATCAGAAACTGCATTATTGAATAAAGGCGCCCCCCAATAATTTGCGCCCCCCAAGAAACTCAATACGTTTCAAACTTATATGGACATCCATAGATTCGTCCGTAAGGTTAACATCAAAATACATTTTGCGACTGTCTCGACTCAGCAAGAGATATCAGTCCAACAGGTAAATTTACATTCTGGGTTATCTAATGCGTCAACATTCAACCCCCCTGGAATTTTGGCTCAGTTATTGAGAGTTTTTAGGGATGTTCTCCTTAGGGATTTAGAGCTTGTTAAGACCACTAGTTGTAAAATGGATAAGAACTTGGAGGAAGGTTTGTATTCCCTTTGTGATAATAAAAACTTGGTCATTCGCCCCGCAGATAAAGGGGGGGGGGCATAGTAGTTCTAGATTGGGTAGATTACCTTAAAGAGATGCATAATATAGTGGATGATAGAGAAACTTATGTTGTGCTACCTGGTAATCCGGCAATTCAGTATAAAAAAACATTGCAAACACTCGTGGATAAGGGCTTTGAGTCAAAAATTCTTAATGAAAAGGAGAAAATATTTCTCATTCCCAGGGCCCCGAGGACACCGGTGTTGTACTATTTTCCTAAGATACATAAAAGTCTTACTTGCCCCCCGGGACATCCAATAGTGAGTGGCATTGACTCCATCACGTCCCGGGTAGGCAAGTACATAGATTTTTTTCTTCAGCCACTGGTGCAAAAAATGCCATCCCACTTGAAGGATACAAGGCATGTGATTAATCTGCTGTCAGGACTCAGACCCACTGAGAGCACTCTGCTGGTGACAGCGGATGTCACTTCATTATACACCATCATCCCACATAACATGGGGATTGCGGCAGTTAGACACTATCTGAATGTCCTCTCCACTTTGCCTGAACAACAACAAAAATTTGTCATAGACTTGTTATAATATGCAGCAGGCCACAATTATTTTTGGTTTGAACAACAATACTACCAACAAATACGTGGTGTGGCAATGGGCGCTAAATACGCCCCAAGCCTGGCTAACTTATTCATGGCCAAGTGGGAGGAGGACGTCATCTATAAGGACCGAAGCCCATTTCTAATGTTTTGGGCGCGGTATATAGATGACGTCCTCCTCCTATGGGAGGGGACTACAATACAATTGGAGGAATTCTTCTCAAGAATCAATGCTAACGATAGGGGTATCAAATTTACAATAGAAGCTAGCCAGGAGAGTGTAAACTTCCTAGACTTAACAATAAGTAAGAGGGAAGGTATGTTTAAAACAATTTCGTACTTTAAAAAGCCAGACAGAAACTCGTTTATACCTATGGGAAGTTGTCATCACAGTCCCTGGTTGAAGTCCATCCCAAAAAGTCAGTTTGTCAGCATGAGGAGAAATTGTTCAGACATCAGTGACTACAGATCACAGGCTGATATCCTGAATAGAAGTTTGGAAGAGAAGGGATATGATGCTGCTCTTATGGATATCACAATTGAGGAAGTAGCAGAGACAGATAGGGTGGTGCTGTTGATAGAGAGACAGGGTAGGATAAGGGAAAGACCTATTGTCCCTTTTGTCACCTCTTTCTCAACACAGCACTACCTGATCAAAAAAATGCTCCGGACCCAAAACAGTATCTAGGAAAATTAAGAGCTTTGGTCATGAACTTTGTGTGGAAGCATAAAAAACACAGAATATCCCTTCAAATCTTGAAGCAAGATAAGAACATGGGCGGCTTAGCAGTCCCGGATATCGAGAGTTACTATCACGCTATAGCACTACTTAGAATACCAGAATGGGTTAAAACACACAATGTTAAGAGATGGGTTAGTTTGGAGGAAGCACTTAGCGAAGTAAAATTGGGGAAGATCGTCTGGAACCCCCAAAATTCAGACCACTGGGTGAAAAAACGCACATAATTACACGGAACACACTTAAAATTTGGGACAAGACATATAAAACATTTAACAAAGAATACAATTCACCACTAATTACACTTAAGGAAAATCCCTTCTTCCCCCCTGGGAAAAAAGGAGTAGGTGGGGAGTGGATCATAAAGGATAGCACATGTGTAGGAGAAATCATCAGCAAAGGGAAAGTTTTGGCACTGCAGGAGTTACAGACTAAAGGTGAGTTGTTTTCCATAGACGTATGGCGGTATCTCCAGATAAGTCACTTCGTCAGTTCGCTCCCAATGCCGTTAAGGGACATAAACGACCTGACGAAGTTAGAGAAAATTTTTACGGCAGATAACTCTAAAAAGAGAATCTCCAAAATCTACAAACTACTCCTGGAGCAGGACAGACCGGAGATACCCCCATACCTTAGGAAATGGGAGAGGGAATTGGGATCACAATTAGATATAGACACAGCTAGGAAAATATTAAAATTAGCCCACGGGTCAGCTGCCGACTCTAAGACCGCAGAAATGAACTTTAAGATTATGGCCAGGTGGTATAGGACCCCAGATAAGCTAAGCAAATACCAGACGGATACATCGGCCAAGTGCTGGAGGGGATGTGAGGAAAGTGGCACTATGGGACACCTATGGTGGGACTGCCACAAAATAAAAAAATACTGGGAGGCCATCCTAAAATATATTAAAGAAATAACTACTGTGGAGGTGAAAAGGGACCCCTGGGTGGTTCTTATGCATGCAACCACGTGTGGAACTAGACAATACACAAGCTCCCTGATTCCTCACCTCCTCAATGCAGCAAAAAGGGCGATTCCGAGGTGCTGGATGGACCAGGAATGCCCTCCTATGTGGCGTTGGGTAGACGAGGTTGAATCAGCATACACAATGGAGTGTGTAATAAACTGTAAAGAGGGGGAAAGGGAAGCAACGAAAGAGAAGTGGGAAAGCTGGAGAAAATTTAGGAAATCATGGAGCTACTTGGAGGCACTGAGGACCCACCCATAGACGCCCAAGCAGATAAAGACATAACAGCAAGCACCGGTAAAGAAAAAACAGGACCAAGAGGGGAAAGACTAGACAGGTCGGGGGACAAGGGGGAGAGAGGGATGAAGTGAAAAAAAAAAAAAAAAAAGAAAAGGAGCCGAATCTCAGTAGCGGAGGGGGGGGACGAGGGGAACATCAAACTAATGGGGGAAAATAAAGAAACAAACAAACAAACATTTTAAGGGGAGTACCTAAGAGAAAGCCTAACTCGGGAGGCGGAAAAACAAGAAGGGGAAAACGGGCCTGACTTATTTACTTTTTCTAGGGCAGATCGGCAACAACTTGGCCCATCCTCATTTTCCATAATCTCATACCCCCACGGCGAAAATTAAAATGGAATATATACCCCAAGGGGAAGAAAAAAAAAAAAAGAAAAAAAAAAAAAAAAGGGGGAAGACAAGAAACTCAAAATATACCACAAATGATGTTAAGACAAAAAGGGGACGGAGATGTGGGCCGAGCTGACATTACCCCTTATAGATCTATCTGAATGTGGAAAAAAAAAAAAAAATGCTCCGGAAGCACTGGCACATATTGGGTAATGACAGAATCATTCATACCTTTCTTCCCACTAACCCAGAGGTAATTTTTAGGGGAGCTCCTTCCCTCAGGGATAGGGTAGCACCCAATGTGGTGGACCCTCCCACTAAGAAGGTATCCTTTTTCCAACAATTGTCAGGCTACCACCAGTGTCGCCGGTGTCAAATTTGCACACTGAATAAGAGCAAACAGAAAAAGACTGTAACATTTATCTCCACTAGTACCTCTAGGGAACATAAAATTGAGCCTTTTATCACATGTAGTTCAAAGGCTGTTGTATACCTGCTGCAATGCCCATGTGGGCTTTAGTATATTGGTAGAACCAAGCGAGCCATGCAGGTACGCTTGGGAGAGCATATCACGAACATCAAAAGCGGATACAGATTCCATTCGGTGTCCAAACACTATGCTCAGCACCATGACCGTAACCCTTTAGGTACACTATTTCTGGGAATAGACAAATTTAGTGCTCATTGGAGAGGCAGCCCACTAGTGAGAGATTTGTCCAGATCAGAAATGTCTTGGATCCACAAAGTGCGCTGTAACACTCCATAGGACCTTAATGTTGATGTGGATTTAAATGCCTTCATTGATAATAGTTAAAAATACCCTTTTTTACATATTGTGAACCAACTCTGAGGAGGATGTTATAACTTTATTTTTGATAATTTGAATGAATATGTGAATTATATTCAACGATTCATTTTTATATCATTTTAAGTTTTTTAAGATTAGTTTTTCATATATTTTCCTTTCCTGTATCAACCTACCTTTTTGGGTGGGCTGGGAGAATAGTATGATGAGGATGTTTTCTGTTAATGAAAGCACTACTAAAAACTTTGCTCGTATTTTTAATAAATAAATTAGTATAGGTGATGTACTGTCTGGTACTGTACACCACTAGCAGATCTTTATTATTTTTAATCTTTAACCGATTCAGCACCGGGCCATTTTACACCCTTCCTTACCAGAGCACTTTTTGCGATTCGGCACTGCGTCGCTTTAACTAACAATTGCGCGGTCGTGCAACGTTACACCCAAACAAAATTGACGTCCTTTTTTTCCCACAAATAGAGCTATCTTTTGGTGGTATTTGATCACCTCTGCGGTTTTAATTTTTTGCGCTATAAACAAAAGAAGAGCGACAATTTAAAAAAAAAAACACAATAATTTTTACTTTTTGCTATAATAAATATCCCATTTTTTTTTAAAAAACAATTTTTTTACTCAGTTTAGGCTGATACGTATTCTTCTACATATTTTTGGTAAAAAAAATCGCACTAAGCGTATATTGATCGGTTTGCGCAAAAGTTATAGCGTCTACAAAATAGGGGATAGATTTATTGCATTTTCTTTTTTTTACTAGTAATGGCGGCGATCTGAGATTTTTTTTTCGTGACTGCGACATTGCGGCGGACACTTCGGACACTTTTGACACATTTTTGGGACCATTCACATTTACACAGAGATCGTTGCTATAAAATTGCATTGATTACTGTGTAAATGTGACTGGCAGGGAAGGGGTTAACACTAGGGGGCGCTGCAGGGGTTAAAATGTTCCCTAAGTTAGTGATTCTAACTGTGGGGGGAGGGGACTCACAAGGGGAGGAGACCGATCGGTGTTCCTCCGTACTGGGAACACATGATCGGTCTCCTCGCCACTGACAGGACGTCAGCTCCACGGTCCCGCACGGTCCCGTTGTTTTAACGGGCAATCGCGGGTGCCCGGCGGACATCGCGGCCGCCGGGCACTCGCACCGGGTCCCGAGCGACGCCGCGGGTGCGCGCGTGCCGTCGGCGGCGCGCGCGCGCCCCCTAGGCGGCTGGGAATGGGAGGATGTCATATAACGCCCACCCAGGATGGGAGATCCACCTGCTGGGCGTCATATGTACATGGGCGGGATGTGAAGGGGTTAAACAAAGTTATTTTTTCCTCTTTTTAGATAGTCATTTTCCATTTATTTTAAAAAAGTTTTTTTTTATAAAAATTATTTATTTTTATGTATTTTTTCGTATTTGAATTTTTGTTGAGAGAAGGGGAAAAAAAATATTGGTCAACTGTATTTTTATATTGCGAGGTTTGGTTGTTACAGAGACATTTTGATAAATATAGTCCACTTGAAACCCTTGGTGAAAGAATCAATGGGAGGAAGAGAAATATTTAAAGTGTCTCTCTAAAAGAATCTTCGGATTTGTATATCTGAAGAGTCTTTGGAATTTTTTCTTCCATTTTCCTAATGAGCAAGTAATCTTTCTTAAATGTTTTTTTTTTCTAGGGTTGAAAGTTATATGAGGACCTTTAGTTGCAGCTTATCGCTATGCACTATTCTCATGCAGTTATGGGCTAATGTACTCGTGGGCGATAACATGTTAAAACCTTTTACCTATACATATAGCACTGGCCCGCTTCAGTAGGGATCCACTGTTATTATTCATTTTAATTTTACTTTCATTATTTCGACTTCCTGTTAGGCCACGAATGGGAGAGCTGAAATAGAGAAGAATCTAATAGTGTGGGCGTTTTGCCCTGCTTGGCAATGGAGGATCGGTGTGGGTGGACGGAACACTGGGAGCTGGATGCCTCCAGTGTAATTCCGTTCATCCCACATATGGCCACATGCTAAGTCGGGACAAATAGATCCGCCCTCTCTTTTAAAGAGGCCTATTATTGTGGTTAAGGGCATTCGCCCTACCTTAATATGGCGGCCGCACATCTAGCTTGTTACAAAGACCGCCCATACTCCTATCAGGCCTATCAAAGAGATTAAGGGCATTTGCCCTATTCCAATATGGCGGACCGGGAGCTCAGAAATGGGCGGGTTTAAGGTGTGTATTGTGCATAATAGGCGGTGAGTCAGCACGCCGCCCGTGCCCCAGGTGGAAGTCATTCTTTGACGAAACGGCGCAGGGTGAGCGACGGGTAGCGAGAGAGAGAGAGCCGGCCGGCTCGATTGTTTTTTCACATGCCTATATATTACATCTAAAATGTAAGTGCGATATGTACCAGGTTTTTTTTTTTTTAGACTAAAGGGTAAAACAGTATCACGCTATGGATATCTATCTTTCTTTTATATAAACGAATATTGATGAGATTAAAGAGGATCCTGGCAGGATTTATATGTGTACCTGTACCTTGGGAGTGCCGCTTGGAGTATTCCGGATAGAGACCTTGGCAGGGTGATAAGCCACAGGCCTTTCTGATCTCTTTGACACAGAGATCAGATCAGCTGGTAAGCTGCAGAACTTTTATTTGGTTGAGAATCCTTTCCTTCTTCTTGTCACTATGTCACTATTGAAGCATTAACAACAGATTCCTACCATCTACTGTGGACTTTGTGCATGCTTAATTTTTATTCATATGTTGCGTTTTTGCTTTTTGTTTTATATGGTGTCACTATACTGAATTCAGGTTTATAGTCACATATTATATGTAAGTACATTTTTGTACACAACTTGGGTTGTTCAACATTTAACTTTGATTGGTCAGTAGGTTACTGATTGAATTCAGTTGATGTTGATTTAATTTTGATCACGATCAGCACTATTTCTTATATGTTTGATCTGATTTTCACGTGCAATAATTTTCAGCGCAGCTATTCTTTTTATATTGTATTCTTTGTGTGTATCTCACATTAAGTTGCAGCAGGAAATATCACTTATTCATCATTATTTTTTTGCACTTATACATAATTTGTCACTTTTTATGTATATTTTTTCTTTTTAGTTCACATTTACCAGACAGCGCTGTTACTCCAATATACACATAATAAACACTTATCATGATACATATACTCCACTTCTAAGCCATAGCAAAAAAGGTCCCAAAACACTGTGTCTTTAAATAATCTCGTGAGGTGAAATTTTCCAAAAAGTGCTCAACCATGGGCAAATAAAATACGCACTCACCAACCATATAAGGCCACTTAAGACCTAAATCACTTTTCAGATGGATACAGGTACAAGGGTGGAACAATCCCACAGTCATCAAAGCTTCAGCCCAGATGTCCTTTCACAACTGAGAAAAGTCACAAGCACAATAAAATATTCTCATAGTGCAGTATATTTATAAAAAATCAGGGAATAAAAATGTACAATTTGAACACTCACATGTATAAGGTGCTTTAAGAAGCACCAGAATGTACAGCCTATGTATATATTACAGCCCTGTCGCTCACATTGCAGAGCCGGAATGCATTCCAGACGGTACCCAGAAGTAACGACAACCAAAAGCAGCGGCGCAGTCTCAATGCATTACACACATAATGCATAACCACAAAGCCTCCAGGCATCCTCCGGTCACTTCCGGGTACCGTCTGTTATAATTTTCACAGTTTTTGAAGGAACTCAGAAGGTAGGTTTCTCCAAACATCTTGGAGAACTAACCACCGATCTTATATGGATGTAGGCTGCCTTAAACCCTTCCGTCTCTTCATGTAATCCCAGACAGACTCAATGCTGTTGAGATCAGGACTCTGTGAGGGCCAAACCATCACCCCTAGTTCTTCTTTACACTGAAGATATTTCCTAATGACAATGTCTGTATGTTTGAGGTTGTTGTCCTGCTGCAGAGTAAATTTGGGGCCAATCACATGCCTCCCTAATGGATAAGTATATGCCTGTATTTCTCAGCATTGTCGATACCATTGATCCTGACTAGTGAAGAGCCAGATGTTCGAGTCGAACGTAAGTTCGACTCGAATATTGAACAGTGAACATTATGCTGTGTTCGCAGCAAATTCGAAAAGCCACGGAACACCATTAAAGTCTATGGGACACTAACATGAAAAATAAAAAGTGCTAATTTTAAAGGCTTATATGCAAGTTATTGTCATAAAAAGTGTTGATTTTATCAATGCTTAAAATGAAACAATAAAAATAAAATATTCCTTTAAATATCGTGCCTGGGGGGTGTCTATAGTATGCCTGTAAAGTGGCACAGTTTTCCCGTGTTTAGAACAGTACCACAGCAAAATTTAATTTCTAAAGAAAAAAAGTCATTTAAAACTGATCGCGACTATAATGAATTGTTGGGTCTTGGCAATATAGATAAAACTCATTGAAAAAAATGGCATGGGTTCCCCCCCCAGTTCATTACTAGGCCCTTTGGCCCCAAAATGTTTTAAAAAATTGCATAGGAGTCCCCCCATAATCCATACCAGGCCCTTCAGGTCTGGTATGGATATTAAGGGGAACCCTGTGCCGATTAAAAAAAAATGATGTAGGGGTCCCCCCAAAATCCATAGCAGGCCCTTATCCGAGCACGCAACCTGGCAGGCCATAGGAAAAGAGGGGGAATAAGAGAGTGCACTCCCTCCTGAACCATACCAGGCCACATGCCCTCAACATGGGAAGGATGCTTTGGGGTCCCTCCCAAAGCATCCTGTCCCCATATTGATGTGACAAGGGCCTCATCCCCACAACCCCTGCCCGGTGGTTGTGGTGGTCTGTGGGCAGGGAGCTTATCGGAATCTGGAAGTCCCCTTTAACAAGGGGACCCCTAGATCCCAGCCCCCCTATGTGAATTGGTAACGGGTACATTTTACCCCTACCATTTCACAAAAAAGTGTCAAAAATAGTAAAAAAAAAGACAGGAGACGCTTTGGCACAAGTCCTTTATTAAAAGATAGTGACACTTCTTCTCAGTGACAGCTGTTATATAGCTGAGGGCGGAGCCACCCGGTGATGTAAACGGGGGACCCTGCCTTCCTCTGATGTCACATAGCATCAGAGGGGGCGGGGTCACCCGTTTACATCAGTTTTATGCATAGGTGCGTCGCTTAGCCTTGTTTCCACGTTGGAGATATTTTTGTGGCTGCAATTATTTCATAAAGACCACTTCTGGCCAAACTTCTCCATATAGTAGATGAGTGTGCCTGGGTCCTACTGATTTCCACCAGTTCTGTGCTGATGGCACTGTCGGACATCTTCAGATGTTGAGGGGAAGTAAGCATGATTTGTCTTTCATCTGCCGCAATAATTTTCCCTGGATGATCACTGTGTCTACGGTCTTTAACGTTGCCCGTTCAATGGTATCCTCAATGCTGAGAAATTCAGACAGATGCTTGTCCATCATGCCATTCCACAGGGGAGGTGTGTGATTGACCCCAAATTTATTCTGAAACAGGACATTGACCCCAAACCTACAGCCAATGTCATTAAGAACTATCTTCAGTGTAAAGAGAAGAACAAGGGATCCTGGAAGTGATGCTTTAGCTCCTACAGAGCACCAGTCTCAATATCATTGAGTCTGTCTGGGACTACATGAAGAGACAGAAGGATTTGATACAGCCAACATCCACAGAAGATCTGTGGTTAGTTCTCCAAGATGTTTGGAACAATCTATCTATCTATCTATGTTTAATATACATAAATTATATTATTTGTTATACAGGGGTGTTTTATCTGAAAACATACATAGGTTAAATAATTTATTATCAAGGGGCCTATTATCTGGAGACATTGCTCGCTAACACGTCTGATTGGTATAACCTGCCATGGTTTTCTGCTCTATCTTTTGCAGCTTATTAGTGGTCACCTGATTAACATCACATCATTAATTTTGATCTTTCATTGAGTGACTAATGTAGAGCTGGATTGCTTGCTGACAGGCAGTGGGGGGGCTGTGAGGAATCAATAATACTCTGGTCCTGCCTCCTCCCTCCACCGTTTCCTTGCTACTTTTTGAAAAACAATAAATTTATTGGTGCAGTCTGTTATTATTGATATTATTATTTACTTATACTCTGCTTTTCACCTAGGAATTATCTAATCTTATGGATTAGCATTGTGATATGTGATATGATGACTTTTTAAATGTTATATTGTATTAATTTTATGTTGTGAATAGGGTAGGTAGGAAGTAGGGAGGTGATCACTTGTGAGATTACAGTATGTTACATTTCCATAGTTTACTTTGTTTACTCCTGAAGAGGAGATGATGATCATTCTAAAATGCATAAAGTTGGTTTATTAAAGGTAGAGTTTTTTTTAAATCTGTGTATTATACAGTATAAGATAGTGACTGTCAAATACAAAAAAGTACCAGATATCTGTGTACCCACTCACTGGAAGTGTAGCAAAAGGTCCATGTGATTACTATAATCAGTAGATGGATGGATGTGTCATGGTCAGCAAAAAGAAAACAATGCCACTACCTGAAACCTGCATACACATACAATTAATATGCACCAAAAGAGAGATCATGGTGAGTATCAAATCCATACATTTTTTTGCAAGAATCCCTGAAAAAGGTCATGTAACAAAAGCTTGTAATATAGCGTGTGACTGTATTTACTGTATACAACATACAATTGCTAGATAGGATAAATGAATCCATTGTCAAGAGTAGCGTGCAACAATCCACAACTGTGATGATTAAGAGCATACTATCAGCTATAATGGTATCATAACAGTTGCTATATCCATCAAATGAATCATTTTTCAACAGCATGAAATTACCATCATAGTATGGTTACACCACTATAAATAAGATATAATTGAAGAGAGGCTGGAGAGTTACTTAAAGTAAATACACACTAACAGTTAGTCACTGTGTCTTGCAGCATGTGAAAATACAACACTAGAAAACTAACCTTTAGCCCCCGTTCACACCAAATGCAGCTTTGAAATCACGCTAATTCAGCATGATTACAAAGCCACCAGCCAGTGCAATTTAATGTGCGTCTTGCCAAAATCGGTGCACATGAGTTCATCAAGACTAGCGCAGGAACTATTTTTTTAATCGCGTTATTTCAAATCGCACCTATTAAGACAGTGCCATATAAATACATTCGAAATAGAAATACATTAGATGTGACTTCAGATGTGATTTGTAAATCGCATGTCACATCTGAAGTCGCACCAGGGTGGACGGGGACTCAAAGACGCACTTGTTTCTTGTTAATGTTGCCAGATGTCACCCAATGTCTAATTACTACTTGGAAAGTAGCAGTGTGAATTTGTCTCTCAGGATATGGTCAATACATATGTTTGTATGTAAAATACTGAATAATACTCAATAATTTTACCACTCACCATAATCTCACTTTTGTGACACTTTCATTGTATGTGTACACAGGTTCCAGGGACGGGCATTGATTTGCAGTGTTTTGTTATGTTGATCTTGAATCTTCCATTGAACCTACTCAATACTGAGTTCAAACATACTGTAAGTAAAGTGATCACATTGACCCTTTGTTCCAATGGCACTTGTGTTCTTTGTGTACATATTGGAGGTGTCTGGTCAGCTTTAAAAAAGCCTCTGGAAATACCAGAATACTGTTAGACTGAATTTTTGGGGTAATGTATTTATATTGTAATTCAAGTCACATTTATGTTTATATTATTATTTACCATTAGTTGCTTAGCTGGGGCCTCAGTATAGTCATGTTTTATGCTGTTTGTACAATTAAAACCTTATTAAAGAGGACATCTTTATTCCATTGTTAGAGACAATTCTGTGTCCTCATATCTCCTTCTGATTGTTAGAAGTGCCTTTCTGCATTGCCTTTTCTCACAGTCATTATTTAACAAGCACTGTTATGGTGATGTTTGTTACACATGGCCATTTGCTGAGACAAGAATTTCCCTTGTGTGTTTACTTTTTATTTATACAGTTGCATTTAGATACTGTGCAATCTTTCAACAGGACAATTCACAAAAGACCCCTGGACAAGAGTTAGCTAGCAAGATTAATCTTTCAGCTGCAGTAGATTCTTTTCAAGTTGATCTGTACTGGTTGCTGCTGGAGAAACACTTTACTGTTACTCTTAGGCTGGTTTCACACTGGGGCGTTGGGAGGGCGCTGGCGGTAAAGCGGCGCTATATTTAGCGCCGCTTTACCATCATTTTAGCGGCGCATTTTGGCCGCTAGCGGGGCGGTTTTACCCCCGCGAGCGGCCGAAAAAGGGTTAACACCGCCCGCAAACCGATGCTGCAGCAGCGTTTTGCGGGCGGGTTCGGAGCACTGCCCCATTGTTTTCAATGGGAAGGGGCGCTATAGGAGCGGTAAATATACCGCTCCTACAGCGCACCAAAGATGTGGCTTGCAGGACATTTTTCAGCGTCCTGCAAGCGCACCGCTTCAGTGTGAAAGCCCTCGGGCTTTCACACTGAAGACACAGCAACAGCTGTGTCGGGTCGGTTTGCAGGCGCTATTTTTAGCGCAATAGCGCCTGCAAACCGCCCCAGTGTGAAAGGGGCCTTAGAGGTGCCCCTGTCTATTCTTTTGTGTTGTAGTTGTTTTTTTTCTGTGGAATTAAAGCTTGTGACAACATTTATTCCCTCTTTCTTTCAAGTCTCTTATATTTCATGGTTTGTTTCTAATGACAATGAATGCAACATTTTGTAATTGATAAAAGAAGGATTATTGGAAATAAAATGAATTTAAAATTAATTAAAGTTCTTCTTTAAAAGCAGATAAGGTTTAAAATAATCTCATCTCTTGTAATTATCATTCCCTTTCTGCACCCATCTCAACAGTATGATCTTGCCTTGCCTGCTCTGAAAAGTAATAGTTTAGGGGTAATATATCTGCGTTACCATTATTTTAAAAGCCAAACAAGGTAATTAAAAACATTTTTTTTTATTAAATACATCATATATATTTTCAGTTGTGTTATTGTCTGAACATTTACAAAAGACATGGCTAATTATAATTATATAGAGTGAAGTATATACTGTATATATGGTTGATCTTCCATCAGAATGCTTAATGATAAAATGTGTGTATTTGTTATGCCTTTCTTTGTATTTTATGCTCTGTTATTGACAGTGTTCCTAGCAGGATAGTTAATCCACTATGAACAAGTGTTCTGGCCAACCCAACAGCTGTCACATTTCATGAATAAGTAACGTCCCAAACTCACATTTAACATTATACACATATTAAATGAAAATAGCTAGTGTGTTTATATATTTAAGTTGGCTATGCACTAGTAAAATTTCATTAAATTTTTTTCATTTTATGAAAGTTTTTGATTTTCTAATTGTTAGTGTTAGTGGGGTAAAATCGACATTCATTTTCAACCACAGTGACAAGAAAATTTGAATAAGTAGGGTGGAAACTTTTCCTCCAGCAAACAAATTTCCAACAGTTTATGTGTTTTTTGTTCAGGAAATTACATTCAGTCCAAAATCAAATGTTAAAAACAAAAAAACGTTTTGAAGTACTTTCAAACAACATTTGTTCAGTCATCTAATGTACAAAGAATTTTCATACGAATGTTCGAATGATTATTTAAAGAATGTTAGTTTGAAAATTTACTAGTGTATAGCAGGCTTTATATTTTTTGAAAGCAGATGTTTCATTGCAAAAAGGAATCCCATTTTTCAAAGTATCATGCCCAAGGTTTTCTAGGACACAAGTAAAATAAACATTCTGTTCCCCCAATATGTTGCTATGTAACTGGCTGCACACAACCTTTGTGCTTTTGTTCTTCTTAAAATGTAGTGAGAACCACCCAACTTTAGCGGATCAAAGTGTCTTGCAACACACCAATACCTCATTGGGTCTTCTATATCATCCTAGATAAAAAAATGTCCAACATTTTTTTACACACAGTTATTTATTGTTCAATAACTTAATTTAACAGCCAGTCACATCCCCTCTGTCTGACTCGTCTGCCTTACTCTGACTAGTTAGTCAGGTAAGAGTTTGTGGGAGTGGGAGGGGCTGTTTGTTTAATAAGGTTTTTGAAAGGTGAATAATCTGATGTGTGGCCTCCATATGTAATATGGTTGCTGGCTATGTGGGGCTTGTTTGAATTCTCTATGGGTGGGCTGTCCGAATGTATTGTACTTGGTGGTTATAAAAAGGAAAGTTTGGGAAGAGTAAAGTCTGAGAGTCTAAAATGCTAAGGGTGGGATTGTTTTTTTCTTAATTAGTCACAAGCAAAGTGATGTACTGTGTGTATAGGAAGGAAACTCAGCCTCTTTTTCAACAATATTTTAATGATTATAATAATAAACAAGGGGGCATCAAATTAAATTCTTTGTGGAGTCATGTTAACCAGAAAAGCAGACAATGGAAACATGGAATACAGGTATTTATTGAATGGACAAAGATATTTTCTTAAGGTTGTTTTTAGTTTTCCCCAGAAGCAAAGTCTGCTTAAATACTGTTTGAGCTTACTGCAAATCAACATGAGGAAATATGTGAAATACAACATACAAACAACGTTAAGGAAGACAATATTTTTAATATGTTTAATTAAAAGCCATGTAAACATTACCCGTTCATACAGAATGAACATATAGGTCATGTTTTTTTACGCTGAAAAAAAAATCATTATATTCTACATTAAGGGAAATGTCTACAGTATTTGTTATTGCAATTACTGACTCTTAAGGCTGAAAAGATACCATATGTACAAAACTTGCACATTCTGCCTGTTTAAAATAAACATAAATACAAATGAAAAACAGTGAACTTATATTACTGGTACTGAAATTTCTACAGTACTGATTTTCTACTATTAATCATACATTTTTACAATAGTGATATACAGTATAATGTACCTTTTATTGGTCCATAAGAATTATTTAGGAAAAGATAAGAAAGTTTTAGCCAACGTTTGCACCATGTGTATAATAGCCTTCCAAAAACATGAGAAATGTAAATCCCTTTCTAATACATAACACATACATATAGTATGCCTACTAAAATTCTAGAAAGAAAGAAAAACAGTTACAATCTAATCCTTTTACCCCGTTGCCTTTTTTGAAGCCTTCATGTAAAGATTGGAAGATATATTAGTATCTCATACATTAGTTACAGCATATATATTTAGCAAAATTGGGACTGGATTTAATTAATGAAACTCATTTATCTGAAAGTTTTATCACTCATTTTCAAATAAAGTATGTGTGCTTGACTTTGTCTTTATAAGAAAGTGAATATAATTGATATGCCAGGTAAGATGAAAACAGCTGCAAAGGTGTTCACAGGCATCCTAAGCAGTTCAAATTCCTATTTAAATGATTAGGAAGAGGAAGGAGGAAGAGAAGAGTAGCGCTTGCAGAAGGTCACAGTGCTGCATTTTAACACGGATAACCAAAAGCTATTGGGACAGAATTCAAAACTGACAAATATATTTGTGTTCTCTTTTACTGTATGTTTCAGTTTTGCTTTATGCCATGGAAGGAAATGGAATCAAATGAAAGACTACCATGCAGATGATGCCATCACCGCAAACCAGTAAACTTCCTGTCCCTACAGTCTACGGAAAAGTATGGATAACAAGCTTAATCAAAATATGGTGTCTGCTTTTTTAGTTATTGCTTTACTGATATCCCTGTATATATGAATTGTACTTTTGTTCTCCAGCTCTGAACAATTAACAATATAATTAAACCCATGTTACCTACACAAAAATAACTGAAAGTGATCAAAAAGTCAGCACAGGCATGATGATTCAATTTTCCCCACTGGTACACCTACGTAAGTTACATGCACAGTGGTTGAACAGGTGCATTTATGTAAAAACCTTTGTTTTTTTTAAGGGAGAAAGAGAGGTGCTTGTCTCCACTTGATAATGCTCAGATGTAATATTCTTCATCCTCCCTCACTTAGGCATTTTGTTTATATGTGAGCCAGTAGACTAGAGTGGGCCTGCTTTCACATGTGGTGAAATATAATCTACTAACATATATCACACCTGCATGGTGTAGTATAACTTATTTTGCATTTGGTTCATCAAAAGGTCGTAATCAGGTAGAACATTTGAATGTGTTTTACATTGCCATAGTTGCACATGAATATAGCCTTGTGATAACTACAAATGGAGCCCTTCTGTTTTTTCATTTGTATGCGAAGAAAGGTCTAGGTAATACTTATTATGTGTAATTATTTTTTTTCTTAGCATTGATTTCTCCACAGTTGGAGAATTAGGAGAATTTATTAGGCTTAATGTTTTCATATTATCACATTATTAACACCATCAAGAGCTTACCATACCAAGGCATTGATGGCACTGAGAGTAAAAAGTAAGTCCAATTGGTAGGACTTCCTGAGATAGGCCTAGACGATGCAGGAGTGATCACATCTTCCATCTAAACTGCAATTGCATTGGAAACCTCAAGGAAGAATGGGAGCTCATAGTGCAACAAAAAGAAAATCAAAGCTAACTTTATTGCTCATAGTCTCTGTGGGATTAAATGGCTGGAAGGTGACAAATTAAAAATTGATTATTATATCACTCTATACTGAGTGTACTAGTACTGAGAGACATTAAAATTGTAATGTAAATTCTGTGGGAGTAATTAGGTTGTCAGCTAATGGTCTGGATAACCCCTTACTCCCTGCTTCATCTATTTTTACAGCTAAACACCCCTTTTTAATAATCTAGCGAGCAGTGAGTCTATCATACTTAAAACTGTATGTGATCAGGACCACCTTGCTGTTTTTAAAACCTATTTTGGAAAACATTTTCATTACCGGTATTAGAAAATGAGGGGTTTGACAGGAGTGGAAGTAGAAAGGAAGCAAAGTACATTATAGTAAAGGCCCTGAGATAATGATAAAACCTTGAGATAAATTTATTTCACAAAATCCAGACATCAACATTAATTAGTCTTTGGTTAAAACATTGTTTATTTTCATGTTTTCTCTCCTTAATTATTAACAAAAGCAAAGTGACACTCTACACAGACTGATGACAACAAATTTCTAAAGAGCTACATAAATAATGCAGAACAGAAATAATGAAAATATCATCTACCCTAATAAGAAGAAATGTTTAAGTCTCAAGATAAAAAAAATAGCTTCTTGTAGGGCTTAAATGTTTGCTTTGGTGATATTTCCGCAAAAAAGCAAGGTTATTGAACTTGCTAACTTTACCTTTATGAAAGAAAAATTAAAGATATAATGTATATTATTTTTTTTTCAGATTTTTTAATCATGGTCGCCTAGAAATAAAAACATATTATTTGTTTCCCAAAATAAAAGAAGAGTTGTGCTAATTGTATATTGAATAAAGTATAATAAATGTTATGAATATACTATTTTTAACTATTTATGTTACATATATGATTTCAGCAATTCAACCGTTTTGGCATTGTTAATACTCTAAAATATATCAGATGCATACATTCATCCAACCTACATGCAAATGGGATATTATATTAATTATGTACACTTTTATTTTTTCTGAATAATAAATCGTTTAATACAATATGCATAAGAATTGTGCATTTCTCTTGAAAACTGCAAGCTCTTACCAAAAAAAGACATTTAGTTATAAATATTTTAAATTGTTTAAATACATATTTCATACCAAGAATATAAAAATAGCTTTTTTTCTGATAAATAAAGAGGTTTCATTAAAATGACAAATAACGTGCAACGGTTAACCCACCATCTACCAACTCTGTTTGGTTGATTGTCTAGGAGATGACATGCAGCGATAATTGTCCCTATGTCTTCTCTGAACTGACAAATAGACAGCAGGAATCATGGTCACCTGAAGCAAGCATTGACAGTGCTATTGTTTGCAAATGACAATCAGGCACTCAGGAAAGAGCGTTTTGCTTTGTGATATAATAACTCCCTATGACATATGTGGTCATGTGTTCTTTTGTATATGAATCCCAGCTGTTTTGACCCTCAGGGTCTTCAGTCTGTATTAAAAAAACCTGGAACACAGACCAATAGCTTACATAAGTAACAGAAAACACACTCTCAGCACTTCTAAATAAATATGTTAAGGTACTGTGCTTTTTTGTGTTAATTTCTTAGTTATATCTTTTTCAAAATAGTTGAAACAAAACCAACTTTTCCATGTGTCTTTGCAGTCTCATGCATAAAGAGTTTCTACATTGCTGCTTCTGCTGAATACTATTGGTCAGTCATCATTATACATTTATGGCTTTGTCATCTTTAAAATCTATTGTACTTGTAATAATGTCCTGGGGGTATTCCTCCGTTGACTGTCCAGAGATGCCAACTGTCCCTTCTACATCCCAAGAACCTGGCAGATTTTCAAGGCTTAGTGAACTAATTGCTCCTTGGCTAAAACCTTCTTCAGATCTACTTGGCAGCACAAGCTGCAGAGAAGTGTCAGATGATGAACACATAGATGGGGAAAGAGTTGCAGAGATAGACTGCAGAGGAGTTAATGTGGTGTCCGAATGAGGAGATGTACACTTCAAATAAGAATATTGGTCAGCCTGAATAACTTGATAATGTGACGGAGAATATCCAAGGCCTGCCGTGTAGTAATATTCACCTTCTAATGAATTATCTACATTTGATCCATTTCTTTGAGGGCTGCTTCCTACACTGGAAGGATCCATGTTCCACAAGTCAGATACAACTGTACCTTGACACAGCTGTGTTGGAGTTCCAACCAGGGAACCTTGCCTTTGCATGCAAGCTTGATTTGTTGTCCATGTCATTCTAGTTTGCATCTGATCCATTGGAGAACCTATTGTAGTACCCATTCCATCTATCACTGTACCATAAGTTGAATAATATCCAACTGGTCTTTGTGCAGCTAACAAGTTTTCTAAAATATTCATGACAATCTTCATATCTTTGCTGAGCTGGGATACTTCATGAGTTAAAGTACTGACCTAGAAAAAAAATTATTAACAGAAACATGGTGTTATCACAGTCGACAATATATCTAGACAATATATCTAGCAAAATAAACAAAAATTTCATTTTTCTACAAACCTCTAACGGACCATTTATGGTAGACATTATAAGGGTAAAAAAAGGTATTTTCTATGACCACATATTTTGGTAATTTAAAATGAATGTCAGTCACCTACTTTGTGACTTTTTTACTTGCTTGCAGAATATGTTCATAACTTCAAATTTTACCTTGTTATTTTGCATATACCGGTAGCTTTTTTATATTATTTTACTAGTAGCTATATGCATTCAACAGAATACAACCAAGATCTGTGCTGTATTACTGATGAAACAAAAATGCTTAAATAATAATCCATCCAGATAGTATATTGTTCATACTGTATATATACAGTATACTGCACATATGCATTGCATGGGTTGCAAGAGGTTAAATTGCAACAAGAGACACAATGAAAGCTTTTGGGGTTAAATAGGTGGCTCAAAAATTGGTGCAAGACAGAAGAGTTAGGTTTCCAGAGAACTGGTTTGACTTCTTAGTTGGGCACAAGTTCTTTGAGAGGGATGAACTGCATCTTAAAATTATAAAGTATCTAACATTCTAACTAACTGAGTGTACTTATAGTTTTAGATCACGATCTTACTCAATGAAAATGTGATCCAGTCACTGGCAACAAATCCACAATAGCAGCATCGCTAAAGAGACAATTCACCTGCTTTTAAGAATCTCATTCACCAGAAAGGGAGTAGCGATGGCCTACTATTCACTGGTTTGCAGGTACGTATTCATGCTGCTGTCTCAGCAATTCTTTCCTGGCAGCAAGCTTGAGATTATGACACCATAATACCATTTCATATATTGCTCTATAGCCTCTAATAAACTAATTGGAATGAGGATCCGTGATGAACCTGGGTCTTAGAACAAATCTAGGACAAATCAGAGGATAACTACCCCTTATACCCTGGGAGCCCATTGGGACATTTCAGCAACCTGACCACATTTAACAGCTTGTTCTTGCTAAACTTTTTTTTTTTATCAACACCTACACTAAAGGTATCAAATTTACAACTATTCCTAAAAGTATTTATTTTAACATTTTCCTTCAGCAAAAGTAAAGGTAAAGAAATAACCTTTAACACCTTAACCACTTCCTGCCCGGTCAATAGCATATTGACGTCCAGGAAGTGGTTCTGTTAGCCTGACTACAAATGGGCACTGACTGGCACCTTTATGTACAAATAAAAAAAAGTGATGCCCAGCAATGCCACCCATCAGTGTCATCAGTGCCACCAATCAGGGTCCAGCAGTGCCACCTATCAGTGCCCATCCGTGCCCATCAGTGCCCACCCACAAGTACCCATCAGTGCCACCCCATAAGTGCCCATCAGTGCCACCTATGAGTGCCCATAAGTGCTGCATACCAGTGCCACCTATCAGAGCCCATCAGTGCCACCTATCAGTGCCCATAAGTCCCGCCTATCAGTGCCCATCAGTACCGCCTATCAGTGCCCATCATCAGTGAACGTCAGTGCCACCTCATCAGTACCACCTCATTGGTGCCAACTCATCGGTGCCCATCAGTGCCGCCTTATCAGTGCCCGTCAGTGCAGCCATATCAGTGCCCATCATTGAAGAGGAAAGCGTACTTATTTACAAATAATTTTAACAAAAACAAAGAAAAACTATTTTTTTTTCAAAATTTTCGGTCTTTTTTTATTTGTTGCGCAAAAAATAAAAATCGCAGAGGTGATCAAATACCATCAAAAGAAAGCTCTATATGTGGGAACAAAAAGATACAAATTCTGTTTGGGTACAGTGTTGTATGACCGCGTAATTGTCATTCAAATTGTGACAGCGCTGAAAGCTGAAAATTGGTCTGGGCAGGAAGGTGTCTAAGTGCCTGGTATTGAAGTGGTTAACCTATAACTTTGTCTTCTATTATATTCTTTTCCACTGAAAACAATGTATTAACTGTAGCAAAGAGCATGGTTTACTTATCTATTAACCAAAAATATTTAGGTCACTTTAATGCCACTAGTCTAGAGAAAATAAATAGACCAATTTGTAAAGAATGATGTTGCCCTGTCCTGACAGCATATCCTCATTATAAACATAAACTCAGCTGTCAGCTACATAGATAATGTGACAGGTACATTATTTACTGACATTCGAAGTTACAAATGCCACCAATTAGTCTGAATAATATAATTGCCTAGCTATTTGATTTCTGATATAGATTTGACAGATGAATAAAATGGTATTTTGTGGGCTTGAAAGAAATGCTTTAAATAACATTTTAACAGTCATTAAAAATCTTAACACAGATTTTAATTTAAAATTATGATGGCACCAGGCGTTTGTTTTCAGACTGAATTTTGCTGAGCAAATGAGCTATTAGTATTTATGCCTTCTGCCCCTGATGCAATGCAGAGATTTAGGGTGGTCATATACAGGTGCTTTTTTGCTGTGCTAAGTGTTGGCAAAGTTATATTTGCTAGAGGAACATAGATATCAGTGGCGTACATGAGATTCAAGGTCAGTCCAATAATTACTGTTTATGGGCAAAAGGGGCAATTGCATGGGGACCACTAGAACCAGCTTTAGCTTTAGGTAAGCCACCATCAAGCATAGTGTCAGAGGTCAGAAAAAGCATGCATTTGATATATTGGTCTTGAGTTTTTATGTTTAACCACTTCAATACAGGGCTTTTAAACACCCTTCCTTACCAGAGCACTTTTTGCGATTCGGCACTGCGTCGATTTAACTAACAATTGCGCGGTCGTGCGACGTTACACCCAAACAAAATTGACGTCCTTTTTTTCCCACAAATAGAGCTTTCTTTTGGTGGTATTTTATCGCCCCTGCGGTTTTTATTTTTTGCGCTATAAACAAAAGAAGAGCGACAATTTTGAAAAAAAAAACACAATATTTTTTACTTTTTGCTATAATAAATATCCCATTTTTTTAAAAAAAAAAACAATTTTTTTCCTCAGTTTAGGCCGATACGTATTCTTCTACATATTTTTGGTAAAAAAAATCGCAATAAGCGTATATTGATCGGTTTGCGCAAAAGTTATAGCGTCTACAAAATAGGGGATAGATTTATTGAATTTTTTTTTTTTTTTTTTTACTAGTAATGGCGGGGATCTGCGATTTTTTTTTCGTGACTGCGACATTGCGGCGGACACTTCGGACACTTTTGACACATTTTTGGAACCATTCACATTTACACAGCGATCGTTGCTATAAAATTGCAATGATTACTGTGTAAATGTGACTGGCAGGGAAGGGGTTAACACTAGAGGGCGCTGGAGGGGTTAATGTGTGTCCCTAATAGGAGTGATTCTAACTGTAGGGGGAGGGGACTTAAGGGGAGGAGACCGATCATGTGATCCTCCGTACTGGGATCACATGATCGGTCTCCTCCCCACTGACAGGACGTGGAGCTGTGTGTTTACACACACAGCTCCACGGTCCCGCCCGG
The DNA here is from genome assembly GCA_028564925.1 of Lithobates sylvaticus. NCBI lineage: Eukaryota > Metazoa > Chordata > Amphibia > Anura > Ranidae > Lithobates > Lithobates sylvaticus. The sequence goes on from CM053030.1 coordinate 413,082,484, forward strand.
TCCCGTTGTTTTAACGGGCAATCGCGGGTGCCCGGCGGACATCGCGGCCGCCGGGCACTCGCACCGGGTCCCGAGCAATGCCGCCGGCGCGCGCGCGCCCCCCAGGCGGCCGGGAATCCGAGGACGTCATATGACGCCCACCCAGGATGGTAGATCCACCTTGTGGGCGTCATATGACTATGGCCGGGTATTGAAGCGGTTAACCACTTCCCATCCCGCCCACTATCATATGACATCTGCTGGAGGGATCTTCCATTCTGCGCAGGCGTCATATGACGGCCTGGGCTTCCCGGCCGTCTGGGGGGCGTGCATCACTCGGGAGCCGCAATCACCCGTTTACAGAGCAGGACCGTGGATCTGTGTGTGTAAACACACAGATCCATGTCCTGTCAGGTGAGAGGAGACTGATCATGTGTTTCCAGTACAGAGAACTCACCGATTGGTCTCCTCCCCCTACAGTTAGAATCACTCCCTAAGTAACACAGTTAAACCCTTGATCGCCCCCTAGTGTTAACCCCTTCCCTGCCAGTGACATTTATACAGTAATCAATGCATCTGTATAGCACTGATCGCTGTATAAATGTGAATGCTCCCAAAATGGTGTCAAAAGTGTCCGATATGTCTGCCACAATGTCGCAGTCACAATAAAAATCAGAGATCGCCGCCATTACTAGTAAAAAAAAAAATAATAATAATAAAAATGCCATAAAACTATCCCCTATTTTGTAGACACTATAACTTTTGTGCAAACCAATGCAATTTTTTTTTACCAAAAATATGTAGAAGAATACATATCGGCCTAAACTGAGGAAAAACATATTTTTTTTTTTAAATTGGGATATTTATTATAGTAAAAAGTAAAAAAAATGTGGGGGTTATTTATGAAAGGCAAATCCACTTTGCACTGCAAGTGCACTTGAAAGTGCACTTGGAAGTGCAAACGCTCTAAATCTAAGGGGTAGATCTGAAATGAGTGGAGACTCTGCTGATTTTACATTTAATCATGTGCAAGCTTAAATGCTGTTTTTTTATATTCCTTGCATGTCCCCCTCAGATCTACAGCGACTTTACTTCCAAGCGCACTTTCAAGTGAACTTGCAGTGCAAAGTGGATTTTCCTTTAGTAAATAACCCCCGTTGTGTTTTTTTTCGCTTTTCTTTTGTTTATAGCGCAAAAAATAAAAACCACAGAGATGATAAAATACCACCGAAAGAAAGCTCTATATTTGTGGGGAAAAAATTATAAAAATGTAATTTGGGTACAGTGTTGCATGACCGCGCAAATGTCATTGAAATTGCAACAGCGCTGAAAACTGAAAATTGGCTTGGGCAGAAAGGGGGTGAAAATGCCCTGTATTGAAGTGGAGATGGCCACCTGAATCCTCCGCTCTGCGCAGTCGGACCATTTAAGCCGGCATTATAAAGCACAGAACGAGCAGAGACGAAGCCCACACATCTCCACATGCGCCGGATCACCTCTGGAAGCTAATGTACCGATCGGTAAAGTATAAGACAAAGAACCGGCAGCCCCAGAAATTCTCCCTACCCCCAGGCAGAGGGAAAGGCAAGATGGCGCCTGAGCCTCCAGAGGCAGATGATGCTACTCAGCTCTCTGCTGAGGACCCAGTGTCTCCTATAGACAGCCTGCAACAATTTCCCTCAGACCTGGTGAGCCCTTTCCCTGTGGACTCAGACAGCATGCTGGCTAAATTTTGCAGCATAGTGAGGGATGAGATCTCGGCAGCCTCCCGCAAGCTCTTCTCAGACCTGGTGAGGGGCCTTAAAGAGATAGGCCACCATACTAATCAATTAGAGCAGCGTATGGATTTCGTCACTACAGTGCTGGAGGGACATGAGGAGGAGGTGGACAAAATGTCAGCGGAACTCAAGGCCCTAAAAGACAAGTTGGAAGATGCAGAAAATAGAGCCTGCAGGGACAATCTCCGTATACGCGGTATTCCTGAGGTTATCACGAACCTGCAGGGGACAGCTACCGCCTTCTTTAAGGAACTGGCCCCCGAGATCCCAGTGAATAGGCTAGAATTTGATCGCATCCACAGATCCCTGGCCCCCAAACACACAGATGGCCCCCCAAGAGATGTCATCATTAAACTTCATTATTACCGCACCAAAGAGAAACTACTACAAGCCGCAAGAGAACAGCATGACCTCTCTTTTCAAGGTAACTCTCTCCAGCTGTTCGCCGACCTTTCACCGGTCACAATCGATAGAAGGCGGGGCCTCAAACCCTATCTTCAAATACTACAAACCCAGAGGATCAAATATAGATGGGGATTCCCCTTTAAGCTATCGTTTTCTCACATGGGCCGTCAGTTCCACGTCACTTCTCCGTCTGACCTGAGACGCCATTTCCAGGAATTGAAGCTGGACCTACCCTCATCCCCAATGGATGTACCGTCCTTCTCCAGATCGGGACCCTCGCAGCCCCCTTGTCAGCCCTCCCAGGCACCTCAACGTTCTCAACCTGGATCCCAAGCGCTGCGGGATCTACAGGCCTAACGTGTCCACAAGTCCAACAACGGCTGAAGGTACTTTATCTACATCTTTGTGATGTTTAGTCTTTCTTTTTCGCAGCCTGACCCTATGCCACAGCCAAAGAACCTGGTTTACCTGCAAGCTTTCTACCTGGAATAAGGTGTGCTTTGGAACATGCCCTTTGCCTTACTAATACCCTGCTCTGACATTTACTTCAGAAGAATCCATAGGCCGCCCCACCTGTGAAATGGTGGCGGAGGGTGTTGACTTCCTCCCCCTTGCCCCATGCAGAGACACGGATATTAGATAATAACCTTTCTCACACAGTTCTATCTCAGATAATTTGAGTTTTTATACAGGCTTTTTTTTTTATATTTTACTTTTTCAATTGCTTTTCCAATTTGGTTTTGGTTCCTGTTCCCGCATCATAGTCCTCCATTTTTGCTGGGAGGCTTGGTGGGAACTGGAGGGGAGGCGGGGTTGCGTGGGTCCCCCTGGCCATCCGGGGCGATGGGCATTTTTCTGTTCTCCTCAGGGGGGCTGGGGGTCCTGGGTAGTTATGCCTTTACATGTTTTATATGTACCTAGCTAGTTACGTGGTTTTAGCTGGTTATTGATGTTCCCATTACCAGAAATGTCTTAGATTCTGTGCTAATAACATTTCAGTTGACTGTATTACTTTCCAACAGGCCGGTGGTTCAGACGGACCACTGCTCCCCCTATGTGCTGCTGTCTTGGCCAGTGTCCTACCTTATTGTGGGCCTTCCGGTCCACAAGAAGATGGATTTAAGTTTTTAAGGCTTACTCTAACTCGAGTTCTCCTTAATATATCTATGTTGGATGTCTTGTTCTCTCGTTCCCTCTATTTTCTGGTTTCTTCTACTCCCCACCCTCTTCTCCCTCCCTCTCAGTCCACGGGGTGTGCGGCTGGAATACTTCATAGGAGCGCACTCCCGACTCCATGACCCTCCACTGGTTGTCCCTGAATGTTCAGGGCATGAATTCCCCTCAGAAAAGGGTCAAGGTTTTTGGTCATACTAAACAGAGGGGGGTTCTGATTGCCATACGCAAATCGGTCCCGTTTATTTGCAGTAAATAAATAGCAGACCCAGATGGAAGATACTTAATTCTGCAAGGCACCATTCAAGACAATGAGGTGACCATCATGACTTACTATGCCCCGAATAAGAATCCAGGGCCTTTTCTGACCCATATCTGCACCCTGTTGGGATCCCACCAGAAAGGTATCCTTCTATTGGCAGGGGACTCTAATGTGACGTTGAACCCACTCCTTGACAACTACCCATCGGATCAAAAAAAAAACTCCCCCGCCGCAAAAACGTTCTCACACTCTCTGCGAAATCACGATTTGATAGACATTTGACGAGAACTCCATCCCCTAGGTAGGGACTACACCATTACTCCCATCATTCTCACTCCAGGATCGATCATATGTTTGAACACCTTCCATTGATTGATTCGATCTCCATCCTTGCTGCCCCATTGTCGGACCATGACCCAATCCTGACAGTCTGCCACTCCCTGCTCAGCAAACCACAGCACTCCCCCTGGGTGATGAACGACTCCCTTTTGTCTTTTAAAGCGATCCTTGAAGACATCCACAAAGCCTCCATGGAATATTTTAAATTTAACGCCAGATCAGTCTCGTCCCCAGTCACACTGTGGGAAGCATACAAGGCAGTCCTTCAGGGCCATGTTATACACCTAGCCTCCAAACAGGTTCACCGTGATTTGGAGTCACAGTTTGAGGCTTTGTCAACAGCCTTCAAGCAATCCCCCACCCCCGCCAACCGCAAACTCTTAGACAAAGCCTGTACGGATCTAGACCTATGTTTGACTGATGAAGCAGAACGCACTCTTCGCTGGGCTCGACAAAAATGGTACATGAAAGCGAACAAGCCTAATGCGATGCTAGCCATTAGATTATGTACCTTCACCCCGAAATTTGCTCCCATTGCTCTGCACCACCCGCCACAACACCCTTACTGGCAACCCCCAGTGAGTCCTGGATGAATTCCGCCTCACCAAACTTTACTGTGCCCCAGATCATTCCTCTACCCACGGACTTGACACCTTCTTGACAAATTTATCTTTGCCTTCCTGGTCTGAAACCCATGCATCCTTGATGGACCAGGATATACAAATCTCTGAAGTTCTTCAGAGCATTAAGAAATTGAAGGTGGGCAAAAGACCTGACCCAGATGGCTTTACAGCACTTTATAATCGAAAATTAGCAGAAGTCATTGCCCCCTATCTAACAAATATGTACAATTCAGTTAAGGAAGGCAATCATTTCACCCCAAACTTACTAACCACTAATATAGTCATGATCCCTAAACCTGACAGGGACCATTCATCTTGGGCAAACTTCAGGCCGATCTCCTTAATTAATATAGACATGAAAATCCTAACGAAGATCTTGGCCAATCGCTGCAACTCCTTTCTTCCTCGCCTGATAAAGAAGGACCAAGTGGGTTTTGTCCCAAGGAGACAGGCGGTGGACGCCATTAGACGTCCCCTTCAATTACAACATAACGTCCACAAAAGGTCCATAGAAACAATGTTCTTGTCATTGGTCATCAATAAAGCTGTCAAGGACTTTCCAGGCATTTCCAGCGTGAATGTGCGCATGCGCGGGAACGCAATTGGCGCCAAAACGGGCTTTAAAAGCCCAGCAGTGACACTCAGCCAGTGCTGTGTTGTCTTTAAGCTTCCTGCTTGTCAGCCACCCGAAAACCTGATCCGAAACCTGAACCTGTGATCTCCCGTTACCGACCCGGCTCTGTTTGGACTACTCTACCTTCTCCTACCCGACCCGGCTTGCCTGACCTTGTTACATCTGTCTTTGGTTACCGACTCCAGCCTGCCTACCGACTCTGCTATTGCCTGCTCCTATCATCTGATTGATCTGCTGTTGCCAACTGGACTGTCTGACCTTGCCTCTGCTGATTCCCACTTGTTTGATCCACCTGTTGCCTGGGTCTGTTGTATCCTGCTTCAACCACCTACAGCTGCAGTCCTACATCCTGCCATCCGCATACGGACATTACTGGAGGACCTTCCTGTTGGTTCCAACACCTTCCTCTACAAACCAGGCACTCCTACCCCACTGTGCTCACGTCACCACTGTCCCCATCTCCAGTGGCACGTGAACCAGCGCTGTATGAGAGGTCTCCTCCTACAAGTCAGGCTCTACGTCCAGGTACGTAACAGTACAACACAGCCATGACTGAGCCTGCAGGAGAGACCCCTCCCATGACAGATATCTGTTCACACCTGTCAGCCCTCACTCAAGCCGTAAAATCCTTACAAGACGGTTTACAGGGGACCGAACTAAATTCCGGGCCTTCCGCAGTGCTTGTCGACTTTACTTCGCCCTGCAACCCCGGACTTTTTCACTTGAAGCCACTAAAGTGGGGTTTGTGGTCTCCCTACTGTTAGGAGAACCACAGATCTGGGCACACCGACTTCTCGAAGAGGACTCTGTTTTGATTCAATCACTAACGGCCTTCTTTGAAGCTATGTCCCAACTTTATGAAGACCCTGAACGGGTCGCCACAGCAGAGGCATCCTTAACTACACTTCAGCAGGGTCGCCGGGCGGCCGAGGAGTACATTTCGGATTTTAGACGCTGGAGTGCGGACACTCAATGGAATGATGCAGCTCTACGGCATCAGTTCCGCATGGGCCTATCAGAAGGACTGAAAGATGAATTGGCCCGGGTGGGCATACCTGATACTCTTGAGGCCTTAATCACCCTAACCATCCAGATTGATCGCCGCCTTCGGGAACGTCGCACAGAACGGGCCTACCAACATAATCGCCCTACTTGGGTGACTGCTAAAGCTCCAATTCCGGCTGCCCGCTACTTACCACCACCCAACTTCCAGCCGATCCGCCCTGCACCGGACGCCTCCGAGCCAATGCAGCTGGGACTGATTCGACCCACCTTAACCCCGGAAGAGCGCACACGTCGCCATCAACTTAACCTCTGCCTGTACTGTGGAACAACAGGACACTACGTGCGCAACTGTCCGGTCAAGATGCGTAAGTGCTTTTCCTCTGTTCCTGCCAGTCTCTCAGCACTTTCTGCTAACACAACCCACATTGCTCTCCCTCTCTCATTGCAGCTCCAAGGAAGGACAATTCCAGTTAAAGCAATTATTGATTCCGGAGCATGCAGTTGCTTCATTGATTCTGCCTTCGCCAACCAACACAACATTCCCTTACGGAATAAGACCCACCGACTTTCAGTCTTCTTGGCCGACGGCTCCCGCATCAGCTCCGGACAGGTGACCCAAGAGACTTTTCCCGTACCTGCCATCACCTCCTTCCAGCATAAGGAGCTTCTGATCCTTGATGTGATCTCTTCCCCGTTGTTCCCAATCATCCTGGGCATTCCCTGGCTTCAGGCCCATAATCCCTCCATCAATTGGACTACCAGAGAAATCAGGTTCTCGTCCCCCTACTGCCAAGAACATTGTCAAAAGGAGTCTACTCAATCCTCTGTCACCCTATTTTGCATGGACATTGATCAGAACCTACGCCAATCAGTACCCGAACCGTATCATGGGTTCCTCGATGTTTTCAGTAAAAAGGGAGCAGACTCTCTTCCACCCCATCGGGCATATGACTGCCCAATTGAACTCTTACCTGGGGCCGAAATTCCCTTTGGGCGCATTTTCCCTCTGTCAGAAAAAGAACAGGAAGCACTAAAAATTTACATCAACGAAAACCTGGAAAAAGGATTCATCCGCCCATCTACATCTCCAGCTGGTGCTGGAATATTTTTTGTGACTAAGAAGGATCAGACTCTCCGCCCGTGTGTAGATTACCGGGAGTTGAATAAAATTACGGTTAAGAACCGTTACCCGTTGCCCTTAATACCCGAATTATTCCAAAAATTAAGGTCTGCTACTATTTTTACGAAACTCGATCTAAGAGGGGCATATAATCTGGTCCGCATCCGGGCTGGGCATGAATGGAAGACGGCATTCCGAACAAGGTTCGGGCATTATGAATATCTGGTCATGCCCTTTGGTCTATGTAATGCACCTGCCACTTTTCAACATCTGATTAACGATGTATTCAAGGACTTCTTAGATATTTTTGTAATTGTTTATTTGGATGATATTTTGTTTTTTTCTGAATCCCTCAGCCAACACCGGGAACACGTTTGCAGAGTCTTGGACCGTTTTCGCCTACATGGACTATACGCAAAAGCAGAGAAGTGCGAGTTCGAGCAACAAGAGATCCAGTTTTTGGGTTTGATAATATCCGCGACCGGTATCAAGATGGACCCCCAAAAAGTATCTGCTGTTCTGGAGTGGCCTGCACCCGTCGATAAAAAAGGTATTCAACGTTTCATTGGTTTCGCAAACTTTTACAGGAAATTTATCAAGGGATTCTCTGCCATCATAGCCCCTATTACACGGTTGACACAACAACATGTCAGGTTTCATTGGAGTACGGAGGCTCAAGAGGCATTTGAGAGACTTAAAAGACTTTTTACATCAGCTCCAATTCTCAGTCACCCTAACCCATCTTTACCTTTTTTGTTAGAAGTTGACGCATCCGAAGTGGCGGTGGGAGCGGTCATTTCGCAAAGACAGGGTAAGGAGGATTTAATACACCCTGTGGGATTCTTCTCCCGAAAGTTATCGCCAGCTGAAAGAAATTACGATGTAGGGGATCGGGAGCTTCTTGCCATCAAGACCGCCTTGGAGGAGTGGAGGTATCTATTAGAGGGTGCGGCTCACCCGGTATTAATATATACCGACCATAAAAATTTAGAATATCTAAGATCTGCCAAACGTTTGAGACCCCGACAAGCTCGTTGGGCCTTGTTTTTCACTCGCTTCTGTTTCCACATCACTTATCGGCCAGGATCAAAGAACGTCAAACCAGACGCATTGTCACGCATGCATGATAACCCTAAGGACTCACCTGCTCCTGACACGATTCTACCCACAAACAGTTTTTTGCTCTTACACACAGATCTCTTAACTTTAATCAAGGAAGCCTCTTCCCACTCTCCAAGACCTCCAGGAACCACCTTGACATCTCGAGATGGCTTGCTATGGAAGGGAAGTCAAATCTTTGTCCCTGAAGATATTCGAGTTAAGGTACTAACATTGTTTCATGATCATCCCTTAGCAGGACATTTCGGGGTACGGAAGATTCGTGAACTTGTACAGCGTACATTCTGGTGGCCCAATTTAAGGGAGTTTTGTGAAAAGTACGTCAATTCCTGCTCCATCTGCTCACGGAACAAGACTTCAAGGAACCGAGCCTGGGGACTGCTTAAACCTTTACCTATACCAGACAGACCTTGGAAAATGATTTCTATGGACTTTATAGTCGAACTACCCCGCTCTGAGGGGTGCACAGCCATTTTTGTGGTGGTAGATCGCCTATCTAAGATGGCCCATTTTGTGCCCCTGAAGGGAACCCCATCCGCTACAGAGACAGCCCGTGTATTCATTAAGGAGATCGTCAGACTACACGGAGTACCTGCAAATATAGTCTCCGACAGAGGGGTACAATTCACCTCACGCTTCTGGAAGGCACTTTGTGAAATCTTGAAGATTGAGCTTTCTCTCTCCTCAGCCTATCACCCACAAACTAATGGGCAGACAGAGAGAACCAACCAAACCCTCGAGCAATATATCCGATGTTTTACTTCCTTTTCTCAGGACAATTGGGTTTCCCTGCTGCCTCTAGCGGAATTCGCATACAATAATGCCAGTCACTCAACCACTAACCAATCCCCCTTCTTTTCCAATTATGGTTTTCACTTGACTTTTTTACCAGATTTTGTTTCAGAATCCCCAGTTCCGGCAGTCCAGAAAACAGTGGAATTCCTCAAACGCAACAATCAGGTCCTACAAGAAGCTATGTCCAAGGCCCAGGCAGATAGCAAGAGGAACTTCGACCAAAAGAGAAGGGGGGAGCTGGTTCTGCAACCTGGAGATCAGGTATGGCTGTCTACATCCAATATCAAATTGATGTGCCCTTCTAAAAAACTTGCACCTAAATTTATGGGACCTTTTCCTGTTAAGAAGAAAATTAATGAAGTGGCCTATGAACTGTCTTTACCTGATTCTCTTAAAGTTCACCCGGTATTTCACGTATCTTTGTTAAAACCTGCTGTGCCTAATCCCTTCCCTGACAGAGGAACTGACCCGCCTGAACCTGTTTTGGTGGATGGTAACCAGGAATATGAGGTGGAGGCTATTCTCAATTGTAGAAGAAGACATGGGCAAGTACAATTTTTGGTCAAATGGAAAGGGTACGGTCCAGAAAGTAATTCCTGGGAACCAGACAGTAATTTACATGCAAAACGGCTAGTTCGTACTTACCTGATTGCCCACCCTGAGAAGGCAAGCCGCCTGGGCATCCGGAGGCTGCCCCTTGTGGGGGGGCAATGTCAAGGACTTTCCAGGCATTTCCGGTCCTTCCGTGCGCACATAGGTGCGCGGCGGGCGCGCGCGCGTGCACGTTAGCGCGCGCGTGCGCGTTAGCGCGCGCGGCGGCGCGCGCGTGCATGTGCGCATGCGCGGGAACGCAATTGGCGCCAAAACGGGCTTTAAAAGCCCAGCAGTGACACTCAGCCAGTGCTGTGTTGTCTTTAAGCTTCCTGCTTGTCAGCCACCCGAAAACCTGATCCGAAACCTGAACCTGTGATCTCCCGTTACCGACCCGGCTCTGTTTGGACTACTCTACCTTCTCCTACCCGACCCGGCTTGCCTGACCTTGTTACATCTGTCTTTGGTTACCGACTCCAGCCTGCCTACCGACTCTGCTATTGCCTGCTCCTATCATCTGATTGATCTGCTGTTGCCAACTGGACTGTCTGACCTTGCCTCTGCTGATTCCCACTTGTTTGATCCACCTGTTGCCTGGGTCTGTTGTATCCTGCTTCAACCACCTACAGCTGCAGTCCTACATCCTGCCATCCGCATACGGACATTACTGGAGGACCTTCCTGTTGGTTCCAACACCTTCCTCTACAAACCAGGCACTCCTACCCCACTGTGCTCACGTCACCACTGTCCCCATCTCCAGTGGCACGTGAACCAGCGCTGTATGAGAGGTCTCCTCCTACAAGTCAGGCTCTACGTCCAGGTACGTAACAAAAGCCTTCGACACCTTGTCATGGCCCTACCTGACACAGGTCCTTGGACACTACGGATTTGGCACCTCCTTCGTGAGCTGGGTTTCAGCTATATATGATTCCCCCCAGGCCAAGGTGAAATATAATGGGTTTGAATCGTCTTCCTTCACTATTAAGGGGGGCACTCGTCAAGGTTGCCCACTTTCCCCACTCCTATTTATCCTGACACTGGTGCCCTTTGGCGGAGGCCATCTGATCCCATCCGGACATTTCGGGGCTGGAAGTTGTCAATGTTTGCAGATGACATCCTGCTAACCATTACTAAAACCAGAATTACCCTCCCTAATATGCTTTCTCTTTTGAGTACCTTCTCCACGTTTTCAGGCCTATTGGTCAACCTATCGTCCTCTGAGCTAGAATCCCAACAATCTGCATTCTCCTTTTAATGGTTAAATTCATTACCCTACCTTGGGATCCGGCTCACTTCAAGATACTCAGACTTATATCAAGCCAACTTTCCCCCACTATTTGGGAAACTGGCAACTATGCTTTCCTCCTGGTCCACCCTCACGCTGTCCTGGTTTGGAAGAATTACAACTATTAGAATGACTTATCTCCCAAAGATGCTCTATTATTTCAGGGTTTTACCAGTCCAGGACCCTTCTCACATCCTGCGGATACACCAACGCAAAATCATGCAGTTTATCTGGGGTTCTGTAAAGCCCAGGATCAAAAAGAAGGTTCTATATGCCTGCAGGATCAATGGTGGCCTCTCTGTTCCTAATTTATATGCTTACTATACAGCGGCGGCTATTGCCCCATTATCTCATCTTCACGAGAAGCATCAAATGCCATTGTGGGCCTCCCTTGATCTGGTGGATTCTCACCCTATACCCCTAGCCTCCCTCCCTTGGCTCCCTAGAGCCCATCGCCCGTGTAATATTGGCCCATGTCTGGCCCACTCACTCACCAGTTGTGGAACTCGTCAAATACTTGGTAGGTCTGATCTCCCCACATCTCCCCCTACTCCACCTTCTTCAATGCCCCTTTTTCCCACCGGGCTGTGAGGGCCCGCTTCAGTTTAAGTGGCAGACCAAGAACGGCTTTGTGGATGTCCACTCCATGTTTACCCCACTAAGATCATTTCATTTACTGCCCTGTGTTCCTCTCATGATATCCCCCTTAGGGAACATTACCGGTATATGCAACTCCAACATTTCCTCCAATCCCTTATAAAATCTCGACCAACCCCTTACACTTTGACCCCTTTCAAAAGTCTTTGTAGATCACGACCCCAGTCCTCGGGTTTGATTTATTTAATATATGCAGCCATAATAGGCTCCAAGAAACCACCCTTGAGACCATACCATCTCCAGTGGGAGGCGGAGCTGAGAAAACGATTAGACCCAGAGGACTGGCAGGTCATTTCCTGGGGAAACCGATTATAGAATTACTATGACCAGAACGCCAACCGGCGTCACATATTTTTACTGCAGCTAAATTGACCATAACAAAAGCATGGAAGACCCCGGCTCTCAGTTTAAAAGCAGTTAAAAACTGTGTAAACGATATTATGGTTAATGAGAAGCTGACAGCCGTGTTGTCTGATACACATGACAAATTCCTCCGGACCTGGCAAACATGGGTGACAAATACTCACCCTTCCCGATTTGATCCAGCATTACTCTATCTCTATTATGCCTCCTCTGCCCCCACCCCGTGGACTCCCCCCCTTATCTTTCACCCCCCTTCCTTCTTTCCTCTGCTTCCCCCTCTCTTTTTCTACCCTACACACCTATTCCATTCTCCTTCTGGTCTTCCCCTTTCTCATGCTTTCTTTCTACCTTCTCTCTTCCATGTTTCATTGGCCCACAGGCTAGGTCCTGCTGGGATTGGACACATGGTGAGAAAATGTTTACGGGTATATACTAAGTTTACAGGTATATATTAAGTATGCTCAATAATTTTGGTGTTTTCCTTTTTCAATGCTATGTTCTACATTATCTCTCGACACTGATGCCATGGTAGACACTGCAAAATCACCTATACACAAGTACAATTTAGCATGTTACCACACAATCAGGATCTCCGGATCTCATAAGATCGCCCCTGAAACCTCAGGATCTGACACAAACTCTTGTGTCCCGGACTAATATTTTTGATGCCTGATGTATATGCGAATTTGTATATAGGATGTGTCCAACTCTGTTCCTTCCATTCTCCCCATTGTTTCTTTGCCTAGATGCTAACATATTTGCTAGATTGTCTTTTTTCAAAATATGGTATCCTTAGAGACCATCAATCAAAATCCTATACTACTGTTTATGTGTAGTAAATATTGCTTAAAACATCAAATCAAAATCTCCAGTGAAATCACATCCATGAATAATGGACATCCCTAAAATAGCTGTACATTGTTTTATTACACATTCTTTAGAAATGCAAAATATATTATTTATTTTTTCTATGATAATATAAATGTGAGTCTCATACTGCACATGAGTCAGTAGAAACCTTTACTGAATTTCTTATTCACAAATTATAGTTATTTACCACTGAGGTGAATAATCCAAGTCAGTTGTTTCACATTAGTTCTAATGGATTAAACATTTCAGATTTACATCTTTGGGAGCTATCTTTAATGGATTAAATGCATATTCTAACTAAGGTGCCTAATGCACCATTCATATGTAACAAATACTATAAACAAATTTCTAGAAGGATGCTGCACAATAATTGTTTCTTAGGAGCTTAGGAGCTAGCCTTATCCACAGGACTTTACCCTAGAAGCCTGGAGAGGGATAATGGTATTTATGTGTTGTAAAATGTGAACACATAATTGGGACAACACCATCTGAGGCTTAATGTACTAAACTTTGATATACAAAATTATATTCCCACTGTGGTAATTATGTAACAGCACCCAAATTGGGAGGGGACTTTACATCTAAAGTAATGTAGTAATTAAAAGCAGTGCTTTAATCAAATGCAAACCAATTATTCAATTGTGAAATCAGCACAGGTATTTTAAAGATGAAAAAAAGCCCAACACAGTAATTACTGAATAACTTCTTAGGTAACCCAACAAAACCCAAGTTGATGCTTTGTTAGGGGTATTATTGTTTAAAACACCCCCTCCCTCCTTGTTGAAGAACCTGAGTGCCCAATGGCATTTTGGCTAGTATCAGCATGGAAGGGTCCTGATCCATTAAGTTCTTCATTGACTAGCATGCCAGGCTTTAAACTTTGGCAAAGCATAGAATATTGCATGCCTTTTATTTATTTATTTCTCCTTGTCATTGTTTCTGCACAATGACATAAGCAGTCCAGGACCTGTGCAATACTAACTTCCCACCCAAGAGATAGTTATCAAGGGTATTCATAAAAGGATACCTCAGCTATGAGTAAGCACTGATTTCAGTGTAAAACGCGTCAGTTGTGCTGTATCGCTTTTGCTGTGGATCGCGTCATGCAATTTTTATTTTACAATAAAAGAAGCAAGAAAACAGATTATTTTCGGAGTGCGGCTATCCAGAGTTTTTTCTCATCCTCCCCTATCTATGCATGCATTAGCCAGCACCTGTGGCTCCTAGTCTGGAAGAGAAGTGATTATCTTGGTGGATCGGCCTGGAGCGGTGGCTCCCTTTTCTCGTATTCATAAAAGGAGTTTGGACCACATCCTAGTATAGTAGCAATTGTATATGTTCCTCAGGACACAAAAGTTATTTGACTGACTTTAAGCCCAGGCTCACACTGAGCTGCAGGAATGAAGCCGTGTGAGTTTAGCTGAACCCGCACAATTTCACTCCCGCATGTCAGTCTCGATTTCAGCGGCGATTTCACAGACATCTGTGCGGGTTTCTGCACAGAAGTCAATGGAAATCGCAAGCTGAGATCGCAAAAAGTAGTACAGAAACTACTTTTTGAAATCCGTTTGGTGCCGCAAATGCAGCGTTGCATCGATTAGGACGGTGCCATTGCTGGCAATTGCCGCTGATTTGACATGCGATTTGACATGTCAAATCGCATCTCAATATGCACCAGTTTGAACCAGGGCTAAAGATGTGCTATCTCTGAGAATTTTTTTTTTTTTTAATTCACAGCCATGTTTAAAATTAAATACGTTTTGTAAGTGCTTAAAACTGTCCATATTAAAGAACCACATATAAAAAAGATGAATTGTGTGTATCCCCTTGTGTTTGCTAAAGCCTTGCTCTTAGGAGCACACCTTTAAAGTCCTACAAACTAAATTTGTGTTCCGAGGGACATTTACAGTACAGTAACATTTCATTCAAGTAAAATTTATGTTAACACTCTGCTTTTGTGAATTAGGTGTTAACGTTGCATAAGAAGGCATATACACTGTGATGCCTGTAAGTAACACTTCTTCCTTTAAGCAGTTCAGCCGTCATTTTGCTATAGACTGGGTGGGACTTTCCTCGTTCTGGGTGGACGGCATGCCTTTTGCGTGGCCGCACAGCAGCTAATCACTATACTGGCCCACTGCCAGTACCATGTGATTGCTGTGACCAATCACAGCAGATCACATAAGAATTGTAAACAATGGATAGCTTCCTTTCATGCCATCCATTGTATACAATTGTGTTGCTAGCTGTGATTGGTCACAGTGATCAAATGGTGCAGACAGAACCAATCACAGCCCATCTGTGCCACGTGAAGTTACTGAATTGAATAGGTTTCATTCTGTAGAAATGGTTTCTTATACCAATTAAATTTACTGGTTTAAGTAATCATAATGGGTAAAAAAAATTATTAAATCCTGAATTCCTTATATAACTCTTTATATAATTATGAAGCTGCCATTAGTGCTAAAATGTTGTCACTGATCTAACACACCTACATATATAGGTTTTCTAAAGTGACTTTACCCTTAGCTTAGTATATGAGGTGGTACTCTGCCGCCTTCAAACCATGTGCAAGCAAAAATACTGTTTTTATTTCCCTTGCACTTGATTGGGCATTATTTGCAAGTTTAATTTTCACCGCATTCACTAAGCTAAGGAGAAATCCCTTTGCAAAGTGCAAATTCCCTTGCAAACCGAGTAGCTTATTTTCCTTTGCAAAAGTAACCACATAGAATTAGCAAATACTTCAGGCCTAAGCAGAGCACATAGACCATTCACATTAGTCAATGCCCCTGAAGAGATAGTGTTCATTCTAACCTCCTCACTACAGTCATATACAAACACATGTTAGAATGAGCGTGTAAGATGGTCAGTCAATGATTATGCATTATAGGAAGTAATAGCTGAACTGGAGGAAATCCACACAAACACATACTGTATTGACATATGTAATCATCTTTGAACACAATTATACCTGTAGAGTAGAACGACTCAGGCTTTAGGAGTTATTTACAGTGAAGTGTCTTAAATATCAAATATCTGTGTTAGCTCATAGCAACCATCAATTACATTTGAATCAGAATTCATAAAAGACATTTAATAAAATAAATGTTTAAACTGACTGCTGTCTGAAGGAAGCACAAACAACTCTAATCTCCTAGCCTTCTTCTCACTAAGCCCCACTTTACCCTATTAAAGGGTCAGTTGACCCAATATTGATAGTTCCAGTTTTGGTACATGCTACATGTTTAAGCTAGGTTATATTCTGTAATATCTTTTCAAGGCTACAGTGTGAAATCTCTGCCAATGCCAGGACGATCCATTATCCCTGTTGGAATCTTCATTTATTTAATTATGAAGAATGCAGAAGGAAAACTAAAAACCCAAAGTTAGAGAAACACAAAAGAGTCAGAGTCTGCTATAATCACAAAAAAAAAAAAAAAATGTACCTCATGGTTAAGTCTTGTTATCTGTTGTTTGGTTTCTTCTGCTGTAATAAAAAGCATTGCTGGGTTGAAATCCAAAAAGTCTGTAGAATAAAAAAGAAAACAAGTGTAAACTTGACAGCATAATCATGCAAATAAAAAAATATTCAGTTTTAGAATAATTCTAATTTTAATGTTTCAACTCGCACAGGTATAAACTCCCTAGGGACTGCAGCAATTTTTAAACTTC
This sequence comes from Lithobates sylvaticus, assembly GCA_028564925.1. NCBI lineage: Eukaryota > Metazoa > Chordata > Amphibia > Anura > Ranidae > Lithobates > Lithobates sylvaticus. Next base: position 413,099,157 of record CM053030.1, read on the forward strand.
TGCTATGGACCTGTTTATTTGGAAATATACAATATACAGTATTATCATCTTTACCTAAATTCCTGTATTGCGTATACCTTGCTTCATTTGAGAAAAATTATGACTTTGTATGTCACAAGTCTAAGTCTAAGGTGGTCTTAAGCTGGCCATAGATGGATCACAGTTTGGCCGGTTTAGCAGGGACCAGACCAATATCTATAATAAAATATTTACAAAAATGTGAGGGGTGTACTCACTTTTGTGAGATACTGTATATGGCCATGCTGATGGTACAATATTCCTCATAGAATCAAAGGAGATATGCCCACATAGTGTGAATTAGCTTTGGGCAGACCTAATGCAGGTGATGTTGCCACGCTTACATGCAATCTCTGGAATATCTGGATTTATTTACTACTATGTTTCGTATACACAGCTCTGTTTTTATGATCTTCATGTGACTAGTCTTGCACTTTACTTTTAATAAATGTGTTTTATGGATTCACACTATGTGGGCATATCTGCTTTGATTCTATGAGGAATCTTGTACCATTATCCTTAGTTTACCCTGCATTTCAAAATATTACTATACAGCTCAAATCTCACTTTGGAATACAACTCTGGTTATTCTATTATAGACAAGAAAGAGATCCTCAGCGCACTCAAATATGTGGAGCATATAGCAACAGGGAAAGTCAATTAAAATTGCATGAGTAACAAGATGGTATATGGTTTGTGGGAAAACCCATCAATTGTATGTTAGGTCCCAAGGAATCCATATACAGTATTGAGCAGAAAGCAGGTGCTAAAACACTATGCCACCTTTATTCAGAGTAAATAACATATATAATGTGCCACTTACATCCAGAAGATAACAAATACACATCCCCACATGCGACTCTGTGCTGATGAAGCGAGGTACAGAATTCTGGATTCTGTTTGGCAAGATGTCGCTTCCTGTGATATCATTTCCTGTAATGCCATTTCCAGTCTGGTCGACAGTTGTTCCGGGTTTGGAATACACACTACTCACAATTGGCATTGGTCCATCCATCTTCCCATCCTCCCATGCTTTGTTTATCTGGTGGCCACAGGCGACTTAGATGGTACCTCGCTTCACCAGCACTGGGTCACATGAGGGGCTGTTAATTTGTTACATCTTCTGGATGTAAGTGGCCCACTATACATGTTTTTACATTTACTCTCATAAAAGAGGACATAGCAATTTAGCATCTGCTTTTGTTCAATATATGGATTCCTTGGGCCCTTCACAAAAAATATAACTGCACAACAAAATGATACCTTGAATAAATATGAATCCATCTGGCTTCCATAATTAGATCTTTTATTCTTTCCCTGATGATATAAACTAACCTCATTATGAAACCTCTTTGTTACGCTGGGAGGGGGATATCCCCCTTTTCCACTAAACCAATTTTCCTCCCCAGCTACTTTTTCCTCCCCATGTTACATTTTTAACCTAATGATAGACCTTTCAGTTCAAAATAAAAATAACTGTTTCTGGGTCTACGCCATTTCTCATATATCTACCTTTTTGACCTAGGCCTTCGTACGCCTCATAGTGTCCCCTATTCTGCTTTCTCTTACTTTATAACTCAATTATAATGTTTGTACAAATTGAAAACCAATCAGTTTGTCAGTCAACATCTAATTTGCCTAAACTCTATTGAAAAATAGATTTTTCTTCCTAGTATAAAGGTACACTTATTTGTTATGTATTTATTGTTTGAATGTAACCCTTTCAAAATAATTAAACCTACTGAATGTGAAAGAGTCATAGGTAATTATGACTGCATCTGACATTACATTTAACATAACAAAACCAAATGATTGCTAAATATTATCTTTAGAGTTGAGCGGACACCTGGATGTTCAGGTTCGACGGGTTCAGCAAACTTTGCAAAAAAGTTCAAGTTTGGGACCGAACTTGACCCCAAACCCGAACCCCATTGAAGTCACTTGGGACCTGAACTTTTGAGGACTAAAATGGCTCTAAAAAAGTTATGGAAAGGGCTAGCGGGCTGCAAATGGCAGCACAATGTTGTTAAGAGCATGGCAAGTGCTCTGCAAACAAATGTGGATAGGGAAATAACATAAAATAACATAAAATACATAAAAATTTTAATAATATGCTGGAGGCCCCCTTCTCAGAAGAAGAGGTACAGGAAATCATTAAGAACCTCAGAAACTCAACGGCACGATGCCACACATATGGTGGGAATGCCCCAGAATACACCCTTTGTGGAAAAAAATATTCAATTTAATCTATAAGCTTGCGAGAAAATAAAATACTTTGTAATTAAAAAATAAAAAATAATAATCTTGACCTAGGAGGACGAGGTCCATATGGAGTAGGAGGTTGAGGTGGCGGTGGATGTGGCGGTGTAGGTGGAAGCAGCGGTGGAGGAAGATGAGGTAGCCAACACTGGTTTTTGTTTTTAATTTTATATATTTTTTAAATTAGGGTACACCCCAAAAGTGTGAGAAAGATCAAAAATACAACAATGGCTGGGTAAGGCCGGTGATGTGTCAAATTCTGTCCCCCATCAGATAGTGTCCGCCCTGTACTGCGCTTGCTGTGATAACGCCCCCTGCCGTGCTAAATACACGTTCAGATAATACACTGGCTGCAGGGCAGGCCAGCACCTCCAAGGCATAAAGGGCAAGCTCAGGCCATGTGCCCAATTTGGAGACCCAGAAGTTGAAGGGGGCAGACCCGTCATTCAGTACGTGTAGGCGTGTGCACACATACTGCTCCACCATGTTGGTGAAATGCTGCCTCCTGCTAAGACGTTCCATCTCAACTGGTGGTGCTGGTTGTTGTGGCGTGCTGACAACGTTTTTCCACATTTCGGCCATGCTAACCCTGCCTTCTGAGGTGCCGGCGGTGACCCGGCTGCATTGGCGACCTCTTCCTCCTCCTCTGCCTTCGCCTTATGCTTCCACCATACCCCCGCTGTCAGGTTGGAATGCCACCAGCAGCACGTCTACCAGCGTGCGCTTTTACTCGTGCATCTTACGATCACGCTCCAGTGAGGGAATTAAGGACGGTACGTTGTCCTTGTGACGGGGATCCAGCAGCGTGGCCACCCAGTAATCAGCACCAGTTAGAATGTGGGCAACTCAGCGGTCGTAGCGGAGACACTGCAGCATGTAATCTCTCATGTGTGCCAGGCTGCCCAGAGGCAACGAAAAGCTGTCCTCTGTGAGAGGTGTATCGTCCTCTGTATCCCCCCAGCCATGCACCAGTGATGGACATGAGCTGTTCTGGGTGCCACCCTGCTGTGAACATGGTTCCTCCTCCTCCATCTCCTCCTCCTCATCCTCCATCTCGTCATCCTCCAGAACTGGGCCCTTGCTGGACAATTTTGTACCTGGCGTTTGTTGGTGCAGGAACCCACCCTCGTAGCCACTTGTGAATGACTGCCCTGAAAGCCTTGGTAATGATCCCTCTTCCTCCTCCTCCTCCTGTGCCACATCCTCTTCCATCATCCGAATCGTTTTTTCAAGGAGGCATAGAACTGGGATAGTAATGCTGAGAAGGCGTCATCGGCACTGGCCATGTTGGTGGAGTACTCGAAACAGCGCAACAAGGCACACAGGTCTCGCATGGAGGCCCAGTTATTGGTGGTGAAGTGGTGCTGTTCCGCAGAGCGACTCACGCCTGCGTGCTGCAGCTGAAACTCAACTATTGCCTGCTGGTGATTGCACAGTCTGGCCAGCATGTGCAAGGTAGAGTTCCACCTTGTGGGCACGTCACATATGAGGCGGTGAGCGGGAAGGCTGAAGTTACAGGCGAGCAGCAGCAGGGTGAGAATGCCAAAAGTGCGCACAGACGGCCTGCACTTTCTGCAGCAGCTCTGGCATATTGGGGTAATTTTTAAAGAACCTCTAAACCACCAAGTTCAGCACATGAGCCAGGCAAGGGATGTGCGTCAAACTGGCTAGGCCCATAGCTGCTACGAGATTTCACCCATTATCGCACACCACCAGGCTGGGCTTGAGGCTCACTGCCACCAACCACTCATTGGTCTGTTGTTCCATGTCCCTCCACAACTCCTGCGCAGTGTGGGGTTTTTCCCCCAAACAGGAAAGTTTTAAAACTGCCTGCTGTCATTTACCCCTGGCTGTGCTGAAGTTGGTGGTGAAGGTGTTACGCTGACTGGATGAGGAGGCAGTAGAGGATGAGGAATCGGAGTAGGAGGAGTTAGCAACAGGAGGCAAACTGAAGCGCCCTGCAATCCGCGGTGCTGGAAGGACATGCGCCAAACTGCTATCCGCCTCAGGCCCAGCCATCACTGCATTTACCCAGTGTGCTGTTAGGGAGATATAACATCCCTGACCATGCTTACTGGTCCACGCATCCGTAGTTGGTGGCCCTTGCCACAGATGGCGTTGCACAGTGCACACCTGATTTTGTCCCCCACTTGGTTGTGCAGGGAAGGGATGGCTCGCCTGGAAAAGTAGTGGCGACTGGGCATGACGTACTGTGGGACAGCCAATGCCATCAGGCTTTTAAAACTCTGCGTCTCCACCAGATGGAATCACAGCATTTCAAAGGCGATGAACTTTGAAATGCTGGCATTTAGGGCCAAGGATCGCGGGTGGGTAGGGGATACTTCCTCTTCTGCTCCAGTGTTTGGGAGATAGAGAGCTGAACGCTTCCATGGGACATTGTGGAGATGGTTGGTGACCCAGGTGGTAGTGTTGCTGGCAGATCCTCTGTTTGCGGGTTGGCAGGTTCTACTGTCACTACAGATGTGGATGAAGAGGCCGAGACTGCAGCAGAAGAGGAGCCAGAGACCTTTCTTGGTTTTTGAGGTGTCTACTCTACTCCAGGTCGTGCTTTGCACTTAAATGCCTGGTCATGCAGGTTGTGCTCAGGTTGAGAACGTTTATGCCTCGCTTCAGGCTCTGATTGCACAGTGTGCAAACCACTCATTTCTTGTTATTAGCACATTGTCTGAAAAACTGCCACGCTAGGGAACTCCTTGGACCTGGCTTTGGCTTGGACCTGGCTTTGGTGTGCCCGGTCCCTTGCTGCATTGGGCAGTAGCAGGTGTACTGTCTAGGGGACGGACACTCTGCTTTTGCACCCTGCTCCTTCTTCTGCTGTGCTGGTGGCTGTGCGACCACCGCCTATTCCTCCGAACTACACTGGTCACCTGCATGACCTTGATTCCATGTGGGGTCGAGGACCTCATCGTCCTCCACATCATCTTACACCCAGTCTTCACCCCTGCCCTCCTTGTCGGTCTGCACAATTGTGAAAGCAGCAGCAGTTGGCACCTGTGTTTCGTCATCATCCGAGACGTCCTCCCATGTACTCATCTTGAAACATAAGTGGTTGGGCATCGGTGCACACAATCTCTTCCACTTCTGGGGCAGGGCTAGGTGGATGGCCCTGGGAAACCCTGCTAACAGAGTCATCAAAAAGCAGAAGAGACTGCTGTATGATTTGGGGCTTAGACTGCTTGGCTGATTTGCAAGGGGGTGAGGTGAAAGACTGATGGACATCGGCAGCAGGTGCCAACTCTGATCTTTCAGCAGGAGACTGGGTGGAAGACAATGTGAAGGAACCAGAGGCACTGTCAGCAACCCAATCTACTATCGCCTGTACTTGTCCTGGCCTCAACATTCGTACAGCCGCATTAGGCCCGACCAAATACCACTGCAGGCTCTGTCACCTACTCGCACCTGAGGAAGGTGTTTCACTTGTGCGTGTAGCTGGCACAGATCGACCACGTCCTGCAACAGGAGCTCCACCAGCAGCACCACGACCGGAGCCACGTCCCTTCTTTGACGTTCTCCTCATATTTCTCAAATTTAGGATCTTGCCCCAAATGGGTGTTTTTTGAATAGCAGAATAGAGCAACAGTATCTAAAGGATGTATGTCACACATACAGATATGCAGAAAATGCTATTCAGAAAATTTTTTATTTTTTTTTGAATAGCAGAATAGAAGAACACTATCTAAATTGTGTATCTCACACCTACAGATATGCAGAAAACACTGCAAAATATATATTTTTGCCCTAAATTGGTGTTTTTTGAATAGCAAAATAGACCAACAGTATCTAAAGGGTGTATGTCACAGTAACATATGCAGTGCTGGTGCACTGAGCTTGCATAAAATGCCCGCCGACGCCAACCTAACTAACAGACTGATAAAAGTTATCTTTTCTCTGGCACTGGGCTCAGGGCAGTGTAAAAAGATGAGTAATTAGATTTCTGAAGCAGGACTCCTATCTAATTCTCTCCCTCAATACGGCAGCAGCCTTTCCCTACACTATCTATCTTTTCTCTGGCATTGGGCTCAGGGCAGTGTAAAAAGATTGTGAACTGCACCCACACAAGAAAATCACTGTAGATCGCTGAGTAATTAGAATAGATTTCTCAATTAGGACTCCTATCTAATTCTCTCCCACAAAGCAGCAGCAGCAGCAACCTTTCCCTACACTATTTATAGCAGAGTGACGTGCTGTGTGCCTCTAGCTTATATAGAGGCTGGGTCACATGCTGCACTGGCCAATCACAGCCATGCCATTAGTAGGCATGGCTGTGATGGCTTCTAAGGGCACACGAGTTAAACGAATGTTGATTGGCTGCCCTGCAGCTTTTTAAAAAGCGCCATTACATTGCCGAACACCGAACTCGAACCTGAACATACAGTAAGTTGTTCGGGTTTGCTCAACCCTAATTATCTTTATTTTGTTAAAAGAAAGCTTGTTTAGGTTATTGTGTTTTAGATGTGTATTCAAAATGACCGGAAGTCTAGAATACCCATACTGCTAGATGCTTGTCTACAATTAATTCTATATACGGTACTTGTATATTAAATGATCTTGGAAATGAACCTAACTACGATTATTCACAGATAAGACACAAATAAATCCCATATACATTTACTCATGCAAACAGGGTAAGAATGATAAAATAAATAAATACTTCAATTATTTTCAGATTGTTGAAAAAAACAGGCATAGAAGCAGCAGCTTTCCAATTACAAGAACACACCAACAATAAGAAAGACACAGCAGGGAAGATCACATAGCTATAACAGAGTTACTTGCCGTTGCCAGCAGTTGAGTTAATGAATATGTTACTGGGAGGGGTTTGACATGGCAATATATTGCAGCAGTATACAGTATGTGTTGCTGAGAAGACACTTTTAGAGCAAGCACTGCATACTGTAAAAATGTTTTCCCAAAAGGAACTGCTCTAAAGACTAGCGAAAATGATTGCTTTTCTTCACTATTGTCATAGCTATGTTAGTAGTAGCTCAATAAAACTCAATAAAATTTAGTCTGTGCTAAATTTACATTGACCTAGAAGTTCACATATTTCATAATGATATTTTTTGCTATATAAATAATAGCTGTCTTAGTTATTACCTCTTTGTAAGCGAAAATCCTGTTTTTCTTCTTCTGTGGAGAATTAAATAGTGATGGTTATTACCATTATTATAACCATTATTATGACATAAAAATAAGTCCAGCTGCACTCTTAATATGCTTTATTAGGAAGTACAGAAGACGGACATCACAAAGCATTGGGGACAGAGAATGGATAACGCATTTTGCGCTGGGTTACGATTAAGCTCCTGGTTGGCCTCAAAATGCATTATCCATCCTCTGTCTCCCACTGCTTTGTGATGTCCATCTTGTGTACTTCTTAATAAAGCATATGAAGACTGCAGCCATCCAGACTTTTTTGTTATTTGTATGTTATAGCAGCAGCTGAAGGGCTGGGCACGCACCTTCTTGAGAAGTGCTATGCAGTGAGTTAAGGAGCATGCATCATAGAGCAGTGTGCGTTACTCGGATCAAGCCGGTTTATTACCCTTATTGTTCTTAGTAATGTTAATAAAATGCTACATGTTCATGCATATTACTAAAGTAGGATTTCTCAGGTATGTGAAAAAAAGGGATGTGATAATAAATAGAATGCATTTGCATTTTTTTATTTTTTTTATTTTATGCTCAGAACAAAAAAAGTATGTAAAAAAATGTACATACTGAAGTAAATATGAACATTAAATATTACCATTTCATGTTTATATTTCAACCCCACAGGTAGGAGATTTGACATGCTTTCTAGGCACATATTAATTGCTTTGCTGAAATTTTTTTAACTATACTGCTAACAGTCTTGGTACTTAGTGTTTACACCTTGGTTTATTGAAAATGCATGGAGGAAATTACAAAACTGGTGTAGTGTAGTGGGTCATCTCATTGACATTCAAATCCCAATTAGCTCCTAAGCATTTGAGATCTTATTTGGGTTCCCCCAGGACTCCTCAGAATTGGTAGGAAAGCTCCCTATTCCCAGGAGAAAAGAATGATCATTACAAACATGTCACCCAGATTGGGGAGTAAAACTTGATACAGGTACTGTATGTAGAAAACTAGAGATTGTAGTATAATTCTCTGTGAGATAATGGACCACTGTTTAATTGGAATTTTTTTTAAACGTGATTTGAATATTTCAGTACCACATAAACCCAATGCTTTTCTGGATATTTCATAGAAGTACAACAGCAATAGATTTGTAGAGCTGAATGCAGCCTATAAAACAACCCTGCCATCAGAAAAAAAAACCTTTGATTACCATTAATACAGAATATAGCAGCAAGTTTTGATCCAAATAATTTAACTGTAAAGGACTAGTCTGGATGTAGAGAATGTCTAGTAAAAATGGGCATAATTATAACAAGCCAGGCTGATAGTCTATGAGAGCTCTGCCCAGGCTTATTTGTATAGTTGCACTGCCAAGGCCAGTAATTTCTATCTGGTTTGGCTAACTTTATGATGTGACAAATATGCGGTAAGAGAACAATAACCTTTCTGGAAAAAGAACTGCTGAATAGTGTGGGAAATGTGTCAACGTGATGTATATGCATAGGGAACATACTCACAGGAACTTGTTATCAAATGTTAAAGAAGAGTTATATCCAAATATTAACAAAAAGCTATGTTAAAGCAGAACTTAGATACATATTTAAAACTCACAACATAGTAGGAAAATAGGGACACATTCCTTTAGATTAATGAAAATGAGCCCCGACTTGGCAGGTATGTACAGTAAAAACCATCTTCTCTGCCCCCTAGATGTGGAGTTCTCAATCACAGTGGTGACACAGCAGACTTCATCTCACAGTAGCTCTTCTGTGGTTTGCTGACAACTTCATACCTCACTGGATATGGCATACGCATGAGACTTGTGGAACCCACATAATTGCAGTACCTGCAGGCTGGCTTTGTAGTCATCAAGTAGATGCTGGTTCAAGATAATATAGATACAATTATGGCACCAGCATTATTGTAGCAGTATGGATTCAAATGGCAGCCTGGAGCAGTGATTAACCTCTCGAGAAAATAGTTTAACAAAAAGTGTTTTATTTTTAATTTTTTATATTCATATTCTTAAATGCATGCTAGCATTTTATGGAAAAATACAGCTCCAAGCTCCCACTATTGCCAATTAGCAAAGTCTGCACCTTTTTGTACATTATCTCTACTGAATGAGTAATTATCCAAGGAGAGTCCTGGTCCTCCTGTTCTACAGTGACTTTTTGATTGAATGCTTTGGCTTTTGGGTATACTACCAGAGCTAATAGGGAACTTGAAACAAAATATTCTCCAAGCATATTCACTTGTTCTCCTTTACAGTTGACAAAGCTCTATGATAACATTTGAATACAGGTCCACTTTAACCCCTACATGTTCCAGTTATTTCAAGAAATACCAAGGTTATTTGCATTCGTTGTAATACTGGGTTTTGTATGGCTGGTCTGACTTTGAGGTGTACTGTTTCAACCCAGTTTATTCAATTTAACACCTTCCCACCCCGGCCGTCATCCTGCTATAGGCAGGAAGGTGGCTTTTCCATCCTGATTGAATGTCATATGACGTCCTGTCAGGAAGCACTGCTCGCTGGGCCATGGGGCCACACATTGGTGCAATCTGTCACTGGCTGTGTCCAAGGGACACAGCCGATGACTGTTCAGTGTTCAGTGCTCACTGCCAGTACCATGTGACCATCGTGACCAATCACAGCAGGTCACATGACAAAACTGAATGAATTCATTTAATTCAGTAAAATGCTTGCTTATAGCAATGTAAGTAAACAGAATGCGTAAAAAAAAAGAATCCTAATCATTTCCCCAGAGTAGTACAATGTTACTATGGTAACATTATATCGCTCTGGTTACAGTGTTTTAAAATAAAAAAATGTAATAAAAAAAATTATAAATGTTTTATTTTTTCATACTGTCACCAGTCAGTGTCCCTGATCACTGCCACACCAATTATATAATGACACTGTACTGCACTTGTATGTAAAACATTTTTTTATATACTTCATAATCCAAAAAATTATGGCACAAATTTTCAACTTCAAAAAAACCTGCCATACCTCTTACTAAATACCTTGGACTATCTACTTTCAAAAAGGGGTAATTTGGGGGATATTTGAAATGAAATAGGCCATTAGTACAATCAATTGATCAATTTTCAGAAACAGTATCTCACAAAATTGAGTACACCCCTCACATTTTTGCAAATATTTTATTATATCTTTTTATGTGACAACACTGAAGAAATTACACTTTGCTTGTATAACAGTGTAAATCCTCTTCCACTCCTCCATGATGACATTACGGAGCTGGTGGAGGTGGAGACCTTGTGCTTCTCCACCTTTCGTTTGAGAATGCCCCACAGATGCTCAATAGGGTTTAGGTCTAGAGACATGCTTGGCCAGTCCATTACCTTTACCCTCAGCTTCTTTAGCAAGGCAGTGGTCGTTTTGGAGGTGTGTTTTGGGTCGTTATCATGATGGAATACTGCCCTGTGGCCCAGTCTCCAAAGGGAGGGGATACTGCTCTGCTTCAGTATGTCACCGTACATGTTGGCATTCATGATTCCCTCAATGAACTGTAGGTCCCCAGTGATAGCAGCACTCATGCAGCTCCAGACCATGACAGTCCCACCACCATGCTTGACTGTAGGCAAGACACACTTGTCTTTGTACTCCTCACCTGGTTGCCACCACATGCGCTTGACACCATCTGAGCCAAATAAGTTTATCTTGGTCTCATCAGACCACAGGACATGGTTCCAGTAATCCATGTCCTTAGTCTGCTTGTCTTCAGCAAACTGTTTGTGGGCTTTCTTGTGCATCATCTTCAGAAGAGGCTTCCTTCTGGAACAACAGCCATGCAGACTAATTTGATACAGTGTGCGGCGTATAGTCTGAGCACTGAAAGGCTGACCCACCTTCAACCTCTGCAGCAATGCTGGCAGCACTCATATACCTATTTCCCAAAGACAACCTTTGGATATGACGATGAGCACGTGCACCCAACTTCTTTGGTCGACAATGGCAAGGCCTGTTCTGAGTAGAACCTGTCCTGTTAAACCGCTGTATGGTCTTGGCTACCGCACTGCAGCTCAGTTTCAGGGTCTTGGCAATCTTCTTATAGCCTATGCCCTTTTTATGTAGAGCAACTATTCTTTTTTTCAGATCCTCAGAGAGTTCTTTGCCATGAGGTGCCATGTTGAACTTCCAGTGACCAGTATGAGAGAATGAGAGCGATAAAACCAAATTTAACACACCTGCTCCCCATTCACACCTGAGACCTTGTAACACTAATGAGGTACATGACAACGGGGAGGGAAAATAGCTAATTCGTCCCAATTTGGACATTTTCACTTAGGGGTGTGCTCATTTTTGTTGCCAGCTGTTTAGACATTAATGGCTTTGTATTGAGTTATTTTGAGGGGACGGCAAATTTACAATGTTATACAAGCTGTACACTCACTACTTTACATTGTAGCAAAGTGTCATTTCTTCAGTGTTGTCACATGAAAAGATATAATAAAATATTTACAAAAATGTGAGGGGTGTGCTCACTTTTGTGAGATACTGTATATACTATAGTTTGTGGACTCTATAACTTTCCTACAGACTAAATAATATACACTGATGTGGGTTATTTTCACCAAAGAAATGTAGCAAAATACATTTTGGGCTAAATGTATGAAGAACAGTTTATAATTTTATAAGAGAAACAAAGAAAAAATTATTATTTTTTTCAAGAAAACAGTGGTGATACCAACAAAATAAAGCTCTAGTCTAGTCCTGGGCAGGAAGGGGATAAAAGTGCCCTGTATTAAATTAGTTAAAGAAGTTTACCACTCAATGCAAAAACATTTAATAAATGCTTGTACAAAGAAAAACCCTCAAAATGGGATTTTAATGGTACTGGGTCATTATATTGGCAAGTGAATGAATAGTGGAGATGTGTGCTAAAGCAAGGGAGTCCATGCATCACCAACAGCTTTTATATGCATAGTCACCAGGGATCATGAAGTGACATTTTTTGTGACATATATATAGTGTATTACATCACCTGTATATCTTTATATGTAAATATCATTCATGACAATCAATTCAATATCAATTTTGGCCAATATATAAGGATAGGAAGGACACTAGAAAGGGGGAGGGAGTGGATCCCACAGACTGCATTAAGCTGTGGTGTTTGAATTAAGCTGTGTGGCTGGTCATCAAGTCAGAGGACAAATGCTTTGTACAATATAAAAGATAAGAATACTGCATATCTAGTAAAGATAAAAAAGAATCTGCTTAACAATTTGCCATCTTAATGGAATGTATTTTGCATGTTGGTGACCCATTTATCTAATAGTTTAATTTTATCTCAAGTAAATCAGATCCATATAATAATGTATCAAGTGGTATTTTCCCTTGTGTGGTAAATTATGCTGGTTGATAAATTTGGGTCAACGAGCTGTCATATTACCTAGAAAACACACTGTTAGATTGAATGTCAGCAGGGAAATTTCATTTCCTATGGAACCTAGATAGTTATACTGAGGATATACTATGATGTCATATAGTACTGGTATTTCCACAGTTAGAATTCAGAATGCTTAAATGCACTTGCAGATGAATTAAATGTAAGATATTGAATTTTGGGCGTTGTTTTAGATTTTGAAAGACTTCTAACCAAAGCTTAAAATTTGGTTTTGGCAGAGGATTATTTCAGGCACTGATAGGTTTACTTTAGTGCCATGAATATCAGCCCTGTAAGTTTAATCAGCAAACTGCAATAATATCCTTATAAAGACAATGGTGGAAGTTGCAAGACACAGGAGTTAATATTCCTCAGCAGTGAGACAACTAAAATACAGCATGCATTCTAAAATGAATGCATGGTTCAAGGTGTGGCTTGGCCACCATCAGTATGTGCGCTTGTGCTCGGAGCTACAACTGAGCGCACACTAGATCAGCAACCCAAAGCAACTTCAGCCTTTTATCTGAGCTGCACATCTTGCCTTTGCCCTACAATGACCAAGACATCAGCCACCCACTGTCAGAATGGCTCTGCACAACCTAAAAGACTTACTGACTTCTTCCTGAGCTCTAATGGGGAAGAAATCCAAGATAGCATTGGAACCTGCACACAGCACGCCATGTCACAGCTGTCTGTAGACGCCAATAAAAGCTGCCCTATGTCAGACAGCTCTCTCCCAGATGCTCAGTGGGAAGAGAGGGCCTCTTTTAAACACCCATTGCTACCATAGTAGCACTGGTGCACTGGTCCAAATAATTTGGTGGAGGGGGGATTATGGTGTGGGGTTGTTTTTCATGGGTTAGGCTTGGCCCCTTAGTTCAGAGAAGGGAACTCTTCACCAAGACATTTTGGACAATTTCATGCTCCCAACATTTTGGGAACTGTTTGGGGATGGCTCTTTCCTGTTCCAACATGACTGCACACCAGTGCACAAAGCAACGTCCATAAAGACAAGGATGAGCGAGTTTGGAGTGGAGGAACATGACTGGCCTGTCCTGACCTCAACCCAATAGAACACCTTTGGGATGAATTAGAGCGGGAACTGCAAGCCAGGCCTTCTCGTCCAACACCAGTGCCTGACCTTTACAAATGCGCTTGTGGAAGAATGGTCAAACATTCCCATAGCGCTCGGATGGTAGAGAAGGGCTACAACGTTCCTTATCACACACGCTACCAAAGAGTATATGAGGTGAGAAGTTAGGGAAACTGTTTAAGGATTGCACCAACCTACCCTGCTGACAGTTGTGAAACACCTTACTCTTTGGATACCAGGTGGGAGGTTAGGGGAACCGTTTAAGGATTGTACCAACCTACCCTGCTGACAGTTGTGAAACACCTTGCTTTTTGGAAGAGCATTCAGCATATATATGTGTGGATGAATTCTAAATAGTTGTCTTTTAACCACTTATACTACTGATGCTATCAAGACTTATCTCCCAGTGATGTCAACAAGAGCTATCCCCCGATTTGAACTTTTTTAACTCCTTTATTCATCTGACTTTTTTAGTTATATTAGACTCACAGACCACCTTCTTTATTAACCAGTTTATTTGTGGTGTTTATTACGTGCTTATATTTATTTTTACCAATTATTGATCCTTTACTGGGTTTTATTAGATGTGATATTCTTACTGTGTGTTTTTATTTTATTTTTAGCGCTGAATCACTTTTACTATCAAACATTCCCATAGACACACTCCTAAACCTTGTGGACAGATTTCCTAGAAGAGTTGAAGCTGTTATAGCTACAAAGGGTGGACCAACACAATATTGAACCCTATGGACTAAGACTGGGATTCCATTAAAGTTCAAGTGCATGTTGACAATATAATGTATATCCTACTCCCCATACCTTAGGAAGAGAACATAATACCTAATAAGGTGCTCTCTTACTAAGCAGGACGTTCCAAACAGTATCCTTTTTCTACCATATGCTTAAACAATCTTTGCAAATGGAAAAAGGACAGCTCATGCAACTTTGGGAGAAGGACCTAGCATAAACACCCCAGACCTCTTAATGGCTTTAAAGGATACCCTAACCTTTAGTAACGTGTGTAGTATATTGTGTCTAATATATATATGTATATATATATATATATATATATATGTATACATATATATATATATATATATGTTATATATATATTTATTATATGTAGTGTTTTTATTTAGGCATTCTAAAGACAAGTTTATTCTAGGCAGACCGCTTTGGTAGCCGTTATCTAATTGCGCATACTAAAAGAGGGTTTGTTGGTCAAAGGACAAATGGCCAGACCAGAATTACTCCATATGAAAGGGAACAGATAATGATTATCTTAATCTAATCAGTATTCACACATATCAAAGGGGGAATATGCAAGAATGTAAATTGGGGCAGCTTTATAATTACAACTATTCACAACGTGGGGTTGTCTCCGGTCACTCTGAAAGACCGGGGCAGATCAAAGCATTTAATGGAAACGCCTAATCAAATTGCTCAGACATTCAGTGTGTGTGGGGGGGATATAACAGGACGTTCAATCTGTTTAGAAGTGTGTGTTCTTACGAAGGCACCCAAGAGTCACATGTTTCCATGGGGCTCTAAATATTACTAGCAATGTCGTGATATGAACTCTGTTGGATTTTTGTCATCTGTAAGACTGTTCAGTTTTGGAAGTCAATAAAATCTCTCTCTGGGAGAATCGGGTTTTGCTGCGGAGACAATACTTTTAATAACTATATACCATCTACGAGGAAGGAACGATTATAGATTAGATCACTACATTGCTAGTGATCTAATCTATAATCGTTCCTTCCTCGTAGATGGTATATAGTTATTAAAAGTATTGTCTCCGCAGCAAACCCGATTCTCCCAGAGAGAGATTTTATTGACTTCCAAAACTGAACAGTCTTACAGATGACAAAAATCCAACAGAGTTCATATCACGACATTGCTAGTAATATTTAGAGCCCCATGGAAACATGTGACTCTTGGGTGCCTTCGTAAGAACACACACTTCTTAACAGATTGAACGTCCTGTTATATCCCCCCCACACACACTGAATGTCTGAGCAATTTGATTAGGCGTTTCCATTAAATGCTTTGATCTGCCCCGGTCTTTCAGAGTGACCGGAGACAACCCCACGTTGTGAATAGTTGTAATTATAAAGCTGCCCCAATTTACATTCTTGCATATTCCCCCTTTGATATGTGTGAATACTGATAGATTAAGATAATCATTATCTGTTCCCTTTCATATGGAGTAATTCTGGTCTGGCCATTTGTCCTTTGACCAACAAACCCTCTTTTAATATGCGCAATTAGATAACGGCTACCAAAGCGGTCTGCCTAGAATAAACTTGTCTTTAGAATGCCTAAATAAAAACACTACATATAATAAATATATATATAACATATATATATATATATATACACAGTATACATATATATATATAATATATACATATATATATTAGACACAATATACTACAACGTGTTACCAATATTCAGGGTGTAACATGTAACAGGTTACAAAAGTGCCTGCCTGAACCTGGGGTACCACCATCCAGCACTGTCACAATTCAAAAACAATGCAGCTGTATTGGGGCTTGACTCACACAGCTGTGTCATTCAATCACAGAGTTCTGTGAATGAATGAACTACAGGTACCATCTACCACTGTGGCAGGCAGCTTCTAGTTCTCTATGAACTGCAAGGGCTCTGATTGAGCTTCCTTAACTTCAGTAACCGTCTGCCTGTACAGGAGGTATGGGCAGACAGCTGTACTGACAGTCTGCAGGAGCTTGACAATGCACCCTGATTATAGGTACAATGCTTTACAGGCTCCTAAGAAAAAATAATAATAATTGCACATTTTTTTATCTGCAAAAAATGTGCATTTATTATAATTTTTTTAAACAGTGAACTTATCCTTTAAAGTTTTATGGCTGCCAATCAGAATCTCCAAATATGTTACCCACTGGTAATCTTCTCTCTAACTATTAAATTGGGTGGTACTATACCCCACAATGACTGTCAAGGATATTTCCCAACACTCCCCCCATTTGTTGGAGAGATTGTGGTGATAAAGGAATGCTCTTTCACATCTGGTGGACTTGCACAAACAAACTCCCATTCTGGGAATTTGTTTTCCCTTTTATCTCCCTTGTTACTCAACTTATTATTAAAGCAGACCCTGCCCTAGCTTTGCTTTATTTAAATAATGGCCTTACAAATACCAGAAATTTCTTACATACTGCCTGATTGCTGACAGGAAAACCATACCTGCAGCCTGGAAGCAAAAATACCAACCAGATAATGCAGTGTTCTTAAACACCCTAAACACAGAGACACAATTTGGACTTATGTTCGCCATTAAAAATGGCAAATAGGATTCCTTTGGAAACAATGGCATACTTGGTTGCTACATAATAGCTGTACAGCTAGTATACAGTATATTACATTTATATATTAACCCCCTTTCTTCACTTTGTAAGATGAGCTGATGGAGAAAATAAAAGTACAGTTGTTAGATGGAGTCGGGCTGGCTTCTCTGAAGAGAAGGGTTTTCAGGGACCATATAAACGTGGACAGACTGGGAGATAGTTGGACAGATTGGGGTAGGGCATTCCAGAGCATGGGAGAGGCTTGGGAGAAGTCCTGGAGGCAAGAATTGGAGAAGGTGACAAGGGAGCTGGAGAGCAGGAGGTCTTGAGAGGAACAAAGAGAACAACTATGTGAACAAATACAACCCTTGGTTAGGTTGCGCAACTCCGCGCCACTAGTGGTTAAACTAAATTGATGATGGACTAAGTTAATTAATAAAAAGCTGCTCCCTGTGGAAAACCGTGAATTGGTAATAATGGTGATGTAGTGTGTCAGGGGCGCTAACTAAATAGATAATAGCTATAAAAGTACTCTAATCATAAGTAATAGTGGAGAGTTACTAATCTAACCCTCCACACTTGTGTTATCTCTTAGGTGTAAACATGTGCAAATAATATATAATAAATGCTCCTATATTCAAATCAGCTGGCTGCTGAATGATAGACAATGTTGCAAAGAAATAAACAAAAAAAAAAAACACAATAATTATCCAGGTGAATTCGGTATCACATGTCATGTGCCATACGTAACAACCACCACATTCTCAATGACATGGGAAAAGTTCATCCAAGTGAAATCATGCCGGTGGAAAATGTATAATAACCAAACAAAAGTGAAAAAAGTGTTTCAAAAAACTAAGTTTGAAAAAACTTTAGAGTGTCCAGTGATGTAATCAAGGGATAAACCACAGGTTAAATTGCTTGTCTGTAGACTGTGAATGAAAAGACCTTCACCACTTTCTTCTATAAATCACCCAATGTGAATAGGTTAACTGGCTCCTTACCAGATGTATTGGACTTCTTTAATTAAAAAGAAAGTCAATCAGGCTTTCACAGGTTAGTGCCTGTGCACAAACGATAGGCAGGAGATGATAATGACAATTCCTCTTCCCATTGGATTCAAGCAGGGTATATATAAAAAGGCAAAAGGAACAGCTACATAGTATAATACTGTTGGATTTATTAAAAATTAAAAAATAAACATAGCCAAGTGGCTACTTACAAGGTAAGGTGCCTACCCGGCACTGGGGCTACTTGCATGTAGGAGTGGTGTATGGCGTGGAGATCCTGTTCTGTCTGTAAGAGGTGCAGAGCGGCGTGCGCTCCAGCAGCGATCGCTGACAACCACCACTATCCAGGAACAGGATATGAGCTGTCTAGTCACGCAAAACTCTCTGGTACTCATATCCTGTTCCTGGATAGTGGTGGTTGTCAGCGATCGCTGCTGGAGCGCACGCCGCTCTGCACCTCTTACAGACAGAACAGGATCTCCACGCCATACACCACTCCTACATGCAAGTAGCCCCAGTGCCGGGTAGGCACCTTACCTTGTAAGTAGCCACTTGGCTATGTTTATTTTTTAATTTTTAATAAATCCAACAGTATTATACTATGTAGCTGTTCCTTTTTATATATACCCTGCTTGAATCCAATGGGAAGAGGAATTGTCATTATCATCTCCTGCCTATCGTTTGTGCACAGGCACTAACCTGTGAAAGCCTGATTGACTTTCTTTTTAATTAAAGAAGTCCAATACATCTGGTAAGGAGCCAGTTAACCTATTCACATTGGGTGATTTATAGAAGAAAGTGGTGAAGGTCTTTTCATTCACAGTCTACAGACAAGCAATTTAACCTGTGGTTTATCCCTTGATTACATCACTGGACACTCTAAAGTTTTTTCAAACTTAGTTTTTTGAAACACTTTTTTCACTTTTGTTTGGTTATTATACATTTTCCACCGGCATGATTTCACTTGGATGAACTTTTCCCATGTCATTGAGAATGTGGTGGTTGTTACGTATGGCACATGACATGTGATACCGAATTCACCTGGATTATTGTGTTTTTTTTTTTGTTTATTTCTTTGCAACATTGTCTATCATTCAGCAGCCAGCTGATTTGAATATAGGAGCATTTATTATATATTATTTGCACATGTTTACACCTAAGAGATAACACAAGTGTGGAGGGTTAGATTAGTAACTCTCCACTATTACTTATGATTAGAGTACTTTTATAGCTATTATCTAAAGAGAACAACTAGGTTGGTATTTTGAGACTAGGTTAATGATGTAGAAGGGGGCAGAGTTGTGGATGGCTTTGTAAGTTGTTGTTAGAATTTTGAATTAATTTGTTGGGTGAGCGGCAGCCAGTGGAATGATTGGCAGAGAGGGGTAGCAGACACTGCGGGATTGGTAAGGTGAATGAGTTTGGCAGCAGTATTCATGATGGACTGAATGGGGGATAGCCTACATAAAGGTAAGCCAATTAGGAGGGAGTTGCAGTAGTCAAGGCGAAAGATGACCAGGGAGTGAACAAGGAGTTTTGTGGCATCTTTGGTTAGGAAGGGGTGTATTTTGGAGATGTTGTGGAGGTTGAGGCGGCAAGTTTTGGACATTGATTGGACGTGGAACCTTGGCATGTGGGGTGGGTTGATAGTTAAGCTGTCAGTCTTGACTAGACATGTGCGCCGTCAATAAATTAGTTTTGATTTGTTACGTTACGTTTCGTATTAGCCGTTAATTCGTATTTTCTAATTCGTGTCCGAAATAAAATTTTAAATTCATACGAAATAAGAATTTTCGCTAGGTTCGTTAAATTTTCGTAACAATTACGAACCTTCGTTATAATACATTTATCATTATGATAATATGTGCTGACTTCCTGGGTTTTTAACTTCATCATAACAAATAATCGTAATTAGCGAACATTCTTATTTTGTCCGATTTAGTCTCCCACTCTCATATTAAAAAAGGTAATTTTCCCAACCCTCACTCAGCAGCAGAAAAAAACCTCTGATTGGTCAACAAAACACCAGTCACGTTTCCGTTGTAATGGAATTTGGATCCGAAATTCGTAAACGAAATTTCATATTTCGTACAAATTTTGGAAGCATAGCAATTCGTATTTCGGATCCTCCTGAATGTACGAATTTACGGAAATTCGTACGAATTTTCGATTTGTACGAAACTAATCGCACATGTCTAGTCTTGACAGAGAAGTCAGGGGAAGGGGCACATGGGGGAGGAAATATTATGAGTTCAGGTTTGGATAGATTACGTTTGAGAAAGTGAGGGGACATCCAGTCTGATATGTCTGTTAGTAAATTAGTGATGCGTGTGGAGACTGATGGAGTGAGTTGAGGGGTAGAGAGATAGATTTGGGTGTCATCAGTGTAGAAATTATATTGTAAGCCATGGGATGCTATAAACTGACCAGGGGAAGAAGTGTAGATCGAGAATAGGAGAGGTCCAAGGACAGAACCCTGGGGAACTCCGACAGAGAAAGGAAGAGGGCAAGAGGAATTTGAATTGTAAGTGACGCTGGAGGTGCGGTGGGATAGGTAGGATGAGAACCAGCGTACAGTTATGAAGGACGGAGTGGTCCACTGTGTCAAAGACAGCAGACAGGTCCAGGAGAAGTAGCACAGAGTAGTGTCCATTGGGTATTGGAGATCGAAGATGTGAGTTAAAGAGGAAGTAAAGCCTCCTCAAAAAAAAAAAAAAAACGGAACCTGCAAGGCAAAGGCATAATGAGCTAGTATGCAAAGCATACTAGCTACTTATGAATGACTTACCTGAGAAGGAAGCCCCCGAAGCGGTCCTCATCCATGACCTTCTCCGGCACCATCAATCCCGGAGTGACTTCCGGGTCTCGCCGCTCCAGCGCTGTCATTCGCTGGAGCGGCGATGACGTCACTCCCGCGCATGCACACGAGAGCGGCATATCGCCGTGATCTCGGCATGCGCGCCGCTGTCTACGGCCCATGCGCCGTAGACAGCGATGCCTCTTTTATTCGAAATATCTCCTAAACCATGTAGGTTTAGGAGATATTTTTTTGGACCTACAGGTAAGCCTTAATCTAGGCTTACCTGTAGGCCAAAGTGGTTTGTAAGGGTTTACAACCACTTTAAAGAGTGAAGGATAGAGCCACAGTAACATTTGCGAGGGAACAGGGTCCAGTGGGCAGGTGGTTAGGTGGGCGTTAGAAAAAAGTTTAGGACCTTCTCTTAGTAGTGTTATAATACTTAACTTTAGTTCCTGGAATCTGTGGTATATTGTTAACATGGACCTTTTAGAATAGAAATACAGCAGCTGCTGTATTGTTGCAGGTCAGGAAAAAGAAATGGAAGGCGCATGGCCTGATGCATGTATCCTTTAAAAAGTTTATTTAAAACAAAGTGGTATATATAAAAATACTACATATTTCCAAATGTTGCTGGAATAAAATCACATCACTTGACTGAAAAATAATAAAATGGTGCCCATAACAGGGGATAAAAAGATGGATGATCGACTAACGCGTTTCGAGAACTTTCCTCTTCCTCAGAGCCGTATGAAACCAGGTCTGGTCTGCATATTAGAATGTAGAGGACTGGATGAATAATATAGCCTTAGGGGAAGATTCTCCTTTACTGTTGGAATGTTCCTTCTTCATCACAGCACTCTCTGTGAAGTCTCGGGAACGAGCAGAAAGCAGAGAGCCAACATAAATCAAGCAAGATGACAGGAAAGTCGGGGGATCACTTGCAGGTGCAGTGACTTACAAGCTAAAGAAAGCAGGATGTAGATGACTGACCAAAAGTTAGCAATTGCACCCCAATATTCTGTTTTCACAAGTGGATGAAGACAAGAATTTAAATTGTGTTGGTAATTATACTGCATGGCATACAGCTGTCAGCTGTATACAGAGCTTTTACCTGGTATAGGCACCATTATCTGTACCTGGCTCACCATCTTCCCCCTCTCCAGCCCAGCTATGAGCAAGAGATAAGTGATATACAGTATCTCACAAAAGTGAGTACACCCCTCACATTTTTGTAAATATATTATTATATCTTTTCATGTGACAACACTGAAGAAATGACACTTTGCTACAATGTAAAGTAGTGCATGCACAGCTTGTATAACAGTGTACATTTGCTGTCCCCTCAAAATAACTCAACACACAGCCATTAATGTCTAAACCGCTGCCAATAAAAGTGAGTACACCCCTAAGTGAGGTTATTTTATAATGTCTCAGACAGATTGTTGACTCTTTCTCCTTAATAAGCTGAAGCTAGCAAACAGTGTTTTACCAAAGAAATAAAAGATAATCCTTATTAGTCATGTATCTCTTTTCTCTCATATAAGTAATGTAGACTCACTGCAGTCTTCTCATTGTGAGGTGTATTTCTGGAGAACTAGGAGTTGGCTTTAAAAGTAAAAAGCAATTCTCTGGGGCACTAGGAGACTCAAGCCTAAGGCACCTGCCAAAGCTGGCTTGCTTTCAAAATTCAAAAAGCTGGCTTGCTTTCTTCCTGTTCTGTTTCTGATATTCCTGGGCATAGTTTCAGAAGCTCATAAGTACAAAGCTTTATATAATATAAAGCACAAACTTTTCATCAAACTATTGAAATAAAATCAAGCTATACTACCTGCTTCTAATAATGGTGCTAATAATAATAAACTTTTCTATGTGATAGCATTGTTGGAAATTGAATAACGTTAAAGGTTTGGTCCACCCAAATCTAGTATTGGTGAATGAATCAACCCCTGGTTTTCTGTAAAAAAAATTTTTTAATAGCAATAAGATTTCCCCTGTCCATCCTCTGATATGACATCTTAATTACTATAGTAGCAGGAGTCTCATCTTCCCCTCCCATAATGTAAAACAAAAAAAATCCACATTTAGCAACAAGGAAATTAATGTGTTAATTCACATTAATTCACTAAAGAGGTATTGGTTGACAAAGACATAAAATATGAATTTTCACATTCAATGCAAACCTTTGATTTGAAATGGCACCAACATCATGTCAGCCACATAAAAATTTTCAAGCTAAAGCGGGACTCATTTTTGGACCAATGGTAGATGACCTTTCCCCAGAAATTAATGCAGATTTAATGCAGGAGATTTTGTTAAATGGTAGTAGTGCAGCTCCCAGTGTAACACAAAAATCTACAAAGAGCTGGGATGGGTAAATGTGGGATTTGGGGAAATGTTTAGATTGTTATTTATGTTCAATTCATTTTTTTTTTATGTGTTTTAAAAGTAAACAAACATTAATTTGATAATCTCTAGAGATGGAAAATCCTGAAATGTAGATAAGCAAGATAATGGATGACACATATATAGGATCTGGTATAATTTAGCATATACATAGTAGCACAAGCCATCTTAAAGAACTAACAGATCTAGAAGAACATCAGTATTTGCTAAGCCTTCTTAAGCATGGGCAATTAATAAAGGTAACGTAAATAGGAAAAGGAACACTAACAGGTGTAAATAATAATAAAGTATTAAATATACTGTATGGTGTAAAATATAAGTGGGAGCTCCATAGGAAAGCTAACTTGTTATATATTACAATAAAGCCCCATACACATGGTCGGACAATCCGCGGACCAGGTCGGTCGGATCCTGTCCGTCATACTTTGTCTGATGTTGGTTTTGCGTACACACGGTCGGACAAAGTTGTCGGAAAATCCGATCATTCTGAACGTGGTGACGTTTGTTGCCTACGATGGGACTACGTAGAGGCTAGTAGCCAATAGCTTTGGTCTTGTAATGTGATCTGAGCATGCGTAGCACTTTGTCCGGTCGGACAACCGTACACACGATCGGATTTGGTGTGATCGGACCGGGTTGTCGGCAAATCTATCCAGCAGGAGATAAGACTTTGTCCGTCGGACAATCCGACGTACACTGTCCGATGGTGCATACACACGGTCTGATTTTTCAACAACATTGTCCGATCGGACAGAATCCATGAAAAAGTCCGACCGTGTGTATGGGGCTTAAGAATGGTTGAGCCAATTATCCCATAAACTGAAATGTATGTAGTCATGGAGTCATTTTTCATAGCAAGTATTCTTTCATAAGAACAATACAAATTACACATTATCACTAACATTACTAAACAATAGGGTAGCAGAAGAATTCTAGATGATAAGGGAATCTCATTGATAGTAAGGTGTAACAATGCTAATTCAGCCAAAGGTTGTAAGGGTGAAGGAGTAAAATAAGGAATAAGTACAAATATGCCTCATGGGGGGTTTGTAGAAGAGATATATTGTCAAGTTCATGAATGAACAGGTTTTTTCAGGGATCTCCAAACTACAGCCCTCCAGCTGTTGCAGAACTACACGTCCCACAAGGTATTGTGAAACATTGACATTCACAGACAAGACTAGGCATGATGGGAGTTGTAGTTCCTGAACACCTGGAGGGCCATCGTTTGGAGACATCTGATTTAAGAGATTATTAAAAAATAGCCAGTCTGTTGTTTGTCTAAATCCCGCCATTGTAGGGTGGCCACACATATGGACCTGCTTCTCCTTGAATCAGGTATAGATAAGTGAGCTCACGACTCACCCTATCAATAGGTAATTAAGCAACACTGTAATGTTAAACCATCTATCTTAACCAACTGTTATACATTACCTCCTGTGGTTTGATTTAATCGTGCTTGTTGTCTCATTTGATAAGCTTCAAAGTCAAATGCTTGACCTTCTTCATTACCATTATCATCTTCAATCCCATCAACAACTCTGTTAAATTGAAAATATAGTTAATGTTTAATACCTTAAAGTGAAATTTGAACCTGCAGGACATAATCCAACATGATTTAAATAATATATATAATAGGTATGGTGATTGCAGTTGTATTAGTTTGCTTGTACTAAAAAAATAACTCAATACTGAGTCTGATGCATTTTTTTTACACATACAGTTATTTTTTCACCACTGAAATAGTGTTTGAATATTTCAATATTTTGATATTCTTTATTAGTTCCATATAAAGAGTTAGCATTTACATGTAAAATCGTGTCAGATGTTCCAACTGGAGCACAAACAAACAAATTATGGAAAATACTCATAACAGTCAATGCAGTGTGAAATTCAATACAGATCAGTAAACAAATGCCTCCACCTGGAGGTATTGGTAGAGGTGGCTCCAGAGGAGGGGAGTGGGGAGGGGGTTTGGATGGGAAGGAGAGGGGGTAAGGATTGGAAGGGGAGGGGGTAAGGATGGGAAGGGGAGGGGGTAAGGATGGGAAGGGGAGGGGGGAAGGATGGGAAGGGGAGGGGGGAAGGATGGGAAGGGGAGGGAGGGAAGAGGGAAGCACCAGCAAACCAACCAAATAAACTAGTGGTTAACAAGAAACATTATATTTGTACAGTGCAGCTAGGATGTGATAACCATGAAGATCACTGCAAAAGGCATTTATCTATGCATACGTTTTTTTCTAGCTACTAGTCTCTCCATCTCACATTGAAGATTAAGATCTGTAAGTGTGGATGTTATGGGGGGGGGGGGGGGTGGAGTTCGGAAGCTTTCCAAAGTCTAGTGATATGTATAAGTATGAGATTTATTATTACTACCCGTGATCTGGGAGGATATTTTTCTATCCCAGGTCGAGTAGAGCTAGCAATGGGTTGGATATTGAGGGGATGTGTGATTGTTTGAATATTTTAATGTTTTTACATTTTTTTTAAATTATGAAGAACAATAAAACCCAATATAATAATAAATGCATCCAGATCCAGATATTTCAAATAACTTCTACAATATGCCATACATTGTATATCAAAACAATTAAAGTATTGTTGCCACACATGGATTAAAGTGATTCTAAACCTTTAAAAAAGTTTTTTTTTAATCATAAACATGCCATACTTACCTGCTCTTCCCCTATAGGAAGCCACTTCCCAAGCCAATAGACATAGAGAGCATGGCTCAGCCACGCCCCCTGCTCCCTCGTCACAGGATTTAATTGACAGCTGCAGGAGCCAAAGGCTTCCACTGCTGCCTCTCTGTCCTATGAGGAGAGAGACAGAGAACAGAGAAAGCCGCTCTCAGGCACAGCACTGGATCAAGATCGGGCTCAAAAAAGTATTTAGTAGACCTGGGGGGGATCCTGTTCACAGAATTTTTTTACCTTAAAGCAAGGATGCATTAACACCTTCAGCCTTTAGAGTCAATTTAAGGAACCCATACAATAATTCAATAATTGTGTCTTTTTAACCAAACTTAGAAACATACAATAATGACAACAGGGAAATACTAAGTGATCCATTAAGTCTGCCCCTTTTATAAAAAAAAAAAAAAAAAAAAAAAAAAAAATATATATATATATATATATATATATATATATATATATATATATATATATAATATATATTATATATATTAACCTTGTTCTGAGTATAGATCTATATTTATCCCAAACATATTTAAATTAATGCACTGCTGCTACTGAATGACTCATGAATCTGCTAACAGCCTGCTCTAAGTATGCATTTCTCCTCTGGGAAAATAACCGTACACATACATTGTAAGATCTCATTCCAGGGCTGCTGCTAGCTTTTAGAAATGAGGCTGCAGATGCTTGATAAGGAAAGCATGGTACTTAGCTTACAGGTATTAGGTAAAAGGAAAAGTGTCATCTTGCCTGGTAAGAATCATATCTGCAGCAGCTTTACATCGGTTTACGGACCCAGCTACTGCCCTTTAGTTTTAGATACAGCTCAGAATTACAGAAGAACTGTCTCGGGGGAAAAAAAAAGTTCAGAAAGCATATTTGATGACTACTAACAGTTGTTCATCAAAACACTGTTAGTAGTCCGCTGATAGGAGAGAGTACAATGAAGTGTATACAAAACCTAGACCCAAACAACCTACAAATGACTGGACAGAGAAAGATCAAAAATTACTATTTCATAGAGCAAAAATTATGATCAAATTGTACACATATGCCAGGGATAAATAGAAAAATAAAAGAGGGAGGGGCTGCATAATGTACACAAGAGATATTAATCCCCCCCCCCACAAAAAAAATGAAATATATTGCAGCCTACCAATCATTAGATATGATGACTGCATTCATTTTCGTTTTTCCATTCTCCCTCTGCTTTCACCTGATCTGGCCAGCAACACACCTCCTCGATTAGAGAGTCCCCACTCTGGATGAATGAGCACGCGTCGGGCGGGGGGGATTCACTTTTGGACAGAAGCATTGTCAGCCCGGGGGAGGGCTGTGTTAATTGTACTAGCAGAACAGGCAGGATTTTTACTGCAGAAGAGACATGCTTTGTCTCTTTTGCACTAAAGATACTTACCTGCCTGTCTGCCGCACATGCTCAGGAGTGATGTCATCTCGGCCTGGCCAATGACAGAAGCTGGCAATCGAGACCTAGAAGCCAGTCACCTGAAGATGTCAGTGGCCAGTGGGGACTTCTGGGACAACACATGACTGGATTGAAGGTGAGTATAGTTATGCTTTGAAGCCAAACAGCTCACACCACAGTTACACAATCCAAACAAATTTAAGCCAAATGTCAGCTTGCACTGCAGTTACACAAACAGTTTTTTTCTCCGTTTTGGATCCCTGTCAGTGGTAAATGGTTTGTCTCAACTTTCTAACTGCAGAAGAGCTTGCTCTGTTGAAAAACAACATACTTTCTGGCCAGGTAACCAGATGAAAATAAAGGAAAGAAAGCCTAAAAAGAATACTAATGCAACCATCACATCTAATGTAGCAGGGGCCCGACCCCTAGAGGCCTAATGGTAGTTGTACATAACTCTTGGTAACACAGAACAGTCCTTTTACTTATCTTGCAGTATTCCACTGTAGATCTTCACTCACTGAGCTCCCAGTCTCTCACTAGACTTCCAGATTCCAGTCTAAACTGGATCTCCTGAGCTCTTCCACAGCTATCCTGCTGTATACTCCTCAAGCATCACCCCCACTATCCTGTTGGGTTTGTGGCTTGGCACTTGCTGATGCTTTCCCACTTATTCACCATTCCCAGCTGGTGAGAAGACTCCTCAGGTACTTGCTTCAACTTACTCACAGTAGTCTCTGGTAACAAGGTGGATGGTCCCTTAGTGGTGACAGCTTCCCCTTTACCTCCGACCACAACTGGTTCCCCGTCCGGCTGAACCTTCTCAACTCTGTTGGACTCCAATCCTGCAGACCCAACCCTACACTGCTTCTCCTGCTCCTGAATAGGCCTCAGGCAGCCTAGCAGCCAGGTGTCCTCAGGATAGGCCTCATGCTTCCGACCTAGCCCCCCGGGGCGACATAACACACGTCCACCAAGGCAGCCGTCCAGGTGGCACCAAACCATGATCACCTGACTCCACCCAATTAAATAGGCTCTCCCAGCAGGCCAAGGGGCTTAAAGAAACCCTTGCCTAGTGGCTGAGACACCCCATCCATTCATAATCTGTCCTTGCTATCCCTCATCTATCTAATGCCACCAGCTACAATGCCACCTAGTGACAGAAGAGAAAAGTGCAGCAATTCCAGAATTAGGGGGAAATCAGTGGATCTCCTAACAATTAGCTAGGACAATTACTACCTGGCAAACTAAATAGGTTAACAACCCTGCCTAAACACCAGGGTGCTACATCAAGAATTGGCAAGCTGCAATATAACAAATGTTTAATTTTAGGTTTAATACCACATAACAATAAACTGCACTTAATTTGAAAGTTGTACTAGACTAAGCTAAGGAAAAGTCAGAACACACAGGGCTATGTAAGATGTACCAAAGTAGTGTAATGTCTATTAGCTATAGAGTAAAACATAAAAGGATTTCATTTATCAGTACTACTACTTAGTGTTCTCCAGGACAGCTATGGGGCACTTGTTACAGCACTTGATGCTCACCCAAATAATGAGCTTACCTTAGAAAAAGCATAGGCAATTTATGGATAAATACAAGCAAAAAACAGAAAGTAAAAGCAGGGCATATGCTCCTACAGCAGAATCTGCACCAACTGCAATAATATCATCAAATAAGCAGCATGCAAAGGCATGCGCAGGGGCTGTGCCAGGTGTGCCTGGGCACTCCCTAATTACTAAGTGTGGTGCCGATTCTCCTTACTGCTCAGACTTCCCCTGGCGTTGACCCCCCTACCCCACAGTGCTGTTGGTTTACCTCTTCTCTCCCTTCTGCTGCTACAGGGGATATTTCAGGATGGAGAGTGGGGTAGGGTCTAGTAAATATATAATTTACTGGCTCCTTTCTTTTCTAAATGAACACAGTGAACACATTAGTTTACTGTGTCCATTCTGTTTACTATACTTCAATTTGTGAATGAACAGGAAGCCAGGGCACAAAAAGGCGAACTGCAGTGTTTGGAAAGCTAGAATGAATCAGCAAAAGAGATAAGTTATCCAAAAGTTTAAATGCAGAAATAGAAGCTTTAGATACTGAGCATGAAAAATGTGTTCACGCAGCAGGATCAAAGCAAGGCAGAAAGAATTACAATAGTTAATGTAAAGCATATGGTCTCACAGGGAGCAGGGAAAGGTTATCTGCATTGTCCGCAATCTCAAAGAGTCACTAGAAAGACACCTATCAAAGATGTACTTTATGTTCCAGCTCTTCAATGTAACACATTGTTAGTAAGGAAGCTCACCAATCAAGAAAATGTAGCGCCATTCAGAGGTAACAACTACGACGGTACTAGCCAAACAAAAAAATCATATAACTGGTGCCAGCTGCAGTGCAGTGAAGTGGTTAACAATATCAAAGAGGAAAAACATTTGAATGGTATTCTCAGGATTGCTGATGCGGCAGTACAACCAGTCATGTTGTACCGGGCCCGGCCCTATCAGCTCCACAGGGGGGCAACATTACAGTTCATTATTGCATTAAATAAATATAGCTTGCTAAATGTTTCCCCCCACTCCTACTTGTTTATAGGGGGGAGTGTGATTACATTTTCCTGGGTCCCATCAGATTAACAGAAGGGCCCAGGAGGTTTGTGCAGTGGAAGGACTATTTCTTAATTTTCAGGCGCATGTACATCCCGCCTCCTGTCCTCAGGTGCTGAGATGCAAGGTGGCAGGTGGCTGACAGGGAACAGCAGGAGGAGAGCATGACTGCAATGTACACAGTGATTGAAGAATTAAGCATAGAATCCTCACTATTATATACAGTATCTCACAAAAGTCAGTACACCCCTCACATTTTTGTAAATATTTTATATATCTTTTAATTTGACAACACTGAAAAAATTACACTTTGCTACAATGTAAGTAGTGAGTGTACAGCTTGTATAACCGTGTAACTTTGCTGTTTCCTCAAAATAACTTAACCCACAGCCATTAATGTCTAAACCGCTATCAACAAAAGTGAGTACACCCCTAAGTGAAAATGTCCAAATTGGGCCCAATTAGCCATTTTTCCTCCCCAGTGTCATGTGACTCGTTAGTGATACAATGTCTCAGGTGTGAATGGGGAGCAGGTGTGTTAAATTTGGTGTTATCGCTCTGACTCTCTCATACTGGTCACTGGAAGTTCAACATGGCACCTCATGAGAAAGAACTCTCTGAGGATCTGAAAAAAAAGGATTGTTGCTCTACATAAGAATTATTGCTCTAGGCTATAAGAAGATTGCCAAGACACTAAAACTGAGCTGAAGCACAGTGGCCAAGAACATACAGCAGTTTAACAGGACAGGTTCCACTCAGAACAAGCGTCACCTTGGTCGACCAAAGACGTTGAGTGCATGTGCTCAGCATCATATCCAGAGATTGTCTTTGGGAAATAGACGTATGAGTGCTGCCAGCATTGCTGCAGAGGTCAAAGGGGTGGGAGGTCAGCCTGTCAGTGCTCAGACTATACGCTGCACACTGCATTAAATTGGTCTGCATGGCTGTCATCCCAGAAGAAAGCCTCTTCTAAAGATGATGCACAAGAAAGCCCACAAACAGTTTGCTGAAGACAAGCAGACTAAGGATATGGATTACTGGAACCATGTCGTGTGGTCTGATACGACCAAGAGAAACTTATTTGGTTCAGATGGGGTCAAGTGTCTGTCATCGAACAATTTTCGTCGGAAAATCTGACTGCGTGTATGGGGCATAACGGTCTATAACATTCAGTATAGCCATAAGGTAACAAAGTCAGCATCCAATAGCCATGTGACACCGAGCCATAATAGAGCACTTGCTTACTGTGCTGCCTGCGTGATAATCATAATGCTGATGACCATAAAATATGGTGAAATGCTACTTTACACTTGCATTTTTAGGAATCATTTAGTGACAACTTTGTGTAATTCGTTTTTTTTTTGTCATTCTTTAATCACTTGTGCTGCCCTGCCATTTTAGCACCTCAAGAAATGAGATAGGCAGTCATAAACTAAAAGCTGCGTAAGATCCAGAAAATGTACCCTAGTTTGTAGACGCTATAACTTTTGTGCAAACCAATAAATATATGCTTATTGACATTCTTCTTTTACCTAAGACATGTGGCTGAATAAATTGTGGCCTAAATGTATGACTAAAATTTAGTTTATTGTTTTTTTTTTATAACAAAAAGTAGAATTTTTTTTTTTTTTCAAAATGTGTCTTTTTCCATTTATAATACATAATATAATATAAAATACCATCAAAAGAAAGCTCTATTTGTGTTTGTGTTTAGTTTGGGTACAGTATTGCATGACCGCGCAATTACAAGTTAAACCAGCACAGTACCAAATTGTAAAACTTGCTCTGGTCATTGAGCAGCCAAATCTTCCGGGGCAGAAGTGGTTAAGCTTTGCATACGTATGCCAATATAAACAGACTGCTTACAGTATACAGGTGCCCAGCAGAGTTTTCAATAATAGAAGGGGAACATCCAATGTATTACAAAACTGCTAATGACAGTCTGCTCAAAGGATGTATGTTCACTAAGTGAACACATGATTCACTTATGTCCTGCATAGATTTTCTTGAATCTCAGTCTTAGTTTATTATAGAACAACATATCTTTATATCAGATTTCATCTGATGGGGTTGCATATTTACATGGCTAAGAAATGTATCCTTATAGTTCCTTACAGTCCTTAAAGCTCACAGAAGGGTAATTTATCTAATTTATACTTTTTACCTTATTAGCATTGTTGTTTTATTATTTTACTTATCATTAGCAGTATCTTAAACAATTAGTTTGCAGTAAAAAAAAAAAAATTATTGGTACATTAATGACTGCAGGTACTGTCATCTTTCAATATACTGGGGTCTTCAGACACGGACAACTGAGCAAATCCCTTTACAAGCCTGAATGTACTACATGATTTGCTGACAATGTAATTATTTTTGAGCCTGAGGCACATAAATAATGTACCATGGCCTGTACAATGAAATTTGCTTATATGTCACTATAACCTTATATAATTGTGAGCACAGGCAAGTTATGTATCGTTATACATACAGTTATATTATGTGTGCATGTTAAATATAACTAGATATCATTTAAACCCACATCCATTTTTAGTGACACTTTCATATTATTATCTGCAATACTGCATAGATGGATGAAGCTCACATAAAACATACATGTGAAATTGAGCTGCACTGCTCGACTGTAATACATGTATTTTATACAGAGACAAATGAGTCCCCCTTGCTGAGTCTATTTTAGTTTAGCTGACATTCTTGCTTTGCCTTTTATTTGTGAAAGTTGTCAATCATTTGAGGCTGGTACTTGTGAGTGCCCGAGGCAGAGGATCCAGGTCAGTTTCTCTATTTCCTGTGTGTCAAGACATGAGGAATAAAAGGGCAGAATAGATAAAATGACACTATTGTTAGATGCAAGAGCCTTTAATTTCCCTATTATGACTAAAAAGGCTGTATTTAATAGCGAATTAGGCTCAAAATGGTGAATGAGTTTAACGCCTTATTTTTTTTATTATGTTAATGAATGTAAAATTAAAAGGAACTTGTTAGATTTGAATTGCATATTTGATTTAAAAAGAATTAAGCAAATAAATTGGAATCCAACAGATAAAAGCCTGTGTTTAATAAAAATAACCCATGACAATGAAACCATTTCTATAACTGTCAGAAAGCTGGTATCTGATGTATGCTGTGAACATTATGCCAAGGCATTTCTAAATGATTAGCTCCACCCATTGTATCATGTGATTATTTTTAAAAGGTATGTTTATGCCTCATGTCTAGTAAATATTATGTAACAAAAAAAGTGTATATGGCGTAATAACATATTACTATTTCCGGAGTAATTGAATAACTGATGCCGCGTACACATGAGCGGATTTTCCATCCGAAAATTCTTGGATGTTTTTTCCGACGGAATTCCGCTCATGCTTGGCTTGCATACACACGGTCACACAAAAGTTCGCTGAACTTTCGACCGTCAAGAATGTGGTGACGTACAACACTACGTCAAGCCGAGATAATGAAGTTCAATGCTTCCGAGCATGCGTCAAATTTTTTCCGAGCATGCGTAGGAATTTTGCGCATCGGAATTGGTACAGATGATCAGAATTTTTTCCGACCGAAAAATTAAGAACCTGCTCTCAATCTTTTGCTGGCTGGAATTCCGCCAGCAAAAGTCAGATGGAGCACACACACGGTTGCATTTTCCAATCAAAAGCTCTCATCTGACTTTAGCTGGCGGAATTTCCAATCGTGTGTACGCGGCATAATTGATTCCACAGCTTCCTCAAAAAGCTTACTATTTTATTTGAGAAACACACTGAAGAAACTGATAGCCTCTTCCTTTTCTAATTATTATATGCTTTTCACTTATTGTATGCATAAATGTGATCAAATATTTAGACATTTATGGGGTTCATTGCCATCCACTCTTTGTCATATTCAGTAAAATCGAATTTTGCAGCTCATTCATAAAATGCAGGCTGCGCTATGGGGCACCACAGGCCCCACAGATCCTATGGAATTCTCTCAGCGTAACACAGCAAAGGGTACTTCAAGAATGGAGGAAAGCCAGCCATGTGGTTTTCACAGGTCACGTGATTAGGCTGGTCTCCAGGCATTTTTATTTAAACCTCCAAATTCTTTAATAGCATGCTACCTGCTTCAGAGTTCTAAAGCCACCAACACTGTCAACACTAAGCACATTTAAGAATCGTGCCTTTGAGCGTTAATAACATGCAAAACTTTTTTTTTTAAAGGAGCAGTATTATTGTGGTATGGCAATACCACTGCTTTTTTGAACAGAATTCTGTGTAATGATATGACATATGTATTTGTATATAAAGTGCTGTATAGGAGATAAACAGGCTTTAGGTGCATCAATGCAATATATTGCTAACACGTTAATGTAATAGCTTGTTTTGAATATGGTTTTGTCATTTTAAGAAATTAGATAAGTTACATAAATTATTAGTACCTATATGTTTCAACTTATTTGTTGTTTTGGTTCTCATGTGATTATTTAAAAAAAACTGCTAGAATACTGTGTAGACCACCAGACGATAGTACACAGAGATGGTTCCATGGTTCCTAAACAAAAAACATTATCTGAATCCTCTCAACAACCCTATATGTCACTACTCCTACAGTTCTGTGGTTGATTTAAACCACAAATATCCAGAGGTGGTCATAAGAGGGAATCAAAATAAGTAAAAATGATTGCAAGATTTGGTGTTGCTCTAGGCACTGTTCCATTTGTGATTTATTGTAAATACAGACCTAAATCATTACTGGCAATGTATAAAAAGAGATTATATTTATTTTTAAACATTTGAAATGATGTAAAGTTAGTATTAAGGCATCAGTAAGTTAATAACAGGTATTTTACCTATGTTTATTCATTTATATATTTTCTCACCTAATATCACTATTTAATACCATTCATCAGCCATGCTGCATTATATAATAAATATGTTTTTGTTTAACATTGTTTTCACATTTCTAAGTACATAGGAGAGTTGGACCGCAGATCTTTCACAAAAAGTAGCTGTGGAACACTCCAGAGGACTGAAAGACCCCCCCCCCCCCCTCCCAGAAGACTGCTTCAATTAATAGCACTGC
Organism: Lithobates sylvaticus; assembly: GCA_028564925.1. Lineage (NCBI taxonomy): Eukaryota > Metazoa > Chordata > Amphibia > Anura > Ranidae > Lithobates > Lithobates sylvaticus. The sequence goes on from CM053030.1 coordinate 413,134,411, forward strand.
TCAGAAAGAGAGAGCACTGTTGATTAGAACAGTGCTCGGGAAGGTGTCAGCCTGCTGGAGAGACAGACCCTGTTTTGTTTGTGAGAGCTGTGGTCCAGAACATAAAAGTGCAAAAAATAAATAAATAACAGAGACCCAGATTTTTTTACTGTACATGCCACCTGGCTGCAATAGGGTAATAAATAACCAGGGTGTAAGTGGGCTTTAAAGCTCATGTCCAGGCAAAGGACTCAGAACAGGATTGTCACATGACTAGCGATTTTAGGTATTGTTTTTTTTTTTTTTCATTTTTATATTTCAGTCTGTTTATTGAAGATTTTTAAAACAAGTAATCTAGTAAAAAAAAAACAAATGATTGACATTTGGTCACTGTTGTTTTAGCAATGCAACATTCAACAAGTAATAAGGATGAACTTGTCTTAATATGAGAAAGAATAATTGCCTTATTCAAAGTTTGTACAATATAAACTTGAAAAATCATTATAATCCTATTTCATACAGTATAACATGCCATTATATGTCTTGTTATACAGTACATATTGAATTTAGTTGCATAATATTTGTGAGTAGGTAAAGTAGGTAAAGAAGACCGATTACCTATTATTTAATGATTATAGTAACTTCTTAATAGAAGGAGAGAAAAGAAAAAAATGAAAGAAAAAGAGAGAGGTATAATATGGATGCACCAAGATCTCATTTGTCCCCTGATATGTATCTTATCGATGGGTCGCACATCATATCAAACTTGGTTTGATTAATTTTAATTATGCAGATGAGTTTGTCATTAAAGTGATTGTAAACAATCACCTTGTAAAACAACAACCCATTCAGTTTAAAATAGAAATGAAAGACAAAACATTTGTGTGTATATATATATATATATATATATATATATATAAATGTATATATACACTGAGCAAAATTATAAACGCAACACTTTTGTGTTTGCTCCTATTTATCATTAGCTGAGCGCAAAGATCTACAACTTTTTCTATGTACACAAAAGGCCTATTTCTCTCAAATCTGTTCACAAATCTGTCTAAATCTGTGTTAGTGAGCACTGAGATAATCCATCCACCTCACAGGTGTGGCATATTAAGATGCTGATTAGACAGCATGATTATTGCTTAGGCTGGCCACAATAAAAGGCCACTCTAAAATGTGCAGTTTTACTGTATTGGGGGGGGGGGGGGGTCAGGGGGGTCCGAAAACCAGTCAGTATCTGGTGTGACAACCATTTGACTCTCGCAGTGCAGCACATCTCCTTCTCATAGAGTTGATCGGGATGTTGATTATGGCCTGTGGAATGTTGGTCCAGCTGCCCAGCTGGATATTGGCTCTGGATCGGCGTATACACACTGTCGTATACGCCAATCCAGAGCATCCCAAACATGCTCAACGGGTGATATGTCCCGTGAGTATGCTGGCCATGCAATAAGGAATGTTTTCAGCTTCCAGGAATTGTGTACAGATCCTCACAACATGTGGTTGTGTATTATCCTGGTGCAAGATGAGGTGATGGTCACGGATGAATGGCACAACAATGGGCCTCGGGATCTTGTCACAGTATCTCTGTGCATTCAAAATGCCATAAATAAAATGCACCTGTGTTCATTGTCCATAGCATATGCCTGCCCATACCATAACCCCACCGCTACCATGGGCCACTCGATCCACAATGTTGATATCAGCAAACCGCTCACCCACACAACGCCATACACGCTGTCGTCTGCCATCTTCCCTGTACAGTGAAAACGGGGATTCATCTGTGAAGAGAATACTTCTCCAAAGTGCCAGGCGCCAATGAATGTAAGCATTTGCCCACTCAAGTCGGTTACGATGATAAACTGCAGTCAGGTCAAGACCCTGATGAGGACGACAAGCATGCAGATGAGCTTCCCTGAGACAGTTTCTGACAATTTGTGCAGAAATTCTTTGGTTATGCATTGTTGCAGCAGCTGTCCGGGTGGCTGATCTCAGATGATCTTTGAGGTAAAGATAATGGATGTGGAGGTCTGGACTGGTGTGGCTACACGTGGTCTGCGGTTGTGAGGCCGGTTGGATGTACTGCCAAATTCTCTGAAACATCTTTAGAGACGGCTTATGGTAAAAAAATGAACATTCAGTTCAAGGGCAACAGCTCTGGTAGACATTCCTGCAGTCAGCATGCCAATTGCTTTCTTAAAACTTGCGACATCTGTGGCATTGTGCTGTGTGATAAAACTGCACATTTTAGAGTGGCCTTTTATTGTGGCCAGCCTAAGGCACACCTGTGCAATACAGGCATACCCCACTTTCAAGTACACAATGGAGTTTATTTACTAAAGCTGGAAAGTGCAAAATCAGGCTCACTTCTGCATAGAAACCAATGAGCTTCTAACCTCGGCTTGTTCAATTAAGCTTTGGTAATAAAACCTTGAAGCTCATTGGTTTATATGCAGAAGTGAGCATGATGTGGCACATTCCAGCTTTAGTAAATAAATCCCATTGTGTACTTAAAAGTGGGGTATGCCTGTAATCATGCTGTCTAATCAGCATCTTGATATGCCACACCTGTGAGGTGGATGGATTATCTCGGCAAAGGAGAAGTGCTCACTAACACAGATTTAGACAGATTTGTGAACAATATTTGAGAGAAATAGGCCTTTTGTGTACATAGAAAATTATCTTTCAGCTCATGATAAATAGGGGAAAACACAAAAGTGTTGCATTTATAATTTTGCTCAGTGTATATATATATATATATATATATATATATATATATATATATATATATATAAAACTATAAATACCCTTTTCCCTTTTTTTAAAGTGATCACATTCAATTTGTTCCCAGCTGCATAAGAGCTAGGGGGAGGAGAAGCAACAGTACATTGTCCTTTCCAGTGAAATCCTGTGAGGGGGGAGGGGGGTGCCAGAACAAGTCCGATCATTGGAGGAGAGCAGGTTGAGTTCCCAGCAAAGCTGACCATGGTGAGTTTTCTTGCTTAGTGTGGTCAGTTTTGAATATGAAAGCAGAGGGACTGGCAGGAACACCAGGGATTTCACACAAAGGAAGCAATACAAAGAGAACAGGATAATATTTCATACCAGTACATGGTACATCAGGCACACCCCAGGAATGCTGGGGTAACATATTCTTTAATCATAATCCAATTTTGTTTTTGTTTAATATAGTTAGGAGGCACCATTGACTAGTTTCAACTCCTGGCAATTGCAATTCTAGTCTCCAAAGTAGTATAGGATATTAATCTTTTAAAATCTTTTGGGATGTCACTGTCAAATTTCTGGAAAAAATTGGTTTCTGGTGACCTAGATATATTTATTCCCATAAAGCAACTGAGCAAATTAAGTTCTGAATCAAATTATGTTGGGACACTACCACCGTTTAGGCAGCACAATAGTGTCTGAAGCAGTAAAGGAAATTTTGTGTTATAAAAATGCCCACAGAACTAAAAACATCTATTCTGGTAATGTGCAACTGCTATCATTAATGTATACCTAATATACTTCCAAAATGAAAACTCAAAGTTCATACAAAGTACACGAATCAACATAAAGTGTCCTGTGCTCCAAAGAATAAATTACTTCAAATAAAGTACATCAATCAAAGTTTTCCATGCTTCAAACAATGTGCATACTGTATATCTTAATTAATGCAAAAGTCTTCAATCTTCATCCACAACTAGGGTGACAGGCTGAAGCTATTCATCCTCTCCATCCATAGTCCCAGCATGCAATAGTATCTGCATTCTCCTCTGCCTGGGGCTGCCTTATACTTGTCTGATAAAAGTTCTTCCAAAGTGTGCAGTGTAGTGTGCTGGGACTGCCATAACACTAGAGTGCCTATGAACCAGTACAAACCGAGGATATATTTGGCGGAAGGAGGAGGAATCCTTTTGAGGCTGGAGGAGAGCTGATCCATGGATTAGATAATGAAAGGCTGGTGTTACTAATCCTTCTGGTGAGTTGCAAGAGTGCAAAGGTGGTGGCCACATCTAGGGTGTGCACATTGTGGATGAAGATTGAAGATTTTTGGATTACTGAAGATATATGCATGCTGTTTGAAGCATGGAACACTATAATTCATGCACTTTACTTGATGCACTTTATTTTTATGAGCACGGGACACTTTATATTGATTCACAATTTTTATTGTAATTGTATTTATTTGTATTGTAATAATATAATTAGATATAAATAACTAAAATAAAGTCTCATTCTGGGCAGATATAAAGACATAAATTAATGCAGCTCCTATTTCATTAAAGAATTATGAAATGTATATTTGTATATGAGACTAGTATCTGAACTGACTTGGAAGAGAAGGGGCAGGACTGGGAGCTAAACTGGCATAATGCATGTACATTTGTTGAGAAGGAACATGCTAAGAGCAGGAGATAGCAGAGTAGGCTGATGTATGAACTCATCAGTAGGAATGAGCCGAACACCCCCCTGTTCGGTTCGCACCAGAACCTGCGAACAGACCTAAAGTTTGTGTGAACTTTAGAACCCTATTAAAGTTTATGGGACTCGAACATTCAAAATCAAAAGTGCTAATTTTAAAGGCTAATATGCAAGTTATTGTCATAAAAAGTGTTTGGGGACCTGGGTCCTGCCCAAGGGGACATGTATCAATGCAAAAAAAACGTTTAAAAATGGCTGTTTTTTCGGGAGCAGTGATTTTAATAATGCTTAAAGTGAAACAATAAAAGTGTAATATTCCTTTAAATTTCGTACCTGGGGGGGTGTGTATAGTATGCCTGTAAAGGGGCGCATGTAATTTTTGCAGTAAAAAAAGTCTTTTAAAATCACTCGCGGCTATAATGAATTGTCGGCTCCCGTAATACAGAGAACAGTCATTGAAAGTCATTGATTAAAATAAAAAAAATAAAAAAAATATGTGTGGGGTTCCCCCAAATTCAAATACCAGACCCTTCAGGTCTGGTATGGATTTTAAGGGAAACTCCACGCCAAATTTAAAAAAAAATATGGCGTGGAGTTCCACCCAAAAAAATACCAGACCCTTTATCCGAGCATGCTACCTGGCAGGCTGCAGGAAAAAAGGGGGGATGAGAGAGTGCCCCCCTCCTGAAACATACCAGGCCACATGCTCTCAACATTGAGAGGATGCTTTGGGGGTCTGAGACCCCTCAAAGCACCATGTCCCCATGTTGATGGGGACAAGGGCCTCATCCCCACAACCCTGATCGGTGGTTGTGGGGGTCTGCGGGCAGGGGGCTTTACAGAATCTCGAAGCCCCCTTTAACAAGGGGACCCCCAGATCCCGCCCCCCCCCCCTGTTTGAAATGGTAAGGGGGTACAAAAGTACCCCTACCATTTCACAAAGAAAGTGTAAACATTTTTTAAAAAACACACTGAAACCGTTGGGAAAAGTCCATTATTAAAAATAAAAAAAAATAAAAAAAAGATTCCAGCAGTAGTAATCCACTCTTGCTATCCAGCGATGGGTGATCTCTTCTCCAGGGTCCAGCGATGGGTGATCTCTTCTGACGACGTCCAGCGCAGCGCATCCTGTCTCGATGGAGACACTGCAGGAATCCCAGGTCTTAGCTGAGGAGGACTGGGCCACCCATCACCTGACCCCGCCCCCTCTGATGCAAGGGGGAAGTTGGGCTTCCCCAGTGACGTACGGGTGACCCCGCCCCCCTCTGATGTAACGGAAACCTGCGTTACATCAGAGGGGGCGGGGTCACCCCGTACATCACTGGGGAAGCCGGCTTTTCCCTTGCGTCAGAGGGGGGGGGGCGGGGTTAGGTGACGGGTGGCCCGGTCCTCGTTAGCTAAGACCTGGGATTCCCGCAGTGTCTCCGTGGAGAAACCCAGGCTTCCCCAGTAATGTATGGGTGACCCTGCCCCCCTCTGATGCAAGGGAAAAGCCAGGCTTCCCCAGTGATGTATGGGGTGACCCCGCCCCCTCTGATGTAACGCAGGTTTCCATTACATCAGAGGGGGGCAGGGTCACCCGTACATCACTGGGGAAGCCCGACTTCCCCCTTGCATCAGAGGGGGGCAGGGTCAGGTGACGGGTGGCCCGGTCCTCCTCAGCTAAGACTTGAGATTCCTGCAGTGTCTCTGTGTCAGTGTGTTTTTTAAAAAAAATTTACTTTTTCTTTGTGAAATGGTAGGGGTACTTTTGTACCCCCTTACCATTTCAAACAGGGGGGGGGCGGGATCTGGGGGTCCCTTGTTAAAGGGGGCTTCCAGATTCTGATATGCCCCCCGCCCACAGACCCACACATCCACCGGCCAGGGTTGTGGGGATGAGGCCCTTGTCCCCATCAACATGGGGACATGGTGCTTTGAGGGGTCACAGACCCCCCAAAGCATCCTCCCAATGTTGGGGGCATGTGGCCTGGTACGGTTCTGGAGGGGGGGGGGTCTCTCTTCCCCCCTCTTTTCCTGTGGCCTGCCAGGTTGCATGCTCGGATAAAGGGTCTGGTATGGATTTTTGGGTGGAACTCCACGCCATTTTTTTTTAATTTGGTGTGGAGTTCCCCTTAAAATCCATACCAGACCTGAAGGGTCTGGTATGGAATTTAGGGGGAACCCCACGTAATTTTTTTTCTAATTTGACCCGGGGTTCCCCTTAATGTCCATACCAGACCTGAAGGGCCTGGTAACTTAATTTGGGGGGAACCCGCGCATATTTTTTTTTTTTATCAATGACTTTCAATGACTGTTCTCTGTATTACGGGAGCCGACAATTCATTATAGCCGCGAGTGATTTTAAAATACTTTTTTCCTGCAAAAATGACACTTTGTGCAGGGACAGTTCTAAGCACGGGAAACATGCGCCCTTTTACAGGCATACTATACACACCCCCCCAGGTACAAAATTTAAAGGAATATTACACTTTTATTGTTTCACTTTAAGCATTATTAAAATCACTGTTCCCGAAAAAACGGCCGCATTGTATTGCATTGATACATGTCCCCTGGGGGGGGCAGGACCCAGGTCCCCAAACACTTTTTAGACAATAACTTGCATATAAGCCTTTAAAATTAGCACTTTAGTTTTCTCCCATAGACTTTTACAGGGTGTTCGTCGCTTTTCGAATTTGCCGCGAACACCCCAAATTATTCGCTGTACGGTGAACAGGCGAACAGGCAATGTTCGAGTCGAACATGAGTTCGACTCGAACTCGAAGCTCATCCCTACACATCAGTGCTCTTTCACTGTTCAGTGAGAAGGATGAAAGTAATATCATCCACCTGGCTGTCCTGTGTGGTTGAGCTGTGTAAATACCAGGACTGTATGAATCAAAATATGAATCCTTTGTCAAGTAAAACATGTTCTCAACCCTTGAAGTATCAAGCTGAACAGAGAATAAGCAGAGGGCTGGAGTAGTTCAGAACTGCCCACCAGAGACTTGATGACCAAGTAGAGTAGCTACATTCCCTATATGTTTAAATATTTCACATGCAGATGTCTACTAGTCATAAGAATCCTAAAACAGCCTTTTTGTAACAGAGAATATATTTTTTTTTTTTCAAATTTGCACTTTAATTATATTTTCTATAGAAGGGCAAATTTGAAAAAATCTGCTATGCTTGAAGTTTCTCAAAAATGCAGTGTCAAACCAATACCAACCTGTTTCCAGTTCACATAAGATTCGGGGGGGGGGGGGGCACCTAAAATTGAATTGCCTTTCAGATTGTCAGCCTTTTTTTTTTTTTTTTTAGACACTTGGGTATTGGCAGATCTGCTGATTTGGTGAATGTCTGTTCAGGTACACATTTTCTAGTTATATTGCCACTTTCAAGCCATACCAAGACTAGAAGTGCTCTTTTTAGAAGTAGTTATTTTTTTATTTTTTTGCCGTAATCATTTTGTTTTAAACATTGATGGTTAATGATTTTTTAGAATAAGTATAACAACATAAACTTATTAAATACAAGGTATTTTATGAGTAGGCAGGATACAGAGGAAGCAATGCTGAGGCTACCAATAGCTTTCAAGGTCACCCATGATGACACTTATTTCTGTAGGCAATATAGTAACCTGAAATAATTAACTGGAGATTTAATACCTCTCCAGTACTATCCTCTGCTGAACTTCTTTCACTGACAGTCTTGTCCCAATATACCATCAATGCTGTTACCGATTGCTGAACTTATGCAACTGTGTAACTGTTAGAGCTAATCAGTCATATAACAAAATCCCAGGAGAGGACAGCTGCCATCTCCTCAGGTTTATTACTTTTAGACAGCTTTTTTACTGCTGGTTTCTGAAATCAAGAGGGGTGGTGTTGTATTACATTAGGACACTTTGCCTGCCTCGCCTCAGGCCAAATATTTCAGAAGTCCCCAGATGAAAATTTTATTAACATCTGACTTAGTGAATAGCAGGAAAAATGAATGAGGTTACATTGTTAACATGAGTGTTAATGTGATTCCTGTGTTCTGTTATATGATGTGCTTTGGGAGGTGCTAATAACTGCCTTTTAAATCAAACTCATCAGATTTAAAGATCAGTAACATCAGGTTGTGGTCTTTGGAATTAGAGAAAGGTATTCAAAGGCTAAAATAATGCAGGCTTGATTTACTAAAAAATGGCAAAGTGTTCTGTATTTAAAAAAAAAAAAAAAAAAAAACTCACCCCCTTAAAGAGAACCAAGCAACAGATATAATTTATCTTTAAGTGAAATTTTGCCTTAACCTTCCTTGAAATTAATTATTATATAGTCCAACTCTGCTTGTTTTTTTTTTTTTTTCCTGTTGCAAACCAGCATAAAGTCCTGTATCATTGCACTGCAAATAGAAGTATATCTCAGCATTATTTGGGTGTCAGAATGAGAATTTTAAAAGCTGGGGTGACATCAACAGTTCCTCCAATGGCATTAAGATCCTTGATAGCAGGGTTGTTGGACTCCCAGTCACATGACTTTCAGTATTCTACAGTCTTTTCATTGAAACAGCAAGCTGAAATGGTACAGAGCTTAGGAATTTGTCAGCAAATGGAGGAAGTGTTAAATGCATGTCTTTTCATACCGGTTGCAACTCTAGCTAATTGCATTCTATATCCAATGTGAGTGCTACCAAGGCAACCTATTCTGATCAAAAGCTGCTTTAAGTAGTATGGGGCGCACATGTAGGATATTGGGTTTACTGCATGTGTCTAGGAGGAGAAGATTCCAGTATAACACCTGCATTACTCAGTGGACAGGAGAGAAAACAATTGCAGCCTTTGGGCCGCATGATGTATGCAGGCGATATGGAAAAATATAATTTTGAAGAAGCAGGCTTTCTTTTCCATTGCATACATTAATTATTATAGCTTAATAGCTGTTGTTCTGCCCAGTGGTGGAACTTCCATGGTTGCAAATGTCACACTTGCGACCACCACTGTGGGAGGTCCCAAGCAGTGTTTTGCGTACCGTCCATTACTGTAGGGACAGTTTGAAAAAACAGCCTGGTTTCTCCTGTACATAGGACAGGAGAATCAGTCTGTAAATTTGGTGACCGGTGGCTGCAGTTGAGCCTAGTATCTGTGACATTCTCACACAGCCCAGTGAGCATACTCCCCCATCCCCTCACGGATGGTAGTAGAGAGAGGAATTCAGCTGCTCCTCCTCCTCCTCCCACTCCAGTTCCCACTGTGCTTGTCTGCCCCGCCCACTCTCCTATCCCCAATGTGCAGCTGGGTCTGACAGAATGGAGATATGTGGGCAGGAAATATGAATGGTGCTGCTGTCTGAGCCACCAGATATCAGCCTTGGCCCTCAGGTGAGTGAACACTGAGCTGTGCAGTACACTGTGATTTCTGAACTGTCCCTATCTCTCTTCTCTCCCCCATCTGTCTCCCTTCCCCTCTCTGTTCTTCCAAGAGCTTCACAAACTTGCTCAGTTCCAGTTAGCATTCAGGCAGCCTATACATTGATGGTTGTACTACAAAAAAAAACATGTACATCTATAATGTGGATGGGGGAATTCTCCCACTGAGGCAGTCGCAGAACTAAGGCCCTGGTGGTCCACCACCATTGTGGTTCCCACCCTCCTCATGTTCCTGCTATTGACAGTGGTGGTCTGGCATCCCTGATTCCATGACAGCGGTGGAAGCACATTCGGACCCAGTGGCATTTAATTATGGAGCTGATGGGTGCATGTGTGGGGAGGGCAGTTGGTTGTACACAGCTGAGATTCCCACTGGTCGTCTAGCAGTGGTGATGCTGCGGAACCTTCTCTGTTGACATGCCGATCGGGATGCAATCCGGGCAATGCTCCCGATCAGATTTAATATTAAATAGGATAGTGGTTTTATTGATCAGAGCCCCCACATTACTGGCATGGAGCCCAGTGCCCACATGGCTGCTGAATATATTTTTGATATATATGTGATTGTACTTTTGATTCTAATAAATACTTATGTCCACATATTAGATCCAATCGGGAGCATCACCCAGATTGCATCCCAATCAGCATGTCAACAGAGAAGGCTATGCTATGCCACCGCTGCTTGGCAGCCGGTGGGGGAATCAGCTGTCTACAACCAATAGTGCCGGCCCTTCTGCGTATGCACCCATCAGTCAATAATGTAACTGGCACTGGTTATTAGTGTGCTGCCATCGCTGCCATGGAGACAGAGATGCTGAACTGGCACTGTCAATAGCAGGGGCAGGACAGCAAGAGGAGGTTGGGAACCCCAGGGTGCAAGTGCAACCTTTGTAACCCTGGTAGTGAACCCTTATATAGAGTTCCATGGTGTGCTGGTGACACGTCTCTTGTTTTCTGCCACCATGGGGGGTTCCCAAGATGGCAGGAAGGGGGCCCACTGCAGAACATGTGAAAGGGTCCTGCTGCGGGAACATAATAAAGTGCCCAACAATGGGAGAAAAAGGCCCAGGGGTCAGTAGGAAGTGCACCAGCCCCAGAGGGAAAAGCCCCAGGACTGATGGAAAGGGCCCTGGGACAGATGGAAGGAGGGATCAGGGGGGCCCTTCATGGTTTCTTGCTCTGAGGCCCTGAAGGTTTTAGTTATGCCTCTGGTTCTGCCTAAGCACACGCTTTAAGTGTACAGGTATTTATTAGCCCTCTTTCAAGACTAAGATCGTGGTTCAGAGACACAATTGTGTAAATTCTGATTCCTGAGCAGTTCTTGCCTGTGTTCACAAATGGCTAACACAGATTATCTCCCTACTGTAGACTCTCACATTGTTACCTAATACAAAGTTAAAATGCTATAATCTGAACACTGGAGAAAGTGATTGCATCCTGTGAATCTGTTCCTGCAATTGCAGAGTTAACTTTTATTTACAGTGCCTTGAAAAAGTATTCATACCCCTTGAAATTTTCCACATTTTGTCATGTTACAACCTAAAACATAAATGTATTTTATTGGGATGTTATGTGATAGACCAACATAAAGTGGCATATAATTGCATATAATTGTGAAGTCAGCTCCCGCTGACTGCTGCTTCTTCCCGATGACAGCTGAGGGTGGCGCCACCCGGTGACATAAATGGGTGACTCCCGCCCCCTCTGATGCCATGTGATGTCAGAGGAAGGTGGAATCACCTGTTTGTTGCAGGTTTTTTTTTTTTTTTGGTCCGTCGGGCGCTGTCATCGAAGATGGATTTACATCGTGGGACAGTTTTTAGTTTTTAAAAAAGGACTTGTCCCAAAGTGTCTCCTGTAATTTTTACTATTTTTGACACTTTTTTGGTGAATTGGTAGAGGTACAATGTACCCGATACCAATTCACATGGGGGGCTGGGATCTGGGGGTCCCCTTGTTAAAGGGGGCTTCCAGATTCCTATAAACCCCCCGTCTGCAGACCCCCACAACCACCGGGCAAGGGTTGTGGGGATGAGGCCCTTGTCCCCATAAACATGGAGACAAGATGTTTTTGGGGAACCCCAAAACATCTTCCCCATGTTGAAGGCATGTGGCCTGATACGGTTCAGGAGGGGGGGCGCTCTTTCATCCCCCCTTTTTTCCTGCAGCCTGCCAGGTTGCGTGCTCGGATAAGGGTCTGGTGTGGATTTTAGGGGGACCCCTACACCATTTTTTTTAATTGGTGCAGGGTTCCCTTTAATATCCATACCAGACCTGAGGGGCCTGGTATGGATTTTGGGGGGACCCACACACATTTCTTTTTTTTAATTTGGGTGCGGGGTTCCCCTTAATATTCATACCAGACCCAAAGAGCCTGGTGATGGACTGGGATGGGGAACACATGACATTTTTTTCAATGATTTTTATTTATATTGCTGGGTCCCGACAATAGTTTACAGCTGCGATCAGTTTTAAATGACTTTTTCTTCCTTTAGAAATGTAGTTTGGAAAATGCACTGCTTTACAGGCATACTAAGGACTACCCCCAGGCACAATATTTAAATGAATATTACATTTTTATTGTTTCACTATAAGCATTATTAAAATCACTGCTCCTGAAAAAACTTCTGTTTTAAAAACCTTTTTTTGCATTGATACATGTCCCCTGGGGCAGGTCCCACGTCCCCAAACACTTTTTATGGCAATAACTTGCATATGTATTAGCCTTTAAAATTAGCACTTTTCATTTTTCATGTTCGTGTCCCATAGACTTCAACGGTGTTCGCGTGTTCGTAGGAATTTTTATGCCTGTTCGCATTTTCTGGTGCAAGGGTGTTCGGCTCATCTCTAATCACCGCCATTATTAGTAACAAAAAAATAATAATAATAAAAATGCAATAAATCGATCCCCTATTTTATAGACGCTATAGCTTTTGTGCAAACCAATCAATATATGCTTATTGCAATTTTTTTACCAAAAATATCTAGAAGAATACATATTGGCCTAAACTGATGAAGAAAATCATTTATTTTTACTTTTTGGGGGGGATATTTACTATAGCAAAAAGTAAAAAATATATATATTTTTTCAAAATTGTCTGTCTTTTTTTGTTTATAGTGCAAAAATAAAAACCACAGAGGTTTTGTGGGATTTGTGGGAAAAAAATAACATCAATTTTGTTTGGGTCCTGCGTCGCACCACCGCGCAGTTGTCAGTTAAAGCTATGCAGTGCCATTTTGCAAAAAATTGCCTGGTCATTAAGGGGGCAAATCTTCCGGTCCTTAAGTGGTTAACCTTCTCCACGATTGTATCCCTGACCTGTCTGGTGTGTTCCTTGGCCTTCATGATGCGGTTTGTTCACTAAGGTTCTCTAACAAACCTCTGAGGGCTTCACAGAACAGCTGTATTTATACTGAGATTAAATTACACACAGGTGGACTCTATTTACTAATTAGGTGACTTCTGAAGGCAATTGGTTCCACTAAGTTTTAGTTAGGGGTATCAGAATAAAGGGGGCTGAATACAAACGCATGCACACTTTTCAAATATTTATTTGTAAAAAAAATATAAAACTATTTATCATTTTCCTTACACTTGACAATTATGTGCCACTTTGTGTTGGTCTATCACATAAAATCCCAATAAAATACATTTATGTTTTTGGTTGTAACATGACAAAATGTGGAAAATCTCAAGGGGTATGAATACTTTTTCAAGGCACTGTAGAGTCTCAACCAGAATTTTCTACAACACCCTTTACTAGCCATTTATTTGTTACAAGTGCTTTTTAATCCTCATAAAGTCAATTTGTGTATGTGCTAAGATACAAATGGCTTACATTTTATTTGTGACATTTGGAGTTAAGGTAGTGGGTTCAAATATTTTTAGACAGTAGCAGACATTTGACAGTGTCCAATAACGTAAAACTAGCCTGTTATAAATTAAAAAATAGGCTGAAATATATGTTATGGAAGAAGTACCTGGGACTTAAATCCGGTGGTCCTAGGCTTGTAACTGTTGGAAGGTTAAGTCTTAAATTCTTATCCCGTCTTCTGCTGTTAAGGTATGATTCATTTTCTATCCTTGTTCTTGCAGAATTAAGGTTTGAAGATTTAATTGGTGACTTGTATGGAACATTTCCAGAGAATGGTTTCAGATTAATCCCCAGAGAGCTGTTTGAAGACTTTTTGTACTTTGTGTTCCTTGTACGTATAGTAGATGGAGAAGAGGGTTCGTCCTCCCCTGTGTCATCATCATCATCTTCCACAATGAATGATAGCCTTTTATTTACACTGCCATTTCCCCTGGGTTCTGTCTAAAAAAACAAAATATTCAAAGATTGTCGATGGTTTAATTGTGTTTTATGACGTCATGTTTCTCAATGTTTTGATGCTAGTATTGAAAAAGCAAAGCCAACACAGGAATAAAATTAATTTTTTATGCTGAACGCTAATGTTACAGTTGTTGCACAACTTCTACTCCCAGCCTGCTACTACATGCTGTGTATTTTATTTATTATACACAATAAAGTTACAAAATAATAATTTCCCTGCAAACTATCGAAGAAATATTATTCATGCACATTACAATCGCAAATACAAACACCACATGTTACGGCTATGTAAAACAAAAAACAGTATGTCTTATTTGATCATTTTTCAATTTAATCCAATCAGAACTTACAATAAAATCTGTGAGGAAACCCCATCATATATATTATAATCATGAGATGATCAGATAAAAAAAAAAAAACAAGATACCTTACAACCGGATTGTAATGCTTTAGGGCAGCTTAAAATCATAAATATACAAACCAATGATACAGTTCAGTTTTAGTTTTTATAATATTACTGTGAGTAAAGAAAATGTGTTTGCAATGCATTTTTCAGTTTAATGTAAATACACGGATACTACAATTTGTATATATTTTTTTGTACTGTTTATGGAAGCCCTGATACTGAATCTTGTTTAGAAGGAATATAGCATTACCAGGGCCGTTTTTAAGGCAGGGCAAAAGGGGCAGCTGCCCTGGGCCCTGTCATTATTGTGGGGCCCAAAGCAGCTGCCTCATACTTGCCAACTATCCTGGTTTAAATTCCCTCATCCCTTGAGGTTTTAGTCCTGTGTCCCAATATCTCAGTGTGAAGTGCTACTAATGCTGCCCAGCTCTGCTCTATTGTTGTGTACAGATGACTCACCTGCAGATCCTGTGTTTACATGTAATTAGCGGCAGCATTCATATGTAAATAGCAGCAGCCGGCTGCATTGATATGTATATCATGATGTCATATCCACAGTAATCTCTAGCAATCAATCAACAAGCAGAAATCATGTGCTGTAACCTCTAGCAACTAATCAGTGAGTCGTAATGTGTGCTGTAAGTTCTAGCAACCAGTCAGTGAGCGGTAATGATACAATGTAACCTCTGGCAACCAACGCAATATCTGCCTGATCTGATACAGTAAACTGATTTTGAGTCTAGCTGCTATTTATTGTATGTCTTAGAGCAGGTGGAGAGCAAAACTGCATGGGGGGGGGGGGGGCCCAAGAAAAGTTTTGCCCAGGGTCCAATCAATATTAAAGACGGCCCTGAGCATTACTATTATGTGTGGAATGAGTGGAAATTTGCATTTACTATGATTCTAATTTATTGTGTTACTATATATTTATGACAAGTATTGACCTATTATGGTTAAATAAAGAAAATGTGTTTGAAAATCACTAGGCTATATACAACAGTATTTTCTTCAAATGACCTGTTTGAATATTTTTAGGCAGTCACAGATAAAAAATAAGGCCAAAGTTTGACAATATTTTTAGGTTTATTGCCAGATATAAACCCCATTAATATTTACTGCCAGAGTATACCATTAATTCTAAACGAGAGCACAATCCCCATGTGAAATAACAAGATGCAGATACAATACTACTCACATAAAGATGATAAAAACACAGCATGTAAAGCCGACAATAGTGTTAGTTCTGTAGGGCAGCAGCGGGCGACGTCATGCGTAGCTCCTCCCCCATATGCGTTACATTCAATCAGAACTTTGACGTCACAGACTCCTCCCCCCTTCCCTTCGTTAGCAAAAGGAGGCGCTTGGGGAAGGGGGAGAAGTCTGGTGACGTTGATGTCCGTGATGTCACCGGATCTCCGACGGAACTCCCCTAAGACCCGGAAGCCGACGGAGAGGTGAGTACCGATCAAAAGAATTTTGATCGATCAAAAAAGTTAACAATTAATCAAGGAATTAATCTTTAATTTCCACAGCCCTAAATATAATATAGAATAATCGTGTGATGACTGACAACATCACACTGCATTTTTTGAAATTTTTTTGTTAAAGTTAAAATTAAATCTTCATTCAGTGAAATGTTAAAGTGAAATGTTCAAAAAGCAGAGAGATAGGAACCATCGATTAGATACTCAAAAAATGTTAATGTGCTAGCCAGTTCTTTAAAAGAAAAAAAAAAATGTCAATGTGGGGTCCCACTAGAACTTTATAAAAGACCATTATTCATGCATACAGCCTTTCTGGTCAGGAAAGGAGAGAGAAACAAGCATGGAATCCCCCTTCCTGATTCATATCAGTCCACATGCTTTCAACAGCATAGCCTCCCCCTTGCAATGCATCTTGCCACTATGATGAAAAGGAAAGGGGCCCCATCCCCACATGCTGTCTTTTAAAAGAGATGTGGGTCTGCAGTGGGGGGGGGGGGGACTTTTTGGAACCTGAAAGCCACTTTAGAACAAGCAGGCCCTGAGATATCTGCCTTGCACTTATTGTTACCTATTCCCAAAAAATAAAATAAATAAATATATATATGTAAAATAAAACAACCACCCAACGAAACAAGTCCTTTACTAATACAAATAAAACAAAAAAAACAATGTCCCACAATGTAAATCAAACTTCAGTCACATCATCCATGTAGATCCATGTCAATCACAAGTGCTGCTTAATTATGTCGACCCGCCAACTGACAATTCTACCCATTGCTATGCAGCCTGATCATGTTTGGGAAAGGACGTCACCAAGGATCCCTGCCAATTTGTTTATAAACAGAAACTGGCGGAGATCTGTCATTAGAGTCAGTAGTGCTACTGCTGCAAAATTCCAGTTCCATGTCAGCTGCTGTTTGTATACAAACCAACAGGGATCTGTCATCTAGTAGTGCTAGCACTACTTAAAGGTACATTAAAACAACCACACTGTAAGAAAAAAGTTCTTTATTAAAACAAAAAAACAATGTCCCATGATGCACTAGCTGAGGACATTTTTATTCAATGGATTTGTCTGTAACTGTTTTAACTTGCTGGTCTTGCTGGGATGGCCTGGCCTTAAAGAAAACTAAACTGTGAAGTTTCCAGTATAGAAGGGCTGAAGTCAGACCTTGGGATCTTTGCTGGTCACAGAACCCCCCTCTGTGCAGTGTAAAGTATTTGCATATCTGTCCTAGAAATGCACATTTATTGCCCTCTGAACTTCTGCTACAGGTTGAAATTGATCCTGTATGCCTAATGCAGTAAAAATCTAATGCCGCGTACACACGATCGGATTTTCCGACAACAAAATCCATGTTTTTTTTCCCGACGGATGTTGGCTCAAACTTGTCTTGCATACACACGGTCACACAAATTTTGTCGGAAATTCCGATCGCCAAGAACACGGTGACGTACAACACGTACAACGAGCTGGCAAATGCGTGGCACTTTGTGCATCGGAATTGTGCACACATGATCAGAATTTACGACAATGGATTTTGTTGTCGGAAAATTTGAGATCCAGCTCTCAAATCTTGTTTGTTGGAAATTCCAATGGAAAATGTCTGATGGAGCCTACACACGAAATTTCCGAAAAACAAGCTCCCATCAAACATTTCCCGTTGGAAAATCCGACCGTGTTTACGCGGCGTTAGAATTTCTCCTGTACAAAAACATTAGAGAGCAGCTTGTAGTTTCTCCTGTACAAAAACATTAGAGAACAGCTGAAATTTGTAGTTCTACAAAGAAGTTTTAAAAAGCTAGTGTTTAAAGAAGTTTGTGTTAAGGTAGTATACTGTAAAGTAATTGTGTAAAGTAATTGTGTGCAAGAGCATCAATAATTTTGTCTGTATTTAAAAAATCATTATAGTTATTAGTATTATTGCTACTACAACTATAACTTTTTCCCCCCAAAGCACTGGTCCCTAAATCAATAAAGCTTACTGTCACAGTTGACACAGGGCATTGCTACAGAGATATTTAGCCAAGGGGCCCACTAAAATTTTGTTATTGGGTCCCATAATTTCTAGTTACCCCTCTATAGAGGGTGTGTGAAAAAAAAATGGAATTGCAGCAGTAATGAGGTGTGCAGAACAGCTTACACATATTAATGCAATGCAATGGTGTACTGCAGATTTCATGATATTACAATGGTATTATGCAATGCAGGCGAGAATAGACTTATGATAAAAAACTAATGTCAGTCTAATGAGATCTAACATGACAGTCTAACAAGATACCATATAAAAACTATACAAAAGAAAAAATACAGCATCACAGCAATGAAAGCGATAGAGAAGTATTAAAGTGTTGGTAAATCAACACTGAGATTTTTCTTATTTAGGCCCGGTTCACACTAGTGCGATGCCAGACATCGCATGTGATTTGCACCACATTACTGTTCACATCACATGCAATGTCTGTGCAAAGCGATTTCAGCCATAGAAACTGTATGTCTAAAATCGTATTCACACCAAAATGGTGCAGGACCCTTTTTTTGGTCCGCACTGGAATCGGATCACATGGGTGTTCACACTTATTATTACAGCAGGTAGGACATGTCCTGAACAGGGAAGCGAACAATAACACTACCAGAGTCATCAATATCATCCAGAAGGCCCACCTTACTGACAGCCCAACCATTTTCCTTTCATGTGATATTGAAAAAGCATTTAACTGCGTAGATTGGACCTATTTTCAAGCCATGTTATAATACAGTACCTCAAAGTGGAGGTTAAACTAGGGGAATGGGTAGATCAAAAACACAGAACCTGACCTAAAACTAGTAAGAGGAAAGGTCAGTTGTTGGAATAGACTTCCAGCAGAGGTAGTGAGTCAGTCAACAGTAAGTGGATTCAGACATGTCGGGACAAACATAGATCTATAATGAGAAAAGTAAAAAAAATATACACTATATTACCAAATTTATTGGGAAGCTGGCCTTTACACGCACATGAAGTTTAATGGCATCCCAGTCTTAGTCCGTAAGGTTTGATATTAAGTTGGCCCACCCTTTGCAGCTATAACAGCTTCAACTCTTCTGGGAAGGCTGTACACAAGGTTTAGGAGTTTGTCTATGGGAATGTTTGACCATTCTTTCAGAAGGCGCATTTGTAAGGTCAGGCCCACATCAGTGCCTGACTTCACAAATGCGCTTCTGGGAGAATAGTCAAACATTCCCATAGACACAGAGAAGATCTGGCTTGCAGTCTCCGCTCTAATTCATCCCAAAGGATGTGAGTCAGGTCAGGAATCGGTGGAGGCCAGTCAAGTTCCTCCACCCCAAACTCCCTCATCTATGTCTTTATGGACCTTGCTTTGTGCACTGGTCCAAAACATTTGGTGGAGAGGGGATTATGGTGTGGGGGTTGTTTTTCAGGGGTTGGGCTTGGTCCCTTAGTTCCAGTGAAGGGAATTCTTAATACCAAGACATTTTGGACAATTTCATGCTCCCAACTTTGTGGCAAAAGTTTGGGGATGGCCCCTTCCTGTTCCAACATGACTGCCCACCAGTGCACAAACAAGGTCCATAAAGACATGGGTGAGCGAGTTATGTTGTGCAGAGTATTGAAATCATGCGCTGGAAGCTTCTTGTTTGCAGCAATAGCTTTGCTTTTATGGAGGATTAGCAGAACATATCTTACAGCATGTCTTTATCATGAAACAGGAAAAGGGAATATACAAGAACATAGTGAGGAAAGACAAACCACTTCTTCTCATTACATTACCATAGATACACACTACAATACTGCAGTATAAAAAAATCTACTTGCTGTACCTTTTCCAACACCCCTTCTCAACAGCGTGTGCTTTGTCAAATTACATTCACCTTCTTCTGGATATAATTCTGCTACTCCGTTTTGTTCATGAGTGTATGGTGCGGTTGCCTGATGTACTATTCCTTGTCTCTTCAGGCATGAAGCCACTTCTTTGCTTATGTATTGTCCCCCATTGTCAGTGCGTATTATTTCTGGGGTTCATTGGAATTTGTTGCTAGACATGGCCATAAACTCTTGAAGTTTCTCTGATGTTTCATTCTTGTGTTTCAGATAAATACCGTATTTTCCGCACCATAAGACACACTTTTTCCCCCCAGAAATATGAGGGGAAATGTCTCTGCGTCTTATGGAGCGAATGCATGCTAGTCACCACCCCCCCCGCCAATGGCAACGCCCCCCCACCGCCATCGTCAGAAAAGAGGCAGGAGAGCAAAGGACCGACATGCTGCATATGCTGCAATGGGCACATAGGCTGCAATGGGCACAAAGGGCTGCAATTGGTAAGCAAAGAGGCTGCAATGGACACAGAGGCTGCAATGGGCACAGAGGCTGCAATTGGTGGGCAGAGAGGCTGCAATGGGCACAGAGGCTGCAATTAGTGGGCAGAGAGGCTGCAATGGGCACTGAGGCTGCAATTGGAGGGCAAAGATGCTGCAGTGGTGGGCAAAGATGCTGCAGTGGTGGGCAAAAAGGCTGCAGTGGTGGGCAATGAGAGGCTGCATATATGTGCAATGGTCAGGTTGCATTTATGTGCAATGGTCAGGTTGCATTTATGTTCAATGGTCAGGCTACATTTCATGGGCACTGGTAAATATTTTAGTACACCATGTGGTTCAGAATATTTATTTTCTTGTTTTCCTCCTCTAAAACCTAGGTGTGTCTTATGGTCAGGTGCATCTTATGGAGCGAAAAATACGGAAGTTGTGTACCTGGAATAATCATCAATGAAAGTCAGTAGATATCTGTTCCCACCAGACATGGGAGTTTCCATTTGACCACATACGTCACTGTGTATGAGCTGTAGGGGGTGGGTAGTTTTTCTTTGAGACACCTGTGGAAGAGGAGCACGTGTGTCTTTTGCGTAAATACAGCACTTGCATTTCATGAGCACTTTGCAAGGCTCTATTGTCAAATCTTCTGATAAGCCTCTTTTTATTATGTCCTATATAGCTTCTGGACTTCTGTGCCCCAGCCGCCTGTGCCATAAGTGAATACATTTGCTGTGCAGGTCATTAGAGACTATATTGGCTTGCTGGTCTGTGGTGATTTGCCTGTATAGGTGATCATCCAGTTTTCCTTTTGCGAGGCATCGCTTATTATTGTGAATTATGCATTCATCACCCTGGAACTTAACTGTGAGACCATTGTTTTCAAGACTTTTCACTGATAGAAGGATGCCTTCTAGTTCTGGAACATACAGCACTTTCTTTACAAGGATACTCTGCTTACATTGTGGTGTAATGCAGTTCAGGAAGCCCTGGCCTTTACCTTCCGAGATGATGCTTTTCCTGTTTGCTAGGAAAACGTTGTCTTTTGCACTGTAATCAAAGTTTGTTAAGAAGGTCTCATCGCTAGTCATGTGGCTATGCACCAGCCACGTGGCTTGCCCCGCTGTGTCACTTTAAAGGTGCCACTCCATGATGTGTCTGCAGTTTGCTTTGTGATTGCTTTGACTCTTTCTTTTGTGGAAAGCTTTAGCTTTCGCTGTTCAGCTTTCCAGATAGAACAGTCCTTTTTTAAGCGACCATTCCTTTTACAGCAAAAACAGGCTCTGCCTTCTTTGTTATGCTTTGTGCCTTTGTGCATAATAAAAACTTTGTCATCATGGTGCGTAATTTCTTTCCTTCTCTTATATTCATCCATCAATTTCCCCTTGACATATTCCAGTGTCAGCTCCTGCTCGGGTCTGGTGTCTAAAGCGTTAATAAGAGCATTATATGTCTCTCGAACACTGCAGAGGAGCAGGGAAACAGTATGGTTATCTTTGATGTCTCTCCTCGCCGAGGGTGCGTAGCTGCTCTATAATCTCTAGCATGGCTTTAACGTGGTAACACATACTGTATACTGGCCTTCTTCTAGTCGCATCTTATACAGCTTTCTTAGTAAAAATAGCTTGTTGTTTAGACTTGAACGCTCATACAGTTTTTGTAATGAAGTCCACATACCTTTGGCTGTTTTCTCTGTTCTTATGTGGATAAGCTGGTCATCTTCCACCAATAGGCTTATAGCTTTTGCCTGTCTATCCTTCCTGTCCCAGTCATCCGTTTCTCCATTTGTGGGTCTGTCTGTATTCAGCACTTGCCACAAGCCATCCTTGCTGAGAAACAGTTCTATTTTAAACTTTCACAGCTGGTAATGGGCATTGTTCAGCTTTGCAATTTCTATTGCAAACTTCACATCTGAACCACTTGCAAGTATTTCAGTAGCTTGCATACAGTACTCACAGACTTGCAATATCCTCTCCAGTGCCTGGATGCCTGCTGGGTATGCTGGGACCGATAACCTGTAGTGCAGAGTATGGAAATCAAGCGCTGGAAGCTTTTTGTTAGCTTTGCTTTTATGGAGGATTAGCAGAACATATATTACATCATGTCTTTATCATGGAACAGGAAAGAGGAATATACAATAACATAGGGAGGAAAGACAAACCATTTCCTCTCATTAAATTACCATGAATACACATTATAATGCTGCAGTGCCACCTGCTGGATAGACAGGTATAATGGATATATATTGTTCACAATACAAAAAGCTACTTGCTGTTGCTTTTCCAACAAGTTTGGGTTGGATGAATTTGACTGGCCTGCACGGAGTCCTGACCTCAACCTGATAGAACTGAGATGAATTAGAGCAGAGACTACAAGCCAGGCCTTCTCATTCACATCAGTGACTGACCTCACAAATGCGCTTCTGGAAGATTGGTCAAACATTCCCTTAGACACACTCCTAATCCCATCAGAGTTGAAGCTAGTTTAGCTGCAAAGAGTGGGCCAACTCAATATTGACCCCTACGGACTAAGACTGGGATGCCATTAAAGTTCATGTCTGTGTGAAGGCATTAGTGCCAATACTTTTAGTAATTTTGTGTATTTATAAATTAGACAAAAAAAAATGAGTAGACTCGATGGACCACTTGGTCTTTATTCTGCTGTCACTTCTATGTTTCAATGTTTCTAAGAGCTATATTCTCATCCATCTGTGAAGGTAAAAATAGTGATATCTTATCAGACTGTTTTGATCTGCAAAATGGGACATGACAGGGATGCCCTTTATCTCCTATTATAGTTAATAGTACCTTAGGACCCTTTCTATGCCGTGTCAGGAAAAAGCAAATGAAAAAAGAAAAAGACCAACATTTTTCAACAAAAGTAAACTGTATTCATTTTCTGTTTCTGCTAAAAAAAAAATTGCAAATAAATATTCTTTCTTCATACATTTAGATCAAGATGTATTCTGCTATATTTCTTTGGCAAAAAAACAAAAACAAATAAGTGCATACTATTTAATTTGTGACAGTTATACAGTCTGCAATCTATGGTATAACAATTTGAAATTTATCAACCCTGATTTACTGACGTCCTACCTAATTTCTTTGTCAGGTTACTGGGGTAGTGAGACATTGTTGAATACCAAATGTGTTTTCCCCAGGCAATAGATTCTAAGCCCCAGCCTGCTTCTTCACCAGGGCCCGATGGAGGGGATGGACTTGCAGCAAGCTAGACCCAGGTAATTGCCCCCAGGAATACCCTGCTGACAATATGGAGACCACTCACTTATGCAGATTACAGATGTGCAGGAGACAGAAGAGGATCCAGGAGACAAACTGAGGCCAGGACAGGCCGCAGGCAAGCACAAATGGAAAATTAAGCTGGGGTCAGTACATGGGAGGTCAGACACTGAATACATAAAATAATAGGCAAACAGAAGTTCAGAGAGCTAGGAAGTTGCTCAGGCAGCGTGGGCTGCATTGAGCGTGTCTTATATAGGGAAGCAAGCTAGGAGGGTAGCCAGGAAGTGATAGAAGGAAAGGAAAGAAAAACACACAGTATAGCAGGTGATGCCCATGAGTGAGAACAGAAGCCAAACAATATATGTGAAAAGAATCAGAGGTCTAGTAGAACCACTGCAGCAAGGAGGTAAGAATTACACAGGCAGGAAACTGCAGGCTAAACTGTGACATTCATAAATGCTAAGATGGTTCAAACACTCCCAAAATGACCCATTTTTGGAAAGTAGACACTCAAAGGTATTTAGTAAGAGGCATGGGGAGTTTTTGAAGTTGTATTTTTTTGCCACAATTTATTGGAAATTAAAAAAAGTTAATAAAATTTTATTTTATTTCACAAAGCTGTTTTTTTTACAAGTTACTTCT
Organism: Lithobates sylvaticus; assembly: GCA_028564925.1. Taxonomy (NCBI): domain Eukaryota; kingdom Metazoa; phylum Chordata; class Amphibia; order Anura; family Ranidae; genus Lithobates; species Lithobates sylvaticus. Next base: position 413,158,626 of record CM053030.1, read on the forward strand.
CTCACACAACATGGGCATACTTACAATTACACAATAAAACACTTTCTTCTACTCCTCCTTAGTATGGCGACCACATGCATGAGACACATAGAAGGGCAAAAATTCATAAAGCACCTTCAGGCTTTCAAGGGGCATAAATAATTCAACTGATTTTCTGACTACCTATCACATTTATTGAGGCCCTGAAGTACCAGGACAAGATAAATACCCCCAACGTTACCACATTTTGCAAAGTATGCCTTCCAACTTATTTAATTAGAGGCATGTTGAGTCTTTTGAAGATCACTTTTCTGCCACAAGTTTTTAGAAAATTAAGAACAAAAATGAAATAGTATTTTTTTACAAAGGTAGACAATTTTTACCTTAATTCATTCCCTGCATCCCAGCAATTGCATCTCCCCTCACCTTAATTATACTTACTTGAGTCATATTTCCATCTAGCGCTGTACCCAGGACACAGAGGAAGCAGTGGGAGTTGCACTGGTCTGGTGACACTGGGGCTTGTGTGGCAGTGATCAGGAACACTGTTGCTGGCTGCACTGATCTTGTGACACTGGGGTTTGTTTGCCAATGATCAGAATCACTGTTGCTGGCTGTACTGGTCTGGTAAAACTGGGACTGGTGTGGCGGTAATCAGGAACACCATTGATGATGTACACTGGTCATTAATCAGGGACACTGTGACCATCGGGTCGGGTTGGCCGGTCGTCAGTGCACTTACCCCATCCATGGTGGGCAATCACGTGTGGCTTCCCCGGCTTTCCTCCATGGGCATCATGAGCAGCATCTCCTTCCCCTACTCAGCAGCTTCTGTCTCCTCCCTCCTCCTTGGTGGCCAATCATAATACTTCTCCTTTCGGACAATCGGGAAATGGGTCTCAGACCCAAACTTCCTGATTGGCGGAGAGGTGATTCAGTGTGAGAATAGGGAATACTCATTCCCTATTCTCACACACCTGGGTGGGCTCCAAGCGCATTCTCTGTGCCCCGGAGCCCACCCTATGGTGAAGCCTATTAAAGCCTCTGGCTCTAATAGGTGCTTCAAAAAACCACCCACCCCACATTTGAATTCATGCGCCCGGTGTCTTGAAAGGGGTCAGAGGCATGGATGGGGGGTGGCTCTGATGGATAGGGGAGGCGGCGCCCATGCGCCCTTAATGGATGGGCGCCCCTGCAGCCATTGTACCTGATCACTAGCCACAGCAGTACAATGACACTGCTCTGGTGACTGTGATTATTTAATTTTTTTTGGTACACAGAGCATTTCCTCTTACAGCCAATTGCTTGAGCTAGCAAAAATACTGTTTTATGGTAATTTCTTTTGCACATGATAGAGTAGTCAAAGTGAATACGTGTTCATATTTTTTATATTATCATTCACTTTGCAAATTAATGGTTGCATTGCGATGAGCCTCTGCTCATTTAGTAAATCAATGTATAATTGTTCCTAGAGTCAGTGATTGTTTCCAGATGTGTTTGTATTTTCCTTATTAGATTGTGTTTTGGAGTCGTAATATTGGATCAGAGTGCATCAATAGAGTTAACTTTAATTTACTCTTCCAGTCTCTGTGGGCAAACAACTGGTTGTGTAAAAGGGGGTTTTCTGGCATCAACTATCACATGGTCAGCAAACTAGGAACTATACAGGAATAGGGCATCCTTCCTTTGGTCAGCAAAACAATTCATGAGCAGTTTTGTTTAAGTTAATTTGAAAAATTTCAAGGGAAAAACCCTGACCCTGGCTTGCTCATCTCCTGGTGGGGCGATCCTGAGGACCGTGACCTGGTACTAATACGCAGCTAAACCCATCTCCACCATCGGGAGTTCTGATGAACACCGGTTAGTGCTTAGACTGCACCTCAGGTGAGTCTGCATTATTTGCCAGGGTGGCCTACTTGTATACCAATCCTGCTTGTCAGTGGGAGTCCCTCTACTGCTAAAGCTAGTGGTCTCTGAACCTGACCCCTGACTGTGACAGAATAATCTGGCCCAAACATGGAGGCAGCTAAAGCAAATGCTGTGACTCATTTTAGGCAGCAAATTGCAGAGCTTCAAGAGTTTGGCATTACCTACCAAGAAAAAAATTCCAAACTGGAAAGTGTGGTAAAAGGGCAACAGGAGGAAATCCGTGCTCTGCAGAGACATTTGCTAAACGTAAGTGGTCGAGATGATGCTAACGCACGTATGCCTCTACCACTCAAGTTCATTGGAGACTGCCGCCATTAGACCAATTAACCAATGTTGCATTTATTTCTAAATGCAATCTGCTACATTTCCTTCTGAAAAAAGGAAGGTAATGTTTTTTATCAACGTCCTGACTGAGGAAGCTCTTGCTTGGGCCTCCCCGTATATAGAACAAGACATCAGCACTTTTTTGAGATTTGAGATTTTTTTTGGACTGCGATAAACCAGGTTTTTGACTATCCCAACTGCTGCGCTACTGCTGAAACAAAGTCGCATAGTTTGCGGCAGGGTAGGCGATCTGTTGCTCAGTACAGAGCAGAATTCAGATGTTGGATCTCAGATACCACCTGGAGCCCAGTAGTTCAAAAGAGTAAGTTCCACCAAGGGCTCTTTGAACAGGTAAAAAATTAGCTTGCCAGAAATGAGACTCGTAAAGATCTTGAGGCTTTCATCCAATTATGTATCTGAGTCAATCAGAGACTTACAGAAAGGAGGAAGGAGAGACTGGGAATGTCTGGAAGTAATGGTGGCATGCGTTTCTCTGCTAGTCAGTTTGTTCAGAGGGATCCAAAAGTTTTTCCGTAATTTAACACTCCCAAACCCATGCAGGTTGACGCTATTAAGGGATCTATTTCCACCCAGGAGAAAGAGAGAAGATGCTCTGAGAACTTGTGTCTATATTGTGGGGACTCTGGGCATTATGCAGTTAATTGTCCCAACAAAGTTAAAAAAAACAATTGCTGCGACTGATGGTATGATGCCTGAAGAAATAATATCCATTACCCAGTCTATATCTCCATTAATCCATGAAGAAAATAAAGTTAATTATCTCATTTTGTCACCCCTATCAAACTTATCACTGGGGGGCTTTCTTGCTCTGCTATGCTGGAATCTTGAGCCGGGGGGACTTTATGGATATAGAGCTCATCCAAAGCAATAATATTCAAGCAAGAAATAAATCTGCCCCTATTAAAACGGACACTATTGATGGTTCCTCTGGTACTCCAATTTGAGGCTGACCATTGTGATTTTTTCAGCTTCCAGCTGATTAACTCAACTTTCCTGTCATCCTGGGCATTCCTTGGGTTTCTATTCACAATCCCTCCATCAATTGGGGAGCACGGACAATACATTTTGCATCCCACCATTGAGAGGAACATTGCAGCGAACCTCAAACAGGTTCACCGATCAAGGAGTCACAAGTTGATGTGGTAACTACCCAGTCATATGACAACTTGCCTCCACAACACCATGATGTCTGTGATGAGAAGAATGCTAATCAATTACTGCCTTATCATATGATTGCCCAATTGAGCTGCTCTCAGGGACAGAAATACCCTTCGGCCGCCTATTCAATCTGTCAGAACCTGAATTAAAGGTGCTCAGGGAGTGGCTTGATGAGAATTTAGAGAAGGTCTTTATCAGACACTCAACATCTCCTGCAGGAGCAGCCTTTTCTTTATTGAAAAGCAAGACTCCACCTTGTGTCTGTGCATTTATTACAGGGACTTGAATAAAATCACTATTAAAAACCGTTATCCACTCCCCTTGATCTCTGAAATGTTGGAAAGACTCCATTCTGCCAAAATCTTTACAAAACTAGACTTACAGGGGCATATAACCTCATCCGCATTTGTCAAGGAGATGAATGCAAAACCGCCTTTAGATATGGGCATTTCGAGTCCTTGGTTACGCCTTTTGACCTTTGCAATGCACCTGCAACTTTTCAACACTTCAACAACAATGTTTTTTGAGATCTGTTGGACCAGTTTGTGATTGCTTATCTAGATGATATTATCATCTTTTCCGATAACCTGGAAGAGCATCGCAAGCATGTTTGCACTGTCTTCGAAGGATTAAGGAAGTATCGCCTGTACATCAAACTGGAGAAAAGTGAGTTTGAACGAACCAAGATCCAGTTCTTGGGGTATATTATTTCTCCAGGAGGAGTGCACATGGATCCTGAGAAGATCAAAGCAGTAGTAGATTGGCCTGCCCCTAGAAACATTAAGGAGATACGATTTGTTGGGTTTGCCAACTTCTACAGAAACTCTAAGGTGATAGCACCAATTACACAGCTGACAAAGAAAGGGGTGTCCTTTTTGTGGTCATCCGAGGCACAGACTGATTCTAGCATGCTAAAGACTCTTTTCACTTCTGCACAGTATTGGTATATCCTGATCCCGAAATAACTTTTACCGTGGAAGTGGATGCTTCAGACTCTGCCATGGGAGCTATGCTTTCTCGGCAAACAGAGTAAAGATGCAGCTTCATTGCGCTTACTTCTCTCATTAATGTCTTCAGCTGAAAGGAATTATGACATTGGAAATAAAGAGTTGCTGGCAATTAAGGAAGCCTTTTCTGAATGGAGGCATCTGCTGGAAGGGGCTAATAATCCTGTAACTGTTCTCACTGATCATAAAAATTTAGAATTTGTACGTTCTGCCAAGAGATTGTCTTTTAGACAAGTACGTTGCCTCTATTCTTTTCCAGGTTCAATGAGTTCCAAGACATTTTTGGGTCTCCTCAAAGAGGGGTATGAGAATGACCCAATCTCAATCACCCTCCTAAGGACATTAACCTTGAGTACAAGAACGGCTTTTGGACTCATGCACATTGTCTCTGATTGTACCTGAATCTGCTTGGGTTGAAGCCCTCAGGTTGGTTCATGACTCAAAACTTGCAGGGCATTTGTGGATTTCTAAGGCTGAAAAACGTTTGTCCTGTTCCTTTTGGTGGCCTGGCTATAAGATAGTTGTCAAACATGATGTGGCCTTGTGCCTGACTTGTGCACGCTATAAGACTCGCTGAGCTTCTCCTTTGGGGTTGCTTCAGCCACTCCCTGTTCCATCAGAAACCATGGGGGTCAATTTCTATGGACTTTGTGGTAGATTTACCTCCCTCAAAAAAAAAGAAAGACCATTATCTTGGGCATTGTTGACCATCTCACTAATAGCTCATTTTATACCTGTTAAAGGGGTACCTTCTGCTGAACAATCTGAAAAGTTAATGGTTTGAGAAGAACTACATTCAATTCCTGGTGATGTGGTGTATGACAGAGGAGTACAGCTTACTTTAAAACTTTGGAAAAGATTTTGCTCAGCTTTAGATGTAACAGTTAATCTGTCCACTTTTCATCCTCAGTCTAATGGTCAGACCGAGAGGACCAATCAAACTTTGGAGCAGTACCTTTAATGTTTTATCAGTTATCTTCCGGATGATTGGGTAGATTATCTTCCTACAGCAGAGTCTGCTTATAACAATTCTAAACATAGGTCCGCTTCTCAAAGTCCTTTTTACCTAAACACCAGGTATCATTCAGTTTTTATTCCTAATCGTTATATCTCAACTCCAATTCCTTTTGTTACCAACAGATTACCTTCATTGTAGGAAATTCAGAAGAAATTGATCAGGACTTTGAGTGAGGATCAGGAATGTTACAAGAAGACTGCTGACCACGGAGATCCCTTCCCACCTTTCATGTGGGTGACAAAGTTTGGTTATCAACCAAAAATTTGAAGGTCCATGTTTCACCTGCAAAGTTGTGCCGAAAGTTTGTGGGACTTTTCCAGATATCTGCTCAAATAAATCACCAGTCATCATTTGCTTAAAACTTCCAGACAGTGTAAAGATTTACCCTGTTTTTCACATCACTACTCAAACCATTTCGTGAAAATCCTTTTTCTGGAAGAATTCTTCCATCTCCTGCACCTGTTGAGGTTCAGGGTAAAGAAGAATTTGTGGTGGAGAAAATTCTTGATCCCAGGATATTTAGGAACAAATTACAATATCTGGTAAAATGGGAAGGATATGGGCCAGAAGAAAATTTTTGGGAGCCTGAGGAAAACGTTCATGCTTCTAGAATAACAAGAAAATTCCACCAGAGGTTTTCTCACAAACCTGGCCCTAAATTGTCCAGGGAGGAGTGCTGTCAGAGCCTGGACTTGGGCCTGGGACCTCTGATGTGTCTGTCAATGACTCTTCTCGCTGAGCTACCTGAGTTGCTTACCAGCACCCTATCTGATTTATTGTATAACCCTGCCTTGTGCTTTGACTTCTGCTGAACCTTGAACTCTTTGCTCCTCCCATGAACTTCCTGATTTAAGCCATGTCTCTGCACTTCCTGTTTGCCATATTATTGTGCTCTCTCCAGGCAGTATCTTGCTTTTGTCTTTCCTGCTGCCATCCGTATCTTTACTACCACTCGTTACTGACCCTTGGCTTGTTCCTCGACTACGCTTCAGCTTGATCTCAACCTGCAACTACTTGTTACTAACCTTTGGCTTGTTTACTGACTATGCTTCTGTTTGATGCTTACTTGCTATATCGTCTGAAACCGGCTTGCTCACCTTCTGGTGGGGCGATCCTAAGGACCGTGACCTGGTACTAACACGCAGCAAAACCCATCTCACCCATCAGGAGCTATGATGAACACTGGTTAGTGCTTAGACTCCACACCTCAGATGTGCCTGGGTTATTTGCCAGAGTGATCTGCTTGTATACCAATCCTGCTTGTCAGCGGGAGTCCCTCTACTGATATAACTACTGGTCTCTGAGCCTGACCCTTTACCGTGACAGATTGGTGAGTTCTGTCTCAAATTAACTGCTAAACATATTTATATTTGCTAATAGCAAACAGCTTATCACAAATTCATCTGGAGCAACTCATAGAGTGCCATAGATAGGCTGTTCTCTCAACAATGACCCAATCAAATTCTTTCAAATTATAAACCCCTAAGAAGCTTTACAACCTCTTTTCTTATTTCTGCCAATAAATATACAATATATGACAGTAAAAATCTTCTTCCTTTGTCAGCTTGTAACAAAAAGAATTTCCAACATGTCAGAGAAATGCTGTATGCTAAACAATGCACTTGTGTGGCTTACAAGCACTCCTATTTACCTTGTTGTTCACATCTGCAAGTTAAGATAAAGCTCACATTTGCATATCTTGCTTTCAGTAGGCCTTTCATGGCTACCAAGAGCCAAAGGCATACTCAAATGAGATACAGGGCAAGATCATTAGACAAAATGTATTTCCAGCCACAAACAATTTAGCCAAACAGAAAAAAAAGGAAAGGGAGGGATGTTGTCTTAAAAGAAATGTATTTTCTCTCTGACTTTTGATACTTTTCAAAACAAAAAAGCAAACTCTGGAAAAAAATACATAAAGGGGTTATGGATACAAGAATAAAAACAATGGAAGTACATGATAGTGACCTCTACACTCTAAAGTATGACACTGGCCATAGACAGGTTGATATTTCACCTAACCCAACAAATCTCAGAAGTTTTTGGTGTTCTCCAAAGACTTGAAGAGATCTTCATAAGGAAAGCAAAGCATTCCTTACAACTGAAGCCTTTTTTTTCTTTTTTTCATCACGTTATTTTCTGGATGAGTAAAATGTTTACACTGTCCTCAGGATTTTCAATGTCTGGAATATGAGAGGCACTTGACTAACCTAGTTTATTAGAGGCAGTTGAATTGATTTTAGGCTTTTCAGGATCCATGATTTCAACCTTCACTTTGTTGCGTACAAGTTATATTCTTAAATACTTCAACCCCATAAACTCTGAGGTTCTTGGAAGAAAAGATTGAATCTTAATCAAAGTTAGTAGAAATTAAAATGTAGCCTGTCTATGGCCAGAATTATGTATATCTTCATGGAAACTACATTTAATCTAAATGTAATCCTGTAACAAGAAATTATATACAGCCATCCCTTAATACGAAATATATACTATACAAAGATATTAGTAAACAGATTTTTTTTTGGGGGGGGGGGGGGGTTATGGTCCTTTTAAAGCCATATTCATAAAAGTCTTATGTATAAAATTGGGTAAAATCTAAAGTTTTATTGTATAGTTATATAAAATAAAAAAATTAAAATCTTCTTGATTATAAAGACCTACATTCATTTTGTTAACATTAGTTAATTGGTAAGGAATAAAAGCATCCTTATAAAATGTTTAATATTAGAATAAACTTTTTTATCTTTTGTGTCAGTAGCAATAAAACAAAACATTTTAATGTAAATTATAAAATGTATATTATATATTAGAGTAAAAAAAACTTTCATGAATAAGGCTGTTAATGTTGAATTCTAACATTGATTGCAGGACACCACCCTATGTTTTGTACCTGTGACAAAGTTGATTTGCAAGAGAGTCTTGACATTCTCTAAAATAAAACAAAAAAGAAAATAATTCTTAGTTAATTTAAAACAGAGAATATGCAGAATGTATTCCATCTTATATGAACTGCACTCGTATGGCACTGTTCTTAAGTGTTGAACTGAAATCTGACACTTATTGTGCCATTGACAAATACTTGGAGTCTATCTATAAAGCAGAGAAAGTGATTTTAACAAACATTCATTGGTGGAGAACCAATCACTTCCACTTAAAATGTATGGCCCAGGATGGTTATCCACCAGAGAATGATTCTGAAAGTCGCATTCTCCATTTTTAAAATAGACTCATTGAACGCCTTTACTTATAAAGTAGTAATTTCTCTCCGTAATGCATGGTATGTGAGATTATACAGGCAGCCCTTGCTGAACTATTTGAACATACTATATACGTGAATAGATAGTTTTTGCACTTAGTGTATGTTTGGATGCAGCACACTGAATGTTTGAATACAAGAAACAGAAAGAACTATTTATATAAACAGATGCGCTTTGTATATACTATCCTATGTGTGTACAAAAGAATAAATAAATCAATGCCACAGGAAAAAATAATCGTATTTTATAACAATCAATATTGTGCAAATACCTAAAAAGAGCTAGTGCATATATAAACCATAAATAAACCACAGGTGCTGGTGCAGTGCATGTGTAAACCATTAATACATTAATCAGTAAATAAATATGCAAATGGTTCCCAAAATCACTACATCAAAGTAACCAATAAATATACACTTGTACACACATAGGCTAGTATATAAGAAGTGCACCTTTTTATATAAATATTTTAACATACTAGCTGTCATGCAAGAAATGCTGTTCAAGTCACTGACTCAAAACATGTAAGTAAGTTCAAAACTGTCTTTCTACATGCTTATTCTGATCAGTACTTGGACTAAAGTCAGAGAATTGGCATGACAACCTAGATAACTAAGAATTTCAGAAGGTCAAGATTGGCAGCCTTAATTCCTTCATGATGTGAACTCCATTCCAGTGACGAATGCGCAAAGGGACACTAGATACCGGAAGCGAGGTACGAGCTCGATGCTCGTTTATCCCATGCAACTTTGAGCAACATAAATGTGAGTTTACTGTACTTTACTTGTATTGAATAAAACTTTTTAAAAACGTACTACACTATCGAGACCCTTCCTCTCCTTATCCATTTTTGCGAGACACATACACCTGAACTAGAGCGTACACCCCAGTAAAAGAGACGCCCAAACACCTGGATTTAAAGGGAGCCGCCCGCCATAGGACACAGAAGCCCCATTGAGAACCAGCTAACACATATACACGCTGTTACCTTACAGCGGTAAGGTAAGGTACATCCATTACTATATTCCACGGAAGATCAGGAACCACCTGCAGCTACTGGTCACAATAACCACCAGCACCGATACCGTTATACCCCACCAGGATTTGTCTCCTATATCCAGTAAAACATTCTGATAAACAGCACAACTTGCATAGAGATGCATAGACCCTCTACTGCATTATGGAAGCTGCATTTTTCCTAGTGGCAGCCTGCACAGCAAGAATATGTGTGGCCACACAATGAACTTATATGACATACAGGTCTATTCAATGATTAAAGGGGTTGTAAACCCTCGTGTTTTTGATAGGATGCATTAAGGTGAAAAAACTTCTGTCAGTGACCGGCTCCCCAGCCCCCCGTTTCACTTACCTGAGCCCCGTAATTTCCTTGGCGGAGACGCAATCTCCCTCTCTGCATGGGGTCCCAGCTCTTGATTCGATAGAGTGATAGCAGCGCAGCCATTGGCTCCCACCGCTGTCAATCAAATCCAATGACGCGGGCACCGGTGGTGGGGCCAAGTCCGGCATTTGTGTCTATGGATGCAAATACTGGACTCAGGAGGAGCACCCACACAGTAACTGGGAGAGCGCTTCTCCTAGGGGGTTATCTGATGTTAGGAGGAGCCACGAGAGCCACCGAGGGTCCCCAGAAGAGGAGGATCGGGGTCACTCTGTGCAAAATGAGCTGCACAGTGGAGGTAAGCATAACATGTTTGTTATTTAAAAAAAATAAAACAGGAAGGTTTACAATCACTTTAACCCCAATGTGGGTGAAAAATGTCAGAGGGGCATGACTGATGGGCAGGGATTTGAGGCGAAGCCTATCTTCCATTTACCCTACACTGAAGTTGAATACAGTGTGCAGTGGTGTCTGTGTGCCAAATAATATATCTTCACTCGAGATGTGCTCTATATCTGCCAGCATCTGAATACAGAGTGTAAACCTGAGAGACTGATACTTCAGGCTTGGAGAGGCACCAATCTCTTATGGCATTTGTGAACACAATGGTCTTATTTTGTTAATTACTTCACATGTGTATAACTGAAAAAGCTGCATAAACACAGTAAACAGCCTATTTAAAAATGTTGGTGACACCTGTTTGTTTTAACTTTAACACTTGGCCCTATTTTGTAAATTTTTGCTTGATTTTAACTAATGTGTGTATAAAAGTGTGAGATGGAAAGGTGGAATGCTAAAGGCAAACTATGAGCTAAAAAAAAAAATATATATATCATATATGATGCAGTCTGTCAATAGCAATAGTTTTTTTCTGGTTCCACTTGAAACATACTTGTTGATCCTGCCATTAAAGCTGTATTTTTTCCACTTCCTTTATTTCAATTTTTTTAATTGTTATTTCTACAGAAAGGGCTGTTGCTTCTTAAATTTGCTTTCAGGTTATGATAGTTTGCCAGTTTACAGAAAATTGTGTTTAGTAGTTTTCTTCTTTACATCTTACAACCAGAGAATTAGCTTGATGTACATTGTTAAAGATGAATCCTAGCCAAATTGCTATTTATTCATATACCTGTATCATTTTTATTTGCCCAAATATGTATACTGTTCAGCTACAGTTGTCATCACAACATACTGTATAGTCATTAGGTGACCCCACCATTCGTATAAACCAACTCTTCAGCTTACATGTTCACTGGGCTAAAAATTAATACAATTTTTATTTTTTGAAGTCCTTCCTGTACTTTTCCCTCAGTCAAAGCCTACCTGAACAACACCTGTCCAGCTCCCTATGTCTGAAATATGTTAGGATGATAGCACTCTCATACTCTGATTTTCTGCAGGTCAATAAAAAGAGAAATATCAGGTAAATATACTATAAGTATTTACAAATTCAGCGTATTATTTCTGACTGAATAAATACTTAAACTATTGTCATGGACATCCTTAAGAATTCTGCTGAGCTGCCTCTTAGAAATTGCAAAGCCTAACTGGGAACTGGGAAACTAGTTCTCTATCAGGTCTGTCTTGCTGTTGATTGACAGTGCAAGGCAATTGATTCATAGCTGCTATTCAGTCCAATGGCCATTTTGGAATCCACACAGCGTCATTTTCTGCCAATTAAAATTAAGGTGAACTAGATTCTCATTTCCATATCAGGCTCTGGCCTCCCAACAGCTGGTGTGACCAAGTTCCCCCTCAGGTCCATCTCCTCTGTGACTCACATAATTTTGCAAATATGGGGATTGTCATATTTGGATAATGTCATCATCTGAATCCCCTGCCCCATTGCTTGCATTTAGCTTTCAGCAAACAGCTGAATGAGTTCAGTGATAGAGTCCAGTATTCGATGACAGGTTCCCCACACAGACATGCCCTACTCTGAGTACTGGTATCTCCCTGTATGCCAGATTGGTAGTAATTCTTTACGAATATGTCCCTTCCATAACAAAGGTTCTTAAAGTTGCGGTAGTTAGAACTACCTGAATTTGGCACACAAGCTGGTAATGCTGCTGAAACTGGCACAAATTCTTGCCTGAATTAGGAAACTACTAAAGGAAACTACTACTAGACAATAGTCATAAATGCATGATTCAATCCCCCCAGTGTGTTTTTTAATATTTGACTGTCATGTTCTTTTAACGTTATAATTCACTTTGACCGAGTGCATCTGTGTTCTTTTTAAGCATCCAATCAAGTGAAAAAGTTATATTTTTTCACATGCCTTGATGATTAGATAAAACACTTTCAATGTGCTTCATCTCATTCTATCTCAGCTTAAACTTTTGTAAATCATGTTTTTAAGTTTAGGAGTTACAATCCTGTTAGTTCATCAATCTGATTACAATATAATAAATTGTATATGTATTGTATATGATGCAGGAGTTTTTCACCTGAGCAAGGACCTTGCAATGTTTATTCACATCTTTTCAATCCAAATGGAATGGATTTTTTTTTTTTTAGGCTATATAGACGGTAGTTCTGCTGTGTATCCAAGAGCTCTAAAGATCTCAATGAATCAATTTGCAAATGTTTTAAGCATGCACTGGTAATCTAAGGGGATAATTTTACTTTTTTTTTTTTCTAGCATAGATACAGCTGTGTTGGTAGTCATTGGTCCAAGCTGTAATCATATTGCAGAAGTTTAATAGCAGAGAGGGATGCCATATCTATCTATCTATCTATCTATCTATCTATCTATCTATCTATCTATCTATCTATCTATCTATCTATCTATCTATCTATCTATCTATCTATCTATCTATCTATCTATCTATCCATCCAGTCTGAAGGGTTGCTAAGCATTGCACAATGCAGGGTTCTAACAGACAGTCTGTGTAAGCTGCCTGCTCGTACCTCATATGAGCAGGCAGTTACACCCTGATAGGAATACTCAATGCACTGTGAATGAATTACACAGCTGGGCGGGCAGAGCCACGCATGGCTGCATTTTTTTAAAATTGTGACAGTGAGCGGGGGGGGAGAAGATCTCCTGCTCGCTGTCAAAATGGGGGATCAGGAGGGGGGAGGCTAGTGCATCTGTAACATGTTACATAAATATGTACGTAATGCCCCGTTCACACTGTCGGACATTCCGATGGAAAAAGTCAGATCGGATTATGTTGTCGGAAAATCTGATCGTGTGTGGGCTCCAGCGCACTTTTTCCGTTGGAATTTCAGATGGAAAAAGTTTGAGAGCAGGACCTAAAATTTTGCGACAACAAAATCCGATCTGACTTTTTCCGATCGTGTGTATAGAATTCTGACGCACATGCTTAGAATAAATTTGGGGACAAAAGCTATTGGCTACCGGCCTCTTCGTAGTCCCGTCGTACGTGTTTTACATCACCGCGTTGTGAACGATCGGATTTTCCGACAACTTTGTGTGACTGTGTGTATGTAAGACAAGTTTCGGACAAAATCCGTCAGAAAAAATTACGACAGATTTTGTGGTAGGAATGTCTGACCGTGTGTACAAGGCATAACATGTTACAAAAGGTGAACTTATCCTTTAACAGGATGCTGTAATTTTTATGTCAATAAAAGTCTTTTCCCTGGCTTCCTAAAAAAGTGCTCCTTCACTCAGTTTGGCATAACTAGCTCTTGAAATCTTGATTATTATTGTGGACGTTCCTTTAATTACACAATAAGATGGCATATTTTTTCCAGGACACTAATTTCCTCCCCTTTGGTTCAACTTAAATATGATTTATTATAAATGTAAGAACGAAGAATGGATGATCTGTGTTGAAAATGTTTATACATCCTTTTTGTAAAAAATTGACATTTGTTGATACTTGGATTACACTCAACCCTTTATTCCCATAAGACTTAATTAAACTTCCAGACTGGCAGTTCTAAGTTGTCATGGAGCACAAGACATAAAAAAATGTAGTTTCCTCCTTCATAGATATTAGGAAACAAATAATGAGATTTGCATTCCTTTTTGAGTCAGGCTTAACATGCTTAAAGTGAAGTTCCACCCAAAAATAAATAAAAATAATTAATGTGCACCTCTTTAATGCCTGTTGCCAGGGGGTCCCTCGTAATGTGCCTCCCTCAGGGCCTGGGCTCCTGACGTCACTTCCCTCAATGCAGGAAGGGAGATCACCTCTCCCCCCTCCCTCTAGGCAATCATCTGGGACACGTGACAGGTCCCAGATGATTTTGTGGCCAGTAACGGTGCGTGGTGCAGCTCACGCATGCTCAGTGGGCGCTCACAGTTAAAATGCCCATGCCGCAGAGCGGAGGGGGAGACGAGAGGGGCTTCGATCCCCCGCATTGCTGGACCCTGGAACAGGTAAGTGTCTGATTATTTAAGTCAGCAGCTGCAGTATTTGTAGCTGCTGACTTTTAACCTTTTTTTTTAAGCGGAACTCCACTTTAATTGTCTAAAGATGCTCAAGGCCATATCTATATAAGTATAGCACAGTAAACAAAATAAAATCACATATACAGTTTTTCTATTTGCATTTAAAGCTTCTTCACCTGAATTACCCACTAGCTTCTTATATGTCATGGGGTCTCTGGTGGCAAGATACCCCCTCAATAGTTTGTGTATCTGTCTTCCCCTAGATGTCAAAGCGGTGACAATCAACTCCCATCCGTG